>OY728166.1:821578108-822213108 GCA_963277665.1 Viscum album
CGCGAAGCACACTATCATAACACCTTATGTCTTTGCGTAATGCAATTTGCAAAACCCATATTCTCAAAACTCATGCATTTTCTATATTTTAATAAGGCCTCTATGAAAAACCACTTTTCACATCGAAATCCAACTTCCAAATATTTGGCAAACACTAGGAAACGACGCCACCTTCAATACTACGTTCAGCTTAAACTGTATGATACCTTTTCTTGTAATCTCCTTGGAATTTAATGTGAGGATTGAAAACAAACACAAACCATACTCCAATTCAAGAAAAGAACAACCCCAGTTCCAACATTCTTAATTTGAATGGTTGTTTTCAATGCATGGTAAATTCCTTAAAAATATTATTAAATACCTATTTTTCACAAAAACTCACTTTCAATTATTCTTCTACAAGGTCAGACTTTTCTTATGAAAGTAATACCATTTCTTCCATTCCTTTAGTGAGTTTTGCGAGCATTTTACACCCACTTATTTTCTTCACCTATGATTACTCCATTGCATTGGTTTCCTTATCTAGATGTGATTTTTCATTATAAAGACCCTTTATGAATGAAAATATATACATGATAACCTCAATAGGAACTTCCTTCATATGATATTTAATTCTAGAGTAAAAATACTTAATAAGTCTAATGGATTAATACTCACCACAAGATGATCATAATACTTTTTCTAGAGGATTATTTTGAAAAAATTTATCAAAACAAATCCCACCACTACTACAAAAATGGGCTATATCAATGCTCAAAATGTGCTTTAACAGTGCTAATAAAGCACTGTAAAGCTCAGCGCTGATAGGGGGGTTGCCTTTATCAGTGCTAAAAAGAGATCATAAAGGGAGCCTTTATCAGATCTAACAACATGATGATAAAGGGAGCCTTTATCAGTGCTAAAAAGGTGCTGATAGAGGTCTCCTTTATCAGTGCTAAAAAAGTGTTGATAAATGCTTTGCCTGATGTAACATAAAATTCTCCAGTAGCACACCCAAACAAGGCCTAAAAAAATAGAATATCAACAAGTATACCCATACAAAATTAACACATAATTTATAAGGTAATTAAAAAAATAATACACATACAAAAAATATACCCATTCAACAAGTATACCCATACACCATTAACATAGAATTCATAAGTTAATTAAATACATAAAAAATTTAATTCAAGATGTAGGGGGTTGGAGGGCTGTTCAGGGATCTGGGGTGGTTGTCAAAGGGGGTTATGGGTGTCCACAGGGGTGGGGGTTTCCTGGGGGATGGGGGTGTCCAGGGGGGGTGGGGGTTGTCTAGGGTGGGGGGATGTCCATGGTGGTGTCTTGGGGGGTGGGGTGGTGTCTAGGGGGTTGAGGGGGGGGCTTTCCAGGGGGTGGGTGTGTCCAGGGGGTGGGGTGGCTGTCCATGGGGGTGGGGATGTCCAATGAGGGTGGGGTGGTGTCTAGGGGGTGGGGGCCTTCCATGGGGGTGGGGGTGTCTAGGGTGTGGGGGTGTCCAGGGGGGTGGTTTGGTGTCCAGGGGGGTGGGGTGGTGTCCAGGGGGTTGAGGGGTGGGGGCTTTCTAGGGGTGGGGGTGTCCAGGGGGTGGGGGTGACCAAGGGGTGTGGTGGTGTCCAGGGGGGGTGGGGGTGTTGTCCAGGGGGTGGGGTGGTGTCCAAGGGGTGGGGGTGGTCCAGGAGGTTGGGGGACTATCCAAGGGGTGTGGGGTGATGTCTAGTGGTGGGGGTGGTTGTCCATGGGGGTGGGGGTGTCCAGGGGTGGGGGTGTCCAGGTGGTGAGGTGGTGTCTAAGATAGTTGGGAGGTCGTCCACGGGGGGGGGCATCCAGGGGGTTGGGGGTGTCTGAGAGGGGCGGGGGATATCCAGGGTGGTGGGGGGTTGTCCATGGTGGTGTTCAGGGGGTGGGGTGGTGTCTAGGGGTTGGGGGCTTTCTAGGGGGTCGGGTTGTCCAGGGGGTGGGGATATCCATGTGGTGGGGTGGTGTCTGGGGGGGTGGGGGTCCAAGGGGTTGGGGGATGTCCAAGGGGAGTTGGGTGGTGTCCAGGTGGGTGGGGTTGGATTTCCATGGGGGTGGAGGTGTCCAAGCGGTGGGGGTGTCCAAGTAGTGGGGTGGTGTTTAGGAGGGGTGGGGGCGTCCAGGGGGTGGGGGTCGTCCAGGGGGTTGGGTGGTCTCTAGGGGTGGTGGGGTGGGGGAGTCGAGGGTGGTGTGGGGGGGGAGGGGTAGGGGCTCTCCATGGGTGTGTCTTGGAGTGGGGTTGTGTCTAGGGGGGTGGAGGGGGGGCTCCAATGGTTCTAATGGAATGAATTTCATGGATTTTAAGATCATTGGTATTTTTAAAATGGTTTTGGAATATTTTTTTTAAATATTATGTGTTTCTTTAGGAAAAATGCTTTTACTATGTATGGTCGGAAGGGGGGTTTTCGTACGTCAATTGTTGTTTTCAATTAAAATTCTGTCAATTTTAAAAGAAAGAGAGATACTTGAGTGATACTGGCTCCAACATGCCTCATATTGAGGCGGGGTTGACTCATACAGGTCGCAAATGACCCATGGATTGTTCTTCTAAAGTATCAACACAATCTGAATTTTTTGGTTGGTTTTCCATACGTCAGTTGCTGTTTTCACTTAAAATTCTATCCATTTTACAAAAAGGAGAGACACTTTGAGTGATACCGACCACATCGTGCCTCATATTGAGGTGGGTTTGACTCTTACTCGTAAAAAATGACCCATGTATTGCTATCCTAATGTATCAACACAATCCAAATGCATTTGGTTTGTTTTCCTTGCATCAGTTGTTTTTCTCACATAAAATTCTGTCCATTTTAAACAAAAGAGAGACACTTTGAGTGATACCGACCACACCATGCCTCGGATTGAAGAGGGGTTGACTTTCAAACGTCATAAATTACTCCTGGATCATTCTACTAAAGTATAAACACAATCCAAATGTGTTTGGTTGGTTTTCCATATGTCAGTTGTTGTTTCCACTTAAAATTCTGTCCATTTTAAACAAAAGAGAGACACTTTAAGTTATACTGGCCATATCATGCCTCAGATTGTGGTGAGGTTAACTTAAAAAAGTCAAAAATGACCCATGGATAGTTCTCCTAAAGTATAAAAACAATATAAATTAATTTGGTCGGTTTTCCATACGTCTGTTGTTGTTTTCACTTAAAATTTTGTCCATTTTAAACAAAAGAGAGACACTTTGAGTGATATCGGCCACACTGTGCCTCGGTTTGAGGTGGGGTTGACTCGTACACATCTAAAATTACCCATAGATCATTCAAATAACGCATCAACACAATATGAATTCATTTGGTTGGTTTTTTATACATTAGTTAATGCTTTCACTTAAAATTCTAACCATTTTAAACAAAAGAGAGACACATTGGGTGATACTATTCTCACCATGTCTCTAATTGAGTCAGGTTTTACTCATAGAAGTCACACATGACCCATGGATCTTTCTCCTGAAGTATCAACACAATCCCAATGCGTTTTTTTGGTTTTCCATACTTCAGTTGAAATTTTCACTTAAAATTCTGCCCATTTTAAGAAAAATATGGACACTTTGAGTGATATCGGCTACACTGTGCCTCAGTTTGAGATGGGGTTGACTCTTACATTTCAGAAATGATCCATATATTTTTCTTCTAAGGTATCAACCCAATATTAATGTGTTTGTTTTGATATGAAGGTATTTTTTAGATTTTACTATTTTTTCTTATCCAAAGCCCAAAGAAAAGTGGTTCATCATTCTTGCATGTTGATGGTACATTTCATCTGTTAAAATAGACAAATGAATGATTGGATAAAGGATGTTTTATTTAATAAAAAATATAATTTTACTACAAAAATTTACATACAACAGTGTTTCATTTTTTTCTCCTTAACCCCACTCAAAAATGGCCACCAATTGTACACGTCCCCAAGTTAGATATTCAGGTTATTTGTGTAAAATCTTCCATCAGGTATGCAGCCGACTCATTTTTGAACAAATCTATATCATCTTTTGAATATGAGGATTTTCAACAGTCAGATTAGTAATGCAAAATATATAAATAAAGAATTAATAAATATTTTAGATGAAATAGTAGTTTTTTTTAAAATACCTATGTAGGGATGCTAGTTATTTGATGGAAAATGATCTCTCTCATAAATTTACAAACATAATAACCTCATTCATTATTGTTTGTTTGTTTTGGACACTGCAAAAAACTTTGATCTTTAATAGAATAAGTAACTTTTTTTGATATGTGTTTGGATGGTGAAATTTTATTATATATTCCCTGATACCGGTCTAGACGTAGTATTTGCACGTCTCCTTATGCTTAGCTCCTATCCTCATTCCTTTTTTAGATGATAGTGATAAACCGCCCTATCATAACAGAATCCCCAGTAAAAGATAATATATACTATATTAATTTATGTTTAGACCTAAAATGTAGGATGTAGTGTCTTACAGATTCAAAAATGGCATCATGTGTGGTAGGTTTGTTGGATATCCTTGCATTGAATCCAGAAAATAAATCTTTGGAGTATCCATGTTCACTGCAATTAGCAGCCAATGTTTCCTAAAAACATAAAATGGAATAAGTGATAAAATAAGTGAAAATATAATTGATATGCTTTAATCGTAGAGTTTTACCCCTGCCTGGTTGGTATTAGGAAGTTTCTGTCATCTGTAATATTTCATTCAAATGTTTTTAGAAGGCCTTTCACTATTTCATCCTTTTTTGATAGCTCTAATTTTGTTAGTTGTGTTGATGTGGTATGAGGACTAAAGAGTACAATTTTTGGCTCATGGGAAAATCCCTTCAACTATTTTTTAATATATTCCTGCCAATAATATAAAATTCATTTAGTAATAATTATCACATTATATAAGATTTTAGAAAATAAATTCGTGAAAACATACCTCACGTATAAATTTACAATTGTGACACCTAGCCAACTGTATTCAAAGATCTTATTTAAATTTTCAGCAGTAATGAAATCTTGAATTTCCTCTTTGTATATATTCTTTTTGAAAAAAAAATTATATTTCTAATAGAATTTTTAGCTTCATATCCACAAGAGTATTCAATGCTAGTAAATGTGGATAGAGAATAGTTGGTGTTATTGTGCTTTCAGTATCGCTTTGGGATCGGTTATTCAATCCTTTAGATGCTTTTGAGCCCATGTTTCTTGTCACCACCTTCCATTTCTCCAACTATAATAACATTCATTGGTTTAGACCTTTTTCATTAATTGTTAAATGTTTAGCTTTAAAAAATAGAAATAAATACCTCTTTGTCCACATGTACTCTTACAAGTTGTGACGGCCAAGCAATGAATGTCCCAATAGCCTTTTTGACCATTTGAATATCATCGTCATCAAGTGGAATATGTATCTCTGCATTTTGCTTGTGAGCTACATTAATCATCACTTTTATATGATTTTTTGGAAGTGTTCTATTATGAAGATTGTCTATTGGGATGTTGAACACCGTAGCCCACACTACAAGGTTATAGGTGGGTGTTGACAGATATAAATCACAGTCAATATCACTCTATAGAATATCAGTATAGGAAAAGTATCAGTGTTTGTCTGATTCACATTCCATGGGATCAATTATTAGAATATTGATTACCATAGTTAAAACAACTCTTTGAGGGGAATAGATCGCCTCAATGCTGGTGGGGGTGGGTCAGGATATTTACACACTATTTGTTCCTGAGTTGTGTCTTCTCCTTGCATCCAACCCATAAAAGTTGCTAGAAACTCTAACTTCCATTGAATTCATTCTTCAAGTGTTTCTAGTCTTTCGCTCAGTCGTTTCATTTCTTCATCTCTATCATCTGTTTTTTTTTTCTCAAAATATACTCGGGGTGTCACCCCAAACCCTGCACCTCTGACACCACCATATTGTTCTGGCTGCTTAAAAACCATCGATAATAGGTGTGCATCCTCTACAGGAGTAGCTGATTCCTGTGGCTGTCATATATAGAAAAATAATAAATTATTATTATGTAATATCAATTTAAAACAAAACTTTTTATCATGTCACACTTACTCATATTTCCCTCACTTATTGTGTGTTTTCATCTATCTAGCTTCCCTTCCTTATTCACACATGCCTTCTTCCATAGCACATGATGTGGGATGAAAGTGTCTTTGTCTTTAGACTCATCAATATAAATATAAATATAAAAGATAATTATGATGTTGTTTCTTCGCACCTAACAATATTACGGTAAATTTAAAATACATACCATTTTCTTTTCTAGTGAAGCATACCCCATTCTGTCTTTAAGATAGGGGTATGTTGGTTTTGATGCACATTCCTTATTTTCAGTACTGATTTGTTGTCATATAAATTAAATATTAATAATCAAAGTGATGAATACAAGTATCCTCAAACAACTTATTATCATCCACAATGTACATGAAACTTCCCATCCCCAGGATGGCCAATAAATATATCACATGCTTCCTATGATATCAGGTGAGCATATACAAGGGGTGGGTGTGGGTTTATTTTACCTTTGGAATCTTTCAGGTGAAATTTTGTTAAAATAGTGTGAAATCCATGATGAATCCTTCCTGCAAGCCTTAGTACATAATTCTTGTGTGAATATTCTACTATAAATGTACTTTGCAATAGATTGAGAAGAGTAAGACATTGTTTCATTATTTTATTTTCTATTAAATTAAATAAAGAATATCCTAATGTTACTGTATCTTCTTCCCAGATCACAACCATCAGCCTAGACACAACATGGTGCCATGAATCTATGTCACTCGGCACATGTTGCTGAGTGACAATTCAAAAGTAACAACTAAACATAGCCTTGTTGGAATTCACATGTTGGCCTCGTGCATTCCACCTGACATCAAATTTGATGCCTTTTCTTTTTGCCTTAAGAACTTTGGCTAACACCATCAAACTACGACACACCTGTGTTTTCTGGGACATTAGTCCTTTAACCCCGACCATTTCATCAATATCAACATCATATATATGTTCATTTGAAATGGTAGCAATGACATGTGCCAATTGGTTGTTAGACCTCAACACTAGGAGAAACAACAGGTTCAAAAATCTGTTGTTGCTCTGCACTGTGAGCAATAGTAGTAGTAATAGATCAAGAGACTTGTTCAGCCTCGAGATTAGGAGCACCAGAATGTACAGAAGTCATAATCTGAAAACGTGGTTGAACATTTAATTTAGATTACATAAATTCTGTAATGATAAGATAATAACATGAGATAACAATATCTATATTACAAACAAAATATAACCTGTGTATTGAACACTATTTATTTTTTTTAAAGCTTGAAGGGATTTGACACCTCTATTGATTATCCAAATCCCTTCATTTTGGTCTCTTATAACATACAAAACTTCATCTACATTGGGATCTATATGAAATGAATACGACATACCACTGAAAGGATCATTCTCAACTAAATTTTCATTGGACCCTTTAGTAGTTTTGGATGATAACAGAACAATCAATGACTTTTGGTTTGTGGGATCTGGAACATAAAATACTTTTACCGCTTGTGAAGCCATTATAAACTGTTAGTCTTTGTACCCTTCTTTACTAATATCAACTTTCACAAATCCCAATTCATATATTTTAACACCACTGTTGTTATCAACACATTTTCATTGAAAAATTAGAAATTGGAATGTCATATAATCCAACTCCCATATTTTTGTGATAATGCCAAAGTATGACATATTCACATAAATTGGATTCATGTCCTTACTACCAGAAACATGCATCGCTTCAGCCACAATTGTAACTCCACTATTTTTCAAGGTACTATCATCATCATGTTCATATGTATAGAATGTATAAACAATAATTACATAACCATTATATGATAATAAATACACACTTGGTTCGGTGGCTAGCCATTGAAGTCATTCTGAAATTGAATTAGGATTTTCAGTTAACTCCTTAAAAATATGGTCCTGAAACCATCCTATAAAATGGTTATTATGTGTATTTGATATCTATTTTTCAGCCCTTGATGGATTCAACTACCTAATAAATTCTTTTTGGGTTTCAATATATAGAGCAACCTCCCAACTGTTATGCAAAAAATAAAGGTGGGCCTTCTCTCGATCTGTAATATTGATTTTCACAACATCTCTTCCAGAAATTCCATCACCCTCAAAGCATCCAGTGTGATGAGATTTCGGGAGACAAATAATTTCCACATCAGATAAGTATTTAGTATATAATTCAATGGCTTCCTCAACAATATATCGCTCCACAATACAACCCTCTGGCCGACTTTGATTTTTGACATACCCTTTCAAAATCTTCATATACCGTTCGACAGGGTACATCCATCTATAGTGTATAGGACCACAAAGTCGAATCTCTCTCACCAATTGAACCATCAAATGAACAATCACATCAAAGAATGATGGTGGGAAGAACATTTTTAATTCACATAATATGATGACAATTTCTCTTTCCATAGCTGGTAATTTCACCAGGTCTAAAGCTTTTCTGCGTATATCTTTGAAAAAGAAACAAATTTTGGTTAACGTATGATGAAAATTCTTGGAAAAAATGCAATGTGAAGATATAGGAAACAAATCTTGCCTAAAAATATGGATATCATGTTATTTCAACCCTTTTAACTTCAAATAATTAATTGACACAATGTTATTTATATTTGATGAATACCCCTATGGAACCTTTACATCATAGAATAAGTTGAAAAACTGATATCTCTCCTCCCTGGAAAGAGTGTAAGCAATTGGTGGAAGAAACATTCGATTTTCACCCTTCACGAGAGCCAAATCTTCTCATATTCCCATGCCATACTTGTACAAAATTTCCTTAATTCCATCCTTTATTTTTCCATGGGCATTTAGCAATGTTTTGATAACACCGTCACATACATTTTTTCCCACATGCATCACATCAAGAAAATGTCTGACGTACAGACAATTCAAGTATGGTAATTCAAAAAAAACTGATCTCTTTTTCCAACAGATTTTTGTAAGGTTTTTTGAAAATGGTTTAACAAAAATAGTGTTCAAATATTTTACTTTCTCAAATAGCTGGTCACCTTTTAGTGGAGATAGTGTTGTGTGTTGTTCTAAACTTCCATGGAATAATGTCATCCAAGATCAGTGCTTATGCCGATGAGGTAGAAATCTATGATGTCCTAGAAACACAGATTTCGATGAATGTTTCAACCTAATTGATTTTATATCTTCTTTTCACATGGGACACCCTTGAGTTCCTTTAATGCTATAGCCTAACAAATTTCCATAAGCAAGGAAATCATTTATCATCTCATACAACTTCTCTCTCAACATGAAGTATTCACTTTTATAAGCATCATACAGCATAACACCTGAATCACACAGTAACTTCAAATCCTCGATAAATGGAGCAAAATAAAAATCAATATGATTACCTGGTGGTTTTGGTCCTGATATAAGAATATATAACTTGATGAATTTCCATTTCATGTATAACTAGGGTTCAAGTTATAATTTACCAACATAACAGGCCATGTACTATTAGTGATGGTTTGAAAACCAAAAGGATTCACTCCATCTGTAGATAATGCAAGACGAAGGTTTCTCGGATCATTTCCAAATTCAAGATACTCGTGATAAATTATATTCCATTGAGAAGAGTTAGTTAGGTGACGTAATTTCCCATCTTCATTTCTTTTCTCTGCATTCCACGACAATTGTCTTGCAGTTTCTTCACTTCCATATAGACACCTAAACCTTAGAATGATTGGAAAGTACCATAAAACATTCGTAAAACTGGATTCATCTTTATTGTCTTGGAAAGCACCACACTTTGGGAATCTATAAGTGATTTTTTCTCCTTGATAAACAATATACAGTTTTCAGGGATGCATGTATTCTTTCAGAAATCATACCCATCGAGCGTAGCATTCGTTTAGATTCATATGTCTGGCTTGGAAGCTCATTATCTTCTGGGAGCATATCATTCATTAGAGAAAGTAGTTTAGTAAAATTGACATCACACCATCTGTTTCCTACTTTCAGTTTATAGATTTTTAGTACAGCTGACAATGCTGTATATTTAGTGCGACCAGCATACAATGGCATCTTTGCAGAACTCTTTAACTTATAAAAAATTTTTTGGAAAATCACGGAGTTCATCTTAAATGGTCCTTGTCATTTCCTCAATATTATCTTCATCATCATTAACATCAATAATCACATCCTCCATACGGTCTTCTTCATTATCCATATTTATAATCATTGATGAACAATATAACGCAGTTTTATCCTAGCCAATAGCTACATTGTATTTTTCTCTATGTTTATTCCAACATTTATAACTCCAATCTATTTTGTGACATATCAAATGTTCTTCCAAATCCTCTAGAGTAATTATTCTAGGATAAAAACAATGTAAACATGGACAAAGGATTTGAGAAGGATCCTTTGTGTGACCCTTTGCAAATTTGATGAACTCTTTCACTCCATTCTCACAATCTCTTGCCAAATGATTAGCATCCATCCAATCTTTATTCATCTCCATCATATTTGAATCTCAAATATTATTATTTATGATTAAAATACACAAAACAAGACTTCCAAATAAAGTAGAAAAGAACAACTTATAAAATTATAAATTAATAGAGCCTAACCATTTCCAATAAATATTTGGAAATATACAGAACCACGATAGACCCCATCAAAATCAAAACACTTTCCAGCCCCCTTACCAATAGTTCTAGTACCATACACCCTTGCAGAAAAACATTAAATATCCATTTAACCACCCCTACCAGCAACCTCATTCATAATAAAATAATCATATTAAACAGCCCAAAACTAGTGACCAAACTCAATTAAAAAGAAAACAATGATACAATTTTGATGAGAAAACTAATATAGTAGATACATATCAAAACATAAAGGGGTTCATAAAGGAGACAAATAACATAGGTTAATCAAAAATTACTATATATGTCACAGGTTTTGCTACCCAAATTAACATAAGAAATAGAAAACTGAGGTTAGTGAACATAAATTCTATCATGAACATCTAAAGGATATACAAAAAATCTCCCTCACCTTCCCTAAAATTATAACTAATATCCACAGACATGTCTTACATCCATTCTATAAAAAATAAAAATCCCATACAAAGGGATAAACAACAATCCCTTCATGTTAAAAAACTCACACATGAGGGAGAAGGACCACATCGACCATCCCTACCCAAAAGCATGAACTTAAGATTAGAAAAATTCCCATTAATTTTGGTAAAATAGAAATATGCTTCCTTTTTTCTTATGAATCATTAAATTTGGACAAACACACTAAAAAACTCAATAAAATTCAAATTTTCATAGGAATTTGAATGAAAAGAGAGATAAATAATTCCATTGAATATAATTTAACTGAATCTTTTAGTATCAATTAAAATAGGGTATTGGTTAATAAACGGATGAGGTCAATAACTCGGGACATAATCATTCCTATACTATCAAACCAAACTCACAACATCCCAAAAAATTTTCAACTAAAAGATGACCATACGACTAAATAAAACTACACCTTACTGAAACCAAGAAACACCACGAATCATGGGGAACTCATACTACTGATGCCCAACTGCATCACTGTTGATATAGATCAACTATACAGTTATGGTATACCTTGAGATACTTGACCCTATGTCATAATACCCACCCTACATCTAGAATATATCATCACTCCCTTATTCCTCATTCTATTAGGACCACAACTCAAGGCACCATATTTAGTCCTCTAATAAACTCGATGAAATCCACTCTTGATAACTTCATCACAATCCCTCATCTACAACCAAAACCTCAAACATAAACTCATAACCTTCCTTAAAATCTCTAACCTCAAAGATGACTCAAAATTATAGGATTTCATTTATTCATCGACCAAGTGTTCTAAAAACTAGACTATCAATGCACCTATGTGAGTCCCAAGGGAAAGCACATTGTATCCAACTTGATTGAATTCCATGATTTTTTGTATACGCTCATACTTCTATAGCTAGGGAATAAAAATCTTCCAAAAACCACTTTTTACTGAACATGATTTTCCTTCCATCATTCTCAAACCACCCTTAAAAGTAATACCACTACTAAGGAAACACCTAAATGATCTAGAATATTTTACAATTCAAAACCCTCCTCAACTGATTCTAGCCAATTACTAACCTTAGGACCCAATACCTAGACAATAAACATCAACACCTCATACTATTGAAATTTGACGACACTCTATCCCCTGTCTCAATCTACTTCATGTTCACATTACTATGATAATGTTTCAACATGTATACGTATCAAAATTAATAAATTTAATCCAAAAAACTAAATAACATACCAACACCAAGGGATACTCTTCCACACTAAAAGAATCATATATACCCCAACACTTATAAACTATCAAAACAATTCGTAATCCATTACAAAATATTATATTCCTATGAAATCATCACCAAAATCAAATATGGGAAGCCAAGAATCAAACCTCATCGAAAGGAATCTCAAACACTTGAATTAGGGTTCGAGGGGAGTAGGGTCCAGTGAGGAGAAGGAGAATAGGGTTTGTGGGGAGGAGGATCTGTGGAAGGGGTTCAAGGGGGAGAATAAGGAGTAGGGTTCATGGAGGAATAGAGTTAGTGATGGAGGAGGTCCAACAATGTGAATAGAGGTGGAGTAGGGCTAGTGGTGGTGGAGGTCCGGCAAAGAGAATAACGGTGGAGTAGGGCTAGCGGCAGCGAAGGTCCAATAAAGAGAAGATCAGGGGGGAGGGGAGTTTTCACAGGGGTACAGTTCCACAAGAGCTTTAGGGAGCGATAAATAGAGGGAATTTTGCCCCCTATTTTATAAAATAGGACTATGGTTCTACTAGCACTAGAAAAGAGTTGATAAAGTGATCCTTTATTAGCGCTACAAAAACACTGATAAAGGCACCATTTATAAGTGCTAAAATTTTTGTGTTCATAAAGGGTACCTTTATCAGTGCTAGAAAGGCACTGATAAAAGGAATTCATTATCATTGCTAGAAAAGTGCAGATAAAGGGATCCTTTATCAGTCCTTTTAATCAGCACTAATAACTAATTACCTTTATCAGTGCTTTTTTCTTAGCGCTGATAAAAGGTGGCACCTACCTTGCCCATTTTTGTAGTAAAGCACTAACCTTAACTTTTAATCGTTGTAGATCCTCCTTCCACTGATTTTGAGAGGCTAACTTTCCTAAATTCTAATATTCATTATTATACTAATTCTTCTCCATTTTGGTTGCTACTTCGATGCTTCCAGTAAGTAGATTATCTTTAATTAACATTAACATAAGAATACATTTCAAAACATATGAAAGTTCCATCGTTGTAGACATTATATTAATAACTTTCAAAAATATGAACTTCCTATAAACTATTAAAAAATATAGTAATAAAAAATATATATCTAAATAGATGGTATCTAATGATCTGATACCAATTGAGAGTCCTAGGGGATCATGCAGTCACCCTGAGGGGGGTGAATCATGGGTGACAAACTTTTTACCGATTAAATTAATTTTTTTTTCTTCCTTTAGTTTAATCAAACCTCTATCATCATTTTGGGTCTATTGATATTTAACAACCCACATAAACACTTTTATCTTATAAATATAATGAAAAATAAGTAAAAAACATGGATTTTTATAAGGTTTTACATCAATGTAAGAACCTATTCCATGTCACGTTGACTCCCAACGAGTCACAAATTTTCGACTAGTAATTTTATTATCAATTCAAAGTGGTTCATGAAGTTATTATCCTTAACCCATAGTGTTCATCGCGCACCCCAAATTCTGAAAACAAAATATTATGTGTGTGGTTTAGCTATCTCCCAAAAAGATCCTTCTACCTCCTAGTAGGAATGATGACATTGTTTATACTGAAACCACCAGTCTTCAATAATTATCATCAAACCTACCGATGAAGCTGCTGGCGTACCCGTAGCTCTCACCAACCTTCCTATGCGCCCTCCGCTTCTCCTAAGGTGATAGCCCAAAGAACGAATCCACCAGGAGTGGTGGTGAGTTTTGGGATGGGCAAGCCTAATCCAGCCAGAAGAATTGGTTGGGGATGTTGGGCTGGTTCTGAAGTTCGGACGGTCCTAGAAATATTGGCACCTGCTACTCAATCTCCACGGATGATCTAAAAATGAGGAGGGAGAAGGAGTCATTAGCATTGCAGGGATCGCGTACAGAGATGCATATTTATACAGCTGCACCAGATTGGATTCAAATGGTAGTTATTAATTATAATTTCATGTCACATTAATGATGGCCATGTGACTTAATTATCCATGGTCATTTTGTAAAAATATAATTTACTTTTTGATGTTTTGATTACTTATAGGACATAATTAATGTAAAATTTTGTAAAAATAATAAAAATAATAATAATATCCAAGCCAATCCCACGGGAATATATATTTATTATTTTTTTAATGGTTAATGAAGTAAATAATTTACTCTATAAATAAATAAAATAATAAACATACTAGAAAGAACCTAAATAAATTACATGCGTTGAATGTTTGTTGTTAACACCTCACTAAACACAAGCTGTGTGATATCAGTTAGAAAACCACAAACATTGTTGGGCCTCGTGCGATATGCAATGCCAAACAAAAAGTTATTATAAAGGGGTGACTGTAATTAGTTCTATCAAAAAAACACCGATAAAGGAAACTTTTATCAGCGCTAAAAAAACACTGATAAAATGGTGCCTTTTTTCAGTATTTTTTTTCAGCACTCATAAAAGTTTTCCTTTATCAGCGTTTTTGGTTTAGGGTTGATAAAGGTCCCAATGAAGAAGTTTATATATATATATATATATATATTAGTAAATAATATTTATATCACAATAAGTATATATATATATAGATATAATATATAAATATGATTTATATAACTTTTAAAAAATGAATTTCATTTTCATAATTTTATATACAAAAAATTTTCAAATTTATATTAGTTAATAAAAATGTTATATAGTATATTTATATACATTAATTACAAAAAGTGCATATAATTAAAATAATTATGCTATATTAATATTTTATTTAAACAATTATATAATATATAAATTGATATATTTATTTACATATGTGATTCATATTTGAATTTATATATTTATCTTCATACTAAATAATTTAAAATGCACATACATGTATATGTTTGTTTATGTATGCATGTGCATGTATGTCAATGTATTTGTATGTTTATATGTGCGCATGTATGTATATGTTGTATGTGTGTGTGTTTTGTTGTGTGTATGTGTGTGTGCTTTGTATGTGTGTGTATGTTTATGTGTAGTGCATGTATATACATGTACATACATGCGTGTATGTGTACGTAGGCATGTTTATGTGTATGTATGTGTGTATGTGTATGTGTATGTGTATGTGTATGTGTGTGTGTGTATACACAAGTATGTCTATGAGAACGTATATGTGTACATGTATGTCTATTTATAGATTTAATATTATTTATTTTTTTGAATATCTCTTTATTATAGTATTATTTTTAATTTATTCATTTCTAATATATATTCATTTAATTATTTTTGTAATATATTCAATTTTGAGAGTTAATTATGCATTTTTAAATATTTATAAATTTAATTAAATAATAAATTTATTAATATTTATTAAAATTTATAAATGTTAATAATTGATTTAATTTTCCATATATAATCAATAAAGTGCACACATCAATAATTTTCTATAATATTGTAATTTATTAATTCATTTTTATTAATTTTTTATGTGTTTTTAATTCATGTAATTGATGTTATGAATTAACTGTTTTAAAATATTTTTGCAATTTATTTAACTTTATTTATTTATTTTTAATTCCATTTCATTAAATTATTTTTTTCATCTTTGATATTTAATAATTTGTAAAAAAAATTGGAATTTATTATTTTTTTTAATTTATACGTATTTATTTACCAATTTTCAATATTTTCAATACTTTTATAATTTATATGGTTAATATTTATTCATTTTTATTTATTAAGTTTTAATATTTTCAATATGTTTGAAATCTATATAAAACTTTTTTATTTACAATGCATGTAAGGAAATAAAACCTACCCGGGGACTCGACCCCAAGACCACTATTCTAAACCCCAAACCCCCTACCACCACAGCCACCTGCGTGAAATTGATTCATATAATATTATATCTAACCCATGCCATTTCAGTGTGAAATTGAATCTCAACATACACCATTCCTAAAACCATTCTGGTGTTTATATTGTTAAATATGTTTTTATTTTAAATTCATTTCTTAGTATATGAAAAGTAAATATTATTTACCTAATTTTTCATATTTTTACTCAATTAATCAAATCATGTATTCATATGTATTGTAATTTATCCATTCTAAATATATGTGTGTGTATTTATTTTAATTTGGTTTAATTTATTTATTAATATTTTTGTATAATAAATATTATATATTTTAATAAATTTTTTATTTATATAATTATTTTTATATATTTATTCATTTTTATTAATTTTTTACATGCCGGTTATTTCATAATTAATGTTGAAAATTCACATTTTTAAATATATATTTTTTAATTTATTCAATTTAATTTGTTAATTTTTTAAATTACTTCATTTAATATTTTTTATTCATCTGTAATATTTATTAATTTCTAATGTTTTTTGAATTTATTCATTTTATAATATTTATTTATACACAATTATTTATTATGTTTAAATATTCTTAATATGTTTTTAATTTATATTATTAATATTTATTCAATTTCATTTATTAAGTTGTAATGGTTTTAAAATGATTAAAATTTATGCTATTAATGTGGAGGATGAGTTGTCTGCCACCTTAGGTATTGCATCACATGTGGGGGTTTAATCCTCCATAGACCCTTAATTTAGGTTATGACTTCCTAGTGACATACATGGAGGGATGAGGGATCATATGGAATCATTTGATAGTGTATACAGAAGGCACACAGAGGGACGCCGACTTTCATAGAGTGAAAGGGGGTGTCGGTGGGTCGGGAGAGCAATGGTCAGAATTATGACAGAGAGCATCAGTTGGCTGTGGGAGGTAGAATTATAGAACAATGGCACAATGGAAAAAACGGTCGACGATACTATTGACGACAAGCAATGGTGGGCTAGGGGGATGAGTGCTTGTGTGTGATCTGTGATGGCAGGCGTCGATGGTCCTGTTGGATGTGAAGCGGACCACACAGACCAAGCAGACGCGCAAGATGGAACAATGAGTTTATTCTTTTTGGTCATGATGTCATAGGATTTATTACCCACCAAGATTTCATGCCAAGTAATGAGAACCCTCTATCGAAAATAATGAGATGAGATTGTTTGATTTAATAGGGTGGATTTCCCCTACCTTTATATAAAATGTTTTCAATTTACAAAATTTATTTATTTAAATGCATTTTTATTATTCTCTTCATTTTTTCCATTGATTACAATTGATGCAATTAATTTTACAAATTATAAATAATTATTCAGTAAGTTTTAATATTCTTAATTTTTTTTTCAATTTATATAATTAATATTCATTCAATTTTATTTACTAAGTTATAATATTTTTAAAAATTTTGGAATCTATATAATTAATTTATTTAAATGCATTTTTTTAATATTTTTATCATTTTTTGTACGTATTTACAATCCATTTAATTAATTTTACCTATTCATTTTTTATGGGCTAACTATGTTTTAATATTTTCAACATGTATTCATATTTATTTCAATATACATCCATTTTTTATTTTTTTAAAAATCTATATAATTCACAAAACCTATCCTTTTTAAATATTTTTGAAGCCTTCATTTTTAATTATTCAATTTCACCCATATTTAACATTAACACAATTAGGATCATGTATTCATTAATTGTGCTAATTATTTTTTAACTTTTTTATAATTAATCAATTTCTAATATATATTGGTTTAATATTTTTTTTTATTTTTTTAAACAGTTTTTTTCAGTAGTTTCAAAAAATTGCTGATAAAAATATCTTTTACCAGTACTAAAATACAAAGCACTGATAAAACCTATATTAATCGATAATAAAATTATAATGATAGTAATGATAGGTTTTATCAGTGCTTATTTAGTGGTGATAAAAAATATCCTTATCAGGGTTAAATTTAGCGCTGATAATGATATGTTTTATCATCGCTTATTAATTTAACGCTAATAAGACTCATATTTATCAGCGTTTTTTGGAAAGCATTTGGGAATTTTTATATTCCTTTTTATGTTAATTAAAATTCAATTTTATTTAATATGATTTTTGTTGAGAAATATGTTATGCATAGTAGAAAAAGGGGCACACGTTGTGGTTTTTTCTGTCCCTTTTTTTAGGGATTTCTTAGCACCTTTTCACCAGATAAGTAGTAATTTGCATCCGGAAGTCTGGCACTTCACTCTTGTTCGGCACTTCCCTAGCATAAAGAAAGACTCTGCGTCGATTTTACCCTTGTTGTTCTCCTGATATAGCACACGAGGGCTTCGGGGTTCCTCATCCTTGGCGGATCAAGATCACTCTTTGAATAGGGTAGATCTCAGGTCTTCAACAACGGAGATTATTTTTCAGTTGATGTGAGATGGCTCATATATGGTGGTGGATCTCAGTCGACATTGGATCTTTGAGATTTTATATCATGTGAAGGGTGGTCGGCCCTCGCTCTTGATCATGGAGAATGACAAATATAGACTAGAGCAGCCTGGAGGGTGTCTCCATCATCGATCTTGCAGGACATTTTTCTATGTGTGTTCCACCACCCTCCTGGTTCGACATTATTATTTCTCGAATTGTGAGGCGTGCCCCTAGAGTTCGGCACTTTCACAATGAGAACAATATAGTTTGGCCTTTATTTGTCTGTGAAAAAAATGACATCATGGTTGTACATGGAGATTGGGGTTCTTGTTCTAGAACCCAGAGGACAATGAGTCTGGCTTATAGTGGACTCAGATAGCAGCAACAGACCTCAACAGCAATAAGGGTTCTACAAAAGAGCACACATATGCTGCAGTGGTGGACTTGGATGACAGCGACAAGCTGCTTATATTTGGATCTTTTCTCAGACAACTGCATCGATTATTTTGTGGAAGCACCTTGGACAGTGGTGCCTATTCTTGAACCTAGAGGATGCAAATCCAGGTCGCATCAGACTTAGATTGAGACATTGGATTGTAATTTTCTCCTTCTTTCTTGGAAAACTGTGATGATTTTGGACAAATGGACCTGAAGAACTCGACATCAACGATATTAGTGCCTTGCAACGAACTTATTTCACAACAAAGGTGAAACCAAGCCCCAGTAAGGGGGTCTCAGTCCTCCTTTGGTTTTGTTTGACATTTTTTGGGAAGTCTCATGTCTTTAGCTTGTTTTGCAGTCATGTTTTAGATTTATTTAGTTCGTAGTTAGTTTCTGTCTGACTTTACCTCCTTGTACTCCATTTTATCTTGCATAGTGAAACACCATGATGATCACGCCTCGTGCACATAGGCCATTGTCCAAAGCACGTAAATATTTGAATCCCTTCCACTGGTTTCAATTTTTTCATTTAATTCAACCTATAAAATGTTGAACTTTTGTTGCTTCTTGAATATTAAATTTTGATTTTGAATTTATCTAGTCTAATATAAGTTGTTTGAGCCTTGTTTTTTGGCTTAATTTTTCATTGATGCTGGTGCCTTTGATTTAGGAAATTTAGTTCTCATTGTTTGATTCTATTTTAACATAATCATCATGTTGCTCAGATTTTGTATTTATGATATTTAACTAGAATTAATCGCAAGCTTGAACAATAGTAATTGCTACTATAGGTGTTTGTCCTCTTCGAGCAAGTGTTGTGTTCACTGCTATTGATTCTTTTGAATGTATCTCATTTGATATTATGAAATGGAAACTGTAACACTATTTTTTTTTTATCAATTTTCATGTTATAAACTATAAATAAACATCATTTCAGTATTTCAAATTTTAACAAACCAAAACAGCCAATAGATCATGGGCTATTGTGTGGGGACCGGCTCTTGAATTGGGGAACTCCCCACAAAAAGTGGTATGAGATCTTAATTGAGTTTTGATAAAATTTGAAATTTATTGTTCATTGATTTCAAATGATTTGTTAGTGGCTTTTACAAGTTGAAACCTGATTTGATTGTTTTGTTCAGTTAGGTCATTGGCTCTCTTAGGTTGTAAGTTTATTCTATTGTTGCTAGTTTGTTTCCTCATTATTTCACTGTTTTCTTTGTCTGTCTTAACCTCAATGTTGCCTCATGGTAGTTTCTAGCTATGTGTTTCTATGGTTTCAGGGTAGGAATGGGTTCTATGTGAGGTTTGCCTAAGTTTGAGAGGTGGTTAGTAGTATGTTATTGGTAGGATGCTAAGTTTCTTATGTATTCCTTTTTCCTAGGAGATGAGCTTATGTTAGTTCTGTTGTGTTCCTCCACATCCTTTAGGACCGTTTTCTCAGGTATTGTCATGACCCGTCCTTGTGGGGCCTAAGCCGCATCTCCCCAAGCCCACCTCCAATAGGCCAGGGGCTGGTGACTAGCACCGAGTAGGCATGTTACTAACATGGGAGGCATTGCCTATAAACCTATACACATGCACACACATCTCCAAGCCCACAAAGCTGAAAAGGTAAAAACTACTAAAAATGGAAATGCATGCATACACTAAAAATCACAACTAATAGAGTACGACAGGAAAGTAAAGTAGTGTAATGAAAAACCCTGGGCCAAAAGTACCATCCCACCAAAAGAGAGTCTGTAACAAAGTCCAACCTATAAAGTAAGGTACTGGGACTGCAATCCGTAGTCTTAGGAACACACCTCGGCCTGTCTGATCTCACTGTGCACCGTCCAGTCCTAGTCTGCCTAGAATCCTGTCAAAGGCCCGCTCTTCTCCACAAGACACAACACGTGCGGTAAAAGCCCGTGTATGGGGTGAGTATAACAATACCCATTATGACACCCCGAAACCAAAAAGGAATACAACAAAGGGAAATACCACAAAAGAAAGATACATTCAGCTCTATATAGTATATGTTTACAGAACATATAATAAGAATATCCAGATATACTCATACACGACCGACCATCGTGAAACCACCACTAAGATCTAGCTCGAAGATTCCACTAAGCATGTAACACGGAGAACATACTCCTAGGTCTGAAGAGTGAGACATGAAGTACTCGTTCCGGGAGAACACACTTCACAAGTAATTGAGAAAAAATATGATGCTCAGATGAGGATCACAACCAATAGCCATGGGGTGATTCCAACAACTCAGTCTGAACTAACCTGCTAAGTAGAGGATCGGCGCTCGGGTAATGTAGGTCATGTAGATAGGAAGAAACACTACCTAGGGTACCATGAAGGAATAGAGGATTTGTCTCTAAGTCTCACAGAGGGGATTCCAACAACACTATTCCGAAAGTCCTACTGAAGGGATCATGCTCCTATATGTAGGAAATGTTACCGGAAACCTTCAGGAGAAAGACCAAGGGGATAAAGCCTAAGGAAACTAGTCCAAGTCACATAAGGTAACTGGCTCAAGCCATGTAAAATAGGTTACACGGTGTGTAGTACGATTAAATATCGTGTTCCTTGAATCTGGTTACTGCCCGTGTAAACACCTTGTATCACCCGTCCAAGCTGTGTAAAACTAAACTACACGGTGTGTAGAAGGATCACACTTCGTGTTCCATGACTTTGGGTACTGCCCGTGTAAATGGCCCATGTCTGAAATCAAAGTTGTGTAGGAAAGCATATACACGGCGTGTAAGTCGAAGCACACACCATGTCCTATAAACTGGGAAATACCCGTGTACCCTGGTTGTATGCCCGTACCCGGTGTATGTCCGTATTGCCTGCCCGTGTACCAGTACACAGGGTATCCCATGTATCTGGCCAGGTCTAGCCGGGGAAGGGTATACATGTCGTGTCCTTGGCCGTGTACCCAACCCGGGTCTATGTACTTTCGGAGTTCACGCTAGGTGGCCCGCCGACGTACACACGTCGTGTAGCCCATACTACACGCCCTGTAGTCAGGAAATTTCCAGAAGTGCCATCTTCCTCCTCATGCCTCGGCCGATTTTCGGATCTGTGATCTCTCACCCGTTCATCCCGATACGTCAGGTCTTGGTTCGCCCCATCATACGAACACCGAAATGGGTATTTTTGGTCCTTTGATCGGGTCATAAACCTCCAACAATCCATCCTAATAAAAACACCCAAAAACTGATATCTCTCTATCCACTCCGAATCGTCTCCTGAAACCATCGTCGCAGCTCCAGACCATCCTCTCGAGGTTGGATCTACAATATCAGATCATTTCTCCAATGAAAAAATGTGCAACGATCGATTTTCCTCCAATAATTCTAGAACGAACATGAAGAATGCAAGAAACCGGGGAAGAAAGGCACAAGAAATCAAGAGGGATGAACCTCGATCGATGTTCGTGTCGATCTTGGATCGTCACCATTAGAAGGTTAAACAAAAACAAACAACTTTCAAGAATCAAATCCCCAAGTTCCCCACAAAGGCCAATCCCGCAAATATGATTGATCCGCAGGAAAATCTGTTCGTAGATTAGTCCGCGTTCATCGTATGAATCAAGAATGGGGAAGGAAACCAAAATCAAACATCCTACCTGGATTTGCAGTGTTCGTTGGTGAAGATCTGATCGTCGCATCGTCATCGCTGGCGAAACATGTCAAGAACGGTGTTGCCACATTGGGAGGTTTTTCTCCAGAGCCTCCAGAGCCTCCAACGGTTTCAGGGTTATGATATCTGTAACCATGGACCACTGTGAAAATCTCTATTTAAAAGAAGAGAAAAGATCTCGCCGCCATAAGATTTAATAAAATATTTTTATTAAATATTTTATTGTGGTTACGTCCAAAAACAATTTTTCACCACCAACATGCACCAGCCGATGTTAGGCCTTGCCTAAGGTAAAATCGATGTTCTGAATGCAACCGTGCCCTTGGATATCCGATCTGAGAACCCACTCAAGAGTTATTCCACTTTTTCAGGAAACTCACATGTGCTGGTAATTTAATTATTTAATTAAATTCAAACATTTGTTCCAGGCTCACCAGGCCTCGGAACTGCACACCGTCTCAGAGCCTCATCTGGAAAGAATTCCCACATAATATTGAAAATAAAAATACAAAGAATTCTGAGACATTACATTACACCCACCATAGGGCTTTACGTCCTCGAAAATCTAAAACAAAATCTACTCAAAAAGATGTGGGTACTGCACACGAATCCGAGCCTCCCACTCCCTTGTGCTCTCCTGGAGATTCCTGTGCTGCCACCTGACACAAACCAAGAGAATATCTCACCCATGAAGGATCTTCTCCTGCTGATCCTCGATCTCCACTGGGTACTCAGTGAAGGTCGCTCCATCATCGATGTCTAGCTCGCCCTAGTCGATAACGTGCGATGGATCATTCACGTACCTCCACAGCTGGGACACATGGAAGACGTTGTGTACCTGGTCCATCTGAGGCAGTAGAGACAAGTGGTACATCACCTCTCCAACTCTACTCAGAATCTGAAAAGGGCGGATGAACCTTGGAGATAGCTTGCCGCCTTGACCAAATCTCTACAATCCCCATCGAGGTGAGACCTGAAGGAACACATGGTCTCCCTCCTCAAACTCCAAGGGCCTCCGTATCCTATCGGCATAAGACTTTTTCCGACTCTGTGTAGTCTTCATCTTCTCCTGGATGACCTGAACCTTCTCTGTAGTAGCTCGCACCATCTCTGGGCCCATGAGTGCTGACTCTCCTAGGTCAGTCCAGAAAAGTGGTGACCTACAAGGTCTCCCGTACAAATCCTCGAATGGTGTCATACCAATAGTGGAATGATAACTATTTTTATAAGAAAATTCCTCCATTGGTAGGTGATCCTCCCTACTATGACTAAAGTCAAGTATGCAAGCTCGTAGTATATCTTCAAAAACCTGGATTGTCCGCTCTGTCTGACCATCAGTCTAAGGATGAAACGTTGCGCTCAAGCGTAACTGAGTCCCAAAAGCTTCCTACAATCCCTTCCACAAAAGGGATGTGAAATGAGCATCACGATCTGATACGATCGTGGATGGAAATCCATGAATTCGAACTATCTCCCTCACGTAGAGGTGTCCCAAGATTTCTACTGAACTCTGCTCCCATAGGGCTTGGAAGTGGGCCAACTTGGTGAGTCGATCAATGATCACCCAGATGGAATCGTGTTCCCTGGACGTACATGGTAAACCCATCATGAAGTCCATGGATATCCCATCCCACTTCCACTCCGGCATCTCAAGGGGCTGAGTCAAACCTACTGGAACCTGGTGCTCATCCTTTACTTGCTGACAAGTAAGGCACCGAGAAACAGACTCTGCCACACTCTTCTTCATTCCTGACCACCAGAACTAACATCGGAGGTCCTGGTACATCTTTTCCACGCCTGGATGCACCTCCGAATGAGAGGTATGGAACTCCCTCAGAACCTCATCTCGCAACGTCACTAGTACTACTGTGTGCCCACTGAAAATAACAATGTTCTACCCACCTTTTGAATATTCGTCGGCAGCATCACCTTCGGATATTTGATCACATAGAGTCTCACAGCTAGAATCCTTGAGTTGTGCTTCCGTGACTCGTTGTAAGAGTGGAGGGGTAACAACCAACGATTGAAGGTAAGCTCCCTCATCCCTATCCATGAAAGATAACTATAAAGAGTCCAACTGCCTCATTGCCTCATCCAGCAACTGTGAATTGGATTTCTTGCTGAGTGCATCTTCCACAACATTCCCCTTCCCAGGAGTATAAACGATCTCAAATTCACAATCCTGGAGGAACTCAAGCCACCGCCTCTATCTCAAATTCAGATCCTTCTGAGAAAAGATATATCTGAGACTCTTGTGATTAGAGTAGATGGTAAACCGCTTGCCCATTAGGTAGTGTCGCCACATCTTCAACGCGAAGAATACCACTGCCAAATCAAGATCATGGGTCGCGTAGTTCTGCTCGTGTGGCCTCAACTGACGTGATCCATAGGCAATCACCGCTTGCCTCTATATCAGGACACAACCAAGCCCGGTTCCTAATGCGTCGCAGAACGCCACTTACTCGACACCCTCGTCTGGTAGTCTCAAGATCGGGGCACTCATCAGACTCTGTCTCAAATGCTGAAAATCCTACTGGAATCTCTTGGTCCACATGAAAGGCTTCCCATTTTGGGTCAAAGCTATCAATAGTGCTGAAATTTTGGAGAAATAAAGAATGAATCTCCAATAGTATCCTGCCAACCCAAGGAAACTTCACACCTCTGTCACGCTCTTGGGTGGATCACATGATAACATTGCCTCTACCATTGTTGGTTCCACTGCTACACCATATACTGAGATAATGTGCCCCAGAAAGTGGACCTCCTGTATCTAGAACTGACACTTCGAGAGTTTCCCGTACAACTGGTGCTCTCGGAGTGTTTATAGAACCATCCTTAGGTGCCTCGCATGCTCCTCCTCGGACACAGAGTACACAAGGATATCATCAATGAAGACCACCATCAATCGATCTAGATAGGGCTGAATGATTCGGTTCATGAGTCCCATTAAAACTACAGGGGTGTTCGTCATGCCGAAGGGCATCACCAACTACTCATAGTGACCGTTGCGACATCTGAAAGCCGTCTTTGGTATATCCTTATCCCGTACTCGCAACTAGTGATTGCTTGATCATAGATCAACCTTTGAGAACCA
The DNA here is from genome assembly GCA_963277665.1 of Viscum album. Taxonomy (NCBI): domain Eukaryota; kingdom Viridiplantae; phylum Streptophyta; class Magnoliopsida; order Santalales; family Viscaceae; genus Viscum; species Viscum album. The sequence goes on from OY728166.1 coordinate 821,603,962, forward strand.
TCATGCCCCTTTCAACTGGTTGTAGAGGTCATTGATCCGTGGTAGTGGATACCGGTTCATCCCGATCACCTGATTCAAGTGTCGGTAATCCACACACAGCCTCAAAATCACAGCTTCCTTGTTGGAAAACAATACTGGGACCGCCCAGGGTGAAACACTGGGCCTCACGAAGCCCTTCCTCTGAATGTATTCCAGATGCACTCTTAGCTCGTGAAGCTCTGCAGGAGCCATCCGATATGCTGATGCTGATATCAGTGTCGTCCCGGGTTGCATCTCAATGTAGAAATCTATCTCCCAATGGGGAGGTAGTTCGGGGACATCCTCTGGAAAGAAATCCTCATACTCATCCACTACCACCAGAAACTAGAAAACCATAACATCTGCTATGCCAAGGGCTAAGCTAGCCAACTGATGTAAAATTGGTTGTACCTTCCTATGCACGAGTTCATCCTACGCTGCCTGGGTCTCCTTTTCACAAATGACGGAGAACCTCATACCATCACTACAAAAACACCACACCCTTCCCCAAAAACATTCAATCAGGGCATGATCTGTGGATATCCAATCCATACCAAGAATGACATCATAAGGGCTCAACGCTACTGCCAAAAGGTTCCAACCAAAACTCTCGCCTCCAAGGCTCAGTTCACATTGTCTGCGAAGGTGTGTGATCTCTAAACCTTCTCCAGTCAGTGTTTCTAAGCATAAGTGTCAAGTCAACGGCTCAACTGGAATCTCAATGTCTCGAACAAGATAAGAAGCCAGAAAAGAATGACTAGCACCTATGTCTATCAGTACAGCATCCAATGTAGAAAAGACACAGATTGTACCTATAATCATTTCAGGAGTACCTGGGTCATAAGCCTCTACTACCTGCAGCTGTCCCTACCTCTGTCCACTAGCTCCCTGATCCAAGGGGCGGACCTCCTGGGGGTGGTGGTAAAAGGTTAAAATGCCAACCACCACCAGCTTCTCTCCCATATCCTCTACCACATCCTCCGCCTTGCATATCTATCTGCTCCACACATTTCCTCGGCCTCGGTGGTCCATCCACCACTCCCATGTCAGTAGTATGGTGGGTCAGACAATCTTGAATGAGATGTCCCCTACCATCACAAGAGTAGCATAGCCTTTCTCAAGGCTAGATGGATGGGCCCTGCGAACCTTGTACGGAAGATCCCCTATCCTGGGATCTCCTCTGAAAACATCTCCCATTCTTGTGTCCCTGACATTGGGTCCCTACTGCTGAGGTATCTGCTGTAGCTCGCTCGCTAGGGACAACTATTGGCTATATCTACTCCGCCAAGAAGCTCTCGACCACCAAATCCCACTCGAGCACCCCATCATAAGTAGGAATGCTCATAGGGATGATGCTAGCTCGGATGTATCTGCGCAAGCCCCGCTCAAAAGTCTGAGCTCTAAAGTAATGATCAATAAACATATCCATTGAGTACCGTGAGAGGTAGGTAAACCTCTATGAATAGTCATCCACCATCATGGTTCACTATTGGAGTTGAAGAAGCTCCTGTGTACATACTGTTATCAGGGAAACCAGTTAAAAATCCTCTCTGAAGAGATGCTCAAACTCTTACCATGCAAGAGTTGCCTCACCGTGGGTCTGGAAAACCAAACTCCACCATTGTTCTGTCGAGCCCTTCAGAAGGCTCCCTACCAGGACCACCATCTGGTCTGCTGGTGTCCTAACCAAATAGAAGACTCTAGACACTGCCTCAAGCCAGTCCTCTGTGGCCTAAGGGTCAGGCTCGCCTCGAAACGTGAGGGGTCTTTGTCTCTGAAACTCATGGAGTGTGCTCAGCCTGTGCTCCTCCTCTAATGGCACAATAGGCACTAAAAACATCTCCATATGTGGTGGGATAGTTCACACACCACTCGATGGTAGAACTGGGGGATCTGGTCCCTGTATCGAAGCTTCATCACTGAGGGGGTCATCCTCGTGATCGAACTTCTGGATCCTAGTGGGTGCATGTCGCAGTCGCATCCTATAAAGAAACAATATGTATCTCAGTCAGTGAAAATATAGAGAGAGATGACTCAAGAAGGACATGGAAACCACAACCCCTTCCCATATGATGCATATACCATTATTTTCCCATACAACTAGTGTTCTCTTATTTCGAGTCAAAAATCAAGTTATCAGAGTCCGGGTTTATGGATACGTCGGCCGCCCGCACCAACACTGGGGTCCCTGTCCTGAAATCTGAACTCGAAATACTAAACACTGTTGCCCCAAACCAACTCACAGGCTCTCAGTCCTAAGGTAGAACTGACCACCTCTGATACCACTCTATCACGACCTGTTCCAGTGGGGCACGAGCCGCAACTCCCCATGCTCACCTCCAATAGGCCAGGGGCTGGTGACTAGCACCATGTAGGCATGCTACTAACATGGGAGGAATTGCTTATAAACCGGTACACACGCACACACATCTCCAACCCCACAAAGCTGAAAAGGTGAAAACTACTAAAAATTGAAATGCATGCATACACTAAAAATACCAACCAACAGAGTACGATAGGAAAGTAAAGTAGAGAAATGTAAAACCATGGCCCAAAAGTAAAAGCCCACCAAAAAAGAGTCTGTAACAAAGTACAACCTATAAAGAAAGGTATCGGGACTGCAATCCATAGTTATAGGAACACACCTTGGCCTGTCTGATCTCACTGAGCATCATCCGGTCCGGATTTTCCTAGAATCATTTCAAAGGCTCACTCGTCTGCACAAGACACAACACGTGCAGGAAAAGCTTGTGTAGGGGTGAGTATAACAATACCCAGTAAGACACCCCGAAACCACAAATGAATACAACAAGGAAAATAGCAAAAAGGAAAGATACAGTCAGGTCTACACAGTATATGTTTACAGAACATATAACAAGATTATCTAGATATACTCATACACGATCGACCATAGCGAAACCACCACTAATATCCAGCTCGATGAGTCCACTAAACACGTAACAAGGAGAACACACTCCTAGGTCTGAATAGAGAGACACAAAGTACTCGTTATAGGAGAACACACTCCACAAGTACTTGAGAAAAAATATGATGCTCAGATGAGGATCACAACCAATAGCCATGGGGTTATTCCAAAAACTCAGTCTAAACTAACCTACTAAGTAGAGGATCGGTGCCCGGGTAAAGTAGGTCACGCCGATACCAAGAAACTCTACCATGGGTACCACGAAGGAATAGAGGATCCGGCTCTAAGTATCATAGAGGGGATTCCAACAACTCTATTCTAGAAGTCCTACTGAAGGGATCATACTCTTATATGTAGGAAATGATATCAAAAACCTTCAGGAGAAAGACCAAGGGGACAAACCATAATGAAACTATTCCAATTAAGAGAAGATAACTGGCTCATGTAATGTAAAACAGGTTACACGGTGTGTAGTCGGATTACACACCATGTTCCTTGACTCCAGGTATTACCCCTGTAAATGGCCGGTGTCACCTATCCAAGCTATATAAAACTAAACTACATGGAATGTAGAAGGATCACACGCCGTGTTCCCTGACTCCGGGTACTGCCCATGTAAATGGCTTGTGTCTGAAATCGAAGTCGCGTAGGAAAGCATATACCCGACGTGTAATTCGAAGCACACGTCATGTCCTGTCAACTAGGAAACACCCATGTACCCTGGTCGTATGCTCGTACACGGTGTCTGTCCATGTTGTCTTCTCATGTACCAGTACACAGGGTATCCCGTGTATTTGGCTGGGTCTTGCCGGGGAAGGGTATACACGCCGTGTCCTTGTACTTTCATAGTTTGCGCCAAGTGTCCCGCTGATGAACACACGCCGTGTAGCCCATACTACACGCCGTGTAGTCTGGAAATTTCCGGAAGCGTCATCTTCCTCATAATGCCTCGTCTGATTTCCAGATCCGCGATCTCTTGCTCGTGCATCCCGATACGTCAGGTCTTGGTTCTCCCCATCATACGAACACTGAAATGGGTATTTTCAGTCCTTCGATCAGGTCATAAACCTCAAATTATCCATCCGAAGAAAGACGTCCAAAAACTCATATCTCTTGATCTGCTCTGAATGGTCCACTGAAACCATCATCACAGCTCTGGACCATCCTATCGAGGTTGGATCTACAATCTCGGATCATTGCACCAACGAACGAATGCGCAACGATCGATTTTCCCCCAAGAACGCTATAACGCACATGAAGAATGTGACAAACCAGGGAAGAAAGACACAAAAAATCGAGAAGGACTAACCTCGATCGATGTTCGTGTCTATCTTGGCTCATCACCATTAGAAGGTTAAATGAAACAAAAAAACTTTCAAGAATCAAATCCCCAAGATCCCCACAAAGGCCCATCCCAAAAATATGATCGATCCGCGGGGTAATCTATTCGTGTATTAGTCTGTGTTCATCGTAGGAATCAAGAACGGGGAAGGAAACAAAATAAAACATCCTAACTGGATTCGCGGTGTACGTTGATGAAGATCTGGTCGTCGCGTCATCTTCACCAGCATAACTTGTCAAGAACGTCGTCGTCATGTTGGGGGGTTTTTCTCCATAGCCTCTAGAGCATCCCAAGGTTTCAGGGTTGTGAGATCTATAACCCTAGACCCCTGCGCAAATCTCTATTTAGAAAAAGAGAAAATCTCTCGCAACCATAAGATTTAATAAAAATATTTTTATTAAATATTTTATTAAGGTTACGTCCAAAAACTAGATTTCACCACCGACCTGCACCAGCCGATGTTAGGCCTCCCCTAAGGTAAAATCACTATTCTGAACGCATCGGTGTCCTCATATTTCTGATTCAAGCACCCATTTAGGAGTTATTCCACTTTTTCAGGAAAACCACATGCACACGTAATTTAATTATTTAATTAAATTCAAACATTTTTTTCCTATCTCATCGGGCCTTGGAACTACACGCCGTCTAAGAGCCAGGATTCGAAATAATTCCCACAAAATATTTAATATAAAAATATAGAAACATCTGAGACATTACATCACACCCACCTTAGGGCTTTACGTCCCCATAAATCCAAAACAAAGGCTACTCAATAAGATGTGGGTACTGCACACGAATCTAAGCCTCCCGCTCCCACATGCTCTCCTGGAGATTCCCATGCTGCCACCGGACACACACCAAGGGAACAAAATTCCCATGAAGGATCTTCTCCTTCTGATCATCGAGCTACACTGGGTACTCAGCAATTGTTGCTCCATCATCAATGTCCAACTCGCCCCATTTGATAACATGCGATGGATCATGCACGTACCTCCACAGCTGCGACACATGGAAGAAGTTGTGTACAAAGTCCATCTAAGGAGGTAGAACCAACCGCTACGTCACCTCACCAACTCTACTTAGAATCTGAAAAGGGACGATGAACCTCATAGATAGCTTGCCGCCTCAACCAAATCTCTATAATCCACGTCGAGGTGAGACCTGAAAGAACACATGGTCTCCCTCCTCGAACTCCAAGGGCCTTCATATCTTGTCGACATAAGACTTTTTCCGACTCTGTTCAGTCTTCATCCCCTCCCGGATGACCTACACCTTCTCTGTAGTAGCTCGCACCATCTCTGGGCCCATGAGTACTGACTCTCCTAGGTTAGTCTAGCAGAGTGGGGACCTACAAGGTCTCTCGTACAAGGCCTCGAATGGTGCCATACCAATAGTGTAATGATAACTGTTGTTATAAGAAAATTCCACCAGTGGTAGGTGATCCTCCCAGCTATGACTAAAGTCAATTATGCAAGCTTGTAGCATATCTTCCAAAACCTAGATGGTCTGCTCTGTCTGACCATCAGTCTGAGGATGAAACGCTGTGCTCAAGCGTAACTGAGTCCCAAAAGCTTCCTACAATCCCTTCCACAACCGGGATATTAAACGAGCATCACAATCTGAGATGATCATGGATGGCACTCCATGAAGTCTAACTATCTCTTGCACGTAGAGGCATCCCAAGATCTCTACTGAACTCTGCTCCCGTATGGATATGAAGTGGGCCGACTTGGTGAGTCAGTCAACGATCACCAAGATGGCATCGTGTCCCCTGGACTTACGTGGTAATCCCATCATGAAGTCCATGGATATCTCATCCCACTTCCACTCTAGCACCTAAAGGGGCTGAGTCAAACCTATTGGAACCTGGTACTCAGCCTTTACTTACTGACAAGAAAGGCACTGAGAAACAAACTCTGCCACACTCTTCTTCATTCCTGGCCACCAGAACTAACGTCGAAGGTCCTGGTACATCTTTTCCACATCTGGATGCACCGCCAAAGGAGAGGTATGGAAATCCCTCATAACCTCCTCCCACAACATCACTGGTACTACTATGCTCCCTCTAAAAAGAACAACATGCTCTCCACCTTTTGAATTTCTGTCGGCATCATTACTTGCGGATATCTGAGCACGTAGAGTCTCATAGATAGCATCCTTGAGTTGTGCTTCCCTAAATCATTGTAAGAGTGGAGGGGTAACAACCATCGACTAAAGGTAAGCTCCCTTATCTCTATCCAGGAAGAATAACTATAAAGAGGAAAACTACCTTGTTTCCTCATCTAGCAACTATGAACTGGATTTCTTGCTGAGAGCATCTGCCACAACGTTCCCCTTCCAAACAGTATAGACGATCTCAAAGTCATAATCCTGGAGGAATTCAAGCCACCACCTCTATATCAAATTTAGATCCTTCTGAGAAAAGATATATCTGAGAATCTTGTGATTAGAGTAGATGGTAAACTGCTCGCCCATCAGGTAGTGCTACCACATCTTCCATGTGAAGACTACCGCTGCCAACTCAAGATCATGGGTCGCCTAGTTCTGCTCATGTGGCCTCAACTGATGTGATCCATATGCAATCACCACTTGCCTCTGCATCAGGACACAACCAAGCCCAGTTCCTAATGCTTCATAGAACACCACGTACTTGACACCCTCTTCTGGTAGTCTCAAGATCGGGGAACTCGTCAGACTCTATCTCAACTGCTAAAAAGCCTACTGGTATCTCTTGGTCCACACGAAAGGGTACCCATTTCAGGTAAAAGCTGTCAAGGGTGCTGAAATCCTGGAGAAATCAAGAATGAATCTCCGATAGTAGCCTGCCAATCCAAGGAAACTCCGCACCTCCATCACGCTCTGGGATGGCTCCCATGAAAAAACTGCCTCTACCTTGGCTGGGTCCACTGCTACACCATATGCTAAGATAACGTGCCCTAGAAAGAGGACCTCCTATATCCAGAACTGATACTTTGAGAGTTTCCCGTACAACTGGTTCTCTTGGAGAGTGTCCAGAACTATCCTTATGTGCCTCACGTGCTCCTCCTCGGACGCAAAGTACACAAAGATACCATCGATGAAGACCACCATGAACCGATCTAGATAGGGCTGAAAGATCTAATTTATTAGTCCCATAAACACTTCTGGGGTGTTCGTCACGCCGAAGGGAATCACCAATTAGTCATAGTGACCGTAGCGACATCTAAAAGCCGTCTTCGGTATATCCTTATCCCGTACTCGCAACTAGTGATAGCCTGATCGGAGATCAGCCATCAAGAACCATCATGCCCCTCTCAACTGGTCGAATAGGTCATCGATTAGCGGTAGTGGATAACAGTTCTTCACGGTCACCTGATTCAAGCACCGGTAATCCACACACAGCCTCAAACTCCCATCTGCCTTCTGGGTAAACAATACTGCGGCCACCCAGGGTGAAACACTGGGTCTCACGAAGCCCTTCCTCTGAAAGTCTTCTAGCTACACTCTTAGCTCACGATGTTCTATAGGATCCATCCGATATGATGATGCTGATATCGGTGTCATCCCGAGTTGAAAATCAATGCAGAAATCTATCTCCTTACGAGGAGGTAGTCCGGGGACATCCTCTTGAAAGACGTCCTTGTACTCAGCCACTACAGCTGGAAACTGGAAACTCGTAACATCTGTTGCGCCAAGGGCAAGGCTAGCCAACTGATGTGAAATTGGTTGTACCTTTCTATGCATGATTCCATCCTACGCTGCCTGGGTCTCATTTTCACCGATGAAGGAGAACCTCATCCCATCACCGCGGACACACCGCACCATTCACCTAAAATAGTCAATCAGGGCATGAAATATAGATAGCCAACCCATACCAAGAATAACATCGTAAGGCCTAGACGCTACCACCAAGAGGTTCCAACCGAAACTCTCGCCTCCAAGGGCGAGGTCACACTATCTGCAAAGGTGTGTGATCTCTGAACATTCTCCAGTCAGTGTTTCTAAGTGTAAGGGTTGAGTCAATGACTCAACTAGAATCTCAATGTCTCGAACAAGATAAGCAGCTAGAAAAGAATGACTAGAACCTATGTCTATCAGTACGGAAACCAATGTAGAAAAGACACAGATTGTACCACTAATCATTTCGGGAGTACCTAGGTCATAATCCTCTACTGTCTGTAGTTTTCCCTGCCTCTGTCCACCAGCTCCCTGAGCTAGTGGTGGACCTCCTGGGGGTGGTGGTAAAAGGTCATAATGTTGAACACCTCTATTTTCTCTACTAGATCCTCTACCACATCCGTCTCCTTGCAGATCAATTTTCTCCACATGTTTCCACTGCCTCAGTGGTCCATCCACTGCTCCCATTTTAGTATTACGGTGGGTCGGACAATCTCGAGTGAGATGTTCCCTGCCATCACAAGAGTAGCATCACCTTTCTCGAGGCTAGCTGGATGCACCTTGCGAACCCTGTACGACAGATCCCCTGTCCTGGGATCTCCTCTGAAAACATCTCCCGTGCCTAGGTCCCTAACATCGTCTCCCTGCTACCGAGGTCTCTACTCTAGCTCGCTCACTACTGACAACTGTCGGCTTTCTCTACTCTACAAAGAAGCTCTTGACCAAAAAAGTCCACTCGAGCACCCCAGCATAAGTAGGAATTCTCATAGGGATGATGCTACCTCAAATGCCTCTGTGCAATCCCTTCTCCAAATTTCGAGCTCTGAAGTACTGATCCCTGACCATAACCATCGAGTACCATGAGAGGTCAGTAAACGTCAATGAATAGTCAGCCACCATCATGGTTCCCTACTGGAGCTGAAGAAGCTCTTGTATACGTACCTCTCTCAGTGTAACCTATGAAAACTCCTCTCTAAAAAGATGCTCAAACTCTAAGCATTCAAGAGTCGCCTCATCGTGGGTCGGGATAACCAAACTCCACCATCGTCATGTCGTGCCCTGCAGAAGGCTCACTGCCAGGATCACCATCTTGTCTACTGGTGTCCTGACCAAATAGAAGACTCTAGCCACTACCTCAAGCCATTCCTCTACGGCCTGAGGGTCAGGCTCACCTCGAAACCTAAAGGGTCTCTATCTCTGAAACTCATGGAGTGCACTCAGCCTGCGCTCCTCCTATACTGGCACAACTGGCACTAAACACTGCTTCAAAGGTGGTGGGATAGATGGCACACCACCTGAAGGTAGAACTGGGGGATCTGGTCCCTGTATCGAAGCTTCATCACTGAGGGGGGACATCCTCATGATCGAGCTGCTGGATCCTAGCAGGTGCGCGTCGTAGAGGCGTCCTGTAAAGAAACCAGATGTTTCTCATTCAGGGAGTATATCTAGAGAGCTGACTCAAGAAGAACATGGAAACCACAACCCCTTCCTATATGATGCATGTACCATTATTTTCCCCTGCAACTAGTGTTCTCATGTTCCGATTCGAAAATCAAGTTATCAGAGTCATGGCGTATGGATACGTCGGCCACCCGCACCAACACTGGGGTCTCTGGCCTGAAATCTGAACTCGAAACACTTAACACTATTGCCCAAACCAACTCATAGACTCTCAGTCCTAAGGTAGAACTGACCACCTCTGATACCACTTTGTCACGACCCATCCCAGTGGGGCCCGAGCCATAGCTCCCCAAACCCGCCTCCAATAGGAAAGGGGCTGGTGACTAGCACCGAGTAGTCATGCTACTAACATGGGAGGAATTGCCTATAAACCTGTACATACCCACACACATCTACAACCCCACAAGCTGAAAAGGTTAAAACTACTAAAAATGGAAATGCATGCATACACTAAAAATATCAACCAACAAAGTACGATAAGAAAGTAAAGTACAGTAATGTAAAACCCTAGTCCAAAAGTACAAGCCCAACAAAAGAGAGTTTGTAACAAAGTCCATCCTATAAATAAAGGTATTGGGACTCCAATCTGTAGCCGTAGGAACACACCTCGGCTTGTCTGATCTCACTGAGCACCGTCTGGTCCTGGTCCTCCTAGAATCATGTCCGAGGCTCGCTTGTCTGCACAAGACATGACACGTGTGGGCAAAGCCTGTGCAGGGGTGAGTATAACAATACCCAGTAGGACACCTCAAAACCACAAATGAACACAACAAGGGAAATATCACAAAGGAAAGAGATAGTCATCTCTACACAGTATACGTTTATAGAACATATAACAAGAATATCCAGATATACTCATACACAATCGACCATCGTGAAACCACCACTAAGTACCAGATCGAAGATTCCACTAAGCATGTAACATGGAGAACACACTCCTAGGTCTGAAGAGAGAGACACAAAGTACTCGTTCTAGGAGAACACACTCCACAAGTACATGAGAAAAAATATGATGCTCAGATGAGGATCATAACCAATAGCCATGGGGTGATTCCAACAACTCAGTCTGAACTAACCTACTAAGTAGAGGATCGGTGCCCGGGTAAAGTAGGTCACGTCAATACCAAGAAACTCTACCTAGGGTACCACAAAGGAATAGAGGATCTGGCTCTAAGACTCATAGAGGGGATTCCAAAAACATTATTCTGGAAGTCCTGCTGAAGGGATAGTACTCCTATATGTAGGAAATGATACCGGAAACCTTCAAGAAAAAGACCAAGGGGACGAACCCTAAGGAAACTAGTCCAAGTCAAAAAAGGTAACTGGCTCAATCCATGTAAAATAGGTTACACGGCGTGTAGTAGGATTACATTCTGTTTTCCTTGACTCTGGGTACTGCCCATGTAAACAACCCTTGTCACCCATCCAAGCTGTGTAAAACTAAACTAAACGGCATGTAGAAGGATCACACGTCGTGTTCCCTAACTCTGGGTATGGCCCATGTAAATGGCCCGTGTCTGAAATCGACGTCGTGTATGAAATAATATACACGGCATGTAATTCGAAGCACACATCGTGTCCTGTCAACTGGGAAACACCTGTGTACCCTGGTCGTATGCCCGTACACAATGTCTGTCTGTGTCGCCTACCTGTGTACCAGTACACGGGGTATCCCGTGTTTCTGGCCAAGCCTGGCCGGGGAAGGGTATACATGTCGTGTCCTTGGCCGTCTACTGAACCCGTGTCTGTGTACTTCCGGAGTTCCCGCCAGGTGGCCCGTCGACGAACACAGGTCGTGTAGCCCATACTACATGCTGTGTGGTAGGGAAATTTCCAGAAGCTCCATCTTCTTCATCATGCCTCAGCCAATTTCTAGATCTGCAATCTCTCGCCCATTCATCCTGATACATCAGGTCTTGGTTTTCCCCATCATACGAACACCGAAATGGGTTTTTTTGATCCTTTGATCAGTTCGTAAACCTCCAATGATCCATCCGAAGAAAAACGCCCAAAAACTCATTTCTCTCGATCCACTCTGAATCGTCCACCGAAACAGTCTGCGCAGCTCCAAACCATCCTCCCGAGGTTGGATCTATAATCTCGGATCATTGCACCAACAAACATATGCGCAATGATTGATTTTACTCCGAGAACGCTATAATGAACATGAAGAATGTGAGAAACTAGGGAAGAGTGGCACAAAAAATCGAGAGGGACGAACCTCAGTCGATGTTCGTGTCAATATTGGCTTATCACCTTTAGAAGGTTAAATGAAACCAAACAACTTTCAAGAATCAAATCCCCAAGATCCTCGTAATGCCCCATCCCAAAAATACGATCGATCCGCAGGATAATCTATTAGTGGATTTGTCCATGTTCATCGTAGGAATCAAGAACAGGGAAGGATACCAAAATCAAACATCCTACCTAGATTCGTGGTGTTCATTGGAGAAGATCTGGTCACCGCGTCATCTTCGCCGGTGAAACTTGTCAAGAATGTCGTTGCCGCATTGGGAGGTTTTTCTCTAGAGCCTCCAGAGCCTCCAAGGGTTTCAGGGTTACGAGATCTGTAACCCTGGACCCCTGGGAAAATATCTATTTAAAAAAAAGAATAGATCTTGCCATCATAAAATTTAATAAAATATTTTTATTAATTATTTTATTATGGTTATGTCCAAAAACTAGATTTCACCACCGATCTGTGCCAGCAAATGTTTGGCCTCGCCTAAGGAAAAATCACTGTTCTGAATGAAACGGTTCCATCAGATGTCCGATCTGAGCACCCATTCAGAAGTTATTCCACTTTTAGAGGAAAAACACATGCATGCAGAATTTAATTATTGAATTAAATTCAAACATTTGTTCCGGGATCACCAGGCCTTGAAACTGCACGTCGTCTCAGAGCCTCACCTCGAAAGAATTCCCACATAATATTTAAAATAAACATACAGATAAATCTGAGACATTACATGTAATGCCTCCAATTTATCTGTATTTTATTTTAATATTATCTGCGAATTATTTCCAGAACAGGCTCTGAGACGGCCTATAGTTCCATGGCCCGATGAGCCCGGAACTAATGTTTGAATTTAATTGAATAATTAATTAGCACACATATGTGGTTTTCCTAAAAAAGTGGAATAACTCTTGAACAGGTGCTTGGATCGGAAATCCAAGGGAACAGATGCGTTTAGAGTAGTGAATTTACCTTAGGTGAGGCCTAACATTAGCTGGCATAGGTCGATGGTAAAATCTAGTTTTTGGACGTATCTGTAATAAAATATTTAATAAAAAAAATTAATAAATCTTGTTGCAGAAAATATCTTTTATCTTTTTAAATATAGATTTGTGTAGGGGTCCAGGGTTACAGACCTCATAACCCTGAAACCCTTGGAGGCTCTGGAGGATCTGCATGAAAACCCCAACGCGGTGACGACGTTCTTGATGAGTTTTTCCAATACAATGACACAGCGACCTAATATTCACCAACGAATGCCATGGATCTAGGTAGGTTGTTTGATTTTGATTTTCCTTTCCCCGTTCTTGATTCCTACGATGAACGTGGACTAATCCACAAACAGATTAGCCCACGGATCGATCGTATTTGTGGGATGGGCTTTTGTGGGGATTTTGGGGAAAATCTTCATCCTTTCAATTTAATCTGTTGATTATTTTGGTTTTGATCTAACGAAGATGGACCCGGATCATCACAAACAATGGTCGGGGTTCGTCCCTTTTGTTTGTTTTGTGATTAAATTCCCCGTTATTCGTGGAGACTCCTCGTTCTTCCCCGCCTTTGACATTCTTGGTGGAAATCGATTGTTGTGCGTCCGTTTTTTGGCACAATGATCCGAGATTGTAGATCAAACCCCAGAAAGATTTTATGGAGGTGCGACTGCGGTGGCGATGGATGATTCGGAGTGGATCGAGAGATATGGGTTTTTGGGAATCTTCTTTCGGATGAATCAACGCTTGTTTTCTGAGCCGATTAAAGGTCTGAAACACCCAGCTTTAGTGATAGGATGATGAAATAGACCAGAGTCTTGAGTTTCGTGGCAAATGGATGGCAGAATCGAGATCCATAAGATCGGTAGAGGCGCGAGGAGGAAGATGACGATTCTAGAAAAATCCTGACCACAAGGTGTGTAGTATGGGCTACACGGCATGTGTTCGTCACCGGACCACCTGGCCTGTACTATGGGAGTACAGGGACACGGTTCGGGTACACGGACAAGGACACAATGTGTATACCCTTCCCTGGCCAGACCCAGCCAGATACAGGGGATATCCCATGGATTGGGTAACTTGTGTGTGTAGTGCTCTTGTTTGTCACTTGGATGATCACCAAGCTTCTCTGTTTAATGTTTGACCTTTTTTAGTGGATATGTTTGGTTTACCAAGAACCATGTGCTGCTAGTAATTCAAGACTATGATATGTAGTCCTTTAGTGGATTTTTTCCCCTAGTTTATAGCTTTCTCCTATCCTTTGTTCTCACTTTTTAGAGTTGTCTTAGGATGTTGGAATTGCTTGCATGTGTCCTTGCAGTTTCCCTTTTGTGTGAGGATGTCTCCTTTTGGATTTTGTTTAGGCAGTCATCTCCTATAGTGGTGATCCTGAATCAATCTGTTGAGGATCTTATGGTGCCTTGCGTCGAAAGTTCAGGCAGCATGTCTCGGTTTTAAAGTCGATGGTTCCTGGTCCTTTGGTCTTGATATATCTTTGTGGGTTCAAGTGGAGACCTATTTGGGTTGTTTTATTTACTATACATACTTCCCCTCCCCACATTTCTCTTGTTTCTACCTATAGTCTCTAGAGAGTGAGATGGTAATTAGCTTTGGGTTTGTTCGTCTGGTGTGTCCTTGTTTTGGATAGGTTTCTCTAGGTTGTTCCCCATTACGATTGGTGATTGGGCCTAGGTAGTGTCTAGAATGACAGTTTCATGTGAATAGGTATGATGATGATTCGGCTTTATGGTGGTTCTATCGGGATCTATTTAGTGATATTAGGAATTTCCCAAATATCTTTAAGAAGCTAGACTGAGATGGGTTTTCTTGGTCGGTAGCATGCCACCCTTGGATTGTTGGTGTTCTCATGGTTCTGGAGTTTTTCATTTGGACTCTTGGGACTGCATGGGATTTGTAGTGGTACCCTGTTTTTGAAGAACCTCTCTTGTTGTATTGGTTGAGGATGTGGTTTACCCTATTGCATGGTTCTAGGTAGTGTCTTCACTTCAGGTGGGGAGTTTTTTGGGTCTGTCTTAGATTCATGTGGAGTGAGTGATTTACTTTCGTTGTGATTTCTGTTTTTCTTTTTCTTTCTTTTTGCATGATTTCATTGTTTCTTGGTGATTTCTATGTTATGTCATGTTTTGTGTGAGGATGGATATTGATTTGTTTATTTGTGTTCTACATGTATATGTGAGCTAGTTTAGGGACCTTTTGGCATGTGATTTGTTGGTCCCATCTTTCTCGTTGGCATCATATAAGAGTGCGACTCAGGTAAGTGTAGGTATGAACCTTTTACCATGAAATTGAGTATAATTGTTTAATTAGGAACATGTTTATCAGCATTTCAATATCTT
Organism: Viscum album; assembly: GCA_963277665.1. Classification (NCBI taxonomy): domain Eukaryota; kingdom Viridiplantae; phylum Streptophyta; class Magnoliopsida; order Santalales; family Viscaceae; genus Viscum; species Viscum album. The sequence continues at coordinate 821,619,167 of OY728166.1, forward strand.
TCAACTTTGTGAGACATGTATCTTATTTGATATATGGTAGGCGGATTGTTTGGGTGATACCCCATATGTTGTTTTTTTAGGATTTTACCAAGTTGATGATGTTAGGTGGTGCAGAATCATCATGTGTTTTAGGATTAATTTTCAAGTTGGAAAGCATAGGGTTGTTGAATATTAATTTTGTTCATGCATTTTAATTTACAAGGTGGAGATTTGTGAATTTTTATATTCATTTTTTGTTAATTAAAATGACATTTTATTTAATATGCTTTTATATTGAGAATTCTATTACATAGAGCTGAAAATGGGGGTGTTGTCTTTTTCTTCTACACGATACGCATGGCCTTGCATTATTTTCCTTCTCTTTTTTTAGGTATTTTTTAGCGCCATTTCACTAGAGAGGTAGCAGTGCCCCTCTGGGATTCTAGTGCTTCTCTCATTCGGCACTTCCCTAACAGAGAGAAAGACTCAGCGTCAAGTCACCCCTTGTTGTTGTTATGATGCAGTGTGTGAGGGATTCAAGGTTCCTTATCATTGGAGGATCGGGATCACTCTTTGAATAGGGAAGATTTTGGGTCTTCAACAATGAAGATTCTTTTTCAGTCAATGTGAGATGGCTCAGATCTAGTCATGGATCTCAGTCTACATTGGATGTGTGAGAGTTTCCATCATGCGAAGGCCTGGTAGCACTCGCTCTTGATCCTAGAGAACAAAAAATGTGGACTGAAGTAGCTGGGAGGGTGTCTCTATATTCGATCTTGAATCATGTTTTTCTTCACATATTCTACATCCCTCCTGGTTTGGCATTCTTATTTCTCTGATGGTGAGGTGTACCCCTGGAGTTTGACACTTGGATAGTGAGAATAATATAGTTTGGCCTTTATTTGTCTGAGAAATGAAGACATTGTAGTTGTACATGGAGATTGGGTTTCTTGTTCTAGAACCCATAGGATGAGGAGTCTCACTTATAGCAGACTCAGACAGTGGCAATAGACTTGGGCAGTGGTAAGGGTTCTAGATCAGAGCACACCTGTACAGCTGCAGTGGACTCAGATGATAGCAGCAAGCTGCTTGGATTTGGATCTTTTCTCAAACAACCACAATGATTCTTTAGTGGAAGTACCTTGGAAAGTGGTGCCTATTATTAAACCTAGAGGATGAAAATATGGGTCACTTAAAACCCATATGAATACACTAGATTGGGATTGTCTAGTTCTTTCTTGGACAGTTGTGATGATTTTGGAAAACTGAACCTGAAGAACTCGATATTGGCAATATTAGTGCCTTGCAATGAAATTCTTCCATGACCAAGGTGAAATCAAGCTGTGGTAAGGGGTTCTTGGTCCCTCTTTGGTTTCATTTGTCGTTTTTTGGGAAGTATTATGTATTTATCTTATTTTTTCACCATGTTTGGTTATATTTAGTTCATCATTAGTTGTTGTCCGACATTATCTCCGTGTACTCCATTTTATCTTGAATAGTGGAAAACTATGATGATCCTTCCTCGTGCACGTAGACCATTGGCCCAAGAACGCAAATCTTGGTGTCCCTTTTACTGCTTTCAATTTTATCATTTAATTAGGCCTATAAATTTCTGATCACTTGTTGGTTTTTGAATATTAAATTTTGATTTTGAATTTATTTGGTTAAATAGAAGTTGTTTGAGCCTTGTTTTTTGGCTTAGTTTGTCATTGATGTTGGTGCCTTTGATTCTATAAATTTAGTTCTCATTATTTGATTCTGTATTAACTGAATCATCATGTTGCATAGAATTTTTATTTTTTATGTTTAATGAGAATTAATTGCAATCTTGAGCAGCAGTAATTGCTATTGTATGTGTTTGTGCACTACCAGCACATGTTGTGTTCACTGATGCTGATTCATTTGAATGCATCTCATTTGATATTATGAAATGGAAACATGAACATTATTTGTATATCAATTTTCATGTTTTAAACTGTAAATAAACATCATTTTAGTATTTTAGATTTTAACAAACCAAAACACGCAATAGATCCTGGGCTATTGCGTGGGGACCGTCTCTTGCGAAGGGGTTCTCCCTACAATAGTTTTGATAAAACCTTTCTCGATCATATAAATTCAACCCTAATATGACTCACTTATTCACACCATTGTAGTTCTCCTATGGATATCAACCCCTACTATTTCCCCCTCAAACTTATCAGATGAATAGACCCTCTCAAAACCAAAGGTACGCCAGTTATTCTCCCACAACCATTTTTACTTGTTTTTTTACAAATCAAGAGCCATATTCTTCTTACAGGAGATGACTTCAGGTCTAGTCTCCCTCTTTCTGATTGGATTCCCTAGAAACACCCTCAACCCAATTATTTACAAGAAAAGGTATATCTCAAAGGGTCGATATATCTTCCAAATATCTATTTTATATTCTCTTCATCTCTAGAAATTTTAATTTGAACTTACACCTTTGAATTATACCTCATCTTCTCATAGACGACCTTTAAATCCTTTGTGCATGTTCCATGTATCTCCCTTGAAAATAAATCTCCAAAATTATCACAAGGATCACTACCACAAAAATAGGTTTTCATAGCACTAACCTTTAACAACACTAAAAAAGCACTGATAAAGGTGGTACCTTTTTCAATGCTAAAAAATGCACTGATAAATGGTTCTTTTTACACCGCTAAAAAAAGTGTTGTTAAATGTGTCCCTTTATCAGCACTTTTTTAGCGTTGTTAAAGGGGGCCCTTTTATCATCACTTTTTTTAGTAGCACTGATAAAGGAGGGGCTTTATCAGTGCTTTTTTTACAAACACTAATAAAGGGTATATTTCAAAATAAAATCAAAAAAATAATATTGATATATTAATATATAAGTATATTTATACTTATAGAAATATAATATATAGTTTTTAAATATGTTTTAGATAAAAATAAATAGACATTTGAACTTAATATATAAGATATGTAGTGAAAATGACTTATAAAATATTTTAAAAAATATTATTAATTAATAATTTTAAATTTATCATCGATTAATAGTCATTTAATAATAATTTGAAGACACAAAAAATAGAAAAATTATTAAAAGATCTAAAATAAGATGAAAACATAACTCAAACATCAAACAAACATAACTTTTGATCCAGGTGTTTGTTTGAGCTCTACAACATGTCAAATCAAAGCCTTTAATGAGCCCTATGTCGTTATGACTTAGGGAACTCCAATTACTATTTTTTGAGGCCCAAAATAACCTAGAAGGCCTCCAAAACTGAGTTCTTAATCAAGATACCTAATTTTTTTTAACATTCGATGGAATTTTAGCATCTTTTAATGGGGGATTGTTTCCCTTTTTTAGTAGGAAATGAATTTCTTCTAAGGTATTACATTCATATTCATATTATGGATTCAAAATTTTATCATTTTTTTCACAATGTACTGTTATTTATATTAAAATGTATAATAATATATACATTTTTATATATTCCCACTTAAAAATTTTAATTTTATAAATAAATAATTAAAATTATTTACATGTAAATATATTTATAAATATATAAGGATTATCTAAATAAAAAAATAATATCCATTTTTTTAAAAATACTAATATATGATTATTTATATACTTATATAATGTACGTGTGTGTGTGTGTGTGTATTTGTGTGTGTCTATATTAAAAACGGATATATATAAATATATGAATAAATATACGAATAAAAAATATAACAAAATATATGTAAATATATAGATATAAATATATATTAATATATGAAGAAATATATAGATATATAAATATATAAATATAACTATACATGTATATATGTATATATATATATTAATATATGAATATATATATATATATATTAATATAACTAATATATATGTCAATATAATTTTATATTAATATATGAATAAATATAACTAAATATATATATATATATATATCATTAAATAGATATATCACTAAATGAACAGAAAATCAATATAGATGAGTGGTAAAGGGTCTAGGCACATAGTGGGAGGTCTCGAGTTCAAATATTGGGGGAGGCAGGGGCGTGTGTGGTGCTAAAGGATTGTGTTAGTGCTGTTAAAGGGGGGTTCTAACACTGTTAGAGATGAAGGGATGTTCTAGTGTTGTTAAAAGGTTGTGCTAGTGCTTCTATTAGCACTTTTTAACACTATTAAAAGGGGTCTTTATCACTGCTTTATTTATTGCTAATAAAAGGGACCTCCCTTTAACTTCACTGAGATTAACAACGTTTTTTTTCACTGTAAATAGCCTTTTCTTGCACTTTTAAATGTAATGTCTACAGTAGTGGATAGATATATTCAAACTAAAAATTTCATATAGATATACCAGAAACATAGCTAAGCACTATGCATTTTCATGGGTGTCTTATCCTCACTCTCACATTGCACCACTGCACTATGCTGAAAATCTTCATCTCCACAGTATAGAAAATATTGGACACCGTAATTCCTCCTTAAAATTCCATGCACATGGGATTATGATCATGGATATCATCATTTCCTAGAGGAGATAACCTCCCATGTAAACATTTTTACCATGAGTATAACCATGCCAAAAACCTAGGTGTTGTGGGTCTTAATAAATTTCTTTAATCTGCGATTCATACGTGATTTATGATGGCAATTTATTATGCAACCATTTTGTAAACTGATTTACTCTTACATGATAATTTTTAAATGTTTTCATATGCGAGTCTAGATGAATCGATTGCATAGTATAATAAGTCCCAATCAATACCAACCTAATCTACCAAACTGTATCGATAATTCCACTTAAAATACATTCAATTACAATTAAAATTTTCAATTTCATTATAATTTTTAGAAATAGAAAATTCCAAATTGTGATTCCATATTTATTTATTAAAATCAAAAGAGCATGTCAATATTTTTATTCAACTAATTCAACTTCAAAAAACAATCTTGAATTAATAATGAAATTTGTACACATTGGTTTATGATCAGAAATAATGTCAAGTTTATCTGAATTGAAGGTATACAAATGTTGTCGAGTTGTAGCAAGCAATCCAATTATAAGATTATCATCACCTAAATTACTTTCCCTTATAGGAATATTCATATAAATATTCACTTGTTGTAGTTTATTCCCTCTATTGATCCCATAAAGGATTATTTACCCTTTCATTCCAACCCTGGTTCCAATTAGTAAGTGGGTCTTTCTTTTCGGAATGTTCTTACTCTTAGCCCCATTTGTATTCACTCTGATCACCAATAGGTTTCTTTATGTCATCATATTTATATTTTTTCCATATGACTTTATCGGTTCATCCCATTGTGAAAGAACCACAATTTTATTCATCAAAATCCAATTAAATTCAAGAGTATTTTCAAAAGTTCAGTTCTCAAGACTAGGTGATTGGACCCTATCAACATTTTCATCATCTGATAAAAGATCAACTTCAAATCCTAAGTTTACTATCACTGAAAGACCACTTGACTCATCACATACCAAGTGATGAAATAATTAAACATCAATTCCCCCCACTTTTTGTACCCCCACCTAGAAAAGTTATAGAAACTATCCTTGAACTCTTTGTTTTTAAATAGATAAAAATTTAATTAGATTATTTATAACATTATATATATCACACATACCCTTCCTTAAATGATTTTCAAAACTACAAAATAATCTCAATACACATCATTCGACTCTTATTATCTTACAATAATGGCTTCATGTAGCTTAAATGATTATTTAAGAATAACATTTTAAGGTTCCATTATCATAAATTCTATGTATTTATTTATTTTATTTAATATCAATATTAATGAATTAAATATGATGGATATGAATCAAAAATGGATAAATGTCAATCCTATAACCAAATAGTGTGAGGATGGGGTGAAATAGTCCACAAATTTTTAAAATATCATGTATATGACCCTTCTCAGATCTTTTGACCATATTTAAACTGTTGTTATTCATGAATAATTAGTCTAATGGATTTATAAGAACACTTGATCTATCTCAGAATAGATCAAAGTTATAAATTTTGGAGTAAACATAGAGAAAAAATTAATATTGTTAGTTTTTGGGATAACTCTATATTTTATGGATCATTTGATATGATTACAACTATGAACAATGATGAAGACCGTATCGAGGATATGATTACATGTGTGAATGATTTTGAAGATCATATTGAGGAACTAATTTTTCTCTTGAATGATATGATCCCAGAGGATAATGAACTTCCTTGTCAAACATATGATTCTAAATGAATACTAAGTACAATTGTTAAGATATCTAAAATAATACATGCCTAATAAAATGGATGGATATTGTTTCACAAAGACCATGAATCACTTAGAAAATGACCAAAGTGTGGTGAATGTCGATACAAGAAAGATGAATCAAGTCCTTTGAAATTTGTATGGAACATTACAATCATTCCAAGGTTTCGGTGCTTATATGGTAGTTAGGAGACTGTAAAAAAGTTGACATGGAATTCATATACAATAAATAAATATATGAAACTTTATCACCCCAAAAACTCTCCCCAGTGGAAGAAAATTGATCACGAGTACCTGAATTAGGAAATGATCTAAGAAACATTTGTCTTGCACTATCAATAGATAAAGTGAATCATTTTGGTTTTCAAAGTAGCACTCATAGTACATGACTTGTTATTTTGGTAAATAAAAACTTTTCATCATGGTTATGCATGAAGAAAAATTACATTATGTTGTCTCTGGTTATATTAAGACCAGAAAATACAGGTAATGATATTGATGTTTATTTGGATTCACAGATCTAAGATTAGAAATTAATGCGGGATTCAAGTGTTACATTGAATGATGACTTCAAAAATGAATATTTCACATTGAGTGACTTACTGTATGGGATGATAAATGATTTTCCTATTTATGGAAATTTATCAGGATATATAATTAAAGGAACTCAAGGGTGTCCCATTTTTTGAATAAGGGCAACACTCATTTAGATTGAAACGTTCATCAAAGAGTGTATTTCTGGGACATCACAAATTTATCATCTGATGAAATAAATACTGATCATGGATGACATCATTTGACGGGAGTTTAGAAAAGGTTACCACACCATCTCCACTAATAGGTGATCAACTATTTGATAACGTAAAATATATGGACATTGCTTTTGGTAAACCTTCTCCAAAAAACCTTACAAAAACCAGTTGAAAAAAGAGATCAGTGTTTTTGAATTACCATACTATATTTGAGTGTATGTCAGGAATTTTCGGGTTGATATACACATGGAAAAAATATATGTGATAGTGTTGTTGGAATTTTAATAAATACACCTAAAAAGGATGAAATTAAGGATAAGTTGGACATGATTGATATGGGGATATAGGAAGAGTTGGAATTAGTGATATAAAAACAGTTTGTATGTTAGTAATAATATTAAGAAATAAGATAAACTTAAATATGAAAAAAATACATTAATAAATTTTCATTTTTAAACTGAAATCACAGATTTTGAGTCATACTGTGTATCAGATTGAGGTGAGTATGATTCATACATATCACAAATGACTTTAGGATTTTTTTTCTTAAATTATCAAAACAATATGAATGTGGTTTCGTGATTTTGAGTTTGAGATGTGTGTTTTGAACTAATGTTTCAATTTTAAACTAAAAAATACACTTCTAGTCATACCAAACACACCATATATTAGATTGAGGTGTGGTTGATATTTACACGTCACAAATGACATATGAATCATTATCCTAAAGTATCAAAATAATATGAATATGTTTGATTAGTTTTAATTATGTAATGTGTGTTTTGAAATAAAATGTTAATTGTAAACTAAAAACACACACTTAATGTCATAATAGAAACACCATGATTTTATCTTAATTTTAAACATAAATATTAATTTTAGAATATTAATTTTAAACTAAACCAACACTTATCAAAATCATGGCCACTTCTTCTACAGATTTCAAAGAAATTTTTAAGATATTAAAGTCTATTAGACAATATATTTTTCTTATTTTTTAAACTCTAGTTTCCCTCACCTTAGTTTCTATTAACTTACATTTGACTCACCCTAAATATATGCCTTATCTATTTTCTATTAGTTGAAACTTATTCCAACAATTGATGACGTGGAGCCCAAAATTTCTATAACATATTATATATCCAAGAATTCAACTCTTATTCTATTGAGTGTAATTTTGGATGGTGGAGGATTCTAATATTTCTTGAATATTACTTCCTTTCTTCTAAAATCCTTGTGGGGAAATTTTTCCTATCATACATTCTTCCACTTTTACCTCAGTGGTGGGTTATTTATCAATTTTCCTCATCCTCTTTTTTCTGGAATGAGTGTTATTTAGAAAGCTATTTAAAGTATAAGAATTAATACATACTATGTTTCTAGATCATCGGTTTACCTTATTCTTATTATTTATGTTATTGTAAAATTATACCTCTAATTCCTTAATTCTTCTCATGGCACTCAATAATGTCTTTCTAGAACAAAAAATCCCTTGTAAAGCCTTAACAATAGTGGTTCTTTTATTAACTCTACGTGAAGATTGAACATGAAGGACTTTCAAGTTTCTTAATTTAATTTAAAACCCAAGAGAAACTGCTATAGATATCCATTTTATCATCTCTAGAAATATCTTTTATCAATGATTTTTTAGCGCTGCTAATCTAGGCGATGGTAAAGGGGGGTCCCTTTTATCAACACTTAGAAAAGCGCTGATAAAGGCCCCTTTTATCAGTGCTAAAAAAAGCGTTGATAAAAGGGGACTTTATCAGTACTTTTCTTAGCACAGATAAAAGATCCCTTTTATGAGTGCTTTTAAACAACCCTGATAAAAATCAAAAAATGTAAAAAATTAATAAAAAATAAATCCAAAAATTGGAGAGCCCTTTTAACAGCGCCTGCTACCCCCTTTTAACACTGCTCATAAGCCCCCACTCATGCCCACTCCTCTCCAGCTATCCTTTAACAGTGCCCTCCCCAGCACTTTAATAGCACTATCCCCCTGCACATACACGCGCACCCCATCCTCTCCCTAGATTCAAACTCGAGACCTCTTCCCTGTGCGTTGGACACTTTATCACTCCTCTATGTTAATTTTTTCTCCTTTTAATGACATATCTATTTATTTTTATATATATTTAGTTATATTTATTCATATATTTAAATAAATTTTTAATAATATATATAGTTATATTAATATACATATATTTATTCGTATATTAATATCTATTTATATTTATTTATTTATATATATGTATAGTTGTATTTTTTATCTATATATTTATTCGTATATTAATATATATTTATTTATATATTTATTTATATATTTATTCATATATTAATATATATTTGTAAGATTAGTTTTAAATATATTTATAAAATATGTTTTCTGTGTGTTTATAAATAACTAAATAAAAAAATACATACATATATACAACATACATACACATGTATATATATTATATATATGTGTATCTGTAAGTATAATTATATATATTTATACATATTTATATATATTTACATTAGTATATACTAATATGTCAATTTATATGTTATAATATATAGATAATATATATCAGTTTGCTAAAACAAACACACATTCACACACTATATAGGTATATTAATATTACTATTTTTTTATTTTGAATAAAATGGATATTGGTTTTTATTTAGATGAGTCTTATATTTTAGGAAATATATTTTATATGTAATTGTGTTTAATTATTTATTTATAATATTAAAATTTTAGATGTGAATATAACAAAATTATGTATATATTGTTATGTATTTGATTATAAATAACAATACATTATGAAAAATGATAAAATTTAAAAATAATTATATCAATATAAATGTAATACCTATGAATAAATTTAATCCCCACCATAAAAAATGGAAAAAAGACCCCCATAAATGAGCTTGAAAATCCATCAAATGTTCAAAATTAGGGTACATCGACTAAAATCTCGGTTTTAGAGGCCTTATGAGCCTTTTTTGGCCTCTAAAAAACCTTGACGATGGTCCCCCATGGTCACAATGGCGTAGAGATCATCACAAGATTTGATTTGATATGCGGTAAAGCTCAAACAGACACCCGAATCAAAAGTTACGACCATTTGAAGATTGAATTGTTTTTTCAACATGATTTAGATCTTTTATTTATTTATTTTATATTCAAATTGTAATTAATTGACTATTATTTGATAAAAATAACAAAGTTAATATTTAAAAATATTTTTAAAATAATTTTATAAGCTTTTTTACTAAATATCTTATATATTATGTTTAAATTTCTATTTATCCTTATCTAAAACACATTTAAAAACATATATTATATTCATATCAATATCAATATATTAATATATTAATATATTAATATATTAATATATTAATTTTAATTATTTTTAAAGAAATATACTCTTTATCAGCACTAGTAATAAAGCACTGATAAAAAACCCCTTTAACAACACTAAAAAAAGCGCTGATAAAGGGGGACTTTTAACAACGCTTTTATTAGTACTGTTAAAAGTGACTTTTATCAGCACTTATTTTAGCACTCATAAAGGTTACTCCTTTATGAGTTACTTTTTTAGCACTGATAAAGGTGTGGTGTTGCGAAAACCCAAATCTGTGGTAGTGAGACATTAAAATTAAAGTTTTTTTTTTATCTTTAAAAAAATCACTTTATATTTACATTCAATATTTAGATTCTGAAATATTTCTTCATGTATCATCCTTGTGTTCTGTAGTGTTTTTTCATGATCTTTTATTCTGGTAGATTTTATTTTCAACTGGGAGTTCTTAACTTCGATGGTAGTTTTCAATGCATGGTAAATTCCTTAAAAACATTCTTAAATAATTATTTTTCACCAAAAATCACTTGCAATTATTCTTATTTGAGGTTGAACTTTTTTGGGAAAGTAATACTATTTCTTCCATTCCTTTAGTGAGTTTTTTGAGAGTTCTACACTCACTTATTTTCTTCACCAATGCTTCCTCCATTGCATTGGTTTCCTTCTCAATATGTGATTTTTCGTCATAAAGCCCCTTTATGAATGAAAATACATACATAATAACCTCAATATAAACTTCCTTCATATGATCTTTATTTCTAGATGAAAATTAATTAATAAGTCCAATGGATTAATACTCACCACAAGAAGAGCATACTTTTTCTTCCAGAGGATTATTTTGAATAGATTTATCAAAACTCCCACTAACCTTAACTTTCAATGGTGGTGGATCCTCCTTCCACAGATTTTGAGAGGCTAACATTACTAAATTATAAGATTCATTGTTTTTGTTATTATTAATCATTTTGGTTTCTACTTTTATGCTTCCACTAACTATTTTATCTTTAATTAACTTTAACAAAATTATTCTTTTCAAAATTTCTGAAAGTTCCATAATTGTAAACATTATATTAAAAGCTTTCAAAAATATGCACTTCTTGTAAACTATTGAAAAAGTCTAGAAATAAAAAAATATATAACCAAATATATGGTATGATATGTTATGATACCAATTGAGAGTCCTATGGGATCCTGCAGTCACCCTGAGGGGGGTAAATCATGGGTGACAAACTTTTTACCGATTAAATTCAAATTATTATTTTTTACTACCTTTAATTTGATAAAACCTCTATCATCATTTTGGGTTTATAGATATTTAATAACCCCTATAACCACTTTTAACATATAAATATAATGAAAAATAAACAACACACATGGATTTTTACAATGTCTACATCAATGTGAGAACCTATTCCCTATCACATTGACTCCCATCCAATCAAAAAATTTCCACCTGTAATCTTATTATCAATTCCAAATGGTGCGTGATGTTATTATCCTTAACCCATAGTGTTCATCCCACACAACAAAATCTAAATACAAAATATTATGTATGTGGTTGAGCTATCTCCCAAAAAGATCCTTCTACCTCTTATTATGAATGATGGCATTATTTATACTGGAACCACCGGTCTTCAAAAATTATCATTGAACTTCCTCATGGATTGAACTTCAACTACCAAGTGAAATTTATCTAAACGTTCATGCATATAGACCCATACTCTATTTTTTATAAATTTAATTTTGGATCTCTCTCACCACCTTGAACTTCAACATTTAGAACTTATGAAAGGTAACACATGATATCATTCTGACTCACCTCCTTCTTATATTCTGAATCTAGATAACTCACTCAACTCCTTAGAACATCATGTTCCAATATTATCAAAGAATGGACTCCACTAGCCATCATGAAATTATATCAGCTCATCACTATCCAATGATGTTCATGGCTAGTGATGTGCTGATATAATTTCTTGATGGCTAGTTGAGTCTATTCTTTGATAATATTGTAACATAAAGTACTAAGGAGTTGAGTGAGTTCTCTAGATTCAGAATACAAGATGCAGGTGAGCCAGAACGATGTCACCTGTTAGCTTTCATAAGTTCTATATGTTGAAGTTCAAGGTGGTGAGAGAGATCCAAAATTAAGTTTATAGAAAGTATAGTATGAGTCTATATGCATGAAATTTAAGAGAAATTACACTTGGTAGTTGAAATTCTATCCATGAGGAAGTTCGAGGATAATTATTGAAGACCAGTGGTTCCAGTATAAAAAATTCTTCATTCCTATTAGGAGGTAGAAGGAGATTTTTGGGAGATAGATAAACCACATACATAATATATTACATTTAAAATTTAGGGTGTGGGATGAACACTATGGGTTAAGGATAATAACTTCATGCACCACTTGGAATTGATAATAAGATTAGTAGTGGAAAATTTGTGACTAGATGGGAGTCAACGTGACAGGGAATATGTTCTCACATTGATGTATAACCCTATAAAAATCCATGTGTGTTGTTTATTTTTCATTATATTTATATATTAAAAGTGGTTATGGGGGTTATTAAATATCTATAGACTCAAAATGGTGATAGATGTTTGATCAAATTAAAGGAAGTAAAAAAATAAGTTAAATTTAATTGGTACAAAGTCTGTCAGCCCTGATTCACCTCCCCCCAGGGTGATTGCATGATCTTCTAGAAATCTTAACTGGTATCAGAGCATAAGATACAACCTATTTGGATATATATATTTTTTACTAGATTTTTTCACTAGTTTAGTGGATGTGCATATTTTTTAAAGTTATTAATATAATGTCTACAATGATGGAACTTTCAGAAATTTTAAAAAGTATTCTTATGTTAAAGTTAATAAAAGATAATCTAGTTAGTGGGAGCATCAAGGTAACAACAAAAATGAGGAAGAATCACAATTTTAATGTGATTAGTCACTGAATGAGACTAATATTCATTTTTAATATATATAGTATTCATGTGCTTAATTCATTACCCAAACTCTATGAACTCCTCACCCATGAATTCCAAGAAGTAGTCTTCCATGTGGTGGGTCTCCTTCGCCTCATCTATGTACCCAAAAGATAGAGTTTCTTTCCATATAATGTTTGTGTAAAACCTGTTGATGAAGCTGCTAGTGTACACGTAGCTCTCACCAACCTTCCTCTATTCCCTCTGTTTCTCCTCCGGCGATAGCCCGAAGAATGACATCATCCTCTCCCCCGCCCTAGAAATCAGCCCGGGATCCACCCCATGGTTCTTCACTATGAAGAAGAGATTTATACACACCTCATCCACCTACCTTTCCACCTCTCAAACAATGTTTGGGTCCCTGTAAATAAAGCATTCCATGTCCACCACCACCACCTAGTGCGGTGGCGGGTAGTGGGACGGTCGAGCCTGCTCCGGCCAGGCAAATATGTTCGGGGTACTGGGCAGGTTCCAAAGTTTGGAATGTCCTAGAAATACTTATTCCTACTACTCGATCTCCATAGATGATCTGAAAAAATGAGGAGGGATAAGGAGCCGTTAGTGTTGGACGGACCGTGTACATAGATGCATATTTATACACCCATGCTAGATTGGATCCAAACTGTAGTTATTAATTATAATTCCATGTCACATTAATGATGACCATGTGACTTAATTATCCATGGTGGTTTTGTGAACATCTAATTTACATTTTGAGGTTTTTATTATTTACAAGACATAATGAATGTATGATTCTATAAAAATATTATAAATAATAATATCTAAGCCAATCCCACTGTTAGATATATTTATTATTTTTGTAATGGTTAATGAAGTAAAGAATTTACTGCATAAATAAATAAAATAATAAACATACTAGAAAGAAAAAAAATGAATGACTGGGAATGAAGGAACATGCACAAATTATTAAATTAATGATGAAGGAACCTGGCCAAATTATTAACATTGCCTTGACCTTTTAAAGCTACCAGCTCTTATGAGATTCATAAATTACATTGCAAACACCTCACCATACATGAGGTGTGTGATATCACTTACAAAACCACAAAAATGTTAAACAAAAAGTGCTTATAAATATTTGACTATAATCATCACTAAAAAACACTAATAAAATGGTGCATTTTTTTAGCATTTTTTCCAACACTAATAAAAGTTTCCCTTTATCATCATTTTTGGTTTAGCGCTGATAAAGGTCACAATGAAAATTTTAATATGTATATATATATATATATATATTTATTTATTTATTTATTTTTAAATAAGATTTATATTGCCATAAGTATATATATGTAGCTTTAATGTATATGTTTGAGTTATATAACTTTTAATAAAAAAATGATTTTTTTATATAATGTTATATATAAAAAATTATCAAATTTCGATTAGTCAGTAAAAATGTAAAATAGTATATTTATAAACATTAATTACAAAAAGTGCATATAAATAAAATAAGTATGATATATTAATATTTTATTTGAACAATTATATAATATATAAATAGATACATTTATTTAAATAGGCAATTCATATTTGAATTTAAATATTTATATTCATATATAATAATTTAAAATGTACATACAAGTATATGTCTGTGTATGTATGTATGTGTATGTATGTCAATATATTTGTATGTTTGTATGTGTGCATGTATGTATATGTTGAATGTGTATGTATGTGTTTTGTTGTGTGAATGTGTGTTTATTTTTATGAGTAGTGCATGTATATTCATGCACGTTCATGTATGTATATGTACATATGCATGTTTATGCATATGTAGGTGTGTATGTGTATGTATATATGTGTGCGTATGCTTATGTACACATGTATGTCTATGAGCACGTATGTGTGTACATATATGTCTATTTATTGATTTAATATTATTTATTCGTTCTTAATATCTCTCCATTTTGAGTATTATTTTTAATTTATTCATTTATAATATATATTAATTTTATATTTTTGTAATATATTCAATTTTGAGAGTTATTTTTACGTTTTAAAATATTTATAAATTTAATTAAATAATAACATTTTTAATAATTATTTTAAATTCTAAATGTTAATAATTAATTTAATTTCCCATATATAATCAATAAAGTACACACATAAATAATTTGTAATAATATTGTAATTTATTCATTCATTTTTATTCATTTTTTATGTGTTTGCAATTCATGTAATTGATGTTATGAAATAACTTTTTTATTATTTTTTGTAATTTATTTAACTTTATTTATTTATTTTTAATTCCATTTCATTAGATTATTTTATTAATCTTTGATATTTAATAATTTGTAATATTTTATGGAATTTATACTTTTTTTAAATTTATTTATATTTATTTACCAATTTTCAATATTTTCAATATGTTTATAATTTGTATGATTAATATTTTTTCATATTTATTTATTAGGTTTTAATATTTTTAATATGTTTGAAATCTATATAAAACTTTTTTATTTACAATGCACACAAGGAAAGAAAACTAACATGAGGACTCGACCCTGCGACCGCCGCCCTAAACCCCAAACCCGCTGCCACCACAGCCGCCTGCGTAAAATTGATTCATATAATATCATCTCTAACCCATGAAATTTTGGTGTGAAATTGAATCTCAACGTACACCATTCCTAAAACCAATATGGTGTTTATATAGTTAATTATGTTATTATATTAAATTCATTTCTTAATATATGAAAATTTAAATATTATTTAACTAATTCTTTATATTTTTTACTTAATTAATCAAATCATGTATTCATATTTATTGTAATTTATTCATTCGGAATATATGTGTGTATATTTAATTTAATTTGATATAACTTATTTATTAATAATTTTTTATAGTCAATATAATTTTAATAAATTTTTTATTTATATAATTAATTTTATATATTCATTCATTTTTATTAATTTTTTACGTGCATGTAATTCAATAATTAATGTTGTGAATTCACATTTTTAAATATGTATTTTTAATGTATTTAATTTAATTTATTCATTTTTAAAATTATTTCATTTAATATTTTTTTATTCATTTCTAATATTTATTAATTTTCAATCTTTTTGGAATTTATTCATTTTTTAATATTTATTTATACATAATTATTTATGAAGTTTTAATATTGTTAAAATGTTATAAATTTATATGATTAATCAATTTCATTTATTATGGTGTAATAGTTTTAAAATGATTAAAATTTATGCAGTCATGGTGGAGGATGAGTTGTCTGCCACCTTATGTATTGTATCACATGTGGGGGGTTTGATCCTCCATAGACCCTTAATTTTGGTGATGAATCTTGAGTGACATACATGGCGGGATGAGGGCTAGTCTGAAATCTCTTGTTAGTGTATACACAAGGCACACAGAGGGACAACGACTTTCATCGAACGAAAAGGGGGTGCCAGTGGGCCACGAGGGCAGTGATCAGAATTATGACAAAGAGCATCAGCTGGGTGTGGGTGGAAGAATTACGAAGCAACGACACGATGGTGACTACCATCGACGGTGTTGTTGATGACAAGCAATGACAGACCAAGGGGCTGGGTGTTCATGTGTGATCTGCGATGGCGGGCATCGATGGTCCTGTTGGATGTGAAGCAGACTATGTGGACCAAGCAGACACACAAGATGGAACTACAAGTTTATGATTTTTGTTCATGATGGCATAGGCTTTATTACCCACCGAGCTTACAGACCATGTAATGAGAACTCTCTATCCAGAATAATGAGATGAGTTTGTTTGGTTTAATAAGGAGTTATTTCCCCTACCTTTATAAAAACATGTGTTTGATATTTTTACAATTTATTTATTTAATTGCATTTTTTATTATTCTCTTAATTTTTATACATGATTACAATTAATGCAATTAATTCAAAAAATTATACCTAATTATTTATTAAGTTTCAATATTCTTAATTTGATTTCAATTTATATGATTAATATTCATTTAATTTCATTTATGAAGTTGTAATATTTTTAAAATGTATGGAATCTATATAATTAATTTATTTAAATGCATTTTTTTAATATTTTCTTCATTTTTTGTACGTATTTACAATCCATGTAATTAGTTTTATGAATCTATTTTTTGTATGTGTTAACTATGTTTAAATATTTTTAACATGTATTCATCTTTATTTCAATATAAATCCATTTTTAAATTTTTAATAATCTATATAATTAATAAAACCTGTCCTTTTTAAATATTTTTGAAGCCTTCATTTTTAATTATTCAATTTCACCCATTTTTAACATTAACACATTTAGGATCATATATTCATTAGTAATGTTAATTATTTTTTTACTTTTTTATAATTAATCAATTTCTAATATATATATGTTTAATATTTTTTTTATTTTTTTAAAGAGTTTTTTCAGCACTTTTAAAAAAGTGCTGATAAAAATATCTTTTACGAGTACTAAAATACAAAGCAATGATAAAACCTATATTAATCAACACTAAAATTATAGCGTTAGTAATGATAGGTTTTATCACTGCTTATTTAGTGATGATAAAAAATATTGTTATCAGGGTTAAATTTAGCACTGATAAGGATAGGTTTTATCATTTATTATTAATTTAACATTAATAAGACTCATATTTATCATCATTTTTTGGAAATCATTTGTGAATTTTTATATTCCTTTTTTGGTTAATTAAAATGAAATTTTATTTAATATTCCTCCTCTAATGTCCTAAAGGCCTTAATTTTTATTGATTTTGATAATCCATCTTTAAAGGTGTGAGGTGGAACCCTTACAAGGCCCGTAGGCGTAAGTATTACATGGCCCGCAGGCCTTAGAAGAATTCATTGCCCGTAGGCTTCAAACATTACATACAACCCAGACTAACTACTTGGAACTGCTCCTCCCCAGCATCTTCATCATGAAATCAGCTCTCCACCTTCGTATTGTTGTTCGGCTAGGCATATTTAATATTCTTTTTTGTTGAGAAATCTGTTACAAATAGCAGAAAAAGGGGGCATCGCCTTTTGCTTTTACACAGTACACATGGCCTTGTGGTTTTTTTCCTTCTCTTGTTTTAGGGGTTTGTAAGCACATTTTCACCGGAGAGGTAGCAGTGTGCATCCTGGACTCTGGCGCTTCTCTCATTCAACACTACCCTAGCAGAGAAAAATACTCAGCATCGAGTCACCCCTTTTTTTCCTCCTGATGCAGTGCGTGAGGGCTTCGGGGTTCCTCATCCTTGGCAGATTGTGATCTCTCTTTGAACATGGTAGATCTCGAGTCTTAGACAACAAATATTCTTTTTATGTAGATGTGAGAAGGGTCAGATCTTGTGGTGGATCTCGGTCGACATTAGATCTGTGAGAGTTTCCG
Source organism: Viscum album (assembly GCA_963277665.1). NCBI lineage: Eukaryota > Viridiplantae > Streptophyta > Magnoliopsida > Santalales > Viscaceae > Viscum > Viscum album. The sequence goes on from OY728166.1 coordinate 821,637,896, forward strand.
TCATGCGAAGGGCTAGCGGAGATGGCTCTTGATCGTGTAGAATGACAAATATGGACCGGAGCACCCTGGAGGGCGTCTCCATCTTCGATCTTCCAATGCATTTTTCTACATGTGTTCCACCACCCTCCTAGTTCGGCATTATTATTTCTCTGATGGTGAGGTGTGCCCCTGTAGTTTGGCACTTGCATAATGAGAACAATCTGGTTTTTCCTTTCTTTGTCTGAGAAACGAAGACATCGTGGTTGTACACAGAGATTGGGGTTCTTGTTCTAGAACCCAGAGGACGATGAGTCTGGCTTATAGTGGACTCAGACAATGGAAACAGACCTGGATAGTGGTAAGGGTTCTAGATCATAGCACACATATACTGCAGTGGTGGACTTGGATGACAACAACAAGCTGCTTGGATTTGGATCTTTTCTCATACAGCTGCATAGATTCTTTTTTGGAAGCACCTTGGATAGCGGTGCCTATTCTTGAACTTAGAGGACGCAAATCTAGGTCGCATCAGACTCAGATGAAGACACTGTATTGGAATTTTCTCATTCTTTCATGGAAAACTGTGATGATTTTGGACAACCAAACCTGAAGAACTCGACATCAGCGATATTAGTGCCTTGCAACGAACTTATTCCACAACAAAGGTGAATCCAAGCCCCAGTAAGGGGGTCTCAGTCCTCCTTTGGTTTTCATTGATGTTTTTTGGGAAGTCTTATGTATTTATCTCATTTTGTCTTCATGTTTTAGTTCTATTTAGTTCGTCGTTAGTTTCTGTCTAACTTTATCTCATTGTACTCCATTTTATCTTGCACAGTGAAAAACTGTGATGACCATGCCCCGTGCATGTAGTCCATTGGCCAAAGCACGTAAATCTTAGCATCCCTTCTACTGATTTCAATTTTTTCATTTAATTCAACCTATAAAATGTTGAATGATTGTTGCTTCTTGAATATTAAATTTTGATTTTGAATTTATCTGGTTTAATAGAAGCTGCTTGAGGTTTGTTTTTTGGATTAGTTTGTCATTGATGCTGATGACTTTGATTCAGGAAATTTAGTTCACATTGTTTGATTCTATTTTAACTGAATCATTATGTTTCACAGATTTTGTATTTCTGATATTTAATGAGAATTAATCACAAGCTTGAATAGTAGAAATTGCTACTGTATGTGTTTTTCCACTTCCATCAAGTGTTGTGTTCACTGCTATTGATTCTTTTGAAAGTATCTCATTTGATATTATGAAATAGAAACTCTAACATTATTTTTCTGTCAGTTTGTTAGTTATAAACTGTAAATAAACATCATTTTAGTATTTTAGATTTTAACGAACCAAAAAACCCAATAGATCCTAGGCTATTGCATGGGGGCCGTCTCTCACGTAAGGGCGCTCCCCACAACAAAGTGGTGTGAGAGCTTGATTGGGTTTTGTTAAAATTTAAAATTTACTATTCATTGCTTTCAAATGATTTTTTAGTGGCTTTTACATGTTGAAACATGCTTTGATTGTTTTGTTTATTTTGGTCATTATCTCTCTTAGGTTGTAAGTTCATTCTATCGCTGATAGTTTGTTTCCTCATTATTTCACTATTTTCTTTTCCTTTCTGAACCTCAAACATGCCTTTTGGTAGTTGCTACCTACGTGTGTCTATGGCTTCGGGGTAGGAATGGGTTCTAGGTGAGGTTTTCTTATGTTTGAGAGCTGGTTAGTAGTAAGTTCTTAGTAGGATCTTGAGTCTCTTGTGTCTGCATTTTTTCTGGGAGATGAGATTATGTTATCTCTGTTGTGTTCCTCCGCATCCTTTAGGACTGTTTTATCAGGTATGGTCTTGTAGAGAGTTCAGTGTTTTATTTTGGGTAACTTGTGGGTACAGTGCTCTTTTTTGTCGCTTGGATGATCATGAAGCTTCTCTGTTTACTGTTCGACCCTATTTAGCAGCTATGTTTGGTTTACTGAGAACCGTACGCCACTAGTAAGTCTAGACTAAGATATGTGGTTCTTTAGTGGATTGTTTTCCCCTAGTTTCTAGTTGACTCTTAGCCTTTGTTCTCACTTATTAGAGTTGTCTTACGATGTTGGGATAGATTTCATGTGTCCTTGCAGTTTCCCTTTTGTGTGAGGATGTATCCTATTGTATTTTGTTTAAGAAGTCATCTCCTATGGTGGTGATTCTGAATCCATCTGTTGAGGATCTTATGTGGTCTTGCGTCGAAAGTCTAGGCAGCATGTCTTGGTTTTAAAGCTGACAGTTCTTGGTCCTTTGGTCTTGATATATCATTGTGGGTTCAGGTGGAGACCTCTTGGGGTTGTTTCATTTACTATGCATGCTTCCCCTCTCCACATTGCTATTGTTTCTTCCTATAGCCTCTGGAGAGTGATCTTGTAATTAGATTTAGGTTTGTTCATCTGGTGTGTCCTGATTTTGGGCTGGTTTCTCTAGGTTGTGACCCGTTACGAGTGGTGATTGGACCTCAGAAGTGTTTAGAATGATAGTGTCATGTGAATATTTTTGGCGATGACTAGGCTTCATGGAGGTTCTATCGGGATCTCTTTAGCGATATTAGGTGGTTCCCGGATATCTTTAAGAAGAAAGACTGAGATGGGTTTTCTTGGTCTGAAGCGTACCGCCCTTGGATTCCTGGTGTTCTCATGTGTCTAGTGTTTTCCCTTAGGACTCTTCAGACTACATGGGATTTGCAGTGGTAACTTGTTTTTAAGGAACCTCTCGTGTTGGCTTGGTTGAGGATGTGGTTTCCCCTATTGCATGGTTCTAGGTAGTGTCTTTACTTCAGATGGAGAGTTTTTTGGGTCTGTCTTAGATTCAGGTGGAGTGAGTGATTTACTTTCATTGTGCTTTCTGTTATTCTTTGTCTTTCTTTTTGCATGATTTCATTGATTCATTTATGAGTTTCAATTCCTTATGAATTTCTATGATTTTTGTTGTGCCATTTTTTGTGTGAGGATGGATATTGATCTGTTTATTTGTGTTCTGCAGTTACATGTGAGCTAGTTCAGGGACCTTTTGGCATGTGATTTGTTGGTCCCATCTTCCTTGTTGGCATCATCTCAGAGTGCCACTCAGGTAAGTATAGGTATGAACCATTTACTATGAAATTGTTTAGAATCGATTAATTCTGAACATGTTTATCAGCTTTTCAATATCATTCAACTTCGGGTGACATGTATCACAATTGATATATTTTTGGGGGATTGTTTGGGTCATACCTTGTAGGTTATTTTTTAAGGATATTCCCAAGTTGATGATGTTAGGTGATGTAGAATCATCTTGTTTTTTAGGTTTAATTTTCAAGGTGTAAAGTGTGGTGTTGTTGCGTATTAATTTTTTCATGAATTTTAATTTCCAATGTAGAGATTTTTGAATTTTTATATTCCTTTTTTTAATTAAAATGAAATTCTATTTAATATGATTTTTAGTTGAGAAATCTGTTACATAGAGCTGAAAATGGGGGCACTGCCTTTTTCTTCTATATTGTACACATGGCCTTGTAGTTTTTTTCCATCTATTGTTTTAGGGATTTGTTAGCACCTTTTCACTGGAGAGGTAGCAGTGCACCTCTGGGATTCTAACACTTCTCTCGTTCGACACTTCTTTAACAGAGAGAAAGACTTAGCGTCGAGTCACCCCTTGTTGTCATCTTGATGCAGCGCATAAGGGATTCAGGGTTCCTTATCCTTGGAGGATCCGGATCGCTCTTTGAAAAGGGAAGATCTTGGGTCTTCAACAATGGAGATTATTTCTCATTCGAAGTGAGATGGCTCAAATATGGTGGTGGATATCGGTGGACATTGGATCTGTGAGAGTTTCTGTCATGCGAAGGGCTAGCAGCACTCGCTCTTGATCCTGGAGACCAAAAAATATGGACTGAAGCGGCCTGGAGGGTGTCTCTATATTCGATCTTGTAGTACATTTTTCTTCACATGTTGCACCTCCCTCTTGGTTTGTCATTCTTATTTCCTTGATGGTGAGGTGTGCCCCTGGAGTTCGACATGTGCACAGTGAGAACCATCTAGTTCGGCCATTCCTTGTTTGAGAACTGAAGACATCGTGGCTGTACACGGAGATTGGGGTTCTTGTTCTGGAACCCAGGGGATGACGTGTCTTGCTTATAGCAGACTTAGAAAGTGGAAATAGACATGGATAGTGGTAAGCATTATAGATTAGAGCACACTTATACAGCTGCAGTAGACTCAGATGATAGCGGAAAGCTGCTTGGATTTGGATCTTTTCTTGAACAACCAAAACAATTCTTTAGTGGAAGAACCTTGGATAGTGGTGCCCATTTGTGAACCTAGAGGACGCAAATTTGGGTCACATCAAACTCATATAGAGACACTCGATTGGAACTATCTAGTTCTTTATTGGATAGTTTTGATGATTCTAGACAACCGGACCTGAATAACTCGACATCGACAATATTAGTGCCTTGAAACAAACTTCTTCCATGAAAAAGGTGAAACCAATCCCTGGTAAGGGGGTCTCGGTCCTGCTTTGGTTTTCTTTGTCATTTTTTGGGAAGTCTTATGTCTTTAGCTTTTTTTTCACCATGTTTTGGTTCTATTTAGTTCGTCATTAGTTGTTTTCTGACTTTATCTCCTTGTACTCCATTTTATCTTGCATAGTGAAAACCACATTGATCCTGCCCCGTGCACTTTGACCATTGGCCAAAGCAGGTAAATCTTGGTGTCCCTTTAACTTCTTTCAATTTCTGAATTTAATTAGACCTGTAAAATTATGAACGTTTTTTGCTTCTTGAATATTAAATTTTGATTTTGAATTTATATGGTTAAATAGATGCTGTTTGAGCCATGTTTTTTGGCATAGTTTGTCATAGATGCTGGTTCCTTTTATTCTATAAATTTAGTTCTCAATGTTTGATTCAGTTTTAACTGAATCATCATATTGCATAGATTTTTTATTTCTGATGTTTAATGAGAATTAATTGCAAGCTTGAACAGTAGTAATTGCTACTGTATGTGTTTTTCCACTGCCATCAAATGTTGTGTTCACTGTTGTTGATTCTTTTGAATGCATCTCATTTGATATTATGAAATGGAAACTTGAACATTATTTGTTTATCAGTTTTCATGTTATAAACTGTAAATAAACATCATTTTATTATTTTAGATTTTAACGAACCAAAACACCCAATAGATCTCAGGCTATTGCATGGGGATTGTCTCTTGCGTAGGGGTTCTCCCCACAATAGTTTTGATAAAACCTTTCTCGATCATATAAATTCAACCCTAGGAGGACTGACTTCTTAACACCATTCTAGTTCTCCTGAAGATGTAGACCTCTACTATTTCCCCCTCAAACTTATCAGATTAATCGACCCTCTCAAAACCAAAGGTATGCCAGTTATTCTCACACAACCATTTTTACTTGTTTTTTATTACAAATCACGAGCCATATTCTTCTTACAGGAGATGACTTTAGGTCTGGTCCCCCTCTTTCTGATTGGATTCCCTAGAAACACCCTCAACCCACTTATTTACAAGAAAAATTATATCTCAAAGGGTCGATATATCTTCCAAATATCTGTTTTATATTCTCTTCATCTCTAGAAATTTTAATTTAAACTTACAACTTTGAATTAGACCTCATCTTCTCATAGACGACCTTCAAATCCCTTGTGCATTTCCCTTGTATATCCCCTAAAAATAAATCTCCAAAATTATCACAGGGATCACTACCGCAAAAACAGGTTTTCATAGCGCTACCCATTAACAACACTAAAAAAGCACTGATAAAGTGGATACCTTTTTCAATGCTAAAAAAATGCACTGATAAATGGTGCTTTTTACACCGCTAAAAAAAGTGTTCTTAAATGTGTCTCTTTATCACCACTTTTTTAGCACTTTTAAAGGGGGCCCCTTTTATCAGCACTTTTTTAGTAGTACTGATAAATGATGGGATTTATCAATTATTTTTTTACAAACTCTGATAAAGGGTATATTTCGAAATAAAATCATAAAAAATAATATATTGATATATTAATATATAAGTATATTTATATTGATATAAATATAATATATAGTTTTTAAATATGTTTTAGATAAAAATAAATAGACATTCACACTTAATATATAAGATATGTAGCGAAAATGACTTATAAAATATTTTAGAAAATATTATTAAATAATAATTTACTAATTATCATCGGGTAATAATCATTTAATAATAATTTGAAGACACAAAATATAGAAAAACTAATAAAAGATCTAATATAAGTTGAAAGCATAACTCAAACTTCAAACAACCACAACATTTGATCTAGGTGTCTATTTGAGCTCTACAACATATCAAATCAAACCATGTAATGTGATCTACACCGTCATGACTTAGGGAACCCCAAATAATATTTTTTTCACGGCCAAAATTGATCCAAAAGGTCTCCAAAATTGAGTTTTTAGTCTAGATACCTAAATTTTTTAACATTTGATGGAATTTAAGCCTCATTTAAGGGGGGATTTTCCCCCTTTTTAGTGCGAAATGAATTTATTCCGAGGGATTACATTAATATTCATGTTATGGATTTGAAATTTTATCGTTTTTTCACAATGTACTGTTATTTATAATCAAATATATAATAATATATACATTTTTTTATATTCCCACTTAAAAAATTTAATTTTATAAATAAATAATTAAAATTATTTACATGTAAAATATATTTCTCAATATATAAGGATTATATAAATAAAAAAATAAAATCAATTTTATTTAAAATAAAAATTTAGGATTATTTATATACTTATATAATGTGTCTGTGTATGTGTATTTGTGTGTCTGTATTAAAAATGCATATATATATTAATAAAAAAAATATACAGATAAAAAATATAACTAAATATACATAAATATATAGATATAGATATATATTAATATATGAATAAATATATAGATATATAAATATAACTGTACATGTGTGTGTATATATATATATATTAATATACGAATAAATATATATATATATATATATATAACTAAATATATATAAGTTAATATAATTGTATATTAATATACGAATAAATATAACTATATATATATATAAATAAATAGATATACGATTAAATAAACAACAGATCAATATAGAAGAGTGGTAAAGGGTCCAGGTACATAGTGGGAGTTCTTGAGTTCAAATCCTAGGGGAGGTAGGGGCGCACGTGGTGCAGAAGGTTTGTTTTACTGCTGTTAAAGGGGGGGTTCTAGCACTGTTAGATCTAAATGGATGTTCTAGTGCTATTAAAGGGTTGTGCTAGTGCTTTTATCAGCGCTTTTTAAAACTATTAAATGGGGTCTTTATCAACACTTTTTTTATTGCTAATAAAGAGACCTCCCTTTATCTTCACTGAGATTAACAATGTTTTTTAGCACTGTAAATAGCCTTTTCATGCACTTAAATGTAATGTCTACAGAAGTGGATAAAGATATTCAAATTGAAAATTTCCTACATATATACCAAAAACACAGCTAAAAACTATGAATTTTCTTGGGTGTTTGATCCTCACTCACACTTTGCACCACTGCAATATGCTGAAAATCTTCATCTCCATAGTATACCAAATATTGGACACTACAATGCCTCCTTAAAATGCCATGCACATGCGATTATGATCATGGATATCATCATTTCCTACATAAGACAACCTCCCATGAAAACATATTTACCATGAGTATAACCATGCCAAAAACCTAGGTGTTGTGGGGTATAAGAAATTCCTTACTCTATGATTCATACATGGTTTATGATGGAAATTTATTATGAAACCATTTTGTAAACTGATTTACTCTTAAATGAGAATTTATAATTTTTTTCATGTGCAAGTCTGGATGAATCACCTGTGTAGAATAATAAGGCCCAATCAATACCAACCTAATCTGCCAAACTGTATCAATAATTACAATTAAAATACATTCAATTACAATTAAAATTTTCAACTTTATTATAATTTTTAGAAATAGAAAATTCCAAATTGTGATTCCATATTTATTTATTAAAATCAAAAGAGTATGTCAATATTTTTATTCAACTAATTAAACTTCAAAAAGAAATCTTGAATTAGTAATGAAATTAGAACACATTGGTTCTAGATAAGAAATAATGTCATGTTTATCTAAATTGATGGAATACAAACATTTTCGAGTTGTGGAAATTATGTCAATTATAGGATTATTATCACCTAAATTCCTTTCCCTTATAGGAAAATTCCTATAAATATTCACTTGCAGTAGCTTCTTCCCTCTATTGATCCCATTATGGATTCTTTCCCCTTTCATTCCAACCCCGGTTCCAATTAGTAAGCGGGTATTTATTTTTGGGATGTTCTTACTCTTATCCCCATTTGTATTCACTCTGATCACCATTAGATTTCTTTATGCCATCATATTGATCTTTTTTTCAATATGACTTTATCGGTTCCTCCCATTGTGAAAGACCCATGGTTTTATTCATCAAAATCCAATTAAATTCAAGAGTTTCTTTAAAAGTTTGGTACTCAAGACTAGGTGATAGGTCCATATCACCATTTTCATCATCTGATAAGGGATCAACATCAACTCTTAAGTTTCCTATCACTAAAAGACCACCTGACTCATCACGTATCAAGTGAAGAAATAAATATACATCAATTCCTCCCACTTTTTGTACCCCCACCAAGAAAAGTTATAGAAACCATCCTTGAACTCTGTGTTTTTAAATAGATAAAATTTTAATTAGATTTTTATAGCATTATATATATCACACATTCCCTTCCTTCAATTATTTTCACAACTACAAAATAATTGCAATACGCATCATTCGACTCTTATTATCTTAGAATAATGGCCTTATGTAGCTTAAATGATTCTTTATGAATAACCTTTTAAGGTTCTATTCCAATACTTTCTATGTATTTATTTATTTTATTAAATATTAATATTAATGAAATAAATATGATTGATATGAATCAAAAATGGATAAATGTCAATACTATAACAAAAGAGTGTAAGGATGGGGGTAAAGAGTCCATTAAATTTTCAAAATATCATGTATATGACCCTTCTCAAATCCTTTGACCATATTTACACTGTTTTTATTAAAGACTAATTAGTCTAATGGATTTAGAAGAACACTTGGTATAACACTACATTTTATGGATCATCTGATATGATTACAACTATGAACAATGATGAAGACTGTATCGAGGATATGATTACATGTGTGAATGATGTTTGAAGATCATATTGAGGAACTAATTTTTCTATTGAATGATATGATCCCATAAGATAATGAACTTCTTTGTCAAACCTATGATGTTAAATGAATACTAATTTTAATTGGTATGATATATAAAAGAATACATGCCTAATCAAATGGATGGATATTGTTTCACAAGGACCATGAATCACCTAGAAAATGACCAAAGTGTGGTGCATGTATATACAAGATAGATGAATCAAGTTCTTAGAAAGTTGTATGGAACTTTACAATCATTAAAAGGTTTAGGTGCTTATATGGAAGTTAGGAGACTGTAAAACAATTGACATGGAATGCATACAAAATAAATAAATATATGAAACTTTATCACCCCAAAAACTATCCCTAGTGGGATAAAGTTGATCAGAAGTACCTAAATATGGAAATGATCTGAGAAACTTTTATCTTGCACTATATATAAAAAGAGTGAATCCTTTTGGGTTTCAAAGTAGCACTCACAGTACATGACTTTTTATTTTAGTAAATTATAACTTTCCATCGTGGTTATGCATGAAGAAAAAATACATTATGTTTTCTGTATGTATATTAAGACCAAAAAAACCAGGTAATTATGTTGATGTTTATTTGGATTCATTGATCTTAGATTTGAAATCAATGTGGGATTCAAGTGTTACATTGAATGATGCCTACAAAAATGAAGATTTCACATTGAGTTACTTACTGTATTGGACAATAAATAATTTTCCTATTAATGGAAATTTATTAGGATATAAAATTAAAGGAACTCAAGGGTGTCCCATTTTTGAATTTGGTACACACTCATTTAGAATGAAACGTTCATCAAAGAATGTATTTCTAGGACATCACAAATTTATCCTCTAGTGAAATAAATACTGATCTTTGATGACATCATTCGACTAGAGTTTAGAAAAAGGTAAAACACTATCTCCACTAACAGGTGATCAACTATTTGATAAAGTAAAATATATGGACATTGCTTTTGGTAAACCTTCTCCAAAAAACCTTACATAAAACTTTTCAAAAAAGAGATCAGTTTTTTTGAATTACCACACTATATTTGTGTGTATGTCAGGAATTTTCTTGATATTATAGATGTGGAAAAAATATATGTGATAGGGTCATTGGAATTTTAATAAATACACTTAAAAATGATGAAATTAAGGCTAGGTTGGACATGATTGATATGGGGATATAGGAAGAGTTTGAATTAGTGATCCTAAACAATTTTTATGTTAGTAATACTATAAATAAATAAGATAAATATAAATATGAAAAAATACATTAATAAATTTTTATTTTTAAACAGGAATCACACATTTAGAGTCATACCGTGTATCATATTGACGTGAGGATGATTCCTACATATCACAAACGACTTATGGATTTTTTTATTAAATTATCAAAACAATATGAATGTGTTTTCTTGATTTTGACTTTCTGATGTGTGTTTTGAACTAAAGTTTCAATTTTAAACTAAAAATTACACTTCTAGTCATACCAGACACACCATATATTAGATTGAGGTGTGGTTTATACCTAAACATCACAAATTACATATGAATCATTATCCTAAAGTATCAAAATAATATGAATATGTTTGATCAGTTTTGATTATATAATGCGTTTTTTGAACTAAAATGTAAATTTTAAACTAAAAACATTCACTTCAAGTCATAATAGAAACACCATGAGTTTATCTTAATTTTAAACTAAAATATTAATTTAAAATATTAATTTTAAACTAAACCAACACTTATCAAAATCATGTCCACTTCTTCTACAACTTTCACAGAAATTTTCAAGATATTAAAGTCTATTAGAAAACATATTTTTCTTATTATGTAAACTCTTGTTTCCATCACCTTAGTTTCTATTAACTTACATTTGACTCAACCTAAATATATGACTTTTCAATTTTTGTCATCTAGTTTCTTCTAGAATGAGAGTTATTCACAACACTACTTAAAGAATAATAGTTAATATAAATTGTGTTTCTAGATCACCGGTTTACCTTCTTATTCTTTATGATATTGGAAAATGATACCTTGAATTCCTAAATTCTTCTCCTCTCACTCAATAGTGTCTTTCTAGAACTAAAAATCTCATGTGAAACCTTAAAAATAGTGGTTCTTTTCTTAACACTATGTGAAGATTGAACATGAATAACCTTCAAGTTTCTTAGTTTAATTTCCAACCCAAGAGACTCTAATATAGATAGCCCTTTTATCATCTCTAGAAATAGCTTTTAACAAAGCTTTTTTAGCGCTGTTAATCTGAGTGAAGTTAAAGGGGGTACCATTTATCAACTCTCATAAAAGCACTGATAAAGAACCCTTTTATCAGTGCCAAAAAAAGGGTTGATAAAAAGGGCCTTTATTAGTGCTTTTCTTAGCACTGATAAAAGATCCCTTTTATCTGCACTTTAAAAAAAGCACTGATAAAAATAAAAAATTGTAAAAAATAAATAAAAATTAAATCCAAGAATTGGAGAGCCCTTTTAACAGCGCATGCCACCCCCTTTTAACAGTGCTCAGAATCCCCCCAATCATTCCCACCCCCTACCAACCATACTTTAACAGCACCCTCCCCAGACCTTTAACATCACTAGCCCCCTGCACATACGTGCGCACCCCCGCCTCTCCCTAGATTTGAACTCGAGACCTCTTCCCTACATGTTGGACACTTGTCACTTCTTCATGTTACTTTGTTCTCCTTTTAATGATATATCTATTTATTTTTATATATATTTAGTTATATTAATTCATATATTAAAATATATAATATATATATATATATAAATATATTAATATACATATATTTATTCGTATATTAATATCTATTTATGTAAATTTATGTATATATATGTATAGTTGTATTTTTTATCTGTATGTTTATTCACGTGTTAATATATATTTAGTTATATATTTATTCATATATTAATATATATTTTTAAGATTAGTTTTAAATACATTTATAAAATATGTTGTGTGTGTGTTTATAAATAACTAAATAAATAAATACATATATATATACTACATATATACATTTGTAAATATATTATATATTTGTGTATTTGTAAGTATAATTATACATATTTATACATATTTATATATATTTACATTATTATATATTAATATGTCTATTTATATGTTAGAATATATTGATAATATATATTGGTTTGATAAAACACACACACACACACACTATATATATATATATATATATATATATATATATAGACACACACACACACACACACTATATATAGGTATATAAATATTCATATTTTTTATTTTAAATAAAATGGATATTGATTTTTATTTAGATAAGGCTTATATTTTTAGAAATATATTTTATATATAAATATGTTTAATTAATTATTTATAAAATTAAAATTTTAGGTGTGAATATTAAAAAAAATATGTATATATTGTTATATATTTGATTATAAATAATAGTACATTGTGAAAAATGATAAACTTTAAAAACCATTATATCAATATAAATGTAAGACTTATGAATAAATTTAGTCCCTACAAAAAATGGAAAAAAAACCACCATAAATGAGCCTGAAAATCCATAAAATGTAAAAAAATCAGGGTATGTTGACAAAAATATCAGTTTTAGAGGCCTTCTAAGCCTCTTTGGGCCCTTAATAAACCTTGACCAGGGTCCCCCATTATCAGAGTGGTGTAGAGATCACCACAAGCTTCGATTTGATATATGGTAAAGCTCAAACGAACACCCGGATCAAAAGTTATGACCATTTGAAGTTGGGTTGTTTTTTCAACATAATTTAGATCTTTTATTTATTTATTTTATATTAGAATAGTTTTTAATTGACTATTATTCAATAAAAATAAAAAAATTATTATTTTAAAATATTTTGGAAATTATTTTATTAGATTTTTTTACTAAATATCTTATATATTATGTTTAAATTTCCATTTATCTTTATCTAAAACACATTTAAAAACATATGTTATATTCATATCAATATCAATATATTAATATAATAATATATTAAAATATTAATTTTAATGATTTTTATGGAAATATACTCTTTATCAGCACTAGTAAAAAAGCGCTGATAAAGGAGGACTTTTAACAACGCTTTTATTAGTGCTGTTAAAAGTTCCCTTTATCGGCGCTTTTTTAGCACTGATAAAGGGTACCTCCTTATGAGTGCTTTTTTTAGTGCTGATAAAGGTGTGACACTATGAAATACCGAATCTGTGGTAGTGAGACATTAAAATTAAAGTGTTTTATTGATCTTTAAAAAAAATTCCCTTTATCTTTACATTCAATATTTAGCTTCTGAATTATTTCATCATGTATCATCCTTTTGTTCTTTAGAGGGTTGTCAAGATATTTTATTCTAGTAGATTTTATTTTCAACTGGGAGTTCGTAACTTCAATGGTAGTTTTCAATGCATGGAAAATTCCTTAAAAACATTCTTAAATACTTATTTTCACAAAAAACACACTTGTAATTATTCTTCTCCAAGGATGAATTTTTTGGGGAATGTAATACCATTTCTTCCATTCCTTTAGTTACTTTTGTGAGAGTTCTAAACTCACTTATTTTCTTCACCAATTCTTCCTCCATTGCATTGGTTTCCTTCTCAATATTTTATTTATCATTATAAATCCCATTTATGAATGCAAATACATACATGATAACCTCAATAGAAACATCCTTCATATGATCTTTAATTCTATAGTAACATTACCTAATAAGTCCAATGGATTAATAATCACCACAGGAAGAGAATAATTCTTCTTCTAGAGGATTATTTTGAATAGATTTATCAAAAACAACCCCCACTAACCTTAAATTTCAATGGTGGTGGATCCTCCTTCCACCAATTTTGATAGGCTAACTTTCCTAAATTCTAAGATATATTTTTATTAGGATTCTTCATCATTTTGGTTGCTACTTTGATTCTTCAACTAACTAGTTTATCTTTAATTAAATTTAACAAAATAATTCATTTCGAAACTTCTAAAAGTTCCATCTTTGTAGAAATTATATTAATAACTTTCAAAAATATGCACTTCTTGTAAAGTAGTGAAAAAATATAGTGATAAAAAAATATATCCAAATGGAAGGTATCATGTTCTCTGATACCAATTGAGAGTCCTATAGGATCATGTAGTCACCCTGATGTGGGGGGGGTGAATCAGGGGTGACATACTTTTTACTAATTAAATTCAAATTATTTTTTTACTACCTTTATTTTAATCAAACCTTTATCATCATTTTGGGCTTATAGATATTTAATAACCGCCATAACCACTTTAAACTTATAAATATAATGAAAAATAAAAAACACATGGATTTTTAGAAGGTTATGCATCAATGTGAGAACCTATTACTTATCACGTTGACTCCCATCCAATCACAAAATTTTCAGTAGTAATCATATTATAAATTTCAGGTGGTGCATGAAATTATTATCCTTAATCTATAGTGATCATCCCACACAGTAAATTCTGAAAGCAAAATATTATGTATGTGGTTTAGCTATCTCCCAAAATGCTCCTTCTACCTCTTAGTATGAATGATTCATTATTTATACTGGAACCACCAGTCTTTAATAATCATCGTTGAACTTCCTCAGGGATAGAACTTCCAATTCCAAGTGAAATTTATCTAAACTTTCAGGCATATAGAACCATACTCTACTTTTTATAAATTTAATTTTTGATCTCTCTCACCCCCTTGAACTTCAACATCTGAAACATATGAAAGGTAACACATGACATCGTTCTAGCTCACCTCCTTCTTATATTATGAATCTATAGAACTCACTAAACTCCTTAGAACATCATGTTCCAATATTATCAAATAATGGAATCAACTAGCCATCATCAAATTATATCAGCACATTACAATCCAATGATGTTCATGGCTAGTGATGTGCTGATATAATTTCATGATGGCTAGTTGAGTCTATGATTTGATAATATTGGAACATAAAGTTCTAAGGAGTTGAGTGAGTTCTCTAGATTCAGAATATAAGAAGGAGGTGAGCCAAAACGATGTCATGTGTTACCTTTCATAAGTTCGAGATGTTGAATTTCAAGGTGGTGAGAGAGATCCAAAATTAAGTTTATAGAAATTTTAGTATGAGTCTATATGAATAAAATTTAAGAGAAATTTCACTTGAAAGTTGAAGTTCTATCCATGAGGAAGTTTGAGTATAATTATTTAAGGTCAGTGGTTCCAGTATTAAAAATGTCATAATTCCTATTAGGAGGTAGAAGGATCTTTTTGGGAGATAGCTAAACCACATACATAATATTTTTCTTTTAGAATTTAGTGTGTGGGATGAAAACTATGGGTTAAGGATAATATCTTCACACACCACTTGGAATTTATAATAAGATTACTAGTAGAAATTTTGTGACTGTATGGGAGTCAACGTGACAAGGAATATGTTCTCAAATTGATGTAGAACCTTGTAAAAATCCATGTGTGTTGTTTATTTTTCATTATGTTTATAAGTTAAAAGTTGATATGTGGGTTATTAAATATCTATAGACCCAAAATGATGATAGAGGTTTGATCATATTAAAGGAAGTAAAAACAATAAGTGGAATTTAATTGGTAAAACGTTTGCCACCCCTAATTCACCTCCCCCTAGGGTGAATGCATGATCTTCTAGGACTCTTAATTGGTATCAGAGCATAAGATACCATCTATTTGGATATATGTTTTTATTACAAGATATTTTTCACTATTTTAGAGGAAGTGAATATTTTTCGAAGTTATTAATATAATGTCTACAATGATGGAACTTTCAGAAATTTCAAAAAGTATTCTTATGTTAAAGTTAATTAAAGACAATCTAGTTAGTGGGAGCATCAAAGTTGCAACCAAAATGATGAAGAATCAGAATTTGAACGTGATTAGCCACTATATGAGACTAATATTAATTTTTAATATATATATTATTCATGTGCTTAATTCCTTACCCAAACTCTGGGAACTCCTCTCCCATGACATCCACGAATTAGTCTTCCACAGGGTGGGTCTCCTTCACCTCATCTCTAAACCCAAAAGATAGATTTTATTTCTAGGGAATGTTTGTGGCGAACATGTTTATGAAGCTGCTGGCATACACGTAGCTCTCACCTACCTTCCTCGGCGCCCTCTGCTTCCCCTTTATCGATAGCCCGAAGAATGACGTCATCCACTCCTCTGCCCTGGCGATCAGCCTGAGATCCACCCCATGGTTCTTCAATATGAATAACCCATGCTTCCTACATGCCTCGTACACCTATGTCTACACCTCTCGAACATCATTCGGGTCCCTAGAAATGAAGCCTTCCATGTCCACCACCGCCACCTGGAGCAGTGGCGGGTTGTGGGACGGTCAAGCTTGCTCTGGCCAGATGAATTGGTTGGGGATGCTAGGCTGGTTTGGAAGTTCGGAAGGTCCCATAAATACTTACACTTGTTGCTCGATCTCCATATATGATCTGAAAAAATGAGGAGGTATAAGGAATTGTTAGTGTTGGATGAATCGCATACATAGATGCATATTTATAAACTCAGGCAAGATTGCATCCAAATGGTAGTTATTAATTATAATTCCATGTCACATTAATGATGGCCATGTGACTTATTTATCCATGGTTGTTTTGTAAACATCTATTTTACTTTTTGAGGTTTTGATTATTTACATGACATAATTAATGTAAGATTCTATAAAAATATTAAAAAATAATAATAACCAAGACAATCCCACGGTTAGATATATTTATTATTTTTGTAGTGGTTAATGAAGTAAAGAATTTACTCCATAAATAATTAAAATAATAAACAAACCAGAAAGAACCAAAATAAATGACTGGGAATGAAGTAACACACACATATTATTAAATTAATGATGAAGGAACTTCCCAAATTATTAACATTGGCTCACCCTTTTAAATCTACCAACTCCACTGAAATGCATAAATTACATTGCAAACACCTCACCATACATGAGCTGTGTGATATCAATTACAAAAACACCAAAATGCTAAACAAAAAGCATTTATAAATAGGTGACTATAATCATCACTAATAAAAAACACTGATAAAAGTAACTTTTCTCAAGGCTTAAAAACACTAATAAAATGGTGCATTTTGTCAGCTTTTTTTCCAACACTAATAAAAGTTTCCCTTTATCATAATTTTTTATTTAGCACTGATAAATATCACAATGAAAATTTTAATATATATATATATATATTGTAAAATAAGATTTACATTTCAATAAGTATATATATGTAGATATAATATATAATTATGATTTGTATAACCTTTAATAAAAAATGTTTTTTTTCATAATGTTATTTATAAAAAATTATCAAATTTATATTAGTGAATAAAAATGTTAAATAATATATTTATATACATCAATTAAAAAAAGTTCATATAATTAAAATAAGTATGATATATTAATATTTTTTTTAAACAATTATATAATATATAAATGGATATATTTATTTAAATAGCGGATTCATATTTTAATTTATATATTTATATTCATATTAAATAATTTAAAATGTACATATATGTATATGTATGTGTGTGTATGCATGTGTATGTTTGTCGATGTATTTGTATGTTTGTATCTGTGCATGTATGTATATGTTGTATGTGTATGTATGTGTTTTGTTGTGTGAATGTGTGTGTGCTTTGTATGTGTGTGTATGTTTATGTGTAGTTCATGTATATTCGTGTACGTACATGTATGTATATTTACGTATGCATGTTTATGCATATGTATGTGTGTATGTGTATGTATATATGTGTGTGTGTGTGTATGTACACATGTATGTCTACGAGCACGTATGTGTGTACATATATGTCTATTTATTGATTTAATATTATTTATTTGTTTTTAATATCTCTCAAATTTTAGTATTATTTGTAATTTATTCATCTCTAATATATATTCATTTAATATTTTTGTAATATATTCAATTTTGAGAATTATTTATACATTTTTTAATATTTATAAATTTAACTAAATAATAACATTTTTAATAATTATTAAAAAATCTATATGTTAATAATTAATTTAATTTTCCATGTATAATAAATAAAGTGCACACATCAATAATTTTCAATAATATTGTAATTTATTCATCCATTTTTATTCATTTTTTATGTGTTTGCAATTCATGTAATTGATGTTATGAAATATTTTTTTATTTTTTTTAATTTATTTAACATTATTTATTTATTTTTAATTCAATTTCATTAAATTATTTTTTTCCATCTTTGATATTTAATAATTTGTAAAATTTTTTGGAATTTATTCATTTTTTTAAATTTATACGTATTTATTCACCAATTTTCTATATTTTCTATACATTTGGAATTTATAAGATTAATATTTATTCATTTTTATTTATTAAGTTTTAATATTTTTAATATGTTTGAAATCTATATAATAATTTTTTATTTACAATGCACACAAGGAAAGAAAACCGACACGAGGACTTGACCCCGCGACTGCCACCCTAAACCCCAAACCCCCTTCCGCCACAGTCGTCTGCGTGAAATTGATTCATATAGTATCATCTCTAACCAATCCCATTTTGGTGTGAAATAGAATCTCAACGTACACCATTCTTCAAAACCATTCTGGTGTTTAAGTAGTTAATTATGTTATTATATTAAATTCATTTCTTAATATATGAAAAAGTAAATATTATTTAACTAATTTTTCATATTTTTTACTTGATTAATCAAATCATGTATTCATATTTATTGTAATTTATTCATTCGGAATATATGTGTATATATTTAATTTAATTTAATTTTGTTTATTTATTAATATTTTTGTATAGTCAATATAATTTTAATAAATTTTTTATTTATATAATTAATTTTATATATTTATTCATTTTCATTAATTTTTTACGTGCATGTAATTCCATAATTAATGTTACGAATTCACATTTTTAAATATATATTTTTAATTTATTCAATTTAATTTATTCATTTTTAACATTATTTCATTTAATCTTTTTTATTCATTTCTAATATTAATTAATTTCTAATGTTTTTGGAATATATTCATTTTTTAATATTTATTTATACATAATTATTTATTAAGTTTTAATATTCTTAATATGTTTTTAATTCATATGATTAATATTTCTTCAATTTCATTTATTAAGGTGTAATGGTTTAAAATGATTAAAATTTATGCAGTCAAGGTGGAGGATGAGTTGTCTGCCACCTTATGTTTTACATCACATGTGGGGGGTTTGATCCCCCATAGACCCTTAATTTTGGTGATGACTTCTGAGTGACATACATTGCGGGACGGGGGCTAGTCTGTAATCTCTTGTTAGTGTATACGCAAGGCACATAGAGGGATGACGACTTTCATCGAGCGAAAGGGGGGGATCAGTGGGCCGCGAGAGCAGTGATCATAATTATGAAAAAGAGCATCAGCTGGGTGTGGGTGGCATAATTACGGACCAACGACACGATGGTGACAGTGGTCGACGGTGTTGTTGATGACAAGCAACGACAGGCCAGGGGGATGGGTGCTCGTGTTTGATCTGTAATAGCTGGTGTCGATGGTCCTGTTGGATGTGAAGCAGACCACACAAACCAAGAAGATACACAATATAGAACTATGAGTTTATGCTTTTTTTCATGCTGTCATAGGCTTTATTACCCATCGAGCTTACATACCACGTAATGAGAACCCTCTGTCCAGAATAATGAGATGAGCTTGTTTGGTTTAATAAGGGGCAATTTCCCCAAACTTTATAAAAAAAATGTTTGAAATTTATACAATTTATTTATTTAAATGCATTTTTTATTATTCTCTTCCTTTTTATACATGATTAAAATTAATACAATTAATTTAACAAATTATACATAATTATTTATTAAGTTTCAATATTCTTAATTTGTTTTCAATTTATATGAATAATATTCATTCAATTTCATTTATCAAGTTGTAATATTTTTTATTTTTTTTGAATCTATATAATTAATTTATTTAAATTCATTTTTTAATATTTTCTTCATTTTTTGTACGTATTTACAATACATGTAATTAATTTTATGAATTATTTTTTTTTGTATGTGTTAGCTATGTTTTAATATTTTCAACAAGTATTCATCTTTATTTTAATATACATCCATTTTTAATTTTTTTAATAATCTATATATTTAATAAAACCAGTCCTTTTTAAATATTTGTGAAGCCTTCATTTTTAATTATTCAATTTCACCCATTTTTAAAATTAACACATTTAAGATTATATATTCATTAATAATGATAATTATTTTTTTACTTTTTTATAATTAATCAATTTTTAATATATATTGGTTTTATAATTTTATTTATTTTTTTAAACAGTTTTTATCAACGGTTTCTAAAAAGCACTGATAACAATATCTTTTACCATTACTAAAATACAAAGCACCGATAAATCCAGTATTAATCGACACTAAAATTATAACATTAATAATGATAGGTTTTATCCGTTCTTATTTAGTGATTATAAAAAATATCATTATCAGGGCTATATTTTGTGCTGATATGGATATGTTTTATCATCGCATATTAATTTAACGCTGATAAGACTCATATTTATGAGTGATTTTTGGAAAGCATTTGTGAATTTTTATATTCCGTTTTTTGTGAATTAAAATGAAATTTTATTTAATATGATTTTTTTGAGAAATATTTTACACAGAGCCAAAAAAGGGGGAACCACCTTTTGATTCTACACGGTACGCATGGCCTTTAAGTTTTTTTCTTTCTCTTTTTTAGGGATTTGTTAGCACCTTTTCACCAGAGAGGTAGAAGTGCGCATCCACGAGTCTGACGCTTCACTTTTTCGGCAATTCCCCAATAGAGATAAAGACTCAGTGTCGAGTCGCACCTTTTTGTTGTCCTGATACAGCGTGTGGGGGCTTCAAGGTTCCTCATCCTTGGTAGATTGAGATCACTATTTGAACATGGTAGATCTAGGGTCTTCAACAACCGAGATTCTTTTTTTGTCGATGTGAGATGGATCAGATCTGGTGGTGGATCTTGGTCGACATTGGATTTGTGAAAGTTTCCGTCACGCGAAGGGCTGGCGGTGCTCTCTCTTGATCCCAGAGAACGACAAACATGGACCGAAACAGCATGGAGGGCATCTCCATCTTCAATCTTGTAGCGCATTTTTCTGTGTGTGTTCTACCTCCCTCCTCATTCGTTATTCTTATTTCTCTGATGGTGAGGTGTACCCCTGGAGTTCGGAACTTGCACAATGAGAACAATCTGGTTCGACCGTTCTTTGTCTAAGAAGGGAAGACATCATGGTTGTAAACAGAGATCAGGGTTCTTGTTCTAGAACCTAGAGGATGATGATTCTGGATTACAGTGGACTCGGACAATAGTAACAAAACTATAAAATGGTAAGGGTTTCGGATTAGAGCACACCTGTGCTGCAGTAGTCGACTTGGATGACATCAAAAAGCTACTGGGATTTGGATCTTTTCTCAGATAGCCACAATGATTCTTTTTCGGAAGCACCCTGGACAGTGGTGCCCATTCTTGAACCTAGAGGACACAAATCTGGGTTGCATCGGACTCAGATGGAGGAAATGGATTCGCACTGTCTTGTTCTTTCTTGGGAAAATCTAATGATTTTGGACAACCAGACCTAAAGAACTCGACATCGGCGATATTAGTGCCTTGCAACGAACTTCTTCCACAGAAAAGGTGAATCAAAGAACCAATTAGGGGGTTTCGGTCCTCCTTTGGTTTTCTTTTTCATTTTTTGGGATGTCTTGTGTCTTTATGTTGTTTTTTGTCTTGTTTTGGTTCTATTTAGTTTGTCATTAGTTGCTCTTCGAATTTATATCCTTGTACTCAATTTTATCTTGCATAGTGAAAAACTGCGATGATCTTGCACCATGCACATAGGGAATTGGCCAAAGCACATAAATCTCATTGTCCCTTTTACTGCTTTCAATTTTCAAATTTAATTCGACCTGTAAAATTTTGAACATTTTTTTCTTCATGAATATTAAATTTTGATTTTGAATATATCTGGCTAAATTGAAGTTGTTTGAGCATTGTTTTTTGGATTTGTTTTTCATTGATGTTGGTGACATTGATTCTGGAAATTTAGTTCTCATCATTTGTTTCTATTTTAACTGAATCATCATTTTGCACAGATTTTTTATTTCTGATGTTTAATGAGAATTAATCGCAAGCTTGAACAATAGCAATTGCTACTTTATGTGTTTTTTCACTGCCAGCAAGTGTTGTGTTCACTATTGTTGATTCTTTTGAATATATCTCATTTGGTATTTTGAAATGGAAACTCAAACATTATTATTTTTATTAGTTTTCATATTGTAAACTGTAAATAAACATTATTTTAGTATTTTAAATTTTAATGAATCAAAACACCCAATAGATCCTGGGCTATTTCTTGGGGATCGTCTCTCGCGTAGGGGCACTCCCCACAACAAAGTGGTCTCAGATCTTAATTGGTTTTAAATTTTACTTTGTTAAAATTTGAAATTGATTGTTCATTACTTTGAAATTATTCTTTAGTGGATGTTACATGTCACAACACGCTTTGATTGTTTTGTTCATTTAGGTCATTATATCTCTTAGGCTTTAATCTCATTCTATTGTTGTTAGTTTCTTTCCTTGTTTTTTCACTATTTCTTTTGCCTATCTGAACCTCAAAGATGCATCTTGGTAGTTTCTACCAATGTGTTTATATGGTTTCGGGGTAGGAATGGATTCTATGTCAAGTTTTCCTATGTTTGAGAGCTAGTTATCAGTAAGGTCTTCACAGGATCTTGGGACTCTAGTGTTTTCCTTTTTCCTAGGAGATGAGCTTATGTTAGCTTTGTTGTGTTCCTCTGCATCCTTTAGGACTATTTGCTCCAGGTATGGTCCTGTAGCGAGTTCGGTGTTTGGGTTTGGGTAGCTTGTGGGTGAAGTGTTATAATTTATCGCTTGGCTGGTTACCAAGCTTCTTTGTTTACTGTTCGACCATGTTTAGTAGCTATGGTTGGTTTACAAGGAACCGTGCGCCGCTAATAAGTCTAGACTAGGATGTGTCACCCTTTAGTGGCTTTTTTCCCCTAGTTTCTAGCTAGCTACCATCCTTTGTTCTCGCTTCTTAGATCTTTTTTAGGATGTTGGGATAACTTGCATGTGTCCTTGCAGTTTCCCTTTTGTGTGAGGATGTCTCCATTTGGATTTTGTTTAGTTGATTGTCTCCTATAGTGGAGATTCTGAATCCATCTATTGAGGTTTTTATGGTGCCTTGTGTCGAAATTCTAGGCGACGTGTCTCGGTTTTAAAGTCGACGGTTCTTGGTCCTTTGGTTATAATATATCTTTGTGGCTTTAGGTGGAGACCTCTTTTTGTTGTTTCATTTATAATGAACGCTTCCCCTCTCCGCGTTGCTCTTGTTGACGCCTATAGCCTTTGGAGAATGAGTGGGTAATTATCTTTAGGTTTGTTCCTCTGGTGTGTCTTGGTTTTGGGATAGTTTCTATAGGGTGTGACCCGTTACGAGTGGTGATTGGGCATGGGAAGTGTTTAAAGTGACAGTGTCATGTGAATAGGTTCGGTGATGATTGGGCTTTGTGGAGGTGTTGTCGGGATCTCTTTAGCGATATTAGGTGGTTCCTAGATATCGTTAAGAAGCTATACTAAGATGTGTTTTCTCATTCAGTAGCATGCTGCCCTTGGATCCTTGGTGTTCTCATGGGTCTAGAGTTTTCCCTTAAGTCTCTTGGGACTCCTTGAATTTGCAGTGGTACCCTGTTGTTGAGGATCCTCTCTGGTTGGCTTGGTTCAAGATGTTGTTTCCCCTATTGTACGGTTCTAGGAAGTGTCTTCTCTTCAGGCAGAGAGTTTTCTAGGTCTCTCTTAGATTCAAGTGGAGTGAGTGATTTTCTTGCTTTGTGCTCTATGTTTTTCTTGCTTTGTGCTCTGTGTTTTTCCTTTGCATTCTTTTTTCATGATTGCACTGTTTCATTTATGAGTTGAAATTCTATATGAATTTCTCTGATTTTCTAGTGGTGGAAATAGATACGACTCTCAATCAACATAGTCCTGGACATGTTGTTGACCTATCGATTCCGGTGCTCAACTACTCCATTTTGTTGCGGAGTTCTCACAATAGATACCTCATGATATATTTCATGTTTTTTCAGATAATTCTCAAACTCAATGGACATGTATTCCCATCCACTGTCAGATCAAAGAACTTTGATTTTCCATCCAGTGTTAATCTCGACAATTCAGTGATAAGTTTTTATGCAATCAAGTACTTATTTCTTCCTGTGAATAACCATTACACAATAAATTCTACTATAATCATCAATAAAAAGGATGAAGTACCGCTCTCCATGAGTTCCGACAATGTTTATTAGGCCACATATGTCTGTATGGATGAGATCAAGAAGGTGTGATGACATTTTATTATTTGGCCAATATGAACTACAGACCAGCTTCCCTTGTATGCAAGCATCATAATTCCGTTCCCATTCACGCTTCAGAATGGGGATACTCATGACTATCTTCAGCTTAGATATCTTTTCCATGTCTTTTTGTTTAATGTTCCCCAACTTTCGACGCTACAAGGTGTTTTCTTCTTCAACATACATATAGAAAGTGTTTTATTTACTATCAACCTTATATAAGTTTCCATCTATTCTGAAGCCTTTCATAAGATAATTCCCTGTCTTTATATTTATAGTGTAGCCTTTTTGATTGAAAGTTACTATAATCCCTGAGTCACAGAGTCGACTGACATTGAGAAGATTGTGACGTAAACCATCCTCATAAAGAACTTAAATCTTCTTTAACTCTCCATTCTCCAGTGTAGTATTTCCACTTCCTTTAATCTTTAAATCACCACCATTACCAAACTTCACTGTTCCATCATCCTTATTCTTAATATTATTTAAAAGTTCAGCATTTCCTGTCATATGGGACGATCATCCTCTATCAAGAATCCTGGTGCTGCTGCTTTTTGTGGCTTTGAGAGTTACTTCTGCAAGATTGGATTTCTTAATTTTCTTCTTCTTTTTCCATGATATATTGGATAGAGAATAAGACACTGAGGTCCTTTCAATTATTTATTCCACGTAATCAGATTCTTCATAACCATACTCTTCTTCTAGAGGAGAAAACCAGTTTGTAAGAACAACATCATCTAGTTGGTGAGTATTGGCCCGTCTCTGAGAGTTGTAGGGATTTCTCTTGGCATACCTCTGTCTGCAATACATATCATTATGTACAAAGTTGTAATAGTGAAAATAGTATCCATAGAATCTATTTCTTCTATAATATGTAGGATATAAAATAGGTTTCCTTTGTTGACTTCTCAGATCTTCCACATTTAAATAGATCCTTGCCTCTTCAAAATATGACATGGTATGACCCAGATAGCCATAAAATTTACACTTCATGAGAGGAAATGTCTTCTCACTTATATTTCTCTTTATTCCTTCTTCCATGGGAAAATAGTTTTACTTCCTGTCATTTCAGAAAGTTCAAGGATAATCTCCAGTTCTTCTTTCAGTTTCGATTGAGGGTTTCTTTTTCAGAACTTTGGGAATTTTTTCAACATGTCCAAATTTCATCTTGTCTTTCTTTTGTCTCACTTTATTTCCATCAGTTGATGTCTCAACTTCACAACTAATTCCACTATTTCCCATGTAAATAGGTCATTGATCAATCAAGATTTTTTCAACCCCATCTGACCCTCTCTTATCTATTTCCAGCAACTCAGTATCTGAGAATTTTCCAAATTGTATTTTCTTCCTTCCTTTAGGTTTGATTAACTCTCATGTTTTATCCTAAGAGTAACAACTTCCTCTTCAAGTCCCTCTACAGTATTGGACTTCTCCTCCAGCCTGGAGGTAAGGTCATTGATGACCTTTGCATATTCTTTGATTCTAAGAATTATTTCTAGTACATCAATAGTCCTTTCTAGAATTGTTGACTACACTTTCACCAATTCTTCCAGTCATTTAATTCCAGCTTCAAGATGATAAACATATTCACATGATTCTTCCACTATTTCTTTTTCACTTGTTGCATCTCTTACACTTATTCTCAAACTTACCAAAATAATATTTAAGTTGTAACTTGGAATCGACATTAGATGTCAACTGGTTATCTCTATATTTATATATCGATGGTTTTGAGTTTTCAATGGTATCCATCATGGAAGCATGGTTCCCATTTTTAAATTCTTGTTCTTCTTCTTCGCAGAATTCATTATCATCATATTCCTCTTCACATACAATACTCTTCTTCTGTACTTTCTTTCCAAACATGAAGTCTTCCTTTTTAAAGATCCTTTTTTGAGGCCTCTCGATCTTTTCAACTTCTCTCTCTTAAACATTTTACTTTCTTGAGCACTAAGAGGTAATGTTCCCAACTCTACAACAACTAAATCAAGCCAAGGGTAACTTATCTTCAAATTTACCTTTTCACGTTTTTAACTTTTTTGAAATGAGAGAAATAATTTATTTTTTTCATCGTCTTCACCACTACTATATCCTAAATTTTTTAGTTTTTCCATGGCTTTGAATCCCATTTTCTTACTCACACGAGTCATAGTATCTTATGGTTTGACTCTCATTTCATATGTCACCATGTTGCTTAGCAGATCATCCAGATAAAGTTTGAAAAGATCTCTTTCCTCAAGTGATATCATCTTTGCATTGTAAAGAGGTGGAAGTCTTCTCAAAATTTTCTTTACAATATCAATGACTATGATTTCTTCACCAACACCTTAATTGATCCTACCACTTCAGTAATTCTATTGAAGAAGAAATCTGTATTCTCATCAGGATGTATCTTTAGATCATCAAACCTATTGTGCAGGACTTAAAGTTTTTCCTCCTTCACTTTGTTATCTCCTTCATAAATATTTTCAAGTTTATCCCAAATAGACTTTTCTGAGGTGAAACTCATCACCTTTAGATATATCTGATAAGAAAGATCCACAATGATAGCATTCTAAGCTTTAGCATCTGCATCAAGAACTTTTGTGTTTGTATCAGTTATAGCATGCCCAATTGGATAAGTAACTTGTATTACTTGTATAGTAGAAAAGAAGACATCCATCCCTTGATATATTATATGAGATCTCATTCTGTTCTTCCAAATTTGAAAATTACTTCCATAGAAGAGAGGGATTCCCCTGACATTTCCTAAATTCTCCATGATGTAAATGGATAGATATAACACTAGTAAACTCCCTCTGATACCACCTGTAGGACCCAAGGACACCCTAAGAGGGGAGGGGTGAATTAGGGTGTCAAAATTTTCATTTAAAACAAGGATCGTGTTCCCACATTGATAGAAACTAGTTAAACATGTAAGAATGATGAGAACAGAAATCAAACAATCACATGCATAGAGACCACACAACACTTTTACGTGGTTCACCACTAAGGGCTACGTCCAAGTAGAATACGCCAATAATGTGCCGTAAATACCAAAATCGACTAAACTTAACTAGATGTGGAATAAAAAGGTTCAGTCCTAGTCACTATTTTCCAGGCTCACTACCTTTACAAGAATTTAGAGAACGCTCACGACGTCCCTAAGATCACTTCTGTTGACTCCCCGACCTCACTGATTTGATAGAAGTTCAATTCAGTTTATTGACCTGAAGGTTGCTTCAATAATTCGGCATTGTAGACTTTGTCCTTGACTTAGTACGGAACTCTTCTTTCACCATAGACCAGAGTTGATGCTCTTTGAAATCCCTATTCACTAAAATCAGATATTCAAAAACTGCTCTTCGCGAAGCCTCTTTGCGAGACACACTCCTTCGTGAAGCACCCCTGCATTCACGGAACAAACTGTCTTCGCAAAGCTTCCTTGACATTGTGGAACTAATTTTGTGAAACTTACAAATTCAATGAAGAATAACTCATTATCATGAAGTTCCATTTTTTAAAAAGCGTGGGCATTAGTTAAGACTTATAGTCTCTTCGCGATGCACCAACTCACTTAGAAAGCCCCATTTGCAAAACTCTTCATGAACTCAATGCATCTCCAGATTTTTTCTCAAAACTTCGATGCAAATTGAGAGGGGTAGACTCAGATTTATAGGCTTGGACATTTGTGAAGCTCCACTACCTCTTTGGGGATTTTCCAGATCATCAAACACATCTTTGTGGCGCTCCTCCATTTGTAGAGAACCATGTAAATTATCTATTCACAAATCTCATTTTCATCGTGAAGTCTTCCATCAATTCCCTTCGCAGCGACCATCAAATTTGCAAATCATTCTATCCACAACTGCAAATATCTAAAAATTGTAATAACAGAGAACTCCATCTCTGATCATGGAGCTTATTGTAATTGCGATGCTCACTGTCAGAACACATTATTCTTCACAAAATTAAATTCACAAATTCCATCTTCGTGAAACTCATTCATTTTCCATATTTTCATAAGGACTCAAAGAAAAACAACTTTTCACTTTGAAATCCAACTTCCAAATTTTGGACCCCAAAAATTTTGAAAATACTGCGAAACAATGCCACCTTCAATACTACAATGGGCTTGAACTGTATGATACATTTCCTTGAAATCTCCCTGGTCATTCAAGTTATGTTTGATAACAAACACAAAACATACTCTAATTCAAGCTAGAAACAACCCTAGTTCCAACATTCTTAATTTCAATGGTAGTTTTCAATGGATGGTAAATTCATTTAAAACTTTCTTAAATACTTATTTTTCACAAAAAATAACTTTCAATTATTCTTTGGCATGGTTGAAATTTTCTTGTGAAAGTAATACCATTTCTTCTATTCCATTAGTGAGTTTTGTGAGGGTTTTACACCCACCTATTTTCTTCACCAATGCTTTTTCCATTGCATTGGTTTCCTTTGAAAGATGTGATTTTTCATCATAATTACCTTTTATGAATGAAAATATATACATGATAACCTCAATAGTAAATTCCTTCATATGATCCTTAAATCTGGATTAAAAATACTTAATAAGTGCAATGAATTAATACTCACCACAATAAGAGCATAATACTTCTTCTAGAAAATTTTTTTGAACATATTTATCAAAACAACTCCCACTAACCTTAACATTCAATGGTGTTGGATCCTCCTTCAACCGATTTTGGGAGGCTAACATTCCTATATTCTAATATTAATTATTATTCTGATTCTTCATCATTTTGGTTGTTGCTTTGATGCTTCCACTAACTAGATTATCTTTAATTAACTTTAACATAAGAATAATTTTTGAAACTTCTGAAAGTCTCATTGTTGTAGACATTATATTAATAACTTTCAAAAACATGAACTTCCTGTAAACTCGTGAAAAAATCTAGTAATAAAAAATATATATCCAAAAATATAAATTCAAATATGAATGTGTATATAAATATATAAATTCAAACATGAATCACATACTAAAATAAATATATTCATTTATATATTTATATAATTATTTGAATATAATATTAATATATCATATTTATATTAATTATATATACATTTTATAATTGAAGGATATAAATATACTATTAAAAAAATTTATTGATTAATATAAATTTGATGCTGCTATATATATAAAATTATTAAAATAATATTGATTTTTTATTAAAATATATGAAAATAATATTTATATATTATATTTTCATATATATACTTGTAATATAAATATTATTTAAAAATATATAAATATGTATTATTCATTTTACCATTTAACATTGTTTTTTCTTGCTGTTAAAGGTGGAGATTTTATCGGTGCTAAGAAAAACACTGATAAAGTGACACCTTAATCAGTGTTTTTTATTCAGTAGTACGAATTATGGTAGTGAATATTAACTTGGGTATTGATAATTGTGAGTCACATTTGCATTAAGGGTATTTTGGGATGGATAGAGGATTGGATAGTGAGGGATTGAGGAAGGGGACTGAAAATATTTCAACTTTAATCAGACAAGAAACACACATGAATCTTAGCAAACTTCATCTTCCTTTATTGTCTAGGTAATATTCAAAGAACAAAATATCAAATAGTTCACACTATATTTCTTCCTCATGATAATATATGAACATCACTGGGAGAGTGTGCGGTCTTCTGAAGCGAGTTTTTGTGGACGAGCTTATTTTAGACCAATTCCGAGAAGGCCTTGAGGGGTGTTTTCTTACTCTCTGATTTTTTTTAAAACTTATTAGGTTATTTTTTTTAAGTACTTCTTCAAGGCTGCATCGTAGATTCCCCCTTTTTCCCAAAAACAATAATTTTTTTCTATTTTAATTATGTTTTTTATATATTTAAAATTTTAATTTTTTTTATTATGTTCGTATGGTTATATATATATATATAGAAAACATAATGTTTCAACATAGATTATCTTTTATTCATGTGCATGACTTTCCTAGCCTATATAATATAAACTTTAAGACATATATGAATAAAATTTTAAACATTGATTAAACATATAACAAGTAGTCCAAAATAAAAATAAATTCTTAAAAAATGTTGGTGAAAAATTATTTATCATCTTTCTAATCCACCTACTTGAAACATAAAAATGTTTCAAGTACATGACTTTGTTGGCCTATATAATATAAACTATAAGATAGATATGAATTAAATTTTAAACATTGCTTAAAAATATAACAAGTAGTCCAAATTAAAAATAAATTCTTAAAAAATATTGGTGAAAAATTATTTATAAGCTTTCTAATCCACCTACTGGAAACATAATAATGTTTCAAGTACGTGACTTTGTTGGCCTATATAATATAAACTATAAGACTAATATGAATAAAATTTTAAAAATTTCTTAAACATATAACTAGTAGTCCAAAATAGAAATAATTTCATAAAAAATATTGTTGAAAATTTATTTATAAGATTTATAATCCACCTACTTAAAAATTTAAAATATTTCAAGTACGTGACTTTGATGGACTATATAATATAAAATATAAGACCGATATGAATGAAATTTTAATAATTTCATTAACATATATCGAGTATTACAAAATAAAAATAATTTTTTAAAAAATCTTGGTGAAAATTTATTTATAAGTTTTCTAATCCACCTACTTGAAACATAAAAAAAATTCAAGTACATGATTTTGATAGCCTATATAATATAAACTATAAGACTGATATGAATGAAATTTTAAACATTGCTTAAACATATAAATAGTAGTTAAATTTTGAATTTTTATTTATATGGGTCTTATAATTTATATTTTATAGGGTTTCAAAGTCAAGTAGGTGGCTTAGGATCCTCCTCGACATTTATTCTTTTTGCTCTCATTTCTGAGTTACATTTCTTACATTCCTTTCATTATAATTTATTTATTTTATTTATGAAACTATTTATTCTAAATTTTTCTAGATGATTAGGCTATCTTTTAAATTTTATTTAAATTTTTTTATATTGAATATTTTTTAATATTTTAAAGTTATTTACTTGAAATTTACTAATTATTTCCATTTTCAGGTAATCTACTTTGAAAGCTGTCAAATATAAATTGTGCATAAAATATAAATGAAAACAGAAATACTGGATAAACATATAAGAAGATCTAATAGTAATATTAGTATTTTGATTTCAGTATACATAAAACATGTAAACAAAAATGTACATTCAATGTGTATGTCTATGGCGAGTAGATTACATCCCACATGGTGATCTACGAATAGGACGTCTGTGTCAAGTGAACAGTGGAGTCTGATGACCTGGAAAAGGTTGATCCTCAGGTACTAGAAAGTTGACTAGAAAATCCTCCATCTATGTGTCAGTGGGAGGAGATGTCAACTACATATCGTATTGCCCTCCGGATCCATCTTCCACTTGGGTGGTAGAAGGACCTACCTCCATCGCAGTGGGAACCAAGCCTGTGATGGAGCTATACCCCAAGACGGTGATTGATTTGGAATCCAAGGCTATTATGGATCCCAAGGATACAAAGGATCTAGAACCCAAGATGGAGAGAACTGAAGATATCCTGTCAGGAATGATGGATCCCATGCCACCTGAGGCACATCTTGAATCAGCTGATCATGTACTACTAGATGGATGACCTCTGCCTGTGGAATAGGTGAGGCATCACAGGCATCACGACGATGTCTACGTCGCCGTGGTCATGGCTCTTCTGTAACACCTGAGAATTTTATGAGAAATATTTTATTTTTATATTAAATAAATCATCAAAGGAATCCTTCACTACACACAACACTAGCTTGGCTTTCTTTACACGCAATCATGATCTTCCTCGATAGCTTGCGTCGTACGCAATACCGAGTTTCACTAAACAATGATATGCAATTAAAATATTATTAAAACTAGCCGTTATGAATTGTAATACCCACTTTTTCAAATTTTGTAAATTTTATTTTTCTAAATGGACTTCATTTTTGGATTCGGAATATTGAAATTATCCTAGGGTGAAATTTTGGCATTTTTCTGAAAACTTTCAATTTTTGATGAATAGTGAAAACACTGGGTTACTATTTAAAACCCGACTTTTTATTTAAATAATTATTTATTTTATATAAATTTATTTTAGGTCAAAATTGATACATAATACTATTATAAGTTCAAATTAATTCATTGGAGTCATTTTATAATAATTTTAGATATATAAAAATTTTATCGAACTTTTCACCGTCTTTTACCCACCTCCGAGGAGAATTTGCAAATTTACATAAAACATAATTTTACTACTTCTGTGAGTGGAATTTCGAAAATCTGAGAGACACAGTTAATATCAAGGAATAAAATGTGGTTCAATGAGATGAAAATAATTTTTGGGGAATAGTAACTTTTTGCTTTTTTTACCACGGTTAAAAGTAAATAAGGTAATTAAGGGTAAAAATGTTATTATTATTACCCTAAAACATGTATTAATTCTATTGGATAAGTGTAATTAGACCAAAAACAAAATTAGGAATAAATTATGACCATTTAGGCCCACTTGGATTATATTAGGACATTTATTATTAATTTATTTAAAGAAGGGTTAAATTAGTTAAAATCAAAGTTTAATAACTAAATCATTTTTAATATAGGGTTATACATAAGATAAATTCGACTATAATTATTCATTAGAAATATAAAAATATTTCCTACATAATGGTAGTTTATTTTTAATTTTTAGACTTAAAATAATTTAATTTATTTATGTCACAATGATGATGCAGTAATTATCTTATTAATGAAATATTGACATAATTGATGTTATAAATACCCAAATAAATGTAATTTGAGACTTTTTATGAATTACAATAATTTTATATGTTAATATGACATGTTAGTATTGATTTAATTAACCTTTTTCGAACTAATCATTCTTTTATGATTTTCAAAAAAATCAATTACCAAATAGTGTCAAAATTGACAGAAAATAGTTTTTAAAACAAATATTATATTAATAATTGTTATTATATTCCTAAAAATCTAATTTTATGACAAGATACTTATATCATGATAGTTTTATCATTAATGGACCACTTTGGGGTCTCTTGGATGTATATGGTAAGTTTATTAACAATATAATATAAAAATACAAATTGACATGGTAAATGTCAATCTAATTAACTAAGAGTTAAAACTAAAAGATAAGGTTAATATAATGACGTAAAATTGTCTAAATTATATTGGATGAGAGGATTTAGACCCATCCCCACTTTATCTTCGAAATAAATCAATTTGGAGATATTAAAAACAGAATATGACTTTATAATAAAATAATATTTTTGGTTTTTCCAAAGGTGCCCCTCTCCTCCCTTATAAAAGGGCACATCCTCCCTCTCTTACTCACACCACTTTGAGCCTTCAATCTCTGCCAAACCCAGACAAATTCTATTATCCACTTCCCTAGAAACATCCTAGAGGTCCTGGTCTTCTTCAAAGACCAATTTTAGTTCCCTAAAAGGAGGTCTCAAAGAGGCGCTTCAAAGAATAGGTAATGTCCGTTACCGATTCTTTCAAATTTATTTCTTCTTCCACTTCTTCTTATTTAGTTGTTTCATTATGAAGTAATAAAATCAGTGTCACTCATATAATGATATTTTATTATAAGTACGAAACAAACCTATTTCACCATCTATCCATCTTACGGAAAACGAAATCACCGCGCGTGCGTACGTACGGAATACTGTCTCCACGTCGTGGTGTAATCTATTTTCCACCACCACCTTAATTGGATGGGTATAATGGTTTAAATAATAACTATATATGATTATTGTAAAGTGATATTGATTCTGAAATAGTATACATACACTCCAATACAATTCCACGATCATGGGAATGATATCATCGCTCGTGCGTACGTACGGAATACCGTCTCCACGATGTGATGCAACTCATTCTACATGATATTCACTGCATAATGATTATATAAATGAATTTAATGAATTAATATGATATATATTACACTAATACCATTCTGGAAATGAGGTATCTATAACCTAAAAAGAAGAATAATAATTTATTCGACAAAATACGCATAAGAATAAAAAGTAATAAACACCCGAATAACAAGTAGTAATGAAATATTACTAATAAGAAGATAAGAATATAACCATATATGATATCATAAAAATAATTATGATAATGTAATAATTCAATAACATTATTTTAATCATTATACAAGAGTTTCGGACACTTACGAAGCAAATCGGACCTAAGGTAAGGGAAAATCTCACAATCTCATTTTTATCCGAGATTGTTAATACTTCAGAATTTACTGGAGAATATTTATCATCAACATCCATGTTTCCTCAATATTTAATATTATATATATCCTCCTACAATTGTTTAAATCCAATTTTTCCCATCGGTGAGTTTTTAGTAAAATATATGCAAGGAATATTTTGTCGTTTTTCGTACGAGGTACTTTTTGACTTTTCCGACATAAGTAAGAGAAGAATGTTTTTTTAACTTATACGGCATGAATGGATTTTTAAAACATTATTTCCAAGAAGCTTACTTTACAAGTTTTCAAGTTTATTTTTAATCAACTTCTTTTAGTTTAAAATTGTATGACATGTTAAGAAAGGAAAAATGTTTTTGAAGTAGAAAGGATATTTTCCTCAAGAATGGAGTTCAAGTGTTTTATCAAAATTATTTTCCATATAAGATAATATAGGGTTATGTTTCTATACCTATTATTACATTGATTTTATTATGTTGTGATGGAATTATTTTTATGAATTCCTTTATCATATATGAATTTTTTTATGATGTCACAATGTTTAAGAATCCCATTTTTTATTACATGGGTTATGCAATGATCTATGATTTTTTGATTTTGTGGCACACATAATAATGGTATCATTATGAGATGGGTGGGACCTATATCTACCTCCAATGAATTGGGTAAAGAATTATATCTCATGAGATAGACATGGCTAGAACGGCAGGTTAAACCGGTTCAGAGAAACCGGACTGAAACGAGGAGTGAACTCAGTTCAGAAATGGACTTTGTCTGCTAAGATAGTCTTAGAAATGAGTCTTGACTAATAAAAAATGATTCTCTATGATTATGTGTGTATGGCACAAAGTTTCACATTTTATGTTATGATTATTGCGATTAAATTTAACTACTATGATTTATCCCTTGTTATGAAATTATGATCTCTTTTGCAGGTTAAGATTTCTGAAAAGATATGTTCTTATGAATATGATGTGATTGATATTTCTTTTGTTTACACTTACTGAGCATTTGAGCTCACCCTTTTGTATGTTTTATTTCCCCAGGTCATAAAGAAGGTTATTATATAGGATATGCCAAAGAGGGACTCTAGATATAATGAAATAAATGGGAGACAACGTAGATGATTTATAAACCAGTTGTTTATGTTTCCTAGTTTCTAAAGACACTATACCTATATGGTCCTTTCCGGGTTTTGTTATACGTTTCAATAAGTGTGCTTAAATTCTAAAGTAATAACAATGTATGTAAAGTATGGGTCATTATAGTTGGTATCAAAGGCAAAGGAGGTAGGAATGTATCTGATCATTGGGAACTCTCACATGTGAGCGTTGGACGAAGCATGGCTCTCCGCCCAAGGGATTCATGAGGAAGTGGCTGCCACTAGGGACGGTGGTGTTTCCCACCCAGGGGGTGTAGTAGCCCATGGAGGGCCCTAATAGGTAACAATTATAGTCCACTGGATGTAATTCCAGACCACTATATTTGTTATTAGAGGAAAGGTATAGTCAACCTTTGGAAAATAGGATGTGAAAGCCTTAGTAAGAAACCTAAGGATTTGTCTAAGCATAGAACACAATCTTAGTGTTTTAAAAATGGACATGAACAACCTATGATAAGACCTTAAGTGTGAAATTTTATTCTTGATTATGTGGTTTTCCTATTATAATTAGTGTTGCTCACACTATTCTTCTTGGTTTTAGTCAATGGCTGGGTCCCGAAGGAACCGTGTTAATGTAGAATGCGACGGGCAATGCAATAATTTCCCCCCTGAGCAACCAAATGTTATGGGAGCTGGAATGAAAAATCTTGTATCCCTGCTCACACAACTTTCTCAAGATATGAATCATACAGGAATTACAAACGAGCAAAGGAAGGAGAAACATTCTGTTGAATCCTTCATGAGGCAGCGTTCACCCTCATTCAGCGGGTCTACTGATCAATTAGTTGCTGAACAATGGATCAGTACTACTGAAAAGATATTTTTAGTTCTTCAATGTTCTGAACATGATATGGTCATCTTAACAGTATATCGTTTGGAAGGTGATACTGATCAATGGTGGAATATTATTAAGAATATGAGGAAAAGGGATGAAATTGAGTCCATGGAATGGGACAAGTTCAAGAACTTATTTTTCAATAAGTGCTTCCCTCTTATTCTTTGAACAAAGATGAAGAATTAGTTTCTTGAACTGAAGAAAAAGAATGATGAATCTGTTGGTACCCACGAAGCAAATTTTACAAGACTTGCAAGGCACACTTCTGGGATTATTATCCAACCTAAGAGTAAGATCGGTCGATTCTTTAGTGGATTAAAACCAAGTCTTCGAAGGGCGTTAGCCATAAGGGACTTCAATAGCTACGAGGAAATTGTTCGATGTGCTCTCAAGTTTGAGATAGAGATTGGTGTAACCCATCAGTCACATGGGTTTGATAAGAAGAGGAAAATGGAATTCAAAGAAAAATCTAAAGAGCACACTAAAAAGAAGATGAGTTTTCCCTTATGCTCAAAGTGTGGAAAGAAACATGGAGGAAATTGTCTTAAGGGGACAAGAGAATGTTATAAGTGTGGAAAAGAAGGTCATCGGGCAATTGAATGTCGAAATAATGGGAAGAAGATGTCTAATGATGCAAACAAATGAAGGGACACACAGAATGAACCTACTTCACTTCAATGTTTCAAGTGTAATGAAATGGGGTATTATGAAAATCAGTGCCCTAATCCAAGGGTTTTTTATGATGATCAACGTCAACAAACTCTTAAGGCTAAATACAAAGGAAGGTTACATGCAATTTCTATCAGCGATGTGGAGTACGATAACGAAGTGGCGAAAGGTACACTTACCATCCACTCTAAAGTAGAAAATGTTTTATTTGATTCTGGATCCACCCACTCTTTTTTTATGAAGAATTTCCTAAGGGTATCACCATATTACCTCAACAATTTGATGTTGAGTTAGCTGTGACAACCCCTAATGGCACAACAGTCGCATGAAAAGTTTATAATTCTTCTTCGATTGAAGTTTGTGGGAAAGTGCATCCTCTAAATCTTGTGATCCTTCCTATAGTGGAATTTGATGTGATTCTTGGCATGGATTGACTTTTTCTATATGGAGCTCATATCAATTTCCAAAGAAGGGAAGTGACATTTCATATTCCAGATCAATCTATGATCGTCTATCGATGCAAGGATGAACATAACCTTCCAGTGGAAATTTCTTCCATCTTATGGGTTTTGATTCTACTAAATGAAGGTTATTTATCTCAAATGGTTTGTGAGAAACTAACGATTAAGAATATGCATATTGTACGGGAGTTTGATGATGTCTTTCCGTAGGAATTGTCGGGTCTTCCACCAAATCGTGAAGTTGAGTTTTCAATAGAACTCATACTGGGTGGTTTGCCTATTTCAAATACACCTTATAAAATGGCCCCAATTGAGTTGCAGGAATTGAAGAAGCAACTCCAAGAGAATCTTGATAAGGGATTCATATTCCCTAGTGTGTCACCTTGTAGAGAACCTCTTATGTTTGTTAATAAGAAAGATGGATCAATGAGACTCTGCATTGATTATCGAGAACTTAACAAGATCACTATCAAGAACAAATATCCTCTCCCGTGCATTGATGACTTATTTGACCAGATACACAGAGCTCAATACTTTTCCAAGATTGATCTTCGTTCAGGGTATCATCAATTAAGGGTCAAAAGGGAGGATATACCAAAGATGGCTTTCCGTACAAGGTATAGACACTGTGAATAGTGATGCCATTTGGTCTTACTAATTCCCCTTCTATCTTCATGGATCTGATGAATAGATTCTTTAGAGACTATCTTGATTAGTTTTTGGTAGTATTTATAGACAATATTCTTGTCTATTCAAAGAGAAAGGAAGAACATGAAGATCATTTGAGAATTATACTGAAGACCCTGAGAAAAGAGAATCTTTATGCCAAATTTACCAAGTGTGAATTTTGGCTTAAAAAAGTTGCATTTCTGGGTCACATAATCTCAAAAGAGGGGATATCTGTGGATCCAACAAAAACAGAGGTTATCAAAAGATGGTTGAGACCAACAAAAGTAACCAAGATCCAATGTTTTCTTGGTTTGGCTGGTTATTATCGATGTTTTCTGAAAGAGTTTTCACAATTGTCTAATCCTCTCACCAGGTTGACTCGAAATGGAGTTATGTTCGTGTGGACGGAGGAATGTGAAGATAATTTCAAGAGTTGAAAAGTAGGTTACCCAGTGCACCTGTGATCACACTTCCTTGTAGTGGAGAAAGGTTTGTGATCTACAGTGATGCATCCAAGAAGGGATTGGGGTTTGTTCTCATGCAAAACGATATGGTGATAGCTTATGCCTCACGACAGTTGAAAATCCATCAGCAAAATTAACCAACTCATGATTTGGAGTTAGCTGCGGTAATCTTTGCATTAAATATTTGGAGGCATTATCTTTATGGAGAAAGGTGTGACATTTATACTGATCATAAAAGTTTAAAGTATATTTTCAAACAAAAGGAGCTGAATATGTACCAAAGAAGATGGTTGTAGCTGATTAAGGATTATGACTGCTCAATTCATTACAACCCTGGGAAAGGAAACAAGGTGGCAGATTCATTAAGTCGACAAGACCATGCTAGCTTATCCATGATGAGGATCACAAAAGATCCAATATTTATGGATTTACAAAGGATAGATCTTGGAATTATAATGAAAGGGAAAAAATAGTATCTTTCTCAATTTAATGTTCAACCACCTATACATGTGAAGATTAAAGGGGCGCAGAAAGAATATGTAGAGTTACAAAAGAAGGTGAGAAATGTTCCTGAATTCAACCTTCATTGTGATGGGATAATAAAATTCAGGAATCGGGTTTGTGTTCCTCCCATCCCAGAATTAAAGAAGGAGTTGTTGGATGAGGCTCATAGTTCTTCATTCTATATCCATCCTGGAAGCACGAATATGTATAGGGACCTAATAGAGTACTTCTGGTGGGATGGCATGAAAAGAGATGTTGTAGAATATGTCTCTCGATGCTTGGTTTGTCAGCAAGTTAATGTTGAGATATAGAAGTCTAAGGGGATGTTACAACCATTACCCATACCTGAATGGAAATGAGAAAAAATCACTATGGACTTTGTCACTGGACTTCCAAAAACATCCAAAGGAAATAATGCTATCTGGGTTATATTTTATCATCTTACAAAGTCTGCACACTTCATTGCTATTAGAGAGGATTTCTCTCTTGATCAGCTTGCCAGGATATATGTGAAGGAAGTGTTAAGATTGCATGGAGTACCACTTTCTATTATATCTGATTGGGATCTGAGATTTACCTCAAAGTTTTGGAGAAGTCTTCAGCATACTCTAGATATGGATTTGAGTTTCATCACAGCTTCTCATCCTCAGATAGACGGTCAGTCTGAGAGAACAATTCAAACTCTATAAAATATGTTGAGAGATTGCTCTATGGATTTCAAAGGTGGTTTGGATCAACACCTACCTTTGGTGGAATTTTCTTATAATAATAGCTTTCACTCTAGTATTTAGATGGCTCCTTATGAAGCTCTCTATGGAAAGAAATGCAGGAATCCAACTTGCTGGGATGAAGTTGGGGAAAGAAAGCTATTAGGACCTGATCTTGTTGATGAGATGGAAAAAAAGGTCATATCTATTCAACAACACATTAGAGCAGCTCAGAGTCGACAAATTAGTTATGCCGACAACAGAAGAAAAAGCCTAGAGTTTGAAGTGCATGATAAAGTGTTCTAACGAATATCTCCTTGGAAGAGTGTAATGAGATTTGGAGACAAGGGAAAGCTGAGCCCTAGATATATCGGTCCTTTCGAAATACTGGATCGTGTTGGGAAGGTAGCTTACCTATTGGAACTTCCATCGAATCTCTCCCAAGTTCACGATGTGTTCTATGTATCTCTTCTGAGAAAGTACATACTTGATCCTTCACATGTACTCAACTCAGAAGTTGTACCGTTGGAGCAAGATATTTCTTATGGAGAAAAGCCAATAGAGATTCTGGATCGTAACAAAAAAAGTCCTACAGAACAAGACCACTCGCTTGGTGAAAGTTTTATGGAGGAACCACCAATTAGAGAAGCTTCATGAGAGCTTGAGGATATGATTAGGGAGAGGTATACTCATCTATTTGTTACAATGTGACGAATTTTGAGGGTGAAATTCATTTTAAGGGGGGTAGAATGTAACACCCAAGACTTTTATGAGAAATATTTTGTTTTTATGTTATATAAATTATCAAAGGAATATTTCACTACACACAACACTATCTTGGCTTGCTTTACACTCAATTGTGACCTTCCTCGATAGCTTGCGTCGTACGCAATACCGAGTTCCACTAAACAATGATATGCTATTAAAATATTATTAAACCTAGCCGTTATGAATAGTAATACCCACTTTTTGAAATTTTGTAAATTTTTTTTTTCAAAATGAACTTCATTTTTGGATTCGGAATATCGAAATTAGCCTAGGGTGAAATTTTGGTATTTATTTGAAAACTTTCAATTTTTCATGAATAGTGAAAACACTAGGTTACTATTTAAAACCCGACTTTTTATTTAAATAATTATTTATTTTATATAGATTTATTTTAGGTCAAAATTGATACATAATACCCTTATAAGTTCAAATTAATTAATTGGAGTCATTTTACAATAATTTTAGATATATACAAATTTTATCGAACTTTTCATCGTCTTTTACCCACCTCCTAGGAGAATTTTCAAATTTATATAAAACATAATTTTACCACTTCTGTGAGTGGAATTTTGAAAATCCTAGAGACACGGTTAATATCAAGGACTAAAATGTGGTTCAATGAGATGAAAATAATTTTTTTTAATAGTAACTTTTTACTTTTTTTACCACGATTAAAAGTAAATAGGGTAATTAAGGGTAAAAATGTTATTATTATTACCCTAACACATGTCCTAATTCTATTGGATAAGTTTAATTT
Organism: Viscum album; assembly: GCA_963277665.1. Taxonomy (NCBI): domain Eukaryota; kingdom Viridiplantae; phylum Streptophyta; class Magnoliopsida; order Santalales; family Viscaceae; genus Viscum; species Viscum album. The sequence continues at coordinate 821,679,875 of OY728166.1, forward strand.
GACCAAAAACAACCTTAGGAATAAAATATGACCATTTAGGCCCACTTGGATTAGATTAGGACATTTATTATTAATTTATATAAAGAAGTGTTAAATTAGTTAAAATCAAAGTTTAATAACTAAATCATTTTTACTATAGGGTTATACATAAGATAAATTCGACAACAAATATTCATTAGAAAGATAAAATGGTTTCCTACATAATGGTATTTTATTTTTAATTTTTAGACTTAAAATAATTTCATTTATTTATGACACCATGATAATGCAGTAATTATCTTATTAATGAAATATTGACATAATTGATGTTATAAATACCCCAATAAATGTAATTTGAGACTTTTTATGAATTAAATAATTTTCTATGTTAATAGGAAATGTTAGTATTTATTTAATTAACTTTTTCTAACTAATCATTCTATTGTGATTTTTAGAAAAATCAAATTGACATAAAATAGTTTTTAAAACAAATATTATATTATTAATTGTTATTATATTCTTAAAAATATAATGTTAGTCCAATAAACTTATATCATGATAGTTGTATCATTAATGGACCACTTGGGGGTCGCTTGGATGTATATGGTAAGTTTATTAACTATATAATATAAAAATACAAAGTGACATGGTAAATGTCAATCTAATTAACTAAGAGTTAAAACTAAAAGATAAGGTTAATATAATGACCTAAACTTGTATAAATTCTATTTCATGAGAGGATTTCGACCCATCCCTACCTTAGATTCTAAATAAATCAATTTGGATCTATTAAAAACTGTATATGACTTTATAATAAAATAATATTTTTATTTTTTCCAAAGGTGCCCCTCTCCTCCCTTATAAAAGGGCACATCCTCCCTCTCTTCCTCACACCACTTTGAGCCCACAAGATCAGCCAACCCCTGAAAAATTCTCTTCTCCACTTCCCTAGAAACATTATAGAGGTCCTGGTATTCTTCAAAGACCAATTTTAGTGCCCTAAAAGGAGGTCTCAAAGAGGCGCTTCAAAGAAGTGGTAATGTCCGTTACCGATTCTTTCAACTTTATTTATTCTTCCACATATTCTTCTTTAGTTTTTTAATTATTAAGTAATAACATCAGTATCACTCATATACTGATATGTTATTATAAGTATGAAACAACCCTATTTCACCATCTATCCATCCTATGGAAAACGATATCACTGTACGTGTGTACGTACGGAATACCGTCTCCACGCCATGGTGTAATCTATTTTCCACCACCACCTTACTTGGACGGGTATATTGGTGTAAAGAATAACTATATATGATTATTGTAAAGTGATATTGATTCTGAAATAGTATACATACACTCTAATACAATTCCATGATCATGGGAACGATATCATCGCTCGTGCGTACGTACGAAATACCGTCTCCATGATGTGATGCAACTCGTTCTACATGATCTTCATTACATAATGATTATATAAATGAATTGAATGAATTAATATGATATATATTACAATAATACCATTCTGGAAATGAGGTATCTATAACCTAAAAAGAAGAATAAGAATTTATTCGACAAAACACGCATAAGAACAAAAAGTAATAAACACCCAAATAACAAGTAGTAATGAAATATTACTAATAAGAAGCTAAGAATATAACCATATATGATATCATAAAAATAAGTATGATTATTGAATAACTAAATAAAATTATTTAAATCATTATACAGGAGGTTCGGACACTTATGATTCAAATCCGACCTAAGGTAAGGGAAAATCTCACAATCTCATTTTTATCCGAGATTGTTTATACTTCAGAATTTACTGGGGAATATTTATCATCCACATCCATGTTCCTCAATATTTAATATTATTTATATCCTCCTACAATTATTTAAATCCAATTTTACCTTTCGTTGAGTTTTTAGTAAAATATATGAAAGGAATCTTTTGTCGTTTTTCGTACGAGGTACTTTTTGACTTTTCCGACATAAGTACGAGAAGAATGTTTTTTTAACTTATACGGAATAAATGGATTTTTAAAACATTATTTCCAAGAAGCTTCCTTTACAATTTTTCAAGTTTATTTTTAATCAAATTCTTTTACTTTAAAATTGTATGACATGTTAAGAAAGGAAAAATGTTTTTGAAGTAGAAAGGATATTTTCCTCAAGAATGGAGTTCAAGTGTTTTTTCAAAATTATTTTCCATCTATGATAATATAGGGTTCTATTTCTATCCTTATTATTACATTTATTTTATTATGTTGTGATGGAATTATTTTTATGAATTATTAAATCTTATATAAATTTTTTTATGATGTCACGATGTTTAAGAATCCCATTTTTTATTACATGGGTTATACAATGATGTATGATTTTTTGTTTCGTGGCACACATAAGAATGGTATCATTATGAGATGGTTGGGATCTATATATCCCTCCAATGAACTGGGTAAAGATTTATATCTCATGAGATAGACATGGCTGGAACGGCAGGTTAAACTGATTCAGAGAAACAGTACTGAAATGTGGAGTGAACTCGGTTCAGAAATGGACTTTGTCTGCTATGATAGTCTTGGCAATGAGTCCTGAATAATAAGAAATGATTCTCTATGATTATTAGTGTATACCATAGAGTTTCATGTTTAATTTATGATTATTGGGATTACATTTCACTACTATGATTTATCACATGTTATGAAATTATGTTCTCTTTTGCAGGTTATGATTTCCGAAAAGATATGTTCTTATGAATATGATGTGATTGATATTTCTTTTGTTTACCCTTACTGAGCATTTGAGCTCACCCTTTTGTATGTTTTCTTTCCCCGGGTCATGAACAAGGTTATTAAGTAGGATATGCCAAAGAGGGACTCTAGATATGATGAAATCAATGGGAGACAACGTAAATGATTTATGAACCAGTTATTTATGTTTCCTAGTTTCTAAAGACAATATACCTATACGGTCCATTCCTAGTTTTGTTATATGTTGCAATAAGTGTGCTTCAATTCTGAAGTAATAACAATGTATATAAAGTATGGGTTGTTATATCTTCTCTCCAAGCTAGACGCATGAAGATGCTCCCGGAAAGTGCAAAAAAAGTTTCCCTCACCTCCAGCACTGTAGCATGGACGGCGGACCAGCTAAAGACCCCTTTCTCCTCTTCATCACTCAAGAGAACAATCTTATATGTGTGACTTTCCATGTAAATTGATTCATATTGAATTAGAAAATAGTTCAATAAAAAACAAATCGAAATTTAATGACTTACCACCTCTGCATCTCTATACTGGGTTGTGTAAGATACAATATAGACTTTAGTCTATACCATGGCGCATACTCAACTTGCTTCGAAAGAGAGAATCGATTCATAGGAACACCATTAATGTGAAACTCTACATATCTATGCCAACCTTTAATAAATCTGGCATGTACTCGGGACCAGTCATCATCCTGCCTCCCTGTCAGCTTTATCCCATGAAGTCGGTTTGTCTGTCTCGATGGTAATGGAATCGGCTAAGTACGGAAAAACTGGAGCATGACTCTATCAGGCAGCTACCACTCAATAATATATAAGTGAATGAGGGGAACTACAACCATAGCATCCTCAGGCCCAATAGTGCAGTATGCTGGCAACTGGTCCGTAATACTCCAGTAGCACTGAAAATGGGTTGCGGGCCCACAGGCTAAGCGGGTTTGGGTGGGTTTGGGGTGGGGTGGGTTTAATAAAATTAACCCACATTCTATGCAATTTTATATGGATATCCCACATGGGAATCCAACTCGTGCGGTTTTACCCGCATGGATACAGGCTGGCCCGTGGGTTCCTTTAATTTTTTTAAAAAAATATCATACCATCAAATTTTCAAATATCATGTTTCATGACCCGCGTGCACTGCACAACACCCTCACTCCTAATATTCCCAAAGCCTTCAAGAACACCCTCACTCCTATTCCCGACATCTCCTCTTTATTTTATATATACAACTGCTCTGATACCCTCTTGGCCTTGCCCGTTTCCCCCACCAGTCCTCTCCTGACTCCCCTGCCTTTTCTGCTCCACCTCCCCCACCACCTTCACTTTTCCAACCTTGCTCCAGAACCCCCACTCTCCATCCCTCCGATTTGTCACCCCCCCCCCCCCCACTATGCCACCCCCGTGGCCACCCTCTGCTCTGCTGCCCCTGCTTTCTCTACTCTTCCACTCCCACCTCTTCCACTTCGCCACTCCCACCTCCTCCGCTCCGCCACACCCACTCTACCACCCATGTCACCCCTACTCTGCCACCCCCTCACCCTCTGCTCCACAACACCCTGTTCTACCCCACCCACTCCTCCACCTCTTCCGCACCACCCCCGCCCCTCTACCTCCACTTTGTTACCCCCACCCCCCCCCCCCCCCTCCACCTCCGCTCGGCCATCCCCACCACCTCCACTCTGCCACCTCTGCTCTTCCACCCTGCTCTGCCACCCCCTCTTTTCAACCCTCCCCTTCAACTGCAGGTTGCATTAATTATAGTTTTTTTTAATTTTTAATTATTTTATTTATTTTATATCATAATAATATATTAATTTTTATTTTTAATGTTTAATATTTTTCATATTTTTATTCTGATAATTTTATAGAAATATTTTCATAATATTTTTATCATAATAAAATGCATCATTACTTTTAATTTATATGTTTTTTGAAATCTATTTTTAATTATTTTTTGATGTAGGATTTTGTGGAAATATTAAAGGATACTAGTGTCCATGTATTATTAGAGAATCGTTTGAAATAGATCAGCCTCATTCTATATTTGTTATCGAGTGTTGTGCACTTTATATTTGTAACTTTGATTTTGAAAATTTGGACTTTTTATGCTTAAATATAAACAATTTTATAATTAGATGAAATTTTGAATATTCATTACAATCATTTTTAATAACAATATTTTTCATGAGGGCTTTTACAAGTCTATTAAAATGTAAAAAATTATAAAACCAATAATGGATGTGGGTTGTCTGCAGGCTTGACCGCTTCCTCTGCGGGGCGGGGCAAGCTGGATAAATCCACCAGTTTTTTTTGCAGGCTCTTACGGGTCTATCCCGCTTGGGCTAAATCCCACGCGGGCTTGCCCCCCCCCCCCGCCTTGCCCCGCCCATTTCGCATTGTTATACTCTACTATGGGGGCCATGAAATCTGAAATGACAAGTGATTTTGTCAAAAAAGAACCTAACTAAGAACCAAAATTGATGTTATTATTGAATATGTTATAAAATGATTGATTGTATATACATACTTAATCAGGTAAGAGATAGTCTGACTATAACCAATATATGCCCAAATGCTATCTTGGAATGACGTCAAAATTGTGTTGTTGACACCACCTGTAAAATACATCAATGATAGTGACAAATAATGAGAAATTATAGTCAATAACTTATAGTATAATTAGAAACCAATAGTAATGACTGATCATACCAGTGTCCACGTGGAGCATCATGCATCACCTCCATCTCGACCAGTGGACCGATAAGGTCAGGGTGGATTCTGGGATGTGCTCCCATTCCCACATCTGAATAAGGATGAAGCATCCCTCGAGACCTATGCGGTCCCTATGGCATAACCTACACACTGCTCTGTATGTTCAATCCAGTCATTCTGATCTCCAGTCCTACATCCCAGCCCAATAAAAGTCCTCTAGTAGGGGTAGATACATCATATACACGTGTATCCCCGAGTGATTAGTACACATGGTCCTTCCAATGAGCCATAATATATATGCACGGGCGTAACACATGACAGTCTACTCGTCATTATCATCTTATAAATGTGGAATCTGCAACTCCAACCAAGGAATAGATATGGATGCTCCATCTGTAGCCCTACGGTCGGGAAAATATCAACTCCTAACAAGAATTGATCTTGGTCTGGCCAAGCTGCACAAGTGAGTCCAATAACGGGTCTCCACTAGATAGGAAGACTGAGAATCACGACCACATCCTTGAGGGTAATGGTCATCTCTCTCTCAGGCAGGTGGAGTGTGTGTGTCTCTGTTCTCCACATCTCAACGAGGGCAACAAGTAGTTATTGATCTACAAATGTGAAATTTGATACGACAAGGCCATAGAAGCTAGCATGATGCAAGTATGTTCTAATGGCATGTGGAGTCTCCATGTGATGAAAATTGTGTGCTCGACGCACCTTGATCAATCGATCTGGATGACCCTCTAACACGACCTGTGAAATATGGGTAGGTTGCTAAGTGATTAGTATGGAATCATCCATCTGTATATAAACAAATGAAATGAGTCATAAGATTAAAATGTAAATATAATGTTATGGATAGCATAATGTTGTGACTTGTATAATGGAAGACATGACATGTTTATTCACATTGTTTTACGAAGTTATTTTTACCAAAAGAAATATAATTATCCATTTCTTTTGGTTCTGAATGGAATAAAGATAAAAACAGGAAAGAAGAGAAAAAATTGATGGAAAAATTTTTGTTGTCAAATAATTTTATAAATGAAAATATCTTTGTAAGAATTTGATTAATTGATACGTGCTTTAAGGGAATATATCTAGGTTTTCGGATTTTTTGTAAGGTATTAGGGTTTATGTTTATGATTTTTGGGTTGAGGTTTAGGTTTGATGGTTTAGGGTTTTGAATTTTGATATTAAGGATTATGAAACATGTTTCTGGGTTAAGTGTTATGATTTTGGGTTTTGGGGTTTAAAAAACCAAGAAAAAAAGAAAGGAGAATAACATTTACTTTACAATATGGGTTAAGTGTTCTACATTTGGATTTATGAAATTAATTCTATTATCTAATATATTTTTTAGGAAATAAGGTGTAATTTATTTCTTGAAATCAATAATGTTTTTATAAATGAAGTTCTATTATCTAAAATATTGGGTCTTGAATTTGGTTAGACATATTTTGGTGGATCTTTATGATTAACTAATTATTGATTGGATTAAGATAAACCATGTCAATTACTAATGATGTTTTAAGAATTTATTTAATTATCTATATTGAATAACTTATGCTAATAATTATGATTCTATTATTTCATTATAGAATATTTTATTAAAATATCACACATAATTTAACCAAAAACCATGGAAAAGGGAAGATGCTTTTCGGTTGGGGTTTAGGTTTGAGGGTTTAGGGTTTCAAATTTTGATATTAAGGTTTAGGTAATATGTTTCTAGGTTAAGTGTTATGCTTTTGGGTTTTGGGGTTTAGAAAACCGAGAAAAAGGTAAGAGATAATAACATTTACTTTACAATAAGGTAATGTTACAATGAAGAAAATACATCATTTGGAATAGACTCAATTTCATTGGGTGGACTGTCTTCAACCACTCTTATAATTCTACGTCTTCATAAAACAGGACGTTGTTGTTGTATAGTAGCAACATCAATGTATAACTCCATCATGGTACCATCTGACCATTGAGAGAATAAATTAATTCCTTGGGCCCACTACGCATCAGCAACCAATGGACAAGCTAGATGCCACAGTGTTGTGGGGAATTGCAAATGTCTATAGCTCATAGACATGATCTTCTGATCAGGTCCCAGATTTAAGGAAACACAAATTCTCTCTTGAAGGTCACTTATGGTTACACAATCTTCTTTACAATCCACCATTATTGGTTGTGTACTGTAAGAATCTCCTTTCTCAGTTTGAATAACCTCCCCATAGCAGTACACACAAGCAAACATGACTCTCTACATTAAAAATGTTTATTTTTTCAAAATTATAATAGTGTAACAAATATTAACAATGATGGTTGACCATATAATATTTATTAGAAAGTAATTATAGGATGACTTTATATACCCTAAAATATGATAGTAATGTTTCATTATATAAAATTTTATTTGAATATAAGTCACATAACGTTTTGGAAACCGAGGTAAAATGAATAAGAAACATCAAATTAGTCAATTTATCATTGAGAAAATGACAATTCTGATCATATAAAGTGAAATTAAGAAGAACAAACACATTAAATAACACATGAGTGATTTATAACATACAATAAATTCGTTGAAATTTTTCAATAGAATGTGATTTTGATGAGATGAGTCTCACTTCAGATGAGGTAAAATCCAAATTATTTTTTATTTAAAGCTTAATAACATCTTCAAAAGATATTTACTTTAATTTTGAACTTTCAAAAGATTTCAACCATCTAATGACATATCTTAGATGTCATTAGAAGGCTGAAAACTTTTGAATGTTCAAAAGTTAATTACATATCCTTTGAAGATGTTATTAAGCTACCAATTACAAATAAGTTGAATTTTATCTCATGTATGATGTGAGACTCATCTCATCCAAACCACACTCTTTTGAAAATTTTAAATGAATTTATTGTATGTCATAAAGCGTTCATATTTTATTTAATTTGTTTGTTCTGCTTCATTTCACTTTATATGATCATAAGTATCGTTAGCTAATCATTATAAGGATTCATGTTTTAATACTATGTTATTTATTATTTATTCTATAATTAATCAGTCTAATAATAACAATTATTTCTAAACTATAAAATATTTATGATACTAAAATTTTAAAAAAACTTATTCTCCATTTCAGTTTATATAATCATAATTATCATTTTATCAACTAATTTTCTTAGTACAGTTTTTAACTAATCAATCATTTTTAATCACTATTTTATCATTATTAAGTTATTATTTAATTATTTATTCTTTAATCTTAAATCATATTATATTAATTAGTTAATTATAATTAACTAATCATATGTATTCATTTTTAATCCTAATTTATCATTAATTAATATATAATTAATCATTACTAATAATAAGTATTATTTCTAAACTATATATAACAAATTAAAATACTTAATATATATCATATTTAATTACTAATAATAAATTTCATTCATTAAATCATTTGTCCTTATTTAATTCTATAACATCATAATTATCATTTTATCATTGATAGATATACTAATTTGATTTTTCTTTTATTATATATTTTAGTAGTTTATAAAGAAAATATGAATCATCTTAAGCATATCCCCTGGGAGTGTCAAACCAGGAGTGCAGTAAGGCCTATTGCCATGCACCAGTTCCCGTTCGAGTCTAGCTCAAAGTGGTGTTTTTAGGTTTTACCCCTAGGTACATCTGTGCTAGAGCCACATCCACTTGTTTTTATCTAGATATGGATTTGATTGCTTAGATAACCACACAATCTTTATGCTACCAAAATTTCACAATACATAATCCTAAGTTAATATATATGTAATCTATACTTAATCTATACTTAATCTATACTACTAACAATAATTATTTCAAACTTTATATAACTAATTATAGAACCTAATAAACAAAATATTAAGAACTACCTAAACTACTTAAAAAATAAAATATTTAAAACTAAAAAGAATTCAAATAAATAAATAAATAACAATAAATTAAATAAATATAAAAACCTCTAAATGATGCTTTGAAAAAACCCGCATAGAAAATGAATTTCTTAGAGATGTACATAGAGAATTTAGGAGAGATAAAGGCAATAATTGAGTGAGGACAAGGGGGGTTCCATTTTATAGGGAGTTGAGGAAAAACGTGGCATCCCACTTCCACCTTTTCCATGTCATCGATCCAGGACAAAGGCGGTGTGGGGGAGAAAATGATGAATTTCCAATGTCGCCTTTGTGCATCAAACCAAAGGCGGGATCAGCGATGCTACCTCTGTAGTGTATTTTTTTAAAAAAATTTACCAATGTCATTTTAAATTTTTTTCTTCAGAAAATGTATAAAAAAACTCCCTTGAGGGTTTCATCATCAGTGCAGTAATGTTTCATGGTGAATTACTTCTTCTACGGCCAAGTAAAGTCTGGGTTTAATCGACCATTTCCAGAATCCCCCACTATTATGTGGGGCGGCCCCACCACCTTGTCCGCTCGGGGGCTCAGGAAGAACGTCAATGTCCTTCTCGGCATGTCGTTGTTCACCACCACTCAATGAATGAACCTCCTATACATCCCATTGGAAAGCGCCTAAAAGGTGTCCCTGATGTTGAGGACTAAGGTGTGCGAGATGGTGAGGATGCGGTGCCAGGTGGCATCCACTAGCACTTCTAGGCCGCCAACCAGATCCTGGTGGAGGAGGGTGAGGGAGGTTGGGTCCTTGTCTGGTCCCGTCCCCAGTACCAGATCCAGCTTCTGGCAGGGCGGGTAGTAGTTCAGCCTCATGATCAAATCATTCTCCTCATAGAAGCTTTATAAGTGGGCTCTCCCCACTCCCAGTCTCATGACCAGCACCTCCATGATCTCTAAAGCCACCCAGTTCATGCCTTCACAGTACTCCTAGTACACTACCCTGTCCAACAAACAAATCTGATCATATAAACAACCCAACAAATAAATATATTTTATAATTATGTGTAAATGAATATTTAGAATTATATAAATTATATTTAATAAAATTATATATATATATTAAAGGTCTCTTTTATAGTAAATAAAGAAACTTTTTATCATCACTTTTAACAAGTGTTGAAAAAATGACACCATTTTGAGCATTTTTTTCTGATAAAGGCCACCACCCAATATTCATGATTCTATAGTAATGTAATTTAAGTCCTATCCTATTAAATCTCAATGCTAAAGTGTCAAAACCAAGAGTTTTAATGTTTTCAAGGGGAGAATGTCTCCTTGAGTATGTGTTTATTCTCAAATCACAACAAACACAACACCCCCCCCCCCCCAAACCCCCTAACTTGCTTTTTGAATGTGTTATCAGTGAATGCACAAGTATATATGCATAAAAGAACTTAATACACTAATTTAAGCATGTTGGAAATGAAACTTTAGGGTTAATTGAAAACTCCCCCTCCATTCAAGCACTTTTCAAAACATATTCCTCTTAAAATAAAAGTAGCAACTCTGTGTGATGATTATGGAATTATTCAATTTTAAAAAGGAATGTGGGATGGGGTGGAGTATAAGGACCCGACCTTATTACATAAATAATATTTAATTTAGTCAATAAAACACTTCCTTTTACTTTGAATATCTTTTCAAGTTTAGAGCATTAGAGATTTAGGACCAAACATTCATAACATTACACATTGTTACAGAGTGGATACCATAAAAATAGTTTCCTTTTTTTCAAAATATAAACATTAAAATTTAAAACAAGACTCCTTGACAATTATTCAACATTTAACGTGTCTTCATTCCTTGTATTACAAATCCATTAACCTGTGAAAAAAATCACTTAAAAACTTGGGATGAGCACAAAAGCTCAGTAAGGGATTAAAAAGGAAGGAAAGCACACATTAGTCCATGAATACTCGTAACGTATGAAAACATTTTCAGAAGACATGCTTGTCACTCATATATAATTACTTTTTGTAACTTGTGATTCGCACATGATCCACACAAAACATGAGAACATAAATATAATCATAGAGGTATCTTGGGGCTTTACTTACATAATCTTGTAACCATTCTTGGCTACCTTATAATCTGTAACCCTCACGGCTACCTTACTTTGTGTAACCATCATAGTTACACTTGGAGTAACCATACGGCCGACCTCCAACATACACATACCCAATGAATTGGAGGGATATATAGTTCCCACCCTTCATCATAAATAATTCCCAAGAACTAGATCATAATCATACAAGATGAATAATTCCATAAAAACATTACTTTGGAATTTTGTAAAACCGAATTTAAAAAAAATATATAGAAAAGCCCCTTATAAATATCATAAAATTGCATAGAGACTTAATAGAGTGGTTAGAGTTTGTATATATACATAATAAAACATAATATAAACAGAACCCATCACACAAACAATTTAAATAGCACATGAATAAGGAAGTATAAGGTTAACCCAAAGATTGGAAATCGGGTTAAGAATTCCCTTACCTTGGGTTTGTCTTAATTATAACTTGTTTAAACCTCTTGTATAATGGTTAAAAGAGTGTTATTAATATTTTAAAGAAAAATTTTAATGTTTATAACATCATATATGATCATTTCATAACATCTTTTCACCCTTAATTGTTAGTATTTTTCCCCTTCCACTGTTTCTGGTTGAATTCTTTACATGATTTCTATGATTGGTTCATGGTGGACATTCTTGTCGATTGGAAGTGAAACTCCAGAATTGTAATGGAGTAGTATTTTTATATAAACAGTAACATAAATTATTCCATTTATCATTTTTTAATTCTTACATGAGGATGATTCATAAGTTAGAACATTAATGATGTTCGTTTAGATCCTTTTAGTGGTTCTTTGATAATAACAACCTCGTTTTGTCTAATAAATTAGAACCATGAGTACAAAAGAATTACAGAACCATGGGTGAGTCATAAAACATATTTAATAACCTGGTTCAACCATATAAATGGTTTAATGACCATACTTGAAAGAATTATTGGAGATTAAAATCACATCGTCCACGATGTTGATAATTCGGCACCAACAGACAATGTTTTTATTCTTTAAATAAGTGGGAGAGGATAAGAATAATGATGAGTAATTTTTCATAAACATGATAAAATCCAGATTATTCATGATTTATGGAGATTTCATGCCTCTTGGGAAAGGAGATATGAAGAAATAATAAGGAATGAACTCCAAATAAAAGAAAAAGTGAGAAATCTCTTACAAAAATTCGGCAGTCTAACTGCTACACAACATGGTTTTAGAAAATATTAAAAAGAGAGGGGACAAGGTTCACCCATCCAGAAATGAATCATAATATATAGAAGATAAATAATAATAAGGAAATAAGAACATGGTATAGAAACTTGAAAATTATACCACAAAAAAGAGAATTTGAAAGGAAAAAAAAGAAATTGAGAATTTTCATACCTTGTTGAGTAACCCTTAGAACTTGATGGTTGGGACCTTGGGGGATTGAGGAAACCTTGGGAGGACTACAATGAAGGTAAGGAGGCCAGAGATTCATTAATGGAGAATTGGGAATGAATTTAATGAAGGGAAGAGTTGGTATTTATAGGAAAAGTGAGGGATTATTTTAATAATTTTGTAGGGACACCTCATGAGTGGTATTTAGAAAAACATGGGCTAGCCCATGGTATAAGCCACTTGGGACACCTAAAATATTATTTAACTATACAAAAGTCAAATAGATTTATGAAATCATTATTATAGCATTAATGATGTCATTAATACACTGAAACTAAAAACTGTATTTTTTACTATTCACCGAAAAATCAACTCTTTCAGAAAAATTCCCAAAATTCACCCTAACCATTTATCGACGTTTAGATATCAAAAATGAAGTCCATTTTTTGAAAATAATTTTATAAATATTATTAATTTAATTTTTAAAAAGAATCATACTTAATTCAAAAATTAATAACTCTAATTCTGTAACTACTTCTATATCACAATGAAAAATTAACCTAGATGTTGTTATCATAAAGACTTAATAAAATAAAATAATAATAAAATGTACTATTCATTAGGGTCATATCACTATTCATATTACTATTCATAAGGCTATGTTACTATTCAAGAAAAAAATAAGTTGGTTCCAATAGACTCTAAATAATATACTGAACACAATTATAGAAGATAGTTTCTTGAAATTCAGAACATAGAAGTAGAAAAGTTATGTTTTAAAGGATAATTAAAAATATCAATTTAACACAAAGTTCCATGCATTTCTATTTATTTTTAGAAAAACATGGGGTGTTACATTATCCCCACCTTCTTGAAATTGCGTCCTTGCAATTTTATTTACTTATTAAAAAACTGATGGTATTTTTCCCTCATAGCATTTTCAGACTCCCGTGTTTCTTCTTCAACCATGTGGTTTCTCCACAAAACCTTTACCTGGTGGATTACTTTATTCCGCAATACCTTTTTTCTTCGATCAAGATTCTGAACTGGTTTCTCTTCATAATAAAGGTTCTCTTCTAGCCGAATTTATTTTGGTCTCAAGACATGTGATGAATCTGGCACATACTTTCTCAACATCGAAACATTAAAAACATTGTGTACCTGAAACAAACACGGAGAAAAATCTATGAGGTATGCAATTGTTCCAACTTTCTCTAAGATTTCAAAAGGATCGATGAACCGTAGACTTATCTTTCTTTTCTTACCGAAATGCATCACACTTTTCCAAGGAGTGACTTTAAGGAAAACATGCTCACCTACCTCGAAAGAGAAGTTTTTCCTTCTGTTATCTGCATAACGTTTCTACCTAATCTGAGCTGTCCTTGTGTGGTTCTAGATTATCCTCACTTTCTCAGCCACTTCTTCAACTAATTCTGGCCCCGTCAACTTTCCTTCACTGACTTCATCCCAAAATGATGGAGTCCGACACAGCTCTCCATATAAGGATTCAAAAGGTTCTATTTGAATGCTGGATTGAAAACTATTATTATAAGAAAACTTAACTAATAAAAGATGTTAATCTCAACTTCCATGATAGTCCATTGAACAAGCTCAAAGCATATCCTCCAAAGTTTGAATCATTCATTCTGACTACTCATCTGCTTGAGGATGAAAAGTTCTACTAAAATTTAACTATGTTCCCAACGACTTCTAAAGTCCCTTCCAAATGTTAGAAGTTAACCTGGGATCACGGTCATATACAATGGAAATAGGAACTCCAAGTATCCTGACAATCTCCTTGAGGTACAATCGAGAAATCTGATCCAAAGTCATTATATCTCGAATAGAAAGAAAAATGTGTAGACTTTGTTAGCTGATCAATAATAACACAATTCGCATTGTTACCTTGAGAAGTATTTGGTATTCCCACTACAAAGTCCATGGATACATTCTCCCATTTCCACTCTGGCACTGGAAAAGGTTGAAGCATCCCCTTCAGTAACATTCGCTCTTCTTTAACCTATTGACATGTCAAACATTTCATGGTAAAATCAGAAATATCTCTTTTCATTTCGTCCCACCAGTAATACTCTCGAAGGTCTCCGTACATCTTAGTGCTGCCGGGAAGAACAGAAAATGGAGAACTATGAGCTTCGCACAAAAAATCTTTCTTCAACTGAGAATCACTAGGCACACACAACCTTTTTCCAAGTCTTAAAACACAATATTTGTCAAGGTTAAATTCTGGAAACTTACCCATTTTAACTAATTATATCATTTTCTGTAGCTCAACATCTTCCTTTTGTGCTTGCTTAATTCTATCTGACAATGAAGACTGCACTGAAACCTGAAACAGAACTGTTGTATTCCCTGTACCAACAACTTCTATTCCAAAATTCATCAAATAATTAATCAAAGGATCATCTTCCAAATGTGTCATGGTTAATGATGCCTGATGTTTCTGACTTAAGGCATCTGCTACTTTGGTTTCTTTTCCAGGATGGTAATTGATCATGCAGTCATAATACTTTATCAGTTCTAGCCATATTATCTACCTCATGTTTAATTCCATCTGAGTTAATATATACTTTAGACTTTTATGGTCAGTATATATTTGGCATTTGGTTCCGTATAGATGATGCCTCCATATTTACAAAGAAAAAACCACAGCTGCCAATTCCAAATCATGTGTGGGATAATTTATCTCATCAGGTTTAAGTTGTCTCAAAGTATATGCAATTACCTGATCATTCTACATCAAAACACAACCAAGTCCCTTCAAAGAAGAATCACTGTAGATGACAAACTCACCATTCCGGGAAGGTAAGGCCAAAACTGGAGCATTCACCAATCTCTTCTTCAGTTCCTGAAAACAAACATCACATTCTTCTGTCCAAACAAATTTAACCCATTTTCATGTTAACTTAGTTATTGGGCTAGATAACAGTGCAAAGTTCTTAACAAATAGTCAATAATAACTTTATATGCCCAGAAAACTAAAAATCTCTATAACATTTATGGGTCTTGGACATTCATCAACTACTTTGTTTTTAAGGATCAATTGTTATTCCATCCTTATTTACAATGTTCCCAATAAAATAAATCTGTTACAACCAAAAATTACACTTTCTGAATTTTCTATATAGTTTCTTTTCTTTTAATGTTTGTAAAACAACCCTTAGATATTTTTCATGCTCCTTTTTATTTTTAGAAAATACCAGAATGTCATCAATAAATACAACCACAAACTTATCCAAGAACTCATGA
Organism: Viscum album; assembly: GCA_963277665.1. Lineage (NCBI taxonomy): Eukaryota > Viridiplantae > Streptophyta > Magnoliopsida > Santalales > Viscaceae > Viscum > Viscum album. Next base: position 821,695,992 of record OY728166.1, read on the forward strand.
AATACTCTATTCATAAGATTCATGAATATAGAAGGTGCATTAGTTAATCCAAATAGCATAACAACAAATTCATAATGCCCATATCTTGTATGAAAGGCTATTTTTGGGATGTCATCTTCCTTCACCTTCATCTGATGGTATCCAAATCTCAAGTCAATCTTGGAAAAGTACTGAGCTCCCTAGAGTTGATCAAACAAGTCATCAATATGAGGAAAATGATACTTGTTTTTAACAGTGATGTTATTCAAAGCTCTATAATGAATTCACAGTCTCATGGAACCATATTTATTTTTAACAAACAAAACAGGGGCTCCCCATGGTGAAGTCCTAGGATGAATGAATCATTTTTCAAGCAAATCCTGCAACTGATTTTTCAATTCAAGAAGTTCTATTGGAGCCATACGATATGGGGGTTTTGAAATTGGCTTAGCATCAAAATCTAAGTCAATTATGAATTCAACTTCTCAATTAGGTATGACACCAGGAAACTCATCGGAAAAAACATCAATGTATTCATTTACAACTAGCACATCATTAATTTGAATAGTTCCTTTGTTTTCAACAATATGAGTAAAATAACTTTCATTTCCATCTTTCAATAGTTTCTCATCTTCCTGATATGTTATAAATTGTATGGGTTAATTCTTGTATAAAACTGATACTCTTTCTAAAAAACAACTTTTTTAGCTCTACATTCAATCTTAGGATGATAATCAGGAATCCAATCCATCCCCAGAATAACATCAAAATCAACTAAGGGTAAAACAACAAGTTTTGCAGGTAAAGTCTTTCCACGAACTAAAATATAAATATTCTTATAATTCCTCTTTTCTATAACATTCCCCCCGGTGTTTTAACAACAAGTTTTGCAGGTAAAGTCTTTCCATGGACTAAAATAGAAAGATTCTTATAATTCCTCTTTGCTATAACATTCCCCCTGGTGTTTTAACAACATGTTCAGGTCTCATTTTTTGAGGTGATCTTTCCAAATTACCAGAAAATTTCTTAGATATGAAGGAATGTGTAGACCCTATATCAAAAAATCTTTAGAAAAATCTGAGTGAACAAAAAAAGTACCTAATACAACTTTATTGGATGGCCCAACATCTGCTGACGTAGTCGCAAAGTATCTCACAAAACCATTCTGCTTGTAGTTTGGCTTCTTTGTATCATTCAGATCTCTCTTTGGGCATACATTTTCATAGTGACCCATCTCACCACATTTAAAACACTTTACAGTTTTCTTATCAGGATTATTCTTAGGATCGTTTTCATTGCAATCTTGGGCCATATTTCTAAACTTACCACATTTAAAAAACTTCCCAGTTTTGATAAGACATTCCCCTTGGTGTTTCTTGCCACACTTTTCACAAACTGGAAATTGGATTTTCTTACCATTAGATTTCTTTGGTTGATTCTTACCCATTTCTTTCCAACTGGACCTCTTCTTTACTTTGTTTCCAAAATGCACATGATCATCACCAAACTCTATCACTACCCTCTCATCACATCGGACAAGTTTCTCATAAATTTTGAATTTATGGGAGGCCAATGCCCTTTGATACCTTGTCTTCAATCCTGAGTAAAATAGGTTGATTTTTCTATCAAGATCCAGAATAATATTTAGAGAATACCTCGCCAGTCTGGTGAAGTTCGCTTCATACACAACCAAGAATCTTCCTCCTTCTGTTTTAATTCAATAATTGCTTCTCCGTTCTAAGTCACACCACCTTAGGAAAATATTTTTCAAGGAAAAGTCTTTTAAATTCATCCCACTATATGTCATCAAAATACTCTCCACCCCTGATATTCCTTACCATTAACCACCACTGATCATCTTCCATTAAAATGATAAATGGCAAGACTTACCTTTTGATTATCTAAACATCCCATAACATTGAATATCTTTTCAAGGGCCTTCATCCATCCTTCAGCTGCTACTGGGTCAGAAGATCCATTGAATGTAGGAGGATGTTGTCTCATAAAATGTTCCACTACTATCATGTTCTGTTTTGGTACCTCTATTGGTCCTCTTTCATGGATGCCACCACCATTTATTTCCTATGTTAGTAGATCCATTGCTGTCACAAACTGCCCGATTCCAATCCCTACCATTCCGGGCTGTAGTTCTAGAAGGATGTCATTCTATCAGTGCCTCTCCTCTTCAGCATCACTATTCCTTCTGCGTACAACCATTCTGAACAAACATATCTTATATGAAGCAACATGGTAATCTTTAAATGCTATAAAAAATTAAACATAGAGTGAAAATCATTTATGGTATTCTATTAACATCACCCTAACCCATAAAGTTATCTAAACCATCCTATGATACCAACAATAAGGACCCGACCTTATTATATACTTAATCATGAATTTAGTCAAGAAAAAACTTCCTTTTACATTGAGTATATTTTCATGTTTATATCTTTAGAGAATTATGACAAAACATTCATAACATTACACATTTTTACAGAGTGGATACCATAAAAACAGTTTCCTTTTTTTCAAAATATAAACATTAAAACCTAAAACAAGACTCATTGAAACTTGTTCAACATTTAACGTGCCTTCCTTCCTTTTATTACACATCCATTAACCTGTGAAAAAAAATCATTTAAAAACTTGGGATGAGCACAAAATCTCAGTAAGGGATGAAAAAGGAAGGAAAGAGCACATTAGTCCATAAATACTCGTAACGTATGAAAACATTTTTAGGAGACATGCTTGTCACTCATATATACTTACTTTGGGTAACATGAGATTCAAACACGATCCACACAAAACATAAGAACATAAATATAATCATAGAGGTATCTTGTGGAATTACTTACATAATCTTGTATCCATTCTTGGCTACCTTACAATCTGTAACCCCTACAACTACCTTACTTTGTGTAACCATCACAGTTACACTTGGAGTAACCATACGGGAAACCTCCAACATACACATACCCAATGAATTGGAGGGATATATAGGTCCCACCATTCATCATAAATAATTCCCAATAACTAAAACATAATCATAAAACATTAATAATTCCATAAAAACATTTCATTGGAATTTCATACAACAGAATTTAAAAAAAAATATTTTTAAAGAAAAGCCCCTTATAAAAATCATAAAATTTCAGAGATACTTAATAGAGGGGTTGGAGTCTGTATATATACATAATAAAACATAATATAAACAGAAACCATCACACAAAAAATTTAAATAGCACATGAATAATGAAGTAGATGGTTAACCCAAAGATTGGAAATCGGGTTAAGAATTCCCTAACCTCAAGTTTTTCTTACTTAAAACTTGTTTAAACCTTCTGTATAATAGTTAAAAGGGTGTTATTAATATTTTAAAGAAACATTTTCATGTTTATAACATCTTATATGATCATTTCATAACATCTTTTCACCCTTAATTGTTAGTATTTTTCCCCTTGCACTGTTTTTGGTTGAATTCTTTACATGATTTCTATGATTGGTTCATGGTGGACATTCTTGTCGATTGGAAGTGAAACTCCAGAATTGTAATGGAGTAGTATTTTTATATAACCAGTAACATAAATTATTCCATTTATCATTTTGTAATTCTTACATGAGGATGATTGATAAGTTAGAACATTAATGATGTTCGTTTAGATCCTTTTAGTGGTTCTTTGATAATAACAGCCTCGTTTTGTCTTATAAATTAGAACCATGAGTACAAAAGAATTCATGAACCATGGGTGAGTCATAAAACATATATTATAACTTGGTTCAACCATATAAATGGTTTCATGACCATAATTGAAAGAATTAATGGAGATTGAAATCACATCATCCACAATGTCAATAATTCGACACAAACGGACAATGTTTTTGTTCTTTAAATAATTGGGAGAGGAGAAGAATAATGATGATTAATTTTTCATAAAAATGATAAAATCCAGAGTATACGTGATTTCTGGAGATTTCATGCCACTTGGGTAAGGATATATGAAGAAATAATAAGGAAGGAACTCAAAATAAAAGAAAAAGTGAGAAATCTCTTACAAAAATTCGGCAGCCTAACGGCTACACAACATGGTTTTCAAAAATATTTAAAAGAGAGGGGACAAGGGTCACCCATAAAAAAATGAATCATATATATAAATGATCAATAATAATAAGTAAATAATAACATGGTATGTAAACTTGAAAATTATACCACATAAAAGAGAATTTGAAAGGAAAAAGAAAGGAATTGAGATTTTTCTTACCTTGTAGAGTAACCCTTAGAACATAAAGGTTGGGACATTGGGGGCTTGAGGAAACCTTGGGAGGACTACTATTAAGGTAAAGAGGCCATAGCATTATTTAGGGAGAATTGGGAATGAATTCAATGAAGGGAGGAGTTGGTATTTATTGGAAAAGTGAGGGATTATTTTAATACTTTTCAAGGGACACCTCATGAGTGGTATTTACAAAACCATGGGCTTGCCCATGGTATAAGCCACTTGGGATACCTCACATATTATTTAACTATACACAAGTCGACCAGATTTATGAAATCATTATTATATCATTAATGATGTCATTAATACACAGAAACTAAAAACTGTATTTTTTACTATTCACTGAAAAATCAATTGTTTTAGAAAAATTCCCAAAACTCACCCTAACCATTTATCGACATGTAGATTTCAAAAATGAATTTCATTTTTTGAAAATAATTTTCTAAATATTATTAATTTAATTTTTAAATATAATCATACTTAATTCAAAAATTAATAATTCTAATTCTGTAACTACTTCTATATCGCAATGAAAAATTAACCTAGATGTTATTATCCTAAAGCCTTAATAAAATAAAATAATAATAAAATTTTCTATTCATTTGGGTCATATCACTATTCATATTACTATTCATAAAGGTATGTTACTATTCACCAAAAAACAAGTTGGTTCCAATAGACTCCAAATAACATACTGAACATAATTTTATATGACAATTTCTTGAAATTCAGAACATAGAAGTAGAAAAGTTATGTTTTAAAGGCTAATTAAAAATATCTATTTAAAACAAAGTTCCATGAATTTCTATTTCTTTTTAGAAAAACATGGGGTGTTACTTGGAGTGACTCAAATTGAGCGTGTGGTCTTTTTTATTTTTGAATAATCAAAGTATGGTTAAGAATAATAATAACAATAATAATAATGTCAACAACGGTAATAATTTTATAAAAAATATCAATTGAAGATGAATGGAGTGAAAATATGTCAACTTCAATTAGATGAGCAACAGATGTGAATCATGGTAACCTTCATCTTCATTTATGTTAATTTTGGGTTTTCAAAATTAAAATGTAGATATATTTTTCATGAAAAATTATGTGTTTTTTTATTACTATGCAAATTATATTTGTTGTTGGGCCTTATGTTCATCAGTCTCCGTATTGGGGTGCACTGGACCATGGTGTGGGCTTCCTGCTGGGTTGTTTCCCTCGACCCTCTATTTCTAGCATGCTTTCCCATTTCTTTCAACCCTATAAATCCACTATTGATTTGTTTTATGAGTCATTGATCAGCTTCCATCTAACGACTTTGGTTCCTGGTGTTTTTGTGTGTTCGGTCATTCGGTAATCTGCATCGCGCCACCCATCCACTTACCTACATCCATGTGGCTTGACTTTTCCACATTTAATTTCACCAGCCTTATCCTTTGGATACTTTCACACTTGCTCTACTGACCACATGTCCACCTCACTTGTAGCACCTGACAGCCTCGTGCCTTGCCTGCTTCACTTTTATTACATCATTGCTTCATTTGTCAAGGTGATAGTTTTACCCCACTATTCTTCTTCATCCTTCCTGGATTCATTCTAGAGAGCTTAGAGAGAGGTATAAACCTCTTCTGATCTCATCTTCGACACCTCTGCACCCTATTCCGGTGAACTTCTCTGGTGGAGAGCTTGGTACTCACGAGCTCAGTGTAGACCACTTCGTGTTCAAGATCTTCCAACCCAGGCAGAGCCACATCTTCTTCAATGCTTCTAGTATTGTAATTGTTTGCTTTCTTTGTTCGTATTTTTCATTGTTTGATCTAGTTTTGTTTTTCTTTTTAGATCTGGTTCTTGAGGTTGTGTACATGAGTCTGTCCTGTTCATGGGAGTACGTTGCTAAATTCGAGCTAGAGTTCACCACCGACTCTTGGGGTGACTGATAGTTTCTCTGGTCTATGTGTGTGGTTTTATTTCTTTTTTATTATTTATTTTTATGTTATCTATTTAATTTTTAATAATAATAATTAATATATTGTGTTTTTATTGTCGTGGAGTAGGAACAAAAGGTATGAACCACGTAAATCGATTGTGTTCTTTACTTTCCTGTAATTTACTTTTCTCTTATTTTAGCATTGTTATAAATTATTATTATTTTTCTATTGTGTTTACTTAAAATGAACATAAGTAAACCCGTTTATATCCCAATAACTAGTATGGGAGCCTATAATTGTTTTTCTTAACAATTCCTGTTAAGTTTGAAATCAAAAATTTTTATGATGAAAATGATTTTAATTCATGGAGAGTAAAAATGATTGCACTATTAGTCTATAATGGGCTTGTAGATTCTTTTCACGAAAATAAGAATCATGTAGTGATCATCACTGCTGATTGTTAGCCTACAACTTCTTTAGTTGATGTCGACCCTAGTATACAAGAAAAGGATCACTACACTCTTTTGTTAACCTTAGGAGATAAAGTTTTGCGTGATGTTTCACATGAAACCTCTGATAAATCTATTTGTTTTAAAGATGAACATTTTCATATGAAAAAATCTTTTCCTGGACAACTATATGAAGAGATATAGCTATATAATTTTAAGATGAATCCTGAATCTTTTTAGCGAGTTCATATTGCTGAGTTTAATAAAGTTTTGTTGGATTTAGCTAATATTGATAGAGGTTAAAGATGAAGATCATGATTTAATTAAGTTAACTTCTCTTGATGATTCTATTAAATCATTAAAATATTCCATGATGTATGGTAGGGATTCCATTACTTTTGAGGAAATTAAATTTACGGTGTTATCTCAGGATATTCAAAAAATGGTTTGAAGGAAGAATTTAATAGTGTTAAAAATTATCTTCAGTTAATGTATACTAAGGGTCCTATGAAAAATAGAGGAAGGAATGATAAGAATAAGTTTACGAGTTTCCAGTGTTTTGAGTGTGACAATACCGGACACATAAAAATGTATTATCCTAATTTGAAAAACATAGAGAGTATGACCGAGTCTAAGTGGTATGCCCTAGGTATGACACTGCGGAAGTTATTTTATTGTTGTTTGCAGCCCTTCTGTTAGAACTAGGAATAGGTTCTTTTTTGTTTTTTCCTGTGATCCTAGGATCGACCCTACATGTCTTTATGGGGGAACCTAGTTTGGAAAAAAGGGTTTGTGTGGGCTGATCTAAGTTATTTGGTCTTAGGTAGAGAGTTTTCTATCGGCATCCTATTTTATGGTTAGTTTGAGTTTTTTTATATTACTTTATTACTATGGAATTATGATATTTGTTTTGTTTTCATTGTTCAATTTGTTTTACCCTCGATAAAGGTTATCTTATTTATAAGAATTTTCATGCTTTGGAGTTTCTATTTTTAGATAAAATGATGGTAATTTGGGTAAGCTCTATTTAATGTGGTTGCTTAGTTAGTTTACCATCTGAGCATATTTTAGTATTAAGCAGTAGAAGAGTAGGTATGAAAAATTCATGTGCCACTGTTGAACATGCTAGGTGAATCCATTCTAGGCAGATTTGATAGACCGAGGTTTATTTTTTGTTAAATAAAACTATCTAAACCCACTAGTAGACTATTTAGGGGTGTAAGAACACCATCAGTGTTTGTTTTCCTTTTAATTTAGAAAAGGTAGAGATTTTTTAATTTTTAGGTTTTCAAAATTAATAATTAGTTTTATTTTATCATGAAAATTTATGTGTTTTTTTATTATTATGAAAATTATATTTATTATTGGGCCTTCTGTTCATCGGACCCCATATTGGGGTGCGCTAGAGCGTGGAATGGGCTTCTTGCTAGGTTGTTTCCTGTGACCATCTATTGCGGGCCTACTTCCCCCCTGCATGCCACCCTGGAAATATGTTGTTGATTTTTTTTATGATTTTTTGATTGGATTCCATCTGATGGATTTGGTTCTTAGTGTTTGCGTTTGTTTGATCCTTCGGTGATCTGCATCACACCGCCCATCCAGTTGTTTTCTACTGCATGGCTCAACTTTTTTGTGTTCCATTACATTGACCTTATCCTTTGGATCCTTCCACACTTCCTCTTCCAACCTCATTTCCACCTCAACTATAGCACTTGATAGCCCCCATTGCCTCTCCTACTTCCTTTTAATTGTGTCGTCTCTTCATCTGTTGAGGCGAGAGTTTTACCCCACAATTTTTCTTTATCCTTCCCAGCTTCATTCCAGAGAGCTTAAAGAGAGGTCTAACCCTTTGTGGATCTTAGATTCAACACCTCTAAACCCCTATTTTGGTGACCTTCTTCGGTGGAGAGCTCTGGACTCATGAGCTCCGTGTGGACCACTTCATGTTCAAGATCTTCTAACCTGGGTAGAGGTGCATCTTCTTTAACGCTTATGGTTTTCTAATCTCTTTCATTCCTTGTTTGGATTCTTCATTGTTTGGTCTTGGTTTGTTTTTCTTTTTTATTCTAGTTCTCAGGGTTGCGTGCATGAGTCCATCCAGTTTAGGGGAGTGTGTTTCTAACTCCAATCCAGAGTTTACCACTGGCTCTTGGGGTGACGAGTCCCTATTCTCGGATAGTTTTTCTGGTCCACGTGCATGGTTTTCTTTCTTTCTTTTTCTCTTTATGTATGTGATTTGTTTCCTTTTTCATAATAATAAGTAATTTTTGGTGGTGTTATTGTTATGGAGTTGGAAAAAAATGTCTGAACCAAACAAATCAACTATGTTCTTTACTTTCCTCCACTTTTCTTTTATCTTTTTTAGTCTTTCTTAAAAACGATTCTTATTTTTATGTTGCAATTAAGTAAACCGGTTTATATCCAAACACTTTATTGTACAAATAATAGTCAAAGATAAAAATATGAAACATACACCCTTTTTCCTCATCAAGATATTGTATCATCGTATCAATACCCATTGGAAGAAGAATTGTAGTGCGTGGTCTGCTGAATCCAGTTTCTATGGATGGGCTTATTTTGGACCCAATCTGAGAACACCTTGAGGGTGTCCTCATTGGCACGGTAATGTTTTAGGGTGAATTAATTCAGTTATATCCATGCAAATTCCAGGAACACTCAACCATTTATGGCGTGCCCCATCAGTTTGGGGGGTGAATCCCCCACCTTTTCACCCAGGGGTTCAGGAAGAATGCCAATGTTCTTCTCGCCCTACCACTATTCACCACCACTTGATAAATGATAATATTATATGTCCCATTGGAAAGATCCTGATAGGTGTATTAAATGTTGATGTTCAAGGTGTGTGGGATGGGGTGGATGCGGTGCTAGGTGGCATCCACTAGTACTTCCAGGCCACCTCTACTACAAATGGTGCTTTTAAAAGTTCTATAAATATCTTTTAACGGTGCTAGAAAAGTGATGTTAATCACAGTGAAGATAAGGGGGGGATGGACCTTTTATCAGTGCTAAGAAATAACTGATTATGGAATTCCTTTATCCATGCTAAAAAATGTTGATAAAGGCTCTCCTTTATCAGTTTTATTTGAGCACGGATAAAAGATACCATTTATCATCGCTTGAAATAGCACTGATAAAGGGGGAATTTATCAGTGCTCAAAATAGAGATGATAAAGGGGGCCTTTATATAACAGCACACCCACCAGCACCTGCAAAATGCACACACAACAACTACACAAAGCAACACCTACACTGCGCACACAAGAACAAATCAGTGCACACAACAACGCACACAAGAACAAAGCAGTGCACACAAGGGTTGGTAAAAAAATTCTATATACATTTCAAACAATGTTTTATATATTTAAATTTACAATTATCCAACAAATAGTTATAAACATTAATGTTTCATCCTTTGATATTTGTGATCTCCTCTCAAAAATGTTTGTCGATGGTATTAGTTGCCAAAAAGGTCATCCCAACTCAAGAAAAAGGTTCCACCTATATAATAATACAAATATTATGTAAGTAATACTATGAAGAAATAAATTAAACATTATTACAAAATAATACCTTAATAAAATGTCTATTTCTAATAAAAAAGGAACATTTGGAGTTGTACAGGTCACACTGTGTGTCATATTGAGGTAGGGTTTATTACTACATGTCACAAATGAGTTATGGATCATTATTCTAAAATATCAAAATAATCCTAATTATTTTTCTTGGTTTTGAGTATGTCCCTTATTCTTTTACTAAAATTAATATCAAATTTAAATGACACATTTAGATTTATACCGATCACATCATATGTCGGATTGAGGTGTGGTTGATTCCTTCACATAAAAGAAGACTCATGGATTGTTTTTATAAAGTATCAAAATAATCTGAATGCATTTGTTAAGTTTTCAATATGTCAGTTGTTTTTTTACTAAAATATCATTTAAAACTGGAAACATGCATTTTGAGTCATAATGGTCTCATCATGCATCATTTCATTGTGAGATTGCTTCATAAACGTCACAAAGGACTTAAAAATCACTCTCTTAAATTATAAATACTATCAAAGGGTGTTTTCTTGGTTTTCAGTGAGTGAAATGTTTTGAGCTAACATGTCAATTTTAAACTGATAATGGACACTTTTATTTATACTGGTCACATTGTGTGTTAGATTGAGGTGCGGTTAATTCCTACACATCAAAAATGACTAATGGATCATTGTCTTATAAAGTATTCAAACAATGAAAATGTGTTTTCTCAGTTTTCAGTATGTCACTTGTTCTTTTTACTTAAATTAATTTCAATTTTAAATAGAAACACATTTGGATTTATACCAGTCACATAGTTTGTCAGATTGAGGTGTGGTTGAATCTTACACATCCCAAATGACTCATAGATCATTGTTCTATGGTATCAGAATAATCCCTATGTTGTTTCTTGGTTTTTAGTAGGTTAGTGGTGTTTTTTTACTAAAATATCATTTCAAACTAAAAATGAACTTTTTTGAGTCATACTAGTCGCATTGTGCATCGATGTTATGTGATACTACTTCATTCATGTCAAAAGGACTTATGAATCACTGTCCTAAATTATGAAGACAATCGGAAAGTGTTTTCTTTGATTTTGGTGAGTGACATGTTTTGAGATAAAATATAAATTTTAAACTAACAACAAACACTTTTAGTCATAACAGTAACACTGTGAATCAGATTGTTGTACAGTTGATTCCTACATGTTTCAAATGAATCATGGATCGTTTTCCTAAATTATCAAAAAAATATGAATGTTATTTCTTATTTTTCAGTATGTCACTTGTTCATTTTTAATGAAATTAATGTGAATCTTAAATAAAAAGACACATTTTTGTTTATACCGGTCACATAGTGCATTGTTTTGAGGTGGGGTTGATTTATACACATCAAAAATGACTCATGGGCCATTTTTCTAAATTATCAAAACAATGCTAATGTGTTTTATCAGTTTTCAGTATGCAATTTTTGTTTTTTTACTAAAATTAATTTCAATTTTAAATAAAAAGAGACACTTTGAGTCATACAGGTCACACCATACATCGGATTTAGGTGAGGTGTATTCCTACACATTACAAATGACTTATAGATCATTTTCCTAAATTAATAAAACAATATGAATGCATTTTCTTAGTTTTTAGTTTTTTAGTGGTGTTTTTTTACTAAAATATCATTTCAAACTAGAAACACACATTTTAAGTCATATCTGTCACATCGTGCATCGAGTTGACATGATACCGCTTCATACACATAAAAAACAACTTCTGAATTGTTGTTCTATATTATGAAGAAAATCAGAGCTATTTTTCTTGGTTTTCAGTGACAGACATGTTTTGAACTGAAATATCAATTTTAAACTGATAACAGAAACTTTAAGTCATATCGGTCACACTGTTTGTCAGATTGAGGTTTGACTAATTCCTACACATCACAAATGACTGATGTATCATTTTCAAAAAGTATCAAAACAATCTGAATGAATTTTCTTGGTTTTTAGTATGTCACTTGTTCTTTTTAAAAAACTTATTGTTAATTTAATATAAAAACACACACTTAAAGTCATAATGTTTACACCGTGCATTAAATTTAGCTGTGTTTGATTCCTACACTTCAAAAATGATTTATGGATCATTTTCCTAAAGTATCAAATAAATCCTAATGTGTTTTCTTAGTTTTCACTATGTCACATGTTTTTTTACTAAAAATACCATCAATTTTAAATAAAAATAGAAACTTCGATTCATAATAGTCACATCTTCATGCTATTTATGTGGATTCTTCCATTAGGTATGTTTCCAATTCATTTTTAAATGAATCTATATCATCTTGTGAATATGATTCTTTTCAACAATCATGATAGTAATGAAAAAATATAAATACACAAATGATTAATAAATATTTTAAATGAAATAGTAATTATTTTGAAAAAAACCTCTTCAGGGATGCTCGTTTGTTCATGGAATACGATATATTTCATAAATTTACAAATATAATAACCACAGTATTTTATATTAGTTTGTTTCAAACACTACAGAAAAATTGAGAAAAATAAGTAATTTTTTTATATGTGTTTGGATAGTGAAATATTATTATATATACCCTAATATTTATCTATTCATAGTACTTGTGATGTTTCTTATCCTTTTCCCCTAGCCTAATTCCATGATGTTGATAATATTCATGCACTGCCCTATCATAACAAAATCCTCAATAAAATATTATATAAATTATATAACTAGATGTTTAGTTCTAAAATTCTGGATTTAGTGTATTAAAAATTGACAAACACCATCATGTGTGGTCAGTTGGTTAGATATCTATCCATTGAATCCAGAAAATAAATCTTTGTAGTATCCAAATTGACTAAAATGAGCATACAATGCTGCCTAAGAACAAAAAAAAAGAATAATTAATTAAATAAATTAAAATATATTTGATATGAATAAATTTTAGAGTCCCACATCGTTGGTATTAATAAGAGTCTATCATACGTAATTTTTCTATTAAACAATTTGAGCAGGCCTATAACTATTTCACCCTCTTTATTAGATTATTTTTTTATCTATAGTTGACATGAGGACTAACGAGTCCGAATTTTTGTTCATGGGGAAATACCTTCAATTTTTTTTCATATATATGCCTCTGAAAAATATTAAATGTATTTAGTCACAATTATCATAGTGTATCATCTTTTAGAAAATCCAATCATGAAAACATACCTCATTTATACATTTACAACTGAGCCGCCTAGCCAATAATACTCTAGGATTTCACTTAAATTTTCAACACTAATGAAATCTAGATCTCCCCCACAGTACATTTTTTCATCAAAAAAAATTGTGAGTAACACCATTTTTCAACTTTTTATTCACATGATCCTATATTGATAATAAATGCGGACATAGAATGGGCATGTTTAAGGTGCTTTTAGAAGATTGTTTCGATTAGTTGGTTGATCCTTGAGATTTTTTTGAGTCGTTATTTCTTTTCACCCCTTCCCCATGACATTCTGTAATAACATTCATCAGTTCAGACATTTTTTTCATTAAATGTTTATTGATTATCTTGAAAAATAAATTGGAAATGAATTCCTCCTTGTCAAAATGTTTTTTACAAGATGTGACAGCCAAGAAATGAATGTTCCAAGAGCATGGTCAACCTTATGAATATATTCATCATCAATTGGAATATGTAGCTCAATGATCATATCATGGGATATGTTAATCAACACTTTGACCTGACCTGTTGGAAGTGTTCTGTTGTGTAGCATGGTATTCTAGATATTGAACACTACAGCCCTCACTACAAGGTGATGGGTGGGTGTTGATAGATATAAATCACAGTCATTTTTACCCTGTAGGATATCAGTACGAGAAAGGTATCAGTGTCTATATAATTCACAATTCATATAAAAAATTATTAGAACATTGATTACCTCATCTAAGAAAGGTTTTTGAGGGGAATTTCTCACTGCAAAGTTGGTGGGGGTGGGGTGGGATCTTCTCGTGCTGGTTGTTCTTGAGTTGTTTATTCTCTTTTTCCCCCACCATAAAATTTGTTATGATCTCTCTCTTACATTTTATTTGTTCTTCAAGGATAGATACTCTTTCTCTCATCATTTTCATTTCTTCTCATAAATCCTCTTCTTTTTTCTTTTCTTAAAAAATGTTCAGGGTGTCACCCTAAAACCCGCACCTCTGTCATGACCACACTTTTCTAGCTGCTTCAAGGCCACCAAAAGTATATCTGCATACGGTTTAGATATCGTTGATTCCTGTGTCTATTTTAGATAGAACATATATAAAAATAAATAATCATTGTTATGTAATATTTATTTAAATAAAAAAAATATTTATTATGTCATACTTACACATGTTTCCCACACTTTTTATGTGTTTTCATCTATTAGTATTTACATGCACCTCCTTCCATAACACATGGTGTGGGATGGATGTGACATTGGATTTGGATTCATCAATCTAAATATAAATAGAAGAAAACAATTATGTTATTTTTTAAGTCACATAAAAGTATTATGGTAGATTTAAAATACATGCCATTTTTTCTAGTGAAGCGTACCCCATCCTTGCTTTATGGTAGGGGTACACTGGTTTTGCGGCTCATTCCTTATTTTCAGCACTCAGTTGTTGTTTTACAAATAAATAACTGTCAATAAAAGTGATGAATACATATATCGACAAACAACATATTACCAAACACAATGTACCTGAAAAGACTACTTTGCATGATGGATAGTAAATGCATCACACAATCCTTGGGTTATCAGGTGTGTATAAAGAGGAGGTTGGTGCAGGTTTATTTTCCCTTCAGCATCTTTAAGATAATATCTCATTAAAATTGTGAGAAAACCTCTGTGAATCCTTCTAGTAACCCTTAATACATAGCCCTTTTGTGATTCATCTATAATAAATACACTCTACAAGGGATGATCAAAGAGTAAGTTAATGTTTCATTATTTTATTTTTTAGTAATTTAAAGAAATGATATCAGAATGTTACAGAAATATCTCCCCACATCAGTTTCTTAAGCTCAGTGACAACATGGTGCCACAAAAATACATCAATCGACATGCATTGTTGAGTGACGATTCTAATGTAAATACTAAACATAGACTTATTGGGGTTAAGACGTTTGCACCACTTATTCCATCCAACCTCATATTTGATGCCTTTTTCCATTTTTCCTTAAGTATTTTTTCTAACTCTATAAAACTGTGATGCTCCTATGTTTTCTGCACCACCATTTTTCCATTGCCTACCATTTCCTCAGTTTCAACATCATCAATATGTTCCTCTGGAGCACTAGCATAGGCATGTGAAGATGGGGGTTATACCTCTACACTGTGAGCATCAACAATAGGTGGAAAAACATGTTGGTCCTATGTAGTGTGATCTACAATAGGTTGAGAGACTTGTTGTTCCTATGCACTACGAGCAGTAGTAGGTTGAGATATTTGTTGTTCCTATGCACTATGAGAAGTAGCAGGTTGAGAGACCTATTGTGCCTCAAGATTGGGAGTATCATCACATGCAGAAATCATTATCTGCCAATGTGTTTTAACATTTAATTTAGATTACATAAAAGTAGCAATGAATAGATAATAACATAAGGTAACATGATGTATATTACAAAAAATATATAAATTTTTTATTGAAATATATTTTTTAAGGCTGAAGGGATTTGAAACCTCTATCTACTATATAAATCCATTCATTGTGGTCTCCTCTTACATACAGAACATCATCTACATTGGGACTGTTGCAAAATAATTATGACGTCCCAATGAAAGGGTCACCCTCTGTTGAATTTTTATCTGATCATTCATTGGTTTTGGTCAATAACAAAACAATTGACCTATTTCAATTTATGGGATCTAGAACATAAAATACTTGTACTGCCTGTGATTCTATTATAATTGGATTTTCCTTGTACCCTTCCTTACTAAAATCTACTTTCACGAATCCTAAATTGTATATTTTAACAACACTCCTGTTATCAACCCACTCGCATTGAAAAATCGATACTTGTAATTGTATATAATCCAACTCCCATATTTGTTTTATGATGAGAAATTATGACATATTTTCATGAATTTGATTTCTTTCCTTAACACTAAAAACATGCATCATTTCAGGCACAAGTGTAAATCCGATATTCTTCATGGTGTTGTCTTCATCAAGTTCATTAGTATATAATGTACCACTATTAATTTAATAAGCATTATAAGATAATACATACACACATGGTCCTCCAGCTAGCCATCAAATTCATTATGAAATTGAGTTTGATTATCATATAATCTCTTAAATATATGGTCCCAAAACTATCTTATAAAATATAGATTATTTGTATTTGATATCAATTTCTCAACCCTTGATGGGTTAAAATGCCTAAGATTTTATTTTTGGATTTCGACATATGGGTCAACATCCAAACTTTTATGAAAAATGTAAAGGTGGGACTACTCCCGGTCTATTATATTGATTGTGATAACCACTCTTCTAGAAATTCCGTCTCCCACAAGCTGCCCAGTGTGACGAGATTTTGGTAGACTAATGCTTTCCACACCGGTACTAAATTCAGTACAGAATTAAACGGATTCCTCAAAAATATATTTCCCTATAATACAACCCTCTGGCCGACTTTGATTTTTGACACACCATTTCAAAATATTCTTATATCATTCAATGGGGTGCATCCATCTATAGTGTACAAGAACACATAGTCGAATCTCTCTCACCATGTGAACCACCAAATGAACCATCATATTAAATAAATTATAATGGAAGAACATTTCCAATTCACATAATATGATAGAAATTTCTCTTTCCATACTCGACAATTTCGTCTGTTCTATAACTTTGTTGCATATAACTTTGAAGAATAAACAGAGCTTTGTTAATGTATAATGGACATTATTTGGTAAAATGAAACGTAAAGATATAGGAATTATATATTGTATCAAAACAAGGAAGTTATTTTATTTTAGACCCTTTAACTTTAAATTGGTCATTGACATGATGTTCTTGATATTAGATAAATACCCCTATGGAACCTTCATGTCATTCAAGAAGTTGAAAAACTAATATCTCTAATGGTCAACTCAGGAGAAAAGAGCACCAGTATGGGACTCAGACTATGTAATTGAGAGCAATATTGTGTACTAATTATTGACAGAGGATGAGGATCCATCTTTTTTTGTGGTGGTGACCTAGAGTCCAGATGTATCCTCATGGACGACGATGATGCAAGAGAAACTTGAAGCCCTGCTCAAGAACAAGACTTGGGATCTTGTTCCATTACCTCAAGGAAGGAAAACTGTAACAACCCGAGATTTTATAAGATATATTCTTTTTAATTTCATTCAAATCTTCTGTTGTATGATACACCAATATTATATTGCGCTATATGCAACACCGTATTAGCTTGCAGTATACGCAACACTAATCTTGGATCATGTTACACACAATTTCATGTTTATTTGATAGTATTTATTCTACACAACATTGAGTATATATATATATATATATTCAATTTATAAATGAAATATGGTTGTATTTTTTTATATGAAACAACAAAGGAGTCTTGCACTACACACAACCCTGACATGGCTTGCATTACACGCAATCACAACCTTCCTCGATAGCATGTGTTGTACACAATACCGGGTTTCACTAAACAACGATATATGGTTATAATATTATGAATATTAGTAAATAAATTTTAAATTTTATGACATTATAATTCATCTTACACATTTTATAGAACATGGTATGAGAACAAAATAAATTTTTCAGGTAAAATAAGTATTTTTCAAAAAATGCAGTTTTGCCACCTTTTGATGGCGCACCCAGTTTAAATATAATTTTTGAAAAGTTTATAAGTTAAATTTTACAAAATAAACTTCTTCTTCTGAATCAGGATATAAAAATTTACATTGGATAAAGTTTTGATATTTTTTTGATAACTTTCACATTTTAATGAATAGTAAAACCACGCTATATTTTAATTAAAAACAACTTTTTTCATCATAATAATTTATATGGTTAAATTAAAATATTTAATGGTTTTAAAGTATAAATACAATATATTTTTACCATTTAATATAATGTATGTCATTTGAATTGATTTTACATTCAATTCATAAGTTAAATCAATTCAATCTTTTGCAATGTTTTAAAGAAAAACATGTTTTCATTCGACAACGGGATTAATTTTAATTTAATTTCTGCAACTTCTGTGTATTGAATTTGAAAAAATAGGTTCTATATTTAGAATAAGTGGATCCAAATTATGTTAATATGCTACTTTTTATTTTTGGGAATTATGAATAGTAACTACGGAAAATTTTATTTAACATAGTTAAAGGTAAATCGGGTAATTAAGGGTAAATATAATATTATAAAATTACCCTAACACATGACAAAATTCTATTGGATGGATACAAGTCGACCCATATCACCTAAGGGTCGTATTAGATTCATTTTATGGACTTTTTACCATGAAAATAATTTAATTATTATTAAAACCAAAGAAAGTGACAACATGTCACTCTCTTAAATCTTATAAGTATAATAATTTTAATTTTTTGATAAACTTCAAAAAACATCGAACATGAATAGTCTCCAGAACTCTAATAAATTTATCTATGTCATGATAATTTATTTAGAATTTTTAGGTATTAAATAATTGTCATTAATGCTGATACATTAATGATGCAGAAATTATTTATTAACTAAAATATCAGTAATATAGTTTTTATTGAAATAATAATACCCATTAAAAGGCCCACAAACCTTACCAAAACTTATTTCTACTGTATATATACATCATAATCATCCAAGGACCAAATATATAACCGTTTGGAGTCTTATAAAAGTTATTATGACACTTATATTATTTTATTTTATATGATGTCATAGTTGTCACCTTCATAATTTAATAAATATAAAATTTTACAATGTGAATTTTTAAGAAGATAAATCCAACTAAATGTATTATTATTAAATATATAAGATTTATCTTCTTACTAGTATTTTATTTCTAATTTTTATGAAAAAAATAAGTATATTTAATAATTATACAAAAATGTTGTAGTAATTATTTTATTAAGAGAAATTTAGAAAAAATGGTTTTACAAATAGTAAAATAAATACTATATGAACTATTTAATGTGATCCACTAATTTTATAGATTATTATGACATGTTAGGAACCTATTGAATTTTTTATTTAGAATATATCCTCTGTTTGGAGTTTATTTAAATTCAAATAAACGAATAGTATCAAAATTGACACTATTATTATTTTATAAAAATAACATATTATTAAATTGTTTAAAATTCACCAAAATATTTAAAAATTATAAATTTAAATTTATATAGTCTAAAATGACATAAATTATCTAATTATGGATAATTCACAGAACATAAGTAATAATTTATAATAATTTAAAATTTAGAATCTTATTACCACAAATAAAATTTAATAGATTAAATAAGGATAAATCAAGTTGATAATGTTTAAAATAAATTCCCTACATGTATAAATTGCATTGGTTGATGATATTAAAACCCTATCCCATCTAATATTTTAATATGAGTCATTTTTGGAGGTTTTTAAGTGGGTTTGAATTTATTATAAATTAATATTTCTTATGTTTCCAAAGGTGCCCCTCTCCTCCCTTATAAAAAGGGCACCCCTTCCCTCTTCTCTTAACACCCTTTTGAGATTTGAAGCTCAGAAAAACCCTGACAATTTCTCTTCTCAAACTCTCTAGTTATATTTTAGAGGTTCTGGTTTTCTCAAAAGACCATCTCTATTGCCCTAAGAAGAAGTTTAAAGGAGGTGCGTCGAAGAAGAGGTAATCTCTTCTACCGATTCTTTCAAGTTTCTTTCTTCTTCAACTTCTTCTACTTTAGTTTTTTCATTATAAAGTAATAACATCAGTATTACTTATATACTGAAATGTTATTATAAATATGAAACAACCCTATTTCACCTTATATCCATCCTACGGAAAACAAAATCACCGCGCGTGCGTACGTACGGAATACCGTCTCCACGCCGTGGTGTAATCTGTTTTTCCAACACCACCTTACTTGGATGGGTATAATGGTTTAAAGAATAACTATATATAGTTATTATAACATCATAATGATTCTGATATATTATATCATCCACTCCAATTCAATTCAATAATTATGGGAACGATATCATCGCTCGTGTGTACATACGGACTACCGTCTCCACGACGCGATGAGATTCATTCTCCATGAAAACCATTCAAGAATGATTATAAAGTATATATAATGAATAATAATGAAACATATAACATGATGAAGCTACTGGATTTATGTATATATATATATATTTCCTCTACTTACTTCCATTCAAGTCAATAAGGAAAGGAAAACAGAGTTCATACGTACGTACGGCCTACCGTCTCCATGAACGGTGTGTTTCATTTCATTTATATATCTATTATATATATATATACTGAATAGATATGATATATAAATCATGTTTTAAATTATGGGAGTAATTAAATCATGATATAAGTAATAATAATATCAAGAACAACAAGTCCAAACGCGTACGATAAATGAAACGATTTTACCCAAAACACAACTTTAACATGGAATTCACAAAAGAACGGGTAATATAAAGTAATAAGTGAATCATATATGATATCATAACAATTAATATGATTCTTTAATAAGTCAATGAAATTATTTAAATCATTATACAGGAGGATCGGATACATACGAAGAATATCAGACATAAGGTAAGGGATCACTATTCCAATCTCGTTCTTATCCGAGATTGTTATTCGTAAGTATTTACCGGGGTTATTGTTATCATCCATGCCTATGTTTTCTAAGAAATCATGTATTTTTAAAGTCCTTTTTACCCATTTTTTAAATTTTCCACATGTTATGAAAGGAATCTTACTTTTGTTTACCACATGGGGAACTTTTTGACTATTCTGACAAAAGTACGAGAAGACTGTTATTTTTAACTTATGTGGCGTGAATAGATTTTTACGGTTTCATAACGCCTCATTTTAATGAAGCTTAATCTACAAGATTTCATGACTATTTTCAAAAAAATCCCTTTCTTTTAAAATTGAATGGCATTTTGTGAAAAGAAAATTATTTTCGAGAAGAAAGGATATTTTCCTCAAGAATTCATTTCAAGTGTTTTATCAAAACCATTTTCCCTCTAAGATGAAATTATTTCATATGTTTAAGTTTCAAGTATAATGTCTCTATGGTTTACATGGTTTCACATTTATTATGATGAAATTTTTTCCATTTGTTTTATATGAATTTTGTTATGATGGGATGATGTTTATGAAACTCTTTTTTATTCTTTGGGTTATGATGAATGATTTATGTTTATGTTGTGGCACAAGAAAGAATGATTTTTTTATGAGATGGGTGGGACCTATATATCCCTCTAATGAATTGGGTAAAGATTTATATCTCATGATATAGACATGGCTATAATGGTAAGTTAATCCGGTTCAGTGTTACAAAACTAGAACGAGGAGTGAACTCGATTCAGAAAGGGACTTTGTCCAATAAGATGGTCTTGGAAGCAATGCCTTGGCTACTATGGAAATCATTACATATGATTAATGGATGCCACAATTACATGTTTTATTCCCATTCAAGTTTATCATGATTAATGTTACTTTATGATCTATGCCTTATGTACTTCCAAGATTTATGACATTGCTCATGATTTTGATGTTTAGATTTTATGTTCAAGTTTTTTTGCATTCAAATATTTATGGATTGTTTTATGTTCTCTATGTTTACAATTACTGAGCATTTGATCTCACCCTTTATATGTTTTCTTTTCCCCAGGATTTAAAGAAAGGTTTTAGGTAAGAAAACAAAAGGGGAAGATCTTTATGGGAGATGTTGAAGATCTTTCACCATGATTAGAAGATTATATTCTGATTTTCCAAATACACTAAACTATTATGGTCCTTGTGTGTCTGATTTTGTTATGTATTAAGTATTCCTCAAAAGTAATGTAATTTCCATGTACGTCAAGCTTTGGGCCTCTACAAAGGCTATCGAAAAAATGGATTTTTAAGATCAAATGGGATGAAAATGACCAGTTGTAAAGATATTGTGCATGACTGGTGGTCAAAGGATATTCTCATAAGGAAGGTATTGATTTTAATGAAATATTTTCTCTTATTGTTAGACTGACGACTACTCTGATAGTTATGGTGATGTGTGCTACATACATCTTACATCTAATGAATCTGGATGTGAAGAATGTTTTTCTATATGGTGATCTTGATGAAGAGATCTATATTCTTCAGCTATAAGGTTTTTCAGAAGATGTTAAAGAGAACTTGGTTTCATGTTGAAAAAATAATTGTACGGTCTCAAACAAGCACTGAGGTGTTGGTACAAGAGATTTGATTCCTATATCACAAGACTTGGATACAACAGACTTCATTTAGATCCTTGTACATATTTAATGGGTTTAGATGGTAATGATTTCATCATTATTCTTTTGTATGTGGATGAAATATTGGTTTCAGGCCCCCAACAATTATCTGATCCCGGAGACGAAGACATAGTTGGCTAGGGAGTTTGATATGAAGGACATGGGACTAGCAAACAAGATTATTGGGATGAAGATTTATTGAGACAAAAATTAGAAGAAAATTTGGCTATCATAAAAGAATTACTTACAAAGAGTCTCAGAATTCTTCAACATGAAATACTGTAAGCCAATATATACCCCTCTTACCAATAATTTCAATTTATCCTCAACGATGAGTCCTAGAATTGAAGCATAGAAGATGAAAATGTCTCGAGTACCATATACATCAGTAGTTGGTAGTTTAATGTTCACTATGGTTTGTACTAGACCAGACATTGCACATGAAGTGGGAGTAGTTGGTCGGTACGTGGAGAATCTAGGACAGGATCATTGGATCATGGCGAAGAGGACCCTGAGATATATCAAGGAGACCTCAAATGTTGACTTATGTTATGGAGGTTCATATTTTACTATCAGAGGATATGTTGATTTAGATTATGTAGGTGATTCTAACTAGATTAAATCCATTACTTGTAATGTGTTTACTCTTTCAGGAGGAGTTATGAGTTGTATTTCAAAGTTACACTCAAGTGTGGATTTATCCATGATAGAGATGGAGTACATGGAGGCTACACAGGGTTACAAAGAGGCTATTTAGATGAGAAGATTGTTGGAGGTGTTTGGGCACAGACAGGAGTAGATTCCATTATTTTTTGATAGTCAAAGAGCCTTGCACATTGCAAGGAATCCATGTTTTCATTCCCAGATAAAAAACATTGGGGTATAATATCACTTTATCTGATATGTGGTGGAGGAAGGAAGTGTGGCCATGAAAAAGATTCACACTAAAAAAATCGGGCAGATTTCCTAATGAAGGCGATTAACTCTGATAAGTTCAAATGGTGAATATCCTAAAATGGCATCGTAGAGACTTGAGCATCATGTTTGGTAGATAGAAAGTATGTGGATATGTTATTGGTTCTCAATCAAATCTTCAAGTGGGAGATATTTTAGAATAATTTTTCTCCATGGATGGTGGTTGCCCCATATTTTGTCAAAGGGGGTGGCCTGTGGTAGGTGGTTGGTGGCCAACTCCACCAAACCTCCCAATAAGAGAAGGTAGTAGGCAGGGGTGAGGAAGTCTATAAAAGGAGGTTCTCCATCATGGTAGAGAAAATTAACTTCACCAGCAATCTCATCACTGGTTATCCTATCAGAGCGATAGTTGGTGAGGTGGTTTCCCCACTTATTCTAGAGAGAATATTATGAGGGTTTTCTCTTTGTAATAAGTGAGGGAGTGTGTAACCACATTTACCCTATAGCGATCCTTCTATTTATTCATGGTTTTTTACCCCTACCATTTTGGGGAGGTTTCCACGTTACATCTAATATCATTTATTTTCCACATTTTTCACTTTATTTATATCTCATAATTATCACTGCACTGGTGGGCCAATCATTTTATGCTCCCAACATCGATGAGGGGAATGAATTAATCATGAGGCTGAACTACTACCCTCCATGCTAGTAGCCGGATCTGGTGATGGGGATAAGACCGCACAAGGACCCGACCTCCCTCACCCTCCTCTACCAAGATCTGGTCGGTGCACTACCACAGAACAGGGTAAGGGAAGCACCTCATTTTATTAGTGCTAAGAAGAAAGTGCTGATAAATGTAACCTTTTTCAGTGCTAAAAAACACGTTAATAAATACATTAAATAAAAAATGCATGTTTTAATTAATATATATTTTTTAATAATTCAAATATATATATATATTTAATGTTTTAAAAAATTATTTCTAAGATTATAATTAAATATATATGTGTTTCTAATGAATTTGGTCAATAAATATATTGATCATGCATTCATATATGTTATGTATCATTATGAATGTACATTTATATATTACACTATTATTATTATTCATGTTGTTCATTGACGGATCATTTTTATTATGTATATTTTACAAGGTGCATATGATTAATTCATGCATGTTACCCATATATATACTATATTATGTTCTCAATACTTATAGATTACATTAAATATATTTAAAGAATAAATATATTTATTATATTTATAATTATTAAAATTTATTAATATATAAATAATCATTAAACATGTTGTTAGGTCCACAAGGCTGAATACCCTAAGAGGGGGGTGAATCAGGGTATGACAAATTTAAAAGTAACACCCATTCTAATCTTGTTTCGCTGTTAAGAAAAACACTCTTCTCTCTCTTTCC
This sequence comes from Viscum album, assembly GCA_963277665.1. Taxonomy (NCBI): domain Eukaryota; kingdom Viridiplantae; phylum Streptophyta; class Magnoliopsida; order Santalales; family Viscaceae; genus Viscum; species Viscum album. The sequence goes on from OY728166.1 coordinate 821,721,002, forward strand.
TATTTCACAAAGTAAATAGAAAGTAAAGCATGCACAGGACACAACAATTTTACTTGTTTCACTGCAAAGGGCTACATCCAAGGATCATACACCGAAAAGTTGTCGGTCGTACCAAATTCCACTAAACTTCACTAGCTGGGGATTACAAGATTTGGTCTAGATCACTTCTATGCCCAGGCTCACTACCTTTGAAAAGTTTAGGGTCAGCTCACTGCTTCCCCAAAGGTCACTCCCTATTTCTCTCTCTCTCTCTCTGGCTCACTACTGGTGGAGAGGATCACCTTCTTCCTCTTACTTTGCTCACTGCTCTGGAAAGGATCCACTCACAGTTTATAGACCTGTAGGTCTCTTCATTTTCATGAAGGAATGCATCTTCCTCTATAAGTAGATGCTCTGTTGAGGCCCAATTTTCACCCATAGATGAATCTATCTTTGCACCAAAGGTGTCGGGCAAACTTCCAGCTTCCACACAGCACAAAAATCACTGCTAGAAATAAACCTTACTTGGCGCGCAAGTCAATATTGGCACGCAAGTATCGGCACGCAAGTCACAACTGGCGCGCAAGTCCACCTCACACACTTACGTGACACAAGCTTCCCCAACTCCAAACTTGCGCGACTCTCTTCCTTTTACGCCCGAACCAGTATTGGAATGCAACTGCCAACCGACACGCAACTTCAACCACTGGTGCACAACATCACTTGCGTGACCCACACACCACTTGCACGACCACCACACTTGTGTGACGGGAGCTCTGATTTCTCAAAGTGTTGAACTCTGGTACAGAATGAAGAGGGGTTGTCTAGTATTTATAGGCAAATTGACCACCCTGCGTGATGGCGCGCAAGTCACCTATGCGACCCAGTCTCGGCGCGCAAGTCTTCTGTCCTCCTAGACACTTGCGCGACCAACTCCCAAACTTGTGTGAACCTGTTTCCTTTGCCATATTTTGATCTTCTGATCTTGAAAAACATATGGCACGCAAGTTTCCTATACTCCAAGTCCTCAGAACGCAATTCCCTTTTCCAAAAATACATTTATTCATTTGTCGATTTTCAGGCCCAAAAATTTGGAAAACACTAGAAAATTGCGCCACCTTGTATTTGTTCTTTTCTACTGCCTCCAGATCATCCATTACTTTTGTCAATGTTCTTGAATCAAACATGGATCGTTTACCTCAGCTCTTGAACTCAGCATTCCATCATTAAATCCACTTTGTCAACAAATTTGTATGTCATTGTTTTCTTTTTCAACAATCACAGCACAAATGTCCACTTTTTCAACAAACACAATGACCTCAAAAATGATTTAATGATACCTTGAGAGATTTTTGCCCAATAATATTTCCCTTTGGGTTTGTTGACAACTCTTCCATAAAATTTTACATCGTGAATTCTTCAGTCATCATTCGCCTATTGCGAATCTGATATCGATCAAGGATTTACTCAACACATACTCTAAGCCCACATGAAAAATGCTTGGCATGAGAAACAAGAGTAAATGAAAAGTTAATCAATAAATCACTTCATCTCTTACACTCATTTTTGACCCCAAACTGATACCAATTTTCACCAAACTAATACCAATTTTTGGAATACCAATTTGTTGGAAATATTCTCACTGCATTCCAACACTACTCTTCTGCACCACTCTTCTACTTTTATCACGATCCTCAGCTATCGTGATATCTTGTTTTTGATTGATCACTTCTAGCATCTTCAGATTTAAAACCCTCCCGCTTTATCATTGCTCACCCTATCTTGTTGCTTCACCTGCCAGCTTCTCCCCGTATCAATCAGGATTTATCAAATTGCCACATTGTCTCCCCCTTGATCAATCACTATTTTCTCCCCCTTTTTCAATGAACCCAAAGGTCATTCCTTTGCAATCTGTAACAGAGTAGAGAACACATATCAGCACATTAGGGAAAAACACATCATACCTCGGGGAGGGGGGGGGGGGGTTTCCGCATCCACACTATTTCAAGTGCGGGGAGTCGACTGAACTCCCAGAGCCAATCGATGTATCTCAAAAGCTTCCTTGGGTAAGGCCTTTATCATAATGTCTGTAACCTGTAGCTCTGTAGGAACATACTCCAACATCACAATGCCTTTCTCCACCTTCTACTTGATGAAATGATATTTTATCTCAATGTGCTTTTGTCCTTGAGTGATGAACTGGATTTTTTCTAATATTGATAGCACTTGAGTTATCACACTAGATTCCGATCGGAGACTTCACTTCAACTCTCATATCTTCAAGTTGTTGCTTCATCCACAATAACTATGTGCATGCTTCAGTGACCGCAATATACTCAACTTCTGCAGTGATCAATGAAATGCAATATTGCTTCTTGCTAAGCTAAGAAATACACAATCCACCAAGATAGAATTCACCACCTGACGTTGATTTTCTATCATCTGCTGAACCGGCCCAGTATGCATTAGTATATCCCAATAACTCTTTATGAGATTTGTCAGTATATGTCAAGCCGAAATCCATTGTGCCCTGGATATAACAAAGTATTCTTTTCCCTGCAAGCATATGTATTTCTTTTGGATTAATCTGATATCTCGCTGCTTGGCATGTAGCGAAAAAAATATCAGGACTTGTCGTGGTCAAGTACAACAAACTTCCAATAATTTTCTTGTATACTATGATATTAACTGCCTTTCCATCCTCATCGTTTAATAATCTCATCCGGGTAGCAACTAGAGTCTTCATCTCCTTGGAATTCTCTATTAAAAACCTTTTCAAAACCTCCTTGGTGTTTTTTTATTGAGAAATGAATGTTCCATTACTTACTTGAGTCACATATAAGCCATGGAAAAATGTTATCTCTCCAATCATTGACATTTCAAACTCATTTCTCGTGAATTCAGAAAACTGCCTGCACTGAGTTTCATCGGATCTGCTAAAAATTATGTCATCGACATACACCAGCACCATCATCCTTTGATTACTGTCATTACAGAAATAGAGATTGTAATCAACTCCTCCATGCTGGAAACCAAGATTTTTCAAGTACTGATCAAGTCGTGAGTACCATGCCCTTGGTTCTTGTTTCAGCTCATACAATGAATTCTTCAGCCTGGAAATTTTTTCTCATCCTCTTGAATGAGAAAACCATTTGGCTGCTCAATACACACTTCCTCTTCCAGAACACCATTCATGAATGCGGATTTGACATCCATCTGTAACACTTTGAACTTTCTTTGCACTGCTATGGACAAAAATAATCTGATTGTCTCCAGCCTTGCAATCGGTGCAAATGTCTCATCAACATCTATTCCCTCTATCTTGGAGTATCCCTTGCACACTAGTCGTGCCTTGTTCCGAATCACTATGCCATCTTCATTCATCTTGTTACGATAGACCCATTTAGTCCCAATGACATTCTTGTCTGCTGGCCTCGAAACAATCTCCCATGTATGGTTCTTCTCAATCTGTTTAAGCTCTTCATTCATGGCCTAAACCCAGTTTTCATCTTCAGCTGCATCAGAAAAATATTTCGGCTCCACCTGAGACAAAAATGATGTTTATTGTAATGATTTAATTCTTTGAGTCTGAACTAGAGCTGTCTGATCACCAATGATATTATGCCTATCAATCTCAGCTCGACTCTTTGGCTTCCTTACAGACATAGACTTGACACTTTCTTGTTCATCATCAATATCTTCTTCTGAGTCAGCCTCTGCCACTTCTGCTCCCCCTGTGTTGCTTACCTCATCATCACTTTCGTCCCGAAACTGTTCACTGGGTCGTTGAGTATTCTGTTCATTTTCAACTATAGTGACATCATTGCTCTCACCAATTTTTCCCATCCTTTTGTTGAAACATTAATATGCTTTGATTTTCCCTGAGTAGCCATTGAATATCCCCTCATCTCCTCACGCCTCAAACTTCCTGTGATTTTCTTTGTTGAGAATGAAACAATTACTTCCAAAGATTCGAAAGTATTTCAATGTTGGATTCTTTCTGTACCACAGTTCATACAGAGTCTTCCCTTGCTTCGGACACAACAGAGACCTGTTCGAAACATAGAATGATGTCAAAACTACTTCCTTCCAAAATTTCTCTGGTAGGTCTTTATCAATAAACATTGTTCTGGCCATGTTTTTGATGATCTGATTTCTCCTTTCAACCACTCCATTCTGTTGGAGAGTTATTACTGATGAAACTTGATTCCTTATCCCATGTTTCATGATATAGTTTTCAACTTGACTGTTTGTGAATTTCATACCGTTATCTGTACGAAACGTCAGAATTTTGTGCCCAAGCATCTTTTCTAATTCCCTCCTATACTGCTTTATGCAACTGAACACCTCTGTCTTATGGGTAATAATGAATACCTAAGCCATTTTGCTATAATAATCAATTAAAATAACATATTATCTTTGCCCATTTATAGCTCATGGTAAAATAGGTCCACATACATCAGCATGTACCAATTAGAGCACTCTGGATAATTTATGTTCCTTTGGCCTGTATTTTTTTCTGATGATATTCCCTTTTTTACAAGCATCACATGTATGAGCACGATCACATGATAGTTTGGGAAGGTCTCTAGCTACATCACACTTTACCAGATCTTCCATAGACGGTTGGCATAGATGACCAAGTCACTTATGCCATAGCTAGTTTTCTTCTTCTCTGGATAAAAAGCACGAATCTTCCTCCCCACCTAATAGGTAAAGATTTCCCTTTGTTTATTTTCCCTGTAGAATTACTGCTCCATCTTTTCCTTTAACAATACACATCTTCTTGGTAAATCAGATAGAGTTCCCAAAGTCACATAGTTGACTGACACTGAGCAAGTTATGACTGAGACCCTCTACTACCAAGACATCAACACGTATCATTTCTTTTCCCCCAAACATGGCTTTCCCTGAGCCAAAAATCTTCAAGCCTTCATCATTTCCAAATTTTACAACTCCTTCTCTGTCATATTTTATTCCTATAACAAGATACTTATTACCCGTCATGTGAGATGTGAAACTACTATCAAGGATCCACACACCAGAGCGATCTGATGCTTTAAGGTCAATCTCTGCCACCACAGCCTTCCCAATTTTCTTCTTCTTGGTCCATACTTTTTCCTTCACACTCAGCATAGACTGAGACTTCTGTTCTTTCTTAGAGTATGATGAACCGACTTCATCTTTCAAAGCCGCAAATCCATTATGCATTTTTAAATCACCTTTCAGTTAATTGATTTACTGCTTGCAAACGTTTTGATTCTTTTTTGGATCATTTCTCTATATGGTCTAAGTACAGTACCTAGCCATGTGTCCAAATCCTCCACACCAAAAACAGTGCCCTTTGAAATATGTTCTAGACAATTGTTCTCTGTTTGGCTGTCACCTCTGTTCTTGTTCCATTCGATATCTCTTGGCTATGGAACACACATACTGTGAATGTCCCATTTTCCCGCAACAATAACACCTGATATATGGTGCATTACTTTATGGTACTTTAGAATTATGATATTCCCTTTGGAATATTTGAATATTCTAATTTTTCTTTGCGCCAAAATTGACCTTCAATTTAGGGATAGGTGCTTGCAGTCTGACCTCAATTGTCACAGATTTTTGTTTCTGATTAAGCCCTGAAACAGCCTTAATATCTAAGCTCAATTGCTGCTTCTTCCCTGCTGAACTACTAGGCTTCTCTTTCATCTTTTCAGTCTTTGTAACAACTTTTCTTCCCAGGAATGTTTTAGGAATCAAAGGTTTTTCCTGGTCTTTTAATTTTCTCCACAGACTGACAACTTCCTCTTAAAGCTCTTCGATATTCTTGACGTGATCTTTCAATTTTCCGTTCAAGATATCGATCTCCCTTTTCTGTTCTTCAATCTTGAGCTTATGCTCATCAACCTTTCTTGTGCTCTTTGGCCTTGAAGACTTATGTTTTTCTACTTCTTTTGTAAGCTCAGACTTCTCGTCTTCCTTCTGTTGCATGTAGAGTTTGGCATCATGTACCACCTTGTTAGATTTATTTGTTTTTGCTCTCCAAATATCTATCTCTTCAAGAGTTGCTTCTAATTCAACTTCCATGTCAACTCTCCCTTCAATATCTTCTTCTTCCTCATCAGTTTCAGTGTCTTTCTTTTCTTGAGAACTACTGACAACAGCCGCCATTGCATTTTGTCCATGATCTTTGCAGTTTTCTATCTCTTCAATTTCTTCACCCTTAGACTCATCTGAACTATCTATTTCTTTTGAAATAATATTCTTCTTCTTGAATAAATTTCTCTTGAACTGATTCTTCCCTTTCACATAGTTTGAATATTTTTTCTTAGGAATTTCAACTTCACCTTCATCATTTTCTTCTTGAAACTTTTTGGGTCACCTTGCAGCAAGATGACCAACTTTTCCACACCTAAAGCAAGAAAGTGGAAGCTTCCCTTTGAACTGTACTTTTCCTCTTTGAAGATTTGATGAGAGGAATGACATTACCTCATCTGTCTCATATTTTTCCTGAGAATCTTCAATAGTGAGCTTCTTCATGGACTTAAATGCCACCTCTTTGGACTTACCCTTTTCCATAGCCTCATTATCATCGTTCCTCATTTCATATGCAACCAAGGTACTATGAAAATTGTCTAGTGCCATCTATTTTGGATCTTTATCATCTAGTACTGAAACTTTTGGATTGAACCAAGGTGTAAGTTTTCTCAAGATGTGCTTTATGATCTTTATGTCATCAATGAATTCTCCAATACCTCGCATATCTTCCACAAAAAATTTTACCCTGTCAAAGAATGCGTCAACAGACTCATTCGGGTTCATTTTCATATCTTCATATTTGTTCCACAACACCTGCAGCTTTGCCTCTCTGACCTTTGTATCCCCTTCTTATATATTCAAAATCTTTTCCCACATTGCATGTGACGTTTTGCATGACATCACCTTTGTATAGATGGGATTAGAGAGGGCTCCCCCTAAGGAATTGATCACTTTGGAATCACCATCCAACACTCTATGTTCAGCTTCTGATAACGCACCACTATTAATATCAGTTGTTATACCATGCATACCTGCTGAAAACACATCCATTCCCAAATATCGGAAATAGTGTTGCATTCGATTCTTCCATATCTGAAAATTACATCCGTCGAATATCGGAATCCCTTTATGATTAGTGACCTCCATTGAGAGATGGACAACTGTCAACCTCTCCCTATGATACCAATTATTAGGTCCATAAGGTTGAATACCCTGAGAGGGGGGGTGAATCAGGGTATGAAAAATTTAAAGTTAATTCCCTTTCTGATCTTGTTTCGCTATTAAGCAAAACACTCTTCTCTCTCTTTCCTGTTACACAAAATAAATAGAAAGTAAAGCATACACAAGACACAACAATTTTACTTGGTTCACTGCAAAGGGCTACGTCCAAGAAGCATACGCCGACAAGTTCTCGGTCGTACCAAATTCCACTAAACTTCACTAGCTGTGGATTACAAGATTTGGGCTAGATCACTTCTATGACCAGGCTCACTGCCTTTAAAAATTTTAGGGTCAGCTCACTGCTTTCCCAAGGGTCACTCCCTGTTTCTCTCTCTCTCTGGCTCACTGCCGGTGGAGAGGATCACCTTCTTCCTCTTCCTTTGCTCACTACTCCAGAAAGGATCCACTCACAGTTTATAGACCTGTAGTTCTCTTCATTTTCATGAAGGAACGCATCTTCCTCTGTAAGTAGATGCTCTGTTGAAGCCCAATTTTCACCCGTAGATGAATCTCTCTTTGCACCGAAGGTATCGGCCAAACATCCAGCTTCCATGCAGCCCAAAAATCACTACTAGAAATAAACCTTACTTGGCGCGCAAGTCAATCTCGGCGTGCATGTATCAGCATGCAAGTCACAACTGGCGCGCAAGTCCACCTCACACACTTTCACGACACAAACTTCCCCAACTCCAAACTTGCGTGACTCTCATCCTTTTACGCCTGAACCAATATTTGCGCGCAACTGCCAACCGGTGCGCAACTTCAACCACCAGTGCACAACATCACTTGCGCGACCCACACACCACTTGCGTGACCACCACACCTGCACGACGAGAGCTCTAATTTATCAAAGTGTTGAACTCTGGTACAGAATGAAGAGGGGTGGTCCAGTATTTATAGGCAAATTGACCACCCTGCACGACAGCGCGCAAGTCACCTGCACGCCCCATTCTCGGCGCGCAAGTCTTCTGTCCTCCTAGACACTTGCACGACCAACTCCCAAACTTGCACGAACCTATTTCCTTTTCCATATTTTGATCCTCTGATCTTTAAAAACATATAAAGCGCATGTTTCCTATACTCCAAGTCCACGGCATGCAAGTCCCTTTTCCAAAAACACATTTATTCATTTGTCGATTTTCAGGCCCAAAAATTTGGCAAACACTGGAAAACGGCGCCACCTTGTATCTGTTCTTTTGTACCGCCTCCAGATCATCCATTACTTTTGTCGACGTTCTTGAATCAAACGTGGATCATTGACCTCATATCATGAACTCGACATTCCATCATGAAATCCTCTTTGTCAAGAAATTTGTATATCATTCTTTGCTTTGTCAACAATCACAGCACAGATGTCCACTTTGTCAACAAACACAATCACCTCAAAAAATGCTTCGATGATACCTTGAGGGATTTTTCCCCAACACATATTTATTTATAATTATACTTATAACTATATATATTTAAATAATTATAAAATTACAATAAATATATACATATATTATAATTATATACAAATATTTATAAATATATCTATTTATAGTTATAATTATAGCTATTAATAAATATATATATGTAAAAAATTATAAAATTATAAAAAATATATTTATTATACTACTTATAAAGTTATAAATATATAATTAAATAAATATATACAAATATTTATAATTAAAATTCCAAAATAAACATAGATATATTTAAATAATTAAATAATTATAACAAATATATAAATCATATATATTTATATTCAAATATCTACAAATAAATACAAATAGTTATAAATATAATTCTAAATAAATGTATATATATTTAAATAATTAAAAAATTATAATAAATATAATAAATATATATATTTATAAAATTATAAGTATATTTGTTGTAATTTTATAATTATATATATATATTTAAAACTATAAATAATTTATTTCTTATAATTTTTAATTGCAAATAAATAAATATTTATTTAATAGTTATAAATATAAATTAATATATATTTATTTAAATTATTATTAATTTATAAAAATATATTTATTATTCATATATAATTTTATATATAATTAAATAAATATATTTCTAAATATATTTACAAATATATAGAAATATTAAGAAATAAATACATATCTTTATATTTATAGTTATAATTAAATACATATATTTTTAAATAATTATAAAATTATAATAAATATATTAAATATATATATTAATGAAATTATAAATATTATAAATATTAATTTATTATAATTTTATATTTATTTAAATATATATATATATTAATTTATGATTATAATTATATATAAATAAATATTCATATAAATAATTATAAAATTAAAAGAAATATTGTTATATCCATCTAAAATCTTATAAATATATATAATAAATATATTTTATATATATATTTCTAAATTTATAAATACAATAAGTATATTTCCTATAATTTTATAAATATTTAAATTATAATTTTATAAATATATATAAGAATATAAATAAATTATTAATATTATATCCTTATCAGCACTTTTTAGTGCTGATAAATGCCTATCTTTATCAGTGGTAAAAAATCGATTATAAATGCATGTTTTATTAGTGATTTCTATTTTATCACTAATAAAACACACCTTTTTCGATACTTTTTAGCTAGCACTGATAAAAGGTTCGTCAGGTTTTATAAAGAAACCCTAACTTTCTCCTCCATCCCCACACCCCTCAAGCTCTTGAGAATGTTGATCGCTGCCACCACCGCCACCGCCACCACCACCTCCTCTTCCTCTCCCGCTAACTCCTCTACCACAAACCCACCTTCCTCGCGCACCTCTACTCGGTCATGCACCTCTCCTCCACTGCGCGACTCTCCTACTTCGCTCTCCTCTACTTCGCTAGAGGACTCCTCCACCACACACCTCTCCTCTGCTACCGACTCCTCTGCCTCGGTGATTCCCTCAAGCGTGAACCCAACTTCCCCATATGCCTCTCCTCCGTTGTTCGCCTCTCCTCCACTAGAGGACTCCTCTGTCACGCGCCCCTCCTCCACTGTAGGACTCCTCCACCGTGTGCCTCTCCTCCACCGTGAATACACCTCCATCGTGTGCCAAACCACACCTATGTGATGGATTTTCTCTTCTTTCTCATATGTTTCTCATGTTATTATAGTTTGATATTAATGGTGATGTTGTGAACTATACAGGCTAAATGCCCCGTTGAAAATCGTGGTCATTGGTGGTCTTTGTTTGTATAGTAAATGAATTGCATGTTGGTTGTCCTTGTTTCCACGGTTACTTCACTCTGATCTAATAAAATATTCACTCCACCATATTTTTTCTATTCCCCCATGACTAGTTGGTAGCCTCTGACATTCGATGAGGGTTTCTAGAGGTTTTGTCTCATGCTAGATCATGTGATAGGTCAGGTAAACCCATTCTGGTTCCGGAACAAATGGTATATATTCCTATCTTTTTTATGAGTTTGGGAGTTATTAGTTAAGAGTATTAAGTATGTGTCACAACATATGGCATACCACATACAAGTGCATCATGAACAACTTTTTCTATGGGATGTACAAGTTTCTGAGGTTATGGGATTATTGTTCTTTTTTTCATTTTTACTGTTGTAAGATTTCACATTGGGTGATACACTTGAGTTTGAATATTATGATTTAAGGGTTTTGGATCTTGGATTATTGGTAAGAGTCCCATTTCCATGCATTATTCTAGGCATGCTGGATTAACATGACATATACTTTTCTATGTGTGATTTCACTGAAAATTAAGGTTTGGTTGTATGAAGTATCTGTAATAACATTTTTTATCTCCATACATATTTTTCACCCACTTATTTATTAACTAATGTTTCTATATAAAATAATTTTCCAAGTAAAATAGTATCCTCAAGTACTTGTAATATATATTCTCCCAACTCATCTACTTTTTTATCCAGAGTTTTCATTTTCAGATAAACATTGAACGTCACCTCTACTCCACTAACTCTAAAGAAAAACTTCACTATATTAACTTATATAAATCACCTACCATTTATGGGTATAGTCCTCATACAATTTTAATAACCTTATCTTTTTCCAAGTCCATCAAATGAAAGTATACTGGGATTTTTAACTTGTCCACCTTGAAAATAAAATCCTCAAGAAAGCCCAGTGGATTCCAGAATGTCTTATTTACAAGTTAAATCATAACTTGAGTAAGATTAATCATTCTAAATCCCTTGATTTTAAATATAAAGTAATACATTACATTCATGCTGGCTCACAATCCACTCAAATCCTAACCAAACTCATTATACCCAATATTAATCAGAATGGAAAAGTTAATGAGATCACATTAATTCATCAATAGGCTTCTTCATACAAAAATATAAAAACATCCCATCAATGTTATGGTACCCAATTCCATTGGATTTATTTTTTCATAAACCAATTCATTCATCAATTTTGTATATGTGTACATGTTCACTATAGCCTCAACAAATGGTATGTTAATTTATTATTTCTTAATCAACTATAAAAATTTATCTCATTTTTAATTCTACTCTCATTTCCTATCACTCCCTTGAAAGGGTAGTAATTGTTGATATTTTAGTGGTTCTTCTTCACTAACCAACCACTCATCTTCTATTTCTTTTCCATTATTCATTGATTTTATTACCTTTATTTATCAAGTGTCTCCTCATCCTACATTATGATCCTTTTTAGCTTATATCTTCTAATATCTTTCCCAATTTTCAGCACTATTGTAGGTTTTTTTAACAGTATTCAAGGTTCAAGTTTCAGGGAAGGTGTTCCAAACCCCCATAGGGGAGAAGGGGAAACTCCTAGCAGGTGTTATCTGTCAGGTCTTATATTAGGGGCTAGGGGGACTACTATTTTTCAAGGGCATGGATGGGTGTGGCTGATCTTCCAATTCATTGGGCATGTAGGGGTATTATATCCCAAAGATATATTTCTATAAGAATACACCTTTATGGGAAGTCATGTGGATGAATTGGACTTGAGAAGTATAGTGTTGGGAGAACTGTCAATCTAGAAGTTGGGCTCATGCTTATAGATTTTATCAGGTGTATTTGTAAATGAAGGAACCAATAGAACTTCATGTGAAAGACATATACATTTTTCTTGGGGTGTACAACTAATTTATTTGGTGTGAGACAATTATCATTGGGATAATGTAGTATTTGTTGTAAACTGTAACATGAGTGTTTCATGGTTGTGAGTGTGGTCACTGACTATGGAACATATCTGTTGGGACTCTGGTGTTGTGGTGAAGGATAATTGATATAACTAGACAATTAAAGCATTGATAAGGGATATCCAATGGTGGAGATCACAATATAAAATGCTAATGGAAATTATTATTATTATTATTACACCAAACATTGTAATAATGTGATTGAATCATACAACACAAATTGATTTGCGATGAATCAAGGTGTTTTCTATGTATCTTTTATAAAGTGCATCTCTTGGGATCCACATCTATATGAAAATGACTAAGTGGATCTTTTAAAATTATTCAAGTGTTTTTAAATGTTTCTTAGAGGGTTTTCACTCTTTTTAAATGATTAAGATTTTTGGATCATGAAGTTTCGTTGAATGTTAAAAAAAAGGAATTGTGGTTTTGTGAAAGAGTGTTTGGAACATAATGATTTATTTTAAAAATGATGTGTTATTTTAAAGAGGAATTTGTGTAAATGGTTTCTTTTTAATGGGATTTCAAGTGTGATTTTTAAATAGTTTTCAAAGGAAATTGAAAATGTAGTTTTTCCATAATCTTTCAATTTTATATTTTTATAGAATTAAGAAAACCATTACCTTGTATCAATATTTTTTTGTATTTATTTTTTTAAATACTAATATCACCAAATCAAATAGGATATATATGAATAAATAATGTATGGATTCTAATAATTTCACAAAAGGGTATGGAGATAGTGTGTAAGATTTTACCAAGTTTGAAAAATTTCATGCATATGAACTTTATCAAATCCATTTTCCATGTTTATGAAGCTGTTTAAAACACCCCAAGATTTTGAAAATAAATTTAATACTGAATTCATGAAACACCGAGTCTCTAAAAAACACCACTCTGTTATAACCTATCCAGTAAACATAATATTTTCACCTCTGTGATTCAAATTTTGAAAAACGGACATACACATAAGCTTTAATTATGATATTTAGAGTCTGATAAGACAAACATAATTTTTGGTTAATTGTAACAATCCCTTATGAATAGTAATATGAATTTTATGAGTAGTAAATCATATTATTATTTTATTGTATTAATGTAAAGTCTTGACCCCAGTTTCCTGGAGTCGGTGCCTTATTACATTACATTGGCATGATTACAAGAAAGTTGTATCCCAAAGTAATGAATAGTTTAGTAGATTTGGAAACAAGATACATATATAATTTCAACATTACATCATGAAATGAAAAAAAAACTAAATTATTCCATCATAAACATCCATTCATCCTATATTATGCCTGAAAATCACTCATAACTTACTTCTTCATATCCTAGGAAAATGAAACAAAAAAATGGGTGAGCTCAAATGATTAGTAAGAGTAAGAAATACAGGGTAAGATAACATAAACATAAACATTAGGCATGGTGAATAATTGAAAACACATGCCTTTACAAATAATAAAGTTGAACACATTATGGAAGGAATATGATATGAGTAAATAATGTCATAATAAAACATAATCATGGGTATTCTACTAGTTGAATAACCACACGAACTTTCAATTTCTATCTCCATAATGGGGGAAGTACGTATGCCAGACATTCTGAAACATACCTTCAAGTCCTCGGCCAAGATGTCTAAAAATTATTAAGGCCTTGGCCAAAACCATATCTCAAAATGGGCACAGTCTGAGCCAAGTCCACTTCTATTTGTATCATGAGACCTACCGATGCATCGAAGGGCTATAGTGGTCCCCATCCATCACATAATAAGTCCAATTAATTACTAATATGAGCATGGATAAACATAATCAACATATACATTCATTTTTAAACTCACATATGAAATGTAAATAACTTTCCCCGAACATTAAACTTAAACACTAAACATTCCGAGTAAAATTGGTTAATTGTTTTAGGATAGCATGTCCACAATCAAACTAGTCATAAACCATCTGATTAAATATGGTATATGACATCATATATGATTAATCCCAATAATAAATAAGAATCAACAAGAGTGTTGAAACAGAAGAAAATAGTCTTATAAAATCATTATGTAATTCTTGAGATAAATACACTTTTATTTAGAAAAGAAGAGTTCCTTTAGAAAATTATTTGTATAAAAATAGAAATGAAGTAAGATAGTATTTTCTTAATAAAATGAGTTATTTTATAAATATAATGGTTTCTAAAAATAAATTATAGATTTACCTTGAAATTAGGTAAGAATTTGAGAAATTTTCTTGAATCGGGCTTGTATTTCAGAAATAATTTTGAAAGTTACAGTTAAAATGTGTAATTCCCCATAAAATAAGGAAGGAATTTTGTTAGTAAACATATATAGAAGACTAACATGGAATTTTTTAGTATTACATAATAATTTCCTTGTGGTAATTAGACAATAAAAGTAACCCGAATGAAAATGGAGTTTTGGGTGGAAAACCCTTACCTTAAGTCCAAATGTTTTTTTCCCTCTTGAACATAATGTCCTAGAATATGAAATTAGACTTATTAATAACTTAATTAAGAACCTATTAGACATTTATTTACTTAATAATGATTTTATTAAGCCCATTATGTCCTTATTTATTAGTTATAAGATTGAATTCTATCATTCCGGAGTGTTCATTTTCTTGATTTTCATAATCGGTTCACTTGTTTTTAAATGACGGAGTTCATGTGGAATAGAAGTAAATCTCCAGAATTGAATTTAAATATTATTTATGAACATCCATAGGTGTTAATGGTCATTTATACCATTGGGTACATGGAATGAGGATGAATCATTCGATGAAATATTAATGACCATCACTTAGATTATTTTAGCTGTATTTTGATAATTAGGAACTAGTTTGGTCATATGATTTAATATTATTCACATATACTGGTTTCTGAATATTAAGTAGGTTTTAATACATATATATTATTCTGTTTCGACCATAAAAATGGTTTCATAATCAGTAATTAAGGATAAATTAATGAAATAAACTTCGTCATCCACGAAGGTTGTAAATTAGAACCTCATGGACGATGATTTTGTTTATAAAATGAAAGGGAGAGAGTTAGAATATTAATGATTGGTCTTCCATTAAAATGATAATATTCCAGTATATATATGATACTAGAGTTATCGTGGTCATTTGGATTGAGGAGGTGAGGATAGGATTAGAAAATAAGATAAATTGAAATGAAACTAAATGAAAAGGAAACATGATTTACCTCCTGTAATAACCTCCTTGAGAACATCCTTAAGGGAAGGGGTTTTGGACTTTTGGAAATACCAAAATCTCCTAGACGTGGGGAGTGAATAAAGAAGGGTGTTTGTTCAGAACTTATACAAGGCACAAATCTTGAGAGGAGTGAAGAGAAGAGGGAGTGAGGGGGGTTTTATAGTAGAGGAAAGGAGTGAATTTTGAATATTTTAATTATTATTTTATTAATTACCTCAATACAACCAATAGTGTTGTTTCATGTGACACCTAATAGTAATAAGTGCATGTGAGTTCAAAACTATTCGTCTTACATCATCCTTACATCACTTATGACCCAAAAAATCGTGTATTTAGCATTTATCGTAAATTATCGTATTTTACGATTCACCCAAAATTCATGTATTTTAGAAAAATCCCAAAAATTCACCCTAACCATTTTTCAACATGTAAATTTTAAAAATGAAATATATTTTTTATAAATATTTTTATAAATATTTTTAATTTAATTTTTAAATAAAATCATAATTTATTCCAAAAAAACACTTTAAAACAATAAATCGTTTTATAACACCTTGAGAAATTAATCAGGGTCCCATAAAATTAACTTATAACCATAAGACGCTATATTAACAATTTATGATTACATTTCTGGAAAATAGATTTCTATTTTTAATTATTAAATTAATCAGAAAATTGTAATTAAAATATTTATGGCATACAAAAATACAAATACATACACTATGATCATTTTTTCCACTTTTAAGATGTCTAAATTGTATTTATACACCCATGGGTGAAGTTTCTATTTTTTCTAATTTAATATTCATTAATATTCATAATGGTATGTTACTATTCATAAGGGTATGTTACTATTCACTAATAATCAAGTTGGTTCTATCAGACTCCAAATGACTTACTAATCACAACTCTAGATGACCGTTTTTTGAAATTCAAAACACATAAGAGGAAAAGTTGTGTTTAACAGCTAGATTATAAAATGTGTTGTTTTTTAGGGACTCATTGTTTCATGCATTCAATATTTATTTTCAAAACCTTGGGGTGTTACATTCTCCCCTCCTTACAAAAATTTCTTCCTCAAAATTCACAGAATGTTACCTCAGAAAAAGATTTGGGTAGGTCTTCCTTGAAAGCTCCTCAGGCTCCCATGTTGCCTCTTTGATTTTATGATTCCTCCAAAGTATCATTACCATACAATTCGTGTGATTCCTCAACAATTTTTCTTTAGTGTCCAGAATCTGGATAGGCTCTTCACAGTAAGATAGGTCAAGTTTCAACTCTATACCTTCAGAAGTGAGGACATGCATTGGGTCTGGCATGTACTTTCTCAGCAATGAGAAATGGAACACATTGTGTACTTTGGACAGGCTATGTAGCATAGCCAAATGATATGTAACAACTCCAATTCACTCCATAATTTCAAAAGGGCCTGTGTACTTAGGGCTTATTTTCCCTTTCTTTAGAAATCTTATAATGCCCTTCCATGGAGATACTTTCAAGAAAATGTGATCTTCCACTTGAAATTCCATATCCTTCATTCGATTATCGGCATAGCTCTTTTGTCTTCTTTGAGCTATTTTGATATGACCTTTAATATTATTTACCTTATCTTTTTTTTCCCTCCACAATCTATGGACCCACAATCTTCCTTTCTCCAAATTCATCACAACAAGTTAGTGTACAACATCTCTTTCCATAAAATTCTTCATATGGCACCATTTGAATATTTGAATAGAAACTATTATTGTAGGAAAACTCCACTAAAGGTATTTATTGATCCCACATAGCTTTGAAGTCAAGGGAAAATTAACTCAACATGTCCTCTAAGGTTTGGATTATCCTCCCTGATTTCTTGTTAGTTTGTGGTCAATCAAAGTTCAGTATCCAAATATTTCTGAAGACTTTTCCATAATTTTGATGTAAATCATGGGTCAAGATAAGATACAATTGAGAGAGGTGCTCCACGAAGTCTCACAGCTTCATTTATATAGAGTCTTTCTAGGCGCTCTGATGGAGAATATTCCCTTATAGCGAGGAAATGGTCAAATTTCATAAGTCGATCCACAATTACACATATCGCATCTTTCTTCCTTGGATTTTTGGGTAATTCAGTGAAAAAATACTTGGTGACGTCATCCCAATTCCACATAAAAATAGGTAGAGGTTTCATGAATCCTTTTGAATGTTTCCTTTCAGCCTTCACTTGTTGACATACTAAACATCTTGATACATAATTTTCAATCTCCCTCTTCATGTTATCCCACTAGAAATGTTCCTTAAAATCATTATACATCTTAGTGATACCAGGATGTATGGAGGAATTCAAACTATGGGAATCACCCAATACCTTCCTTTTTAGCTCAGGTATAACTAGAACACAAAGACTCTTCCCAAATTTTAGAACACTATCTTCACACACAAAGTCTTCCATCTTACCATCTTTCACAACATTAACATTATTTTCAAGGTTCTCATCATCTGGCTGACAAATTTTAATTCTTTCTAATATATATGGTTGGGAATCTAAATGAAAAAGTAGTGACGTTTCACCTTCTTTGATAATTCCCATATACATCCTCACTAGATCCATGTACAAAGGATCCTTGTGAATCCTCATTTTGTTAAAAACTCCATGATTCTTCCTGATCAATACATAAGTTGCCTTGTTTTCCTTTCCTGGGTGGTAGTGTATAGTACAATCATAATCCTTGAGTAGTTAGATCCATTATCATTACCTCATGTTGAGTTCTTTCTATGAGAAGATATAATTCAGACTCTTGTGATCAACATATATCTCCCATTTTTTTTCCATAGAGATAATTTCTCCATATCTTCAGAGAAATGATTACCGCTGCTAACTCAATATCATGTGTCAGATAGTTTTCTTTATGACTTTTTAATTGCCTTGATGCATAGTAAATAACTCTATCATTCTGTATAAGGACACAGCCAATTCCTTTCTTTGATGCATTTTTATAGATCACAATCCCATCATTCCCCGATGGTAGGGTCAGGATCAGAGCATTCACTAATCTTCTCTTCAACACTTCAAAATAGTACTCACATTCTTTTTTTGATATGAAATTAACCTATTTATGTGTAATATTTGTCATTGGGTTGGATAAACGGGTGAAGTTATGAACGAAACACTGATATTAACCTGCTAAACCATTAAAATTGTGTATGTCAGTTATGTTCGTTAGAGTAAGACATTCTATCACAGCCTTTATCTTAGCAGGATCAATAAATATTCCATATTTAGACACAATTTGGCCCAGAAACGAAAATCATTGAATCCAAAATTCCCACTTGATAAATTTTCAATATAATTCATTTCTTCTAAGAGTCTTCAGAATAGTGGGCAAGTGATTTTCATGATCTTCATAGATTTTGGAGTATACCAAGATATCATCAATAAATACCACCAAAAAGCCATCGAGATATTCCTTGAAAACTATATTCATTAGTTCCATGAAAACAAAGGGTGCTTTAGACAGTCCAAAATGCATTACTGTAAACTTTTATTGCCCATACCTGGTTCAAAATATTGTTTTTTGGAATGTCTACCTTCCTCACAAGCAACTGATGATATCCAGATTGAAGATCAATCTTCAAAAAATATTGGGCTCCATGAAGTTGATCAAATAAATCATCAATGATAGCTAAGGGATACTTATTCTTTATTGTTATAGCATTAATCTCTCTATAGTCAATTCACAACCTCGTAGACCCATATTTCTTTTTAATGAAAAGAACAGGGGATCCCCAATGAGAAACTCTAGGGAGAATAAATCCTTTATCACTGAATTACTCTAGTTGTTTCTTTAGTTCCACTAACTCAACAATGGACATTCTATAAGGGGTCTTGGATATGGTCCTTGAACTAGGAATTAAGTCAATGGAAAACTCAATTTCCCACTCTGGAGGATGTTCAAGTAAATCCTCTAGAAAGACGTCAACATATTCTTGAACAGTACGTACATCCTCTATTTGAACATTCTTCTCCTCACCTATAGTTATTACATTCCCTTCCTCCCCAATAATTGAATTTAGTAAAGCTACTGGGGGTGGATCTATATGAGAATCAGATGGCAATGGTTCAACCCTAAAGATAAGGGATTCCACAACATCCTCAAAAATTGCAACCTCCTTCCTCTTGAAATAATTTTTTGAATCATGGTTAAGAATCCAATCCATACCTAGGATTATATCAAATTAAATCATGGGTATTCTAATAAAATCAATAGATAAAGCACTTTTATACACCATAATGGGGACTTCCTGACACAACTTTGTTGCAATGATACTTCCCTTAGGAGTTCTGACTGACAACTCCCTTAACAAATCAAATTGGAAATATCTAATTTTCTTGGAAAACTAGGAAGATATGAAAGAATGAGATGATCCAGACTCAAATAAATCATTTACTAAGTTTGAGGAAATGATTAAAGTACCTTCCACCACATCATTAGGAACTTCAATATCAGCGGTTTTGATCACATAAGCTTATCCATGCTCCCTTTGCCTTTTCTATTGCATGTTTCTTTGATGCATTAAAAAATCATTAGCATATTATTGCATCTCTGTAAAATTATAGCATTGAACATTAATAGAGTCTTTCATCCCCTTATAATCACCAACAAAATGGCCTTTCTTTCCTCATTTGTAGCATACTATTTTTCCTTTTAAGCAGGCACCAAGGTGTTTCCTTCAACAATTATCACAGGGTGTAAATTCAACTCTTCACTTATTCCCCATTTACTTACTTCCTTTTCCAGAGTTTTAATCAACCCTCTTATTCTCTTGATTTCCTTTAAATCCATAAGACTTAGAGAATTCCTTTTCTGTCTTGATAGCACGTGAAACTATCTCCTCATATAATGAAAAAATTTTAGAGACCAGTGCCCATCATAGGAATGGCTTTAGGCCATCAAACTATCGATCAATCTTACTCCTCATATTTTTTATGTAGTCAAAATCATGCCTTTAAAACCGTGTGAAGTTAGTTTCATACATTGAAACGTTCTCATCTTCCTTTTTCTTCAAATTCAGAAACTGCCTTTCCATATCTGCTTGTTGTTCGTGAGGAAATTATTTCTCTAAGAATATTTCCTTAAAGTCCCTCCATTCCATCTCTTCTATCTCTTCCTCATCCTTTGTGTTTTGGATTAATGACTAGCTCTGAACCACATCCCCTGATAGATGATAAACTACCATGAAGACCTTTTCTATTTTGTTACATCCTAAAGTGAAAAATATCTTCTCTAGGGAACTTATCCACTACTCAGCTACAAATGGGTTTGTAGTCCCATTGAATGATGGAGGTTTTTGTCGCATAAAGAGATCTAAAAACCTCCTCCGCATAGTGGATCTGGATGCTCCAAATGGGTAAGGTTATTTTTCATAACTTGAATAAGTTGTCCCAGTATAGTTATAAGTTTCTATGCACCAGTCACTGCACTAGAGTCAACATCATTATCTTACATCAGAGGACAATCCTTACATGGGATATGCACGTTCATGTGGGTTCCATTCCTTCTATTAGGTGCCATTTCTAAATAACGACATACACTATATTAGGTTCTAAATCATAATTTATAATATTATCTTAGAAAAATACTTAGCATAAATTCAAATACTATGTATAGGTAATATCATAACCATAAACATGGTTTTTTTGAGGAAAAATTTACATTTAAATCCCTCATAATGGCTTGTAAAGAAAATGTGAATTATCCTAAGCATATCCCCTGAGAGTGTCAACCAGGTGCACATTAAAGATAGTTGTCATGTACTAGGATACCCTAGTTCAAACCCAAAACTCCTTATTGGATTTTTCACTCCTAGGTACATCTGTTCTAGAACCAAGTCCACTTGTAGTATCCAAACAGGTATGTATTTTCTAGAAAGATCCACATTACCTATTCCCTACCAAAATACCAGGATGTTCTTTTATGCTTATCCTCAAAGAATATATTAGGGATTGGTTTCTTAATCTGTGTTTTCTAAATCAAGTTTCCAATTTTTCTACTAAACTTCTTTTGATACCAAATTTAATGACCCGACCCGAGTTTCCTGGATCCCATACCTTATTACATTACATTGGCATGATTACAAGAAAGTTGTATCCCAAAGGAATGAACAGTTTACTAGATTTGGAAACAATATACATTTATAAGTTCAACATTACATCATGAAATGAAAAAAACACTAAATTATTCCACTAGAAACATCCATGCCTCCTATATTATGAATGTATGTCACTCATAACTTACTTCTTCATATCCTGGGAAAATGAAACATAAGAAAGGGGTGAGCTCAAATTCTCAGTAAAAGTAAGAAATACATCATAAGATAACATAAACATAAAAATTAGGCATGGTGAATAATTGAAAACACATGCCTTTACAAATAATAAAAATGAACACATTATAGCAGGAATATGAGCTGAGTTAATAATTCCATAATAAAACATAATCATGGGTGTTCTACTAGTCAAATAGCCACATGAAATTTCAATTACTAGATTCATAATAAAGGAA
This sequence comes from Viscum album, assembly GCA_963277665.1. NCBI lineage: Eukaryota > Viridiplantae > Streptophyta > Magnoliopsida > Santalales > Viscaceae > Viscum > Viscum album. Next base: position 821,743,199 of record OY728166.1, read on the forward strand.
TTTCATATGTTTTACATTCTGAAACATACCGTCAAGGCCTCGACCAATACATCTAAAAATGATTAAGGCATCAGCCAAAACCATATCTCAAAATGGGCAAGGCCTCAGCCAAGTCCACATCTATTTGTCTCTTGAGACCTACCGATGCATAGAGGGGATATAGTTGGACCCACCCAACATATATTAAATTCAATTAATTTCTCATATGAGTGGGTATAAACATAAATAACATATATATTCATATTGAAACTCACATATTAAATGTAAATAACTTTCCCCGAACATTAAGGTTAAACACTAACCATTCTGAGTAAATTTGGTGAATGGTTTTAGGATAAGACATCCACAATAAAACTAATAATAATCCATCCAATTAAATATGGTAGATGACATCATATAATATTAATCCCAATAATACATAATTATCAATAAGAGTTTTGAAACAAACAAAAATACTCTTATAAAATCTTTAAGTAATTCTTGAAATAAATACTCTTTTATTTTGAAAGGAATAGTTCTTTTGGAAAAGTATTTTTATAAAACCATAACTAAAGTAATACAATATTTTCATAATAAAATGACTTATTTTATAAATATAATGGTTTCTAAAAAATTTTTATATTTCCCTTTAAATTAGGTAATAATTTGAGAAATTCCCTTGAATCGGGCCTGTATTTCGGAAATAATTTTGAAAGTTACATTTAAAACGTGTAAATCCCCAGAAAATAAGGAAGGAATATGGTTTTTAAACGTATATATAACACTCATAAAAAAATTATGAGGAGTAAATAATAATAAATAAGAATTTCCTTAAGGTTATTAGACAATAAAATTAACCCAAATGAAAATGGAGGTTCGGGTGGAAAACCCTTACCTCAAGTCCAAATGTGTTCTGCTCTTGAACTTAATGTCCTGGGATATGAAATTAGACTTATGAATAAATTAATTAAGAACATACTAGAAATTTATTTAATTTTTCATGATTTTATTAAGTCCATTATGTCCATATTGATTAGTTATAATATTGAATTCCATTTTTCCAGAGTTTTCATTTTCTTGATTTTCATAATCAATTCACTTGTTTTTGTGTAATGGAGTTCATGTGGAATGGATGTAAATCTCCAGAATTGAATTGAATTATTATTTATGAATATAAATATGTATTAATGGTCTTTTATATCATTATGTTACATGTAATTAGTATGAATCATTAGTTGAAATATTAATGACAATCACTTAGATTATTTTAAAGGTATTTTGACTATTAGGAACTAGTTTTGTCATACGATTTAATATTATTAACATATACTAGTTACTGAATATTAAGTAGGTTATAATAAATATATTTTAGTCTGGTTAAACCATTAAAATAGTTTCATGACTAGTAATTAAGTAGATATTAAAGAACGAAATTTCATCGTCCACGAAGGTTGTAAATTGGAACCTCACGGACGATGATTTCATTTATAAAATAAAAGGGAGAGAGTAAGAATATTGATGATGGTTATTCAATTAACATGATATAATTATAGTATATAGATGATACTGGAGTTGTCATGGTCATTTTTATTGAGGAGGTGAGGAGAGGATAATAAAAGAAGATAAATTGAAATGAAACTGAATGAAAAGGAAAGATGATTTACCTCTTGTAATAACCTCTATGAGAATCTCCTTAAGGGAAGGGGTTTTGGTATTTTGGAAAGACCAAGAGCTCCTAGACACCGGGAGTGACTAAGGAAGGGTATTTGGGAAGAAATTATAAAAGTAACAAGTCTTGAGTGGAGTGAATAGAAGAGGAAGTGATGGGGGTTTTATAGTGGAGTAGAGGAGTGATTTTTTGAATATTTTATTTATTATTTTTTTAATTATCTCAAGACAACCAATAGTGTTGCTTCATGTGACCCATAACAGTAATAAGTGAATGTTATTTCTAACATAGTGGGCTTATATCATCCTAACATCACTTATGACCCAATAAATCATGTATTTAGCATTTATTGTAAATTATCATATTTTATTATTCACCCAAAATTCATGTATTTTAGAAAAATACCAAAAAATAAACCAAACCATTTTTTGATGAGTAGATTTAAAAAATCAAATCCATTGGTGGAAAATAATTTTTAAAAATTTTTAATTTAATTTTTAAATAAAATCATAATTTATTTCAAAAAAACACTTTAAAACTATAACTCGTTTTATACACCTTGAGAAATTAATCAAGTCCCATAAAATTATCTTTTAAACATAAGAAAATAAAGTAAAAATTTATGATCACATTTCATGGAAATAAATTTCTTTTTTTAATTATTAAATTAATCATAAAATTCTAATTAAAATATTCATGTCATACAAAAATAGAAATACTTATACTATGATAATTTTTCCACTTTTAAGATATCTAAATTGTATTTATACACCCACGGGTGAAGTTGCTATTTTTTCTGATTAATATTAATTAATATTCCTAAGGGTATGTTAATATTCATAAGGGTATGTTACTATTCCCCAAAATCAAGTTGGTTCTATCAGACTCCAAATGAATTACTAATCACAACTCTAGATGACCATTTTTTGAAATTCAAAACCTAGAAGACGAAAAGTTTCGTTTAAAGGCTAGATTATAAATTTTTTTTTTGTAGGGACTCAATGTTTCATGCATTCAATATTTATTTTCAAAACCTGGGGGTGTTTCGCTTATGGTTATAGGATAATTAGATCTTGATTAATTTTTCAAGGTGATATAAAATGAATTATATTTTTAAAACCATTATTTTTCAAATAAATTACAATTTTATTTAATAATTAAATTAATAATATTTATAAAATTATTTTCAAAAAATGGATTTTATTTTTTAATTCTACACATCAAAAAACCATTAAGGTAAACTTTTGAGAGTTTTCTGAAATAATCAATTTTTTTAGGAAAAGTAAAATACGGTAATTCAGCGTATATATACATTATCAGTTAAATTCTCTATTCCTAGCATCATGGATGATGTAATCCCACTTGGTTAAAAATAACATGAATATATTATAATTCTTGGTCATAATAATCAATACTATTGGTTGTCTGGCAAAATAATAAAATAATGGGTAATATAATGGGAAAACCCTCCTCTCCTCCACTATAACCCCCCCCCCCCTCACTCCCTCTTCCCTTCACTCCTATAAAGCCTTGTGCCTTGTATAAATTATGATCAAATATCATCCGAAGCTCCTCTACCACATCCAGTAGCCCTTGGTCTCATTAAAAGACCAAAAATATCCCCTAAAGAGGCCCTCAAGGAAGATTACTTCAAGATGTAAATTCCTCTTCTCATTTATTTTATTTCAAGTTCCTTTCTTTTCTTTTATTTTCCTCACCTCCTTTCATACAAATGTTATTATGACTCTATTAACATACATGTATTTTATTTTTGTTATGATAAATTAATAATTCTTTATCATCTCTCATTTCCCCTTCTTTTATACTAGAACTGAAAACACCATTCGAGATGTGTTAATTTATCACATTCAATGATGACGGGTTTTCAATTTCTATTATCGTCTTCAATTTTGGTCATGAAACCATTTCTATGGTCTAAATATACTATAATGTATGTATTATATCTTATTTAATGTTCTAGATTCATTTTTTACATATGATATCAATTTATAAATCAAAATGAGTTCTTTGTGATCAAAAAACAACCAATTAACCCAAACAATTGTCGTTAATGTTTTATATAATGATTCATATTCACTCCCAATTACCAAATGAATTTTATGACCATGTAATATTCTGTTTTTTCACTAATAATATACAATTTCTATTCTATACAACCATTCTCATTCTACATGTTTATCCATACATGAATATAAGTAAACCAATAATGAAAACCAAGGAAAAAAACACTCCCAGATAATGAAATTAAATTTATTTACCTATAAAAAGGCCATGAATAAACATAATAAGCTTATAATAAATCAATTAAATGTATATTAGTTTCCAGAATCATTAATTTATGAACCTAAATTTTATTATTCATGTCATTAAGATCATGTGAGGAACACCTTCGAACTTAAGGTAAGGGTTTTCCACCCGAACCACCATTTTCATTCGAGTTACTTGTATTATCTACTAACATAAATTAAATTATTATTAATTCATATGAACTCCTCATAATTTCTATGTTAATGTTTTATATATGTTTTCCAACTAGAATCATACCATAATTTATGGTGAGTTATATGTTTTAAAATGATCTTTGCAAAATTCTTCCTGAAATACAATCCCAATTCAAGGGAATTTCTCAAATTCATGCCTATTTTCAAGGGAAATCGATAATATATTTTCAGAAACCATTAATTTTATAAAATCAAATATTTTATTATAAAAATACCATATTAAATCACTTATGTTTTTAAATAAATATTTTTTCAAAGAAACTATTCTTTTCAAAGAAAAATAGTATTTATCTCAAGAATTCCTTGATGGTTTTATAAGAGTATCTTCATTTGTTTCAACACTCATGTTGATTATTATGTATTACAGGGATTAATTTTTATGATATCATCTACCATATTTAATTTAATGGTTTATTATTAGTTTGACTATGGATGTGCAAACTTAAAACCATTCACCAAGTTAGTCGGAATGGTTAGTGTTTATGCTTAATGTTCAGTGAAAGTTATTTACATTTCATATGTTAGTTTCAATATGAATGTATATATTGTTTATGTGTATCCACATTCATATTATGAATTCATTGGACTTATTATGTTATGGGTGGTTCCCTCTATATCCCCGTGATTAATCAGTAGGTCTCATGAGACAAATAGATATGGACTTGGTTGAGGCCTTGCCCATTTTTAGATATGGTTTTGGTCAAGTCCATGGTGGTATGTTTCGGAATATCAAGAATATTAATTTCCATCATTATGAAGCTATAAATTCATAGTTCATGTGGTCATTAGATTATTATAATACCCATGGTTATGTTTTATTGTGGAAATATTTACTCATCTCATATTCCTACCATAACGTGTTCAAGTTTATTATTTTTAAAGGCACGTGTTTTCAATTATTCACCATACCTAATGTTTTTTATGATATATTATGCTCTATTTTTTACCCTTACTGAGTGTTTGAGCTCACTCATTTATGATTTTCATTTTATCATGACATAAATAAGTTTATTATGATTGACCTGTAGGGATAAACTTATATTTGTGTATGTTCCCAATAAAACTTATGTATTGTATTTCATTTCAAGTGGTAATGTTGAACTTATGTATGTATCTAGATTTCCAAATATACTAAACTATTTGTCCATTTGGGATACAAGTTTACTATAATAAAATGTAATTTAATAAGGCACCTCCTCCAAGAAACTAGGGTCAGGTCTTTACATTGTTATTCAAGGCAAGTTAGTCCAGAGGAGTTGGAAAAACACTTGATCTGTCATAGAATAGATCAAAGTTACAAATGATGTAATAAACATAGGGAAAAGGAGAATGTTGCTACTGGATGGGATAATAGTGCATTTTATGGATCATCTGATATGATTACAAATGTGGACAATGAAGAAGACCATATTGAGGATGTGATTACAGATGTGAATAATGATGAAGATCATATTGAGGAAATGACAAGGACAGTTGAAGATGAACTTAATGATTTTCCAAAAATTGTTTGAGAATTTAAAGAGTTGTGTAAGGATTCCTTTGTATGACAGTTGCACTAAATATATATCATTTTCAGTTGTACTAAAGCTGTATAATTTGATATCAAGCAACATATGGAGTGACATCTGTTTTATAGAATTACTTGCTCTCTTGAATAACATACTAGTCTAGAATCAATTAGTACTTGATCATCATGATTTTTTAATGCCTCAAAGGAAACTGGTTCCTCCTTGGACATGTCCTCTACTTAGACTGTTGTAGTATATGTATTCCCTTTCTCTATATCTCGGTCAGTTCTCATTTACACCTTGTCTTCTACAAAAATGACATCTCTGCTGATGATAAATTTGTGGGAAGTGGGGTCCCACAAATGATACCCCATCACACCATCAGCATATCACAATAATATACATTTCTTGGTTCTCGAATCCAACTTTGAACTTTCCTAGTAATTAAACATTTCATATACAGGAATTTCAAAAGTATGTAACTAGGAATAGTCAATGGGTTTACCAATCCACATCTCCAACAGTGTATTCAGATCAATCACCATTAAAGGAGATCGGTTGATCACATAATAGGTGGTATTCACTGCTTCTACCCAAAATGTTTCGGCAATTCCTACAGTCTAAAATGTTTCCCTTTTTCTATTCAATAGGATTTTGTTCATCCACTCCACCACTACATTCTGCTGAGGAGTGTGTGCCCCTATGAATTGTCTCTTTATTTCTTCCTAATGACAAAAAGTATCAAACTCCTCACCTGTATATTCTCCACCATTATCAGTCCTCATACACTTGATCTTCTTTCCAGATTCAAGTTCCTTCTGTGGTTTGAATGTTTTGAAGATTTCAAAAACATCTGCATTTCTATTGATTGGGTACATCCAACATCTCTTAGAATAATCATCAATGAATGATACAAAGTACCTTGCTCCTCCTAGGGATATAACTGGTGCTTTCCAAACATCAGAATGGATCAATTCCGAGATCTCCTGACTTCTCACTGCTGACATCCCGAACTTTAACCTATGTTTCTTCCTCAAAACACAATGCTCACAAAATGGTAATTATACCTTTATCAGCCCATTCATCAACTTCTGATCCGAAAGAATGTTCAGGCCTCATTTTGACATATTTTCAGACTTCTGATTCCATAATATTATCAACACTTCTATCGAGGTAGTTGATATAACAACTATCTCTGCCTTCTTATACGTTTTACACATAATCATGTACAAGTTTTTAGAGATCTTTTTTGAATTCATTTCCACATGTGCACCCTTGATGATTCTCATCACTCCATTCTCAGTTCAAGTCTTGTATTTGATGTCATCAAATTGTCTAAAAGACAATATGTTCTTCTTCGGGACCTTCACATGGTGTACTCCTTGGATGGTCTATATTATGCCATCATGCATCATTATTTTGATGGTACCGACTCCAATGATCCTTAGGGTGTGATCGTTCTCGATGCACACAAGTCATTCTGGGATGGTTTTATATTGGTCAAACCATTCCCATAAAGACTTCATGTTCCATGTTTCTCTTGAGTCAATAATCCATGCATCATTGAGATGTTGTCTGCTTTCGTAAATCGTCACTGCTTCACTGGCTAATATATCTCCATTTCCTGAAGTACTTGCCACATTCCCTTGAGCGCTCTTTTCACCACTCTTATTATTCAAAAAATCCTTCTTAATGAGACCCTTATTTCAAAAATTTAAACATGTGACATTCTTCTTCTTACTCCTTAATTTGGACCTACCTTGATTTTGGCTCCCACTGGAACCATGCTCCATAATCATTCTTCTCTACATTGACAGAGCCTCTGCTTGGTGCGAAGTTGTCTGTCTGCCCTCCCTGTTCTTGCACCAAATTTCTTCTTCAATAACCGTAGCTGAAACATCATTAAATATCAGCATATCTGTCAGGATATTTTTTGTGAGTTTGATGATGATTTGGTCATATGAATCTGGAAAACTCTGGAGTAGAGTATCCATAATTTTATAGCCCAACATCATGAGCTGAGTGAAAATGGTATTGATGTTGTTGATGTGGTCAGCCACTGATGAGAACTCCATGATTAGCCACTGAATGAGGCTAATATTCATTATTAATATATATAATATTCATGCACTTTATTACTCATAAACACCATTTTAGGGAATTTTACACTTTGAACATCATTTCACATTATGATTGTAATTCCTTCTTAAAATGGACTATTATATCGTACATATTTGAACATCAAGTACCCAATGATCTTGATTTTATTTTCATATTTAATTTCTAGTTTTCTATTTATATTGGGAACAATTAATACATGTGGAGTGTTGGAAGATTCACATTGGAGTACCACCAAAATGGGATTTCATGCAAACAATTCTAGAGAAGGCAGATTGGACACCAACTCACTAATGAGAAAGTGGGGACCACAATACATACCCAATGAAGCCCAAATTTCATGGGATTATAGAATACATATAGAATAACAAATAATTCTGAAAAATCTAGTTCCATTTCGGCCTTCATGGTGGTTATTATGGTGGCCCAATTTGGTGATAAAATTTGGGGCCAGATTCTATGGCCCAGAAAAACAGCACACCAATTTAATCATATCTCGGAAACCAAACATTATTTTTGGGCTGAAATGTCACAAGAGTTTAGTAGACATCAGGGGTTCCATTTTATTTTTCTATTGAACACTCCAATTAGGCCATCTAGAAGGTTATATAGGCACATCTGTTCAGTGGAGGAAAGCTGGATGCAACTTTGGGTCAAGGGTGGAAAAGTATATTCTCCCTTACTTTCCACCACCATAGCCCTAAAATAATCAAGTGGTGTCCTTTTTAATCTTGGGATATTAACCCAAGACTCTTGAAATTTCTATTTAAGGAAGTGGTGGAGGATTTTATCATCTTTTGAGATTTCATTCATTGTAATGTTATGTTGTGATTTTGTTGTCTCAAGTTTGTCTTTCACACGTAAGTTATTCAATTCACTTTAGTTCTGTAATAGAAGTTATTATTATCATATTATTCTATTGTTTGTAATATCAATTTTATACCATTGGTTCAAGGTGTAAATTTATTCACACCAAACATTGTGAAATTATCACACAATGGTGGAGTGATCGTTATTTCATTGTTTTTTTTTACTTCTTCATTTCCTCCCTCATGAGCCTACTTCCCGCTTCCATTGAAACCATAGAATCAATAGAGGGATAACCCACTTATGGTTTGATCCAAGGGAGTAGAAAGGGGATGTACTGGATGTTATTTATCACCCCATTAATGTATAATCACTTTCTTTAATTGAGATTTTTATTTGATGATTTTAAAACTTCTTCATCCTTGTTGAATTTTAAGGCCACATACTTCAAGTGCTAATACAAACATTTACCTTGTAGTGCTCATAAATTTGATCATCCAAGTGTATAGGTGATTAGTATTGTGGTTTGTTGGTATTAAACCATTAAGTGATGAATTTGTTTAATCTTCTTAAATGAACCCATCTCAAATATAAGAAATTGAAATAGTTGAATAAGGAATGCATCCAATCCACCCCCAAGTGATAACCTAGGATCAACTCATTCTTTTAATTTGAATTCAATTAAGTATCATAGTGTTCATTTAAACCCATCTTAAATCAACTCAAGTTGGCCACTTTATATCAAAAAACAATCCATAGGATGTACGTGTCTGTAGGTTACTTATTAGGTCCTTGAGGATTCGACAACCCAAGTTACACTGTAAGCGACCGCTTAACCCTTAGAACTTGGGTAAATTTGGGCGAGACCAAATTTTGGCGCCATTGCTGGCGACCCAATTAATTAATCTCTACAACCACTCTATTCTCCCCCATTTATTCTATTCTCATACAAATTATCTTATCTTTTTCCTTTCTCAATTTTCTTCTTTTTGTACATGTCCGCCTACACCCATGATCAATCAAACCATCTAGTTAGGGTGGATAGTCTTGGGGTTAGGGAGTCAAGTACCCCCAAGGTAACTCTTTCCATTAGATTCTAATCTTCATAATACTCCAGAGTCAAAAATTGATCCCATTTAAATGGAAGGTCTTTAAATAATCCAACTCATAAACCTGGGTGGGAACCAAAATAGAAATCCAAATGAGGTAGCCCCAAACTTGGGGAATGCAGTCGATCAAACCATGAATGAATACCTCGCACCTTCCTGGACCAATGAACCCTCTTGAGTTAGGCATGCTACCCTAGGAGAAGCCCACTATTTTTTCAAACCACATGTCCTAAACCACCTTCCAACCTTCCACGTGATGGAGTCAAAAATGCCATACCTTCATGTCAAAGAGTTCAATGACATTATTGGAACCATGTTCCCACGACATCAACTTGAGTCAGCTAAGATGAGGCTCTCCCCCTTCTCACTTAAGGATCGAGCAAAGAATTGGTTAAACAATCTGAGACCTGCATCAATCCACTCCTGGGACCATTTGGAAAGATAATTCTACAAAAAATACTTTCCCCACCAAAAAACAATAGCACTTAAAAAGAGCATCCAAAACGTTTTTTAAAAAGAGAGAGAGTAATTCCATAAACCATGGGAGAGGTTCAAATACACCCTAAACATGGTTCCACTTCATGGTTTTTCTATACCTGAACAACTGCCCAACCATCCCTTCCAATAAAGATGTTATTCTTGGAGGACCACCAGTGAAGTTCAATGCATTAAACTTTCATAAGCCATAGTACCAAAACACATTCAATCTATGGTACAATAACCATCCAGGATTCTATTGGAAAGATAACCAACAACCCAACCAACTACCTAGTCAGCCACAAGGACTAAACCCCTACCCTCAACAAAATATTCAATACCATAACCAGTTGCAACCACAACAAGTCCAATACCAACACCCACCTATCCAATACCAACAAACCATCCGACAACTAAAGTATCCTTCTGGGATAAACCAACCATCATAAGCCCCTACTCAATTTGTCCCTCTACCAATCCTTGAACATTTGTGTATACAAATGGAGAAAATGAGCTCAAAAGTCTCATCCCATAAACATGAACTACAACCCATTAAAACTGGGAAAGCACCCATGCCTACTTAGGTGGTACCATCCTCAACTTTAAGGGGAGAATCTAGTTACAAACAAACCTCTCATGAATAACTAAAAGTAGTGACGATTTTAAGAAGTGGGAAATCCATTCACAAACCTGAACCAACCACCCTGGAACCATTAAAAGATTAAATACCACATGATAATGATGAAGAACCGCCATCTGATTCTGCAAAACCCAATGAGAATGTGAAGGAACTACAACCACACCAAATAATCAAACAACATGCACCTTCCCTCAATTCATGATAGGAAAATCTAAACCAGAACTGAATGAAACATTGAGGGAAGTCTTCTCTCAGTTTAAGTTTAACATCACCCTTCTATATGTGATCCAAACCAATCCTACCTACTCAAAGTACCTTAAAGACTTGTACACTTTTAAAAGGAAATTTTCACATAAAAACCAAGTACTTTTGGCTGCTAGTGTGAGTACCACCATTCAAGGGACCATTCCTCCAAAGTTGAAAGATCCAGGATGTCCATACATCAATGTTGAGATAGGATAGAACAAAGTTGTCAAAGCCCTTTGTGATATGGGAGCTAGTGTAAACCTCGTTCCTTATGTCATGTATTGTCAGTTAAGGCTCGAATAACTCAAACCCTCATCTGTCATTCTTTAATTTGATGATTGTAGTGTTCGAGTTCCTAATGGGATCCTAGAGGATGTTTTAGTGAATGTTTAAAATTTCATTTACCCAACTGTCTTCATTATACTTGACAATCACCCAAGATTAGGATCTACGGAGCAAACCCCAATCATCCTTGGTCATCCCTTCTAAGAAACAATCAATTCAATCATCCGAGTCCGAAATGGGAATATGACAATAACCTTTGGTAACATGAGTCTACACTTGAATATCTATAATAAAAACTCTCAAATTGTGGTTGGAGAAGAGATTTAGGAGGTTAATTTATTGGTAGTGTTGATATTGAACTCAAGGAACATCAATAAATTACTAAAGGATGTTTAAGTCAAGAAGAGATTGATTTTCTTTATTCACATGAGGTAAATTTGTTTCATTGTCTGGAATCTCTTTCAGATAGATATATTGATGATTTTATAGAATCACTAATTAATGATACCATGGGTGAAATGTATAACATTGAGTCCATACCCATTCATGACATTGCTCTATCTAATTTAGTGGATGTAAATTCTGTTCACAAAGAACCAATTCTGTCAAGAAATCTGAACAAAGAAACTGAGTTCTATACAAATTCACATCCTTCCTTAGGAAGTGATAACCAATCTGATCTCAAATTTAAGGTCCTACCTTCATCACTCAGTATTCATTATTATGGGTCAATCGAGCCTTTCCTATTGTCATTTCTTCCTCTCTTTAATCCAATCAAGAGATTATGATTCTAGATGTCCTAAGAAAACATAAGAAAGCAATTGGATGGACCCTTTCTGATATTCCTAGGATTATTCCACTCATTGGAACCTATATAATTGTTCTCAATATGAATCCAAACCATGTTGTCAACCTTAGTGGATACTCAATATAAATCTTATGGATGTGGTAAGGAAGGAACTTAATAAGTTGTTGAAATCGGGTATCATCTACCCCATTGCTAAGAGTGAGTGGGTAAGCCCAATTCATGTTGTCCCAAAGAAAGCTGGAATTATTGTGATCACCAATGAGGATGGTGAACTTTTCCCCACAAGGTTTAGTAGTGGATTAAGAGTTTGTATTGACTATATGAAGCTCAACTCCTATACTAAGAAGGACCATTTCCCATTTCCCTTTATTGATCAAGTCCTTGAGTGAGTAGCGGGTCATCAATTCTATTTCCTTCTAGATAGATTCTCAGAGTATAATCAAATTGAAGTATCCATAGAGGATCAGGAAAAAACAACCTTCACTTGTCCATTTGGCAGTTTTTCCTTCAAACACATGCCCTTTGGGTTATGTAATGCCCCTGGTACCTTCCAGTGGTGCATGATGGGAATCTTCTTGGACATGGTGGGGGATTTTTTAGAGGTCTTCATAGATGACTTCTCCATATTTGGGGATACTTTTGAGGGATACCCTCTAAACGTTGAAAGGGTTTTGTCAAAATGTGAGGATAAGAATCTCATCCTAAATTGGGAAAAATGAAATTTTATGGTAAAAGAAGGACTTTTTCTAGTCCATCTAGTATCGGGTAGAGGGGTTAAAGTTGATAAAGCTAAGGTCGACATCATTCATCACCTTCCCTCTCCTAAAACTGTTAAGGATGTGAGGTCTTTATTAGGGCATTCTGGTTTCTATAGAAGGTTTATTAGGAATTTCAGTTCTATTTCACGACCCCTTTGTTCCCTATTGGTGAAAGTTGCTCCATTTTTATGGACAAAAATCTGTGAGGAACCATTCTCTACACTCAAGTCAGTTCTTATCTCTCCACCTATCATGAAATATCCAAATTGGAAACTTCTTTTTTAGCACAGGTGTGATGCGAGTGACTTTATTGTAGGAGCAGTCTTAGGACTACGGTGTGAGAAAACTCCATGAGTAATTTCTTATGCAAGAAAATATCTTAATGATTCAAAAATCAACTACACCACCACTAAGAAAGTGTTTCTTGCTATTGTCTTTGCCTTAGATAAATTCAAGTCTTATCTCTTAGAATCTCCCATCATTGTCTTCACTGACCATTCATCCCTGAAATACCTTTTCCAAAAACAAGATTCCAAGTCTAGATTGATCAGGTGGGTCCTTATTCTTCAAGAGTTCGATTTAAACATTAAGGATAAAAAGGGTGTTGAAAATGTTGAAGCTGATCATCTCTCTAGGATGGAATTCAAAGACAACTCACATCACCTTTCTGTGTCTGATTCATTTCTTGATGAGAACCTCTATTATGTGAGTGATTTCCCATGGTATTCTGATATATCAAACCATTTGGTTACGGGTGACATTCCAAAATTCCTTGGGACCCAAACTAAGAGGAAATTCATTTTTGATGTCAAACACTATATGTTTGATGATCCTTACCTCTTCAAGTTTTATCCTGATCAAATCATTAGGAGTGTGTTCCTGAGTCTGAGAAAGATTCCATTCTAAGATTATGTCATGCAGAGGCATGTGGAGGTCACTTTTCTACAAAGAAAACCACTGCAAATGTCCTCCAAAGTGGTTTCTACTGGCCTAACATTACTAAGGATTCCTACTAATTCTGCCAAATATATCCTCAATGTCAACAATTAGGATCCATTACCAAAAGGAATAAAATGTCCCACATTCCCATTCTATTCATTGAGATCTTTGATTGTTGGGAAATTGATTTCCTGGGACCCTTCCAAAACTCTAGTGGGTACCTATACATCCTATTAGATATTGATTATGTCTCTAAATGTGTTGATACCATTCCCACCACATCCAACGACCATCATGTTGAGATCTGATTTATGAAAGAGCACATATTTTCTTGATTTGGAATTCCCAGGGCTATAATCAGTGATCAAGGAACCCATTTTTGCAACCATCCATTCTCTTCACTCATGTCTAAGTATGGGATTTCTCATATATTTCCACTTCATACCATCCTCAAACCAATGTTCTAGATGTGTTAGAAAATAGGGAGATTAAGAATATTCTTGAAAAACTGTCAATCCTTCAAGGAAAGATTGGTCTAAGAAACTCTTAGATGCTCTTTGGGCATATCGTATAGCATTCAAAACCATCCTAAGCATGTAACCATATAGGTTGGATTATGGACAAGCATTCCATTTACCTATTGAAAATGAGCATAAGTCATTTTGGGGAATAAAAAAATGAATTTTAACATTTCATTGGCCGACGCAAAGAGGAAATTAGATCTTAATGAACTTGAGGAACTTAGAATGTAGGCTTATGAAAATTAAAGGATAAAAAAATCTAGAGTTCAAGAATACCAATCCAGGAATATCAATGTAAAACATTTTGAACCGGGAAAATTTGTTCTCTTGTATAGTTCAAAACTTCATTTACACGAGGTAAAGTTAAGGTCTATATGGTCAGGTCCTTTCATAATGCATAATGTGTACCCCCATGGGCCCGTAGAGATTCAGGATCCCACAAGTGGTCAAATTTTCAAGGTGAATAGTCATAGGTTAAAACTATTCATTGAATCATTCAATAAACAGAGAATAGAGTTTGAGTTAACTAAGACAACCTATGAACCAAGAAAAAATTGATAGATTTAGGATCCATGTCGGGCTAACGGCATTAAACAAAAGCATTGCACGGGAGGCAACCTGTGGTTTTCATGTTTCTAATATCTTTTAATCATCTTTATTTTTCAAATAGGATAAATGAATCATTTTTTATAATTAAAAAAAATTATAAAAAAAATTAGTTTGTTGACCTGTTCTTCTATTATGAGTATGGATGGGTATGAAAGGGTAGTTCCATATTCATCCGTGTCACATGGTGTAATCCTTGAGTAATACCTTACCCAGAAATTTAAGAATAAGACAATGTATCATCAGTTTATTTTATTTTTATGTGTTTTAGGATAAAAAATTAAAAAACAATTTAAAAGGACACATCGTAGGTCATGGGGCAAACCCCATCACAACTGGAGAAGCTGTGGGGATTCGAACCCGGGACTGAAGGGAGATTGGGGTGCATGCTTACCACTGACCTACGGCTTATAGTGTTCCCTTATTCTATAATTTTTGTATATATACTTAAATTTTACTTTCTTTATTATATAAATATATATATATATATGTTTTTGTTCTTTTTTTTAGTTCTTTCCTTTTTCCACTAGTAAATTCTCAGAGTGACTAGGCGATCAAAGGATTAAAAAGAATCAGCAATAATTTCAACTTCAACCACCAGGTGACTTCATTACATGATCCTCATTTTCAATTTCCTTTTTGAACTGCCCTTATCTACCTCTACCCCTTCTAAATTTTCTTTTTATCAACCACTGGGGACAATGTTATTTCATTTGGGGGGGTGAGATGAAATAAAAAATTTCTTTCGATGAAATAAAAAAATTTCTTTGGTGTGAAAAAAATGATTTGAAAAAAATGTGTGTAAATGGAAGGAAAAATTACCATAACTTTGAAAATGATAATACACATTGAAAACTTTGAAACTAAATATAAAATAATTTAGAATTTCCCGATTGTGCTTTCAATCCTTGTATAGTTTCATGAGAAAAGATTTTGGAAAGTGTGTCTGTCTAATGTGATATTTCATCATTTATATTTTCATCCAAATTTAAAAAAAGATCACAACACACGTCCATTGGATAGTGGGTTATTAGTTTGAGTTCATGGGGTCCCATAAATAAATAGAATAGGTTTGGTGATCATTTTAGTTTTAATATGAATATTCAATAAAAAAATAAAAAACAATAAATTTGCACATAGAGAAATGAAATGACCTAATGTGTGGCTTCCGGCACTTGGGGATAGTGACTCCATAGTTGTCTGGCCTAGAGTTAGTAATTTTATCTCTATTTTTGGTTATTTGAATTTGTTTTTTTCCTGAGTTAACTTGAGATGATGCTCGAGTATGTGGGATTCATTTAGTGCCCTATGGTCTTGGATCCTGGGAGTCATCGACAAAGTCTCACTACATGGGCTGACTCTTATCGAGGGCAATTTCAATTACCATGGAAAAATTGAAAAAAAAACACAAAAAAATTATACAAAAAAATTTAAATACTAATCTAAATATTGAAATGTGATTCCACATAGTGCTTCCAACATTTACCCCTTGAATAAATATGAACCCCCCATGTTTATTGTGATACACAACACATCATCATGCTTAATTGATATTGGATGAAATATGGCAATGAATTTAAACAAAGGAATGGGCTTGGGATTGGGATCTGCTTATGAAAATATGTTGTATTAAAATATTTTGATGGGTTTCATAGTTGTTTGATATAAATGTTTTTAGGGATAATTTTTTATTAAAATGTTCTTCAAAAACGGAATTTGAATTCCACATTTTTGAGATATATTTTCCACGGGACTAGCAAAACTCAAGTTGGGGGTGTGATTAGCCAGTGAATGAGGCTGATATTCATTGTTAATAAATATAATATTCATGTCCTTTATTATTCATAAACACCATTTTAGTGAATTTTACACTTTGAACATCATTTTACATTATGATTGTAATTCCTTCTTAAAATGCACTATTATATGGTACATATTTTAACATCATTTAAAGTACCCAATGATCTTGATTTTTTTCATATTTAATTTTTAGGTTTCACGTTATATTGGGAACAATTCACAACTGTGGAAAGTTGAAATATTAACATTGGAAGACCACCAAAATGGGATTTCATGCAAACAAATCTGGAGAAGGAAGATTGGACACCAGCCCACTCATGAGAATGTGGGCCCCAAAATATAGGCCCAAAGAAGCCCAAATTTCATGGGATTCTAGAAGACATATAGACTAACAAATCATTCTTCAGGATCCAGTGCTAATTCGGCCTCTATTGTAGTTATTAAGGTGGTCCAATTTGGATATAAAATTCTTGTCCAGATTCTATGGCCTAGAAAAACAGCCCACCAATTTAATCATATCTGGGAAACCAAAAATTATTTTGGTCTGAAATGTTACAGGAGTTTAGTAGACATCTGGGGTTCCATTTTATTATTCTATGGGACAATCCAATTTTGTAATGACCCAATATTTTTTAATGGAAATTAATTTCTTATAAATATGTCATAATCACATTAACCACTAAGTGCTATGGGACCCTTAAAACATAAGTTTGTCACTTCTGTGATGTGAATTTCAAAAATCCGACATACACAGTCGCGGTCAGTAAGTTATTTAGAGTCCAATAGGAAAAACTTATTTTTTGGTGAAGAGTAGCATACCCTTATGAAGAGTAACATACCCTTATGAATAGTGATATACCATAATGAATACTAACATTGCCTATGATAATATATAAATAATATTCAAGTTGAAAGTACGATATACCTATATTTTAGAATAAGTTAAAGAATGTTTTAAAAGTGGTTTTTGATAATAAATTTTGATTTTAATTAAATATTAAATTAATAATATTTAGAAAATTATTTTTGAAAAATGGACTTAATTTTTAGATTCTACACGTCAAAAAATAGTTCGGGTGAATTTTTGGGATTTTTCTGAAATACTTGATTTTTTGATGAATAGTAAAATATGGTAATTTACCATATATATACATTATAAGCTAAATAGACTATTCCTAGCATCATTGATGATGTCACCACCCTTAATCCGAATTCACATGATAAAATTACTATTCTTGGTCATGGAATACTTATTATTACTTGTCTTGTAAAGAAATAATAAATTAATGAGTTTTATACTAAGAAATCCTCTCTCTCCTCCACTATAAAAACCCCCTCTCGCCCCCTCTTCCAATCACTCCTCTCAAGCCTTGTGCCTTCTCCAAATTCTTGCAAAATATCCTCCCAACCTCCTCTCCCATGTCCAGCAAGATTTTTTCTCATTAAAAGACCAAAACCTCTCCCTTAAAGAGGTTCTCAAGGAAGTTTGGTTCAAGAGATAAATTCCTCTTTTCAATTCTTTGTCCTTCCTTTCAAGTTCATTTGTTTTCTTTTTCTATTGCCTCTATTTATCCAAATTTTGTGATGACTACAGTACCTTATATGTACTGGAATGTTTTTAGGATAGTGTAATAAGTTATCATCATCTCCCCCATTTTACCTTCTTTTATACTAGTAGCAATAACACCATCCAAGATGTGTCAATTTTACATATTCAAGGATGATGGACTTTCGATTTCGTTTATCATGCTAAATTCTGGTCATGAAACCATTCTTCTTATAGTTGAACTAGATCATTATATATAATATAACTTTTTTAATATTCGGTAATTCCTTTGTTCAAATGGTGTTAGGTTATAAAAAAAATGAGTTCGTTGTAATCAAAACCCACAAATTAACCGAAACAATTATCATTAAAGTTCTATATGATAATTCATCCTTGTTCCATGTAACGAAGTTATATAAATGAAAAATAACACCTATTTATGTTCATAAATAATATATAATTTCAATTCTGGATATTTACATCCATTCCACTTCATTACATAAAAATAAGTGAACCGAATATGAAAATAAGAGAAACAAACACTCCAGAACGACGAAATTCAATACAATAACTTATCAATAAAGACATAAATGAACTAACCAGAATTATGGTAAACTAAATACATGTCTAATAGGTTCTGAAATAAGTTATTAACAAGTATAATTTCATATTCCCGGAGCTTAAGTACAAGAGCGTAACACGTTTGGAGTTAAGGTAAGGGTTTCTTCATCTCAATTACATTTTCGTGATATTTTCCAAATTCACTACTAATAGTTTTGTATGGTGTATGTATACTGACCACTGATTTCACATATCATGAATATCCTTATCATCATGGAATTGAATCTATAATTTTTATATTATTAATTTATTATGCATACGAATCGTTTGATTACAAAGTGGTAAGGGTTTTTCCACCCGAACTTCCATTTTCATTCGGGATACTTTCATTGTCTAATTACCTCAATGAAATTATTATGTATTGTTATGTAATCATCATATATTCTGTGTTAGTATCATATATATGTGTAAAAACCAGAACCCTTCCTTATTTTATGGATAGTTACACATTTTTAAAGGAACTTTCAAAGTTGTTTCCAAGATACAAGCCCGGTCCAAGGGAATTTCTCAAATTCTTTCCTATTTTCAAGGGCACTATATGATCTGTTTTTGGAAACCATTATCGTTATAAAATCACTCATTTTATTATGAAAATACTATCTTACCTCACTTATAGTTTTATACAATGATTTTTTCAAAATAACTCTTCTTTTCAAAATAAAAGAGTATTTATCTCAAGAATTGCTTAATGATTTTATAAGAGTTTTTTCGTCTAATTCAACACTCTTGTTGATTCCATGGTATTATTGGGTTTAATAATTTATGAAGTCATCTACCATATTTTATTTAATGGTTTATTACTAACTCAATTGTGGATGATCTGTCCAAAAACCATTCAACATATTATTCTAAATGGTTAGTGTTTATGTTCAATAATTGGGGAAATTTTGTTGCATTTCATATGATAGTTTCAATATGAATGTATATGTTGTTTATGTTTATCCCCACTCATATAAAGAATGAATTGAACTTATTATGTGATGGGTGGGGCCCGTTATATCCCCTCTATGCATCGGTAGGTCTCATGAGACAAATAGACGTCGAATTGGACGAGTCTTTTCCCAATGTGATATAGATTTTGGTCGAGGCCTTAATCATTAGACATCCTGGCCGAGGCCTTGAAAAAATGTTTCAGAATGTCCGAAATTTTGAATTCCATCATTATTAGTTTATCTATTGATATTTCATGTGGTTATTCGACTATTAGGATACCCATGATTAGGTTTTGTTATGGAATTATTTAATCAGTTCATATTTCTGCCATAATGTGTTCATGTTTATTATTAAAGGCATTTGTTTTCAATTATTCACCATGTCTAGTGTTTATATTATCTTCTGCTGTATTGCTTACTCTTACTGAGTGTTTGAGCTCACCCCTTTCTTATGTTTCATTTTCTCAGGACATGAAGAAGTATTTTATGAATGACTTGTAAGTATAATCTAGGAGATGTGATGACTCTAGTGGAATAAATTAGTGTTGTTTTTACCTTTCCTTATGTAAAGTTTAACTTATGTATGTATCTTGATTCCAATAATACTAAACTACATGGTTCTTCAGGATTCATATTCCTTGTATGTATGCCAACGTAATCAAATAAGGCACCAACTCCGGGCAACTGGGTTTGGGTCCTTACAGTTGGTATCAGATGAAGTTTAGTAGAATACTTGGAAAATAGATTTAGAAAACATATTATTAGGGAAGAGTCCCTAAGTTTGTCTTTGATGATATACATACAATATAGTCCTGGTATTTTGGTAAGGAATAGATTATGTGGATCTTTCAAGCAATGCATCACTGGCTGGATACGATCAGGTAGAGGCGGCTCTGGCACAAATGTATCTAGGGGTAAAACCTGAAAACAGCGCTTTGAGCTTGACTCGAACGAGAACTAGTGTACGACAACGGGCCTTGCTGCACTTTTGGTTACGAAACTCCCAGGGGATATTCTTAGGATAATTCACATTTTCTTTACAAGACATTATGAAGGAGTTTAATGTAAATATTCCTCAAAGAATCCATTTTTGTGAATATGGAATTAGTCATGCGTAGGATCTCAATTTTTCTCAGTATTTTTAAGTTAAGATTATACATTGTGATTCATAACCTAATATAGTGTATTCCATTATCTAGATATGGTGCCTAGTGGACGGAATGGAAATCGTATGAATGCACGTGTCCCATGTAGGGATTTTCCTCTAACGCAAGATAATGATGTTGGCTCTGGTGCTTTGACTGGTGTTGAGAAACTCATAACTATACTAGGACAACTTACTCAGGTTATGAATAATAACCTTACCCATATGGATCATCCAAATCCACCACATGGAGGAGCCATGTTAGATCTCTTTATGCGACAACAACCTCCATCACTCAATGGGACTACAAACCCGTTTGTAGGGGAGCAGTGGATATGTTCCCTTGAGAAGATATTTCTCACTTTGGGATGTAATGAAAGAGATAAATTTTTCTTGGAATTATATCGTTTATCGGGAGATGTGGATCAGTGGTGGTCATTAATCCAAAATACAAAGGAGGAGGAAGAAATAAAAGCGATGGAATGGAGGGATTTTAAGGAAATATTCTTTGAAAAATATTTCCCTCAAGAACAAAGAGCAGATATGGAGAGGAAATTCTTGAATCTGAGGAAAAAGGAGGTTGAAAATTTTTCCAAGTATGAAGCTAACTTTACAAGGCTAGCAAGACATGTTGTGTACTACATACAAAATCCAATGAACAAACTCAATCGATTCTTTGATGGACTAAAGCCATTCCCCCCGGTGGGCACTAGTCTCCAAAAAAATTTCATCATATGAGGATATAGTTTCATGTGATATCAAGACCAAAAAATAATTCTCTAAGTCGTATGACTTTAAGGGAAAGCAAGAAAAGAAGAGGGCAGCTAAAAACCATGGGAAAGGAAATAAGGAAACAGGGAAGAAGGGAAGAGTTGAATTTCCACCATGTGACAATTGTGGAAGGAAACACCCCGGTGCGTGCTTAAAAGGAAAAGGAGTATGCTACAAATGTGGTCCGAAAGGCCATTTTACTGTTGATTGCAAAGGAATGAAGGAAGCCAATGATGTTCGATGCTATAATTTTCAGGATATGGGAAATATGCTAATAATTATCAAAAACGTCAAAAAATATGCAACATAAGAGTCCAAGGGAGCAGGGACAAGCATATTCAATCACAACTGCAGAGGTTGAAGTTCCGTGTGACATGGTGGCAGGTACTTTGATCATTTACTCAAGCTTAGCCAATGCTTTATTTGATTATCGATCATCGCATTGTTTCATATCTTTTCAGTTTTCTAATAAAATTAGATATTTCCAATTTGATTTAACAAGGGAGTTATCAGTCAAAACTTCTAAGGGAAGTATCATTGCTACAAAGTTCTATCAATATATTCCCATTAGGGCATAAAAATGTTCTTTATCTACTGATCTCATCGTCATACCCTTGGTTGAATTCGATATAATCCTCGGTATGGATTGGATTTTGGACCATGATTCAAAAATTTATTGTAAGAAGAAGGAGGTTACATTTTTTGATGATGATGATAATTAACACCTTATATTTAGAGCAGAATCATCACCACATAATTCTGATCTAGATCCACCCCCAGTAGCTCAAATAAATTCAATTATTGGAGAGGAAGAGAATGAAATAACTGTGGGTGAGGAAAGGAATGTTCAAATAGAGGATGTACCTATTGTGAGAGAATATGTTGATGTGTTTCCAGAAGATTTACCTGGACATCCTACAGAACGAGAAATTGAGTTTTCCATTGATATAATTCCTAGTTCAAGGCCCATATCAAAGACCCCTTATAGAATGGCCACTGTGGAACTAGTGGAACTAAAAAACAACTAGAGGAATTGAGTAATAAAATATTTATCCTCCCTAGTGTTTCCTCATTGGGATCCCCTATCATTTTTGTTAAGAAGAAAGATGGATCTATGAGGTTATGCATTGACTATAGGGAGATCAATGCTATAACAATAAAGAACAAGTATCCCCTACCTCGTATTGATGATTTATTTGACCAACTTCATGGACCTCAATACTTTTCAAAGATTTACCTTCGATCTGGATATCATTAGTTGAGTGTGAATAAGGAAGACATTCTGAAAACAGCATTTCGAACCAGGTACAGGCATTTCGAGTTTACAGTAATGCCTTTTGGATTGACTAATGCACTCTCTATCTTCATGGATCTAATGAACATAGTTTTCAAGGAATATCTTGATGATTTTTTAGTGGTATTTATTGATGATATCTTGGTATACTCCAAAATCTACGAAGACCATGAAAATCACTTGCGCATTATCCTGAAGACTCTTAAAAGACATGAATTATATGGGAAGTTTAGCAAATGTGAATTCTAGATTCAAGAGATTTCATTTCTTGGCCATATTGTCTCTAAGGATGGAATTCTAGTTGATCCTGCAAAGACAAAGGCAATCCAAAATTGGCCCACGCCAACAAACATAACTGAGGTACGCGGTTTTATTGGCTTAGCAGGTTATTATCAGCATTTTGTACAGAATTTTTCCCGACTGGCTAACCCGCTAATGAAGCTCACACGTAAAGGGGTTAAATTTGTTTGGACAAAATATTGTGAAGAATGTTTTTGAAGAACTGAATAGAAGATTAGTCAATGCTCTTATATTGACTCTACCATCGGGGAATGGCAGGTTTGTTATTTACAGTGATGCTTCAAAGAAAGTACTTGGTTGTGTCCTTATGCAAAATGATAGGGTTATTGCTTATGCATCACGACAGCTAAAAATTTACGAGAAAAACTATCCTACTCATGATATTGAGTTAGCTACTATAATCTTTGCTTTGAATATATGGATACATTATCTCTATGGTGAAAAATGTGAGATTTATACTAATCACAAGAGTTTGAAGTATATTTTCTCACAGAAATAACTCAACATGAGGCAAAGGAGATGGCTTGAACTACTCAAGGATTATGATTGCACGATACACTACCACTTGGGGAAGGCAAATAAGGTGGAAGATGCTTTGAGCAGAAAGGATCATGGAGTTTTGAGCATGATGATAGTTGAAAGGGATCCTATTTTCATGGATCTAGTAAAGATGGATATGGGAATAACCATGGAAGGTGAAACATCAATACCTTTTCAAATTGTTGCCAAACCATCTTTACTAGAAAGGATGAAAAGTTCATAGGATGATGATGCGGCATTTCAAAAGAAGATTAAATCTGTGAATGATGGCAGATTGAGTGACTTTGTATATGAAGATGGAATTTTGAAATTTGGGAAGAGACTTTTTGTTCCTGATATACCTGATCTAAATAGGTAATTTTTGGATGATGCTCATAGTTCTAATTTCTCTATACACCCTGGTAGCACTAAGATGTATAGAGATTTGAAGGAACATTTTTTGGTGGGACAATATGAAGAGGGAGATTGTTGATTTTGTGTCAAGATATATGGTTTGTCAAAAAGTGAAAGATGGAAGGCAACACCCTGGAGGAGTATTGCAACCTCTACCCATTCCTGATTGGAAATGGTATAATATCACGATGGAATTTGTCATGAGACTACCAAAGACTCCTAGATGGAACGATGAAATATGGGTCATTGTTGACCGTCTTACCAAGTCAACACATTTTCTTTCTATTAGAGAAGATCTACCACTTGAACGTCTAGCAAGACTATATATTAATGAATTTGTGAGACTTCATGGATACCCCTATCAATTGTTTCGGATCCTGATCCACATTTTACGTCAAGATTATGGAAAAGTCTTCAGAAGGCCCTAGATACTGATCTTCGTTTGAGCACTGCCTACCACCCACAAACTGATGGACAATCAGAATAGACTATTCAAAAATTGGAAGACATGTTGAGGTCTTGGTCACATGATTTTCAAGGCATGTGGGATCATTATTTACATCTCATATAATTTTTCTACAACAATAGCATCCATTCATGTATACAGATGGAACCCTATGAAGCATTATATGGGAGGTGATGTCATACACCAACTTTCTGGGATGATGTTGGTGAAAGAAAGCTCGTGGGTCCAGAACTTGTTTAAGAAATAATGGAAAAGGAGAATATTATCCAGAACCATATCAAAATAGCTCAAAGTAGGAAAAAGAGCTATATAGATAACCGAAGGAAGGATTTGGTGTTTCAAGAAGGTGATCACGTTTTCTTAAAGGTATCTCCATGGAGGGGTATTATACAATTCGGTAAGAAGGGAAAGTTAAGTCCCAGGTATATCGGTCCTTTTGAAATTATGGACCGAATTGGAGCCGTAGCTTACCATTTGGCAATGCCTCCAAGTCTCTCCAAGGTTCACAATGTGCTCCACGTGTCAATGTTAAGAAAGTACATGCCAGACCCAACACATGTACTCACTCATGAAGAACTGGAACTTGAGCCTGATCTATCTTACTATGAGGAGCCTATAAAGATTCTTGATACTAGAGAACAAGTATTGAGAAATCGGACGACTCATCTGGTAAAGGTTCTATGTAGGAACCATAATATGGAGAAAGCAACATGGGAGCCTAAGGAGCTTATGTTAAAGACATATCCAAATTTTTTTAGGTAATATTTTGGGACTTTCGAGGAAGAAATTTTTGTAAGGAGGGGAGAAGGTAACGACCCAATATTGTTTAAAGTAAATTACATTATTATAAATATTTCATAATCACATTAACTACTAAGTGCTATGGGACCCTTAAAACATAAGTTTTCCACTTCAGTGATGTGAATTTCAAAAATCTGACATACACAGTCACGATCATTAAGTTATTTAGAGTCCAACAAGAAAAAAATAATTTTTGTTGAATAGTAACCTACCCATATGAATAGTAACATACCCTTATGAATAGTGATATACCCAATGAATAGTAACCTTACCTATGATAATATATAAATATTATTCAAGTAGAAAGTACGATATACCTATATTTTAGAATAAGTTAATGAATGTTTTAAAAGTGGTTTTTGATAATAAATTATGATTTTAATTAAATATTAAATTAATAATATTTAGAAAATTATTTTTGAAAATGGAATTCATTTTTGGATTCTACACGTCGAAAAATGGTTAGGGTGAATTTTTGGGATTTTTCTGAAATACTTGATTTTTTTATGAATAGTAAAATACAGTAATTTACCGTATATATACATTATAAGATAAATAGACTATTCCTAGAATCATGGCTGATGTCACCACCCTTAATATGAATTCACATGATAAAATTACTATTCTTGGTCATGGACTACTTACTATTACTTTTCTTGTGAAGAAATAATATATTAATGAGTCTTATATTAAGAAATCCCCTCTCTCCTCCACTATAAAAACCCCCCTCTCACCCCCTCTTTCAATCACTCCTCTCAAGCCTTTTTCCTTCTCCAAATTCTGCCTAAATACCCTCCCAACCTCCTCTCCCATTTCCAGTAATATTTGGTCTCATTAAAAGACCAAAACCTCTCCCTTAAGGAGGTTCTCGAGGAAGTTTGGTTCAAGAGGTAATTCCTCTTTTCAATTATTTGTCTTTCCTTTCAAGTTCATTTGTTTTCTTTTTCTATTACATCTTTTTATCCAAATTTTGTGATGAATCTCGTACCTTATATATACTGGAATGTTTTCATGATAGTGGAATAATTTATCATCATCTCCCCCTTTTTACCTTCTTTTATACTAGTAGCAAGAACACCATCCGAGATGTGTCAATTGTACACATTCAAGGACGATGGACTTTCAATTTCTTTTATCATTCTAAATTTTGGTCATGAAACCATTGTTGTCATGGTTGAACCAGATAATTATATATAATATAACCTATTTAAGATTTTGTAATCCCTTTGTTCTAATGGTGTTAGGTTATAAAGAAAAATGAGTTTGTTGTAATCAAAACCCACAAATTAACCGAAACAATTATCATTAAAGTTCTATATGATAATTCATTCTTTTTCCATGTAACCAAGTTATATAAATGAAAAATAACACCTATTTATGTTCATAAATAATATATAATTTCAATTCTGGATATTTACATCCATTCCACTTCATTACATAAAAACAAGTGAATCGAATATGAAAATAAGAGAAGCGAGCACTCCAAAACGACGAAATTCAATACAATAACCTGTCAATAAAGACATAAATGAACTAACTAGAATTATGGTAAACTAAATTCATGTCAAATTGGTTCTGAAATAAGTTATTAACAACTATAATTTCATATTCCAGGAGCTTAAGTACAAGAGAGGAACACGTTTGGAGTTAAGGTAAGGGTTTCTTCATCTAACTTCCATTTTCGTGAGATTTTCCATATTTACTACTAATACTTTTGTATGGTGTATGTATACTGACCATTGGTTTCACAAATCATGAATATATTTATCTTCTTGTTATTAAATCTATAATTTTTATATTATTAATTTATTAGGAATACGAATCGTTTGATTACAACGTGGTAAGGGTTTTTCCACCCGAACTTCCATTTTCATTCGGGATACTTTCATTGTCTAATTACCTTAATGAAATTATTATGTATTGTCATGTACTCATCAAATATTCTTTGTGAGTATCATATATATATGTTTAAAAACCATAAACCATCCTTATTTTATGGATAGTTAGACATTTTTAAAGTAACTTTCAAAGTTGATTCCAAAATACAAGCCCGATCCAGGGGAATTTCTCAAATTCTTTCCTATTTTCAAGGGCACTCTATGATCTGTTTTTGGAAACCTTTATCATTATAAAATCACTGATTTTATTATAAAAATACTATCTCACCTCACTTCTGGTTTTATACAATGATTTTTCCAAAATAACTCTTCTTTTCAATATAAAAGAGTATTTATCTCAAGAATTTCTTAATGATTATATAAGAGTGTTTTCATCTAATTCAACACTCTTGTTGATTCAATGGTATTATTGGGTTTAATAATTTATGAAGTCATCTACCATATTTTATTTAATGGTTTATGACTAACTCTATTGTGGATGATCTTTCCTAAAACCATTCACCGTATTATTCCGAATGGTTAGTGTTTATGTTCAATAATTGGGGAAAGTTTGTTACATTTCATATGATAGTTTCAATATGAATGTATATGTTGTTTATTTTTATCTCTGATCATATAAGGAATGCGTTTTACTTATTATGTGATGGCTGGGGCCCGCTATAGCCCCTCGATGCATCGGTAGGTCTCATGGGACAAATAGATGTGGAATTGGCCAAGGCCTTTCCCAATGTGATATAGATTTTGGCCGAGACCTTAATCCTTAGAAGTCTTGGCTGAGGCCTTGAAAAAATGTTTCAGAATATCTGACATTATGCATTCCATCATTATGAGTTCATCTATTGATATTTCATGTGGTTATTCAACTATTAGGATACCCATGATTATGTTTTATTTTGGCATTATTTACACAGCTTATATTCCTGCCATAATGTGTTCATGTTTATTATTAAAGGCATGTGTTTTCAATTATTCACCATGTCTAATTTTTATATTATCTTCCACTGTATTTCTTACTCTTACTGAGCATTTGATCTCACCCCTTTCTTATGATTCATTTTCTTAGGAAATGAAGAAGTATTTTATGAATGACTTTCTAGTATAATCTAGGTGATGTGATGACTCTAGTGGAATAAATTAGTGTGGTTTTTCCTTTCCTTATATAGAGTTGAACTTATGTATGTATCTTGTTTCCAATAATACTAAACTACATGGTCCTTTAGGATTAGTATTCCTTGTATGTATGCCAACGTAATCAAATAAGGCACCAACTCCGGGCAACTGGGATCGGGTCCTTACAAATTCATCCATCTAAAAAGTCATATAGGTGCATCTGTTCGGTGGAGGAAAGATGGATGCAACTTTGGGTGAAGGGTGGAAAAGACTCATCTCCCTTACTTTCCACCACCCAAGGCCCAAAATAATCAAGTGGGGTCCTTTGTACTGTTGGTAGCTCGACCCAAGCCTCTTGAAATGCCTATTTAAGGAATTAGTGTAGGAGGAGTTTATCATCTTCTGAGATTTCTTTCATTGTAATGCTATGCTGCAATTTTGTTGTCTCAAGTTTGTCTTTCACATGTAAGATATTCAATTAACTTTAGTTTCTTAATAAAAGTTATTTTTCTCCTCTTATTCTGTTTTTCTTAATATCACTTCGATACTGCTGGTTCAAGTTGTGAATTTATTCGCACCAAACCTTGTGAAATTATCACACAACGGTGGAGTGATTGTTATTTCATTGTTTTTTTACTTCTCCATTTCCACCCTCATGAGTCTAGTTACTGCTTACATTGAAACCATAGAATCAATGGAGTGATAACCCACTTATGGGTTGATCTAAGGGAGTAGAAAGGGCCTTTATTGGATGTTATTTATCACCCCATTAATGTATAATCACTTCTTTTAATTGAGATTTTTATTTGATGATTTTAAAACTTCATCGTCCTTGCTGAATTTTAGGGCCATATACTTCAAGTGCTAATACAAACCTTTACCTTGGAGTGATCATAAATTTGATCATCTAAGTGTATAGGCGATTAGTATTATGTTGTGTTGGTATTAAACTAGTAAGTGATGAATTTTTTAATCTTTTTAAACTAACCCATCTCAAATCTAAGAAATTGAAATAGTTGAAATAGGAATGCATCCAATCCACCCCCAAGTGATAACCTAGGATCAACTCATTATTTTAATTTTGAATTCACCTATGTATCTTATAGTTAATTTAAAATCATCTTAAATCAACCCAAGTTGGCCACTTCATAGCCAAAAACAATCCATAGGATGTATGTGTCTGTAGGTTACTTCTTAGGTATCTGAGGATTCGACAAACTAGGATACACTGCAAGCAACCGCTTAACCCTTAGAACTTGGGTAAATTTGGGCGAGACCATGCCACCATCCAAAGAGTGCACAATTTTCTCTTCAAGAAAATTGTGTGGTGCAGTGACTTGGCCTCATATAATTTTTGAAGAGTATCCAATATTTCATTTTCCATCTTTTTCTCTGTAATGCTCGATAGGACTCTATCTGCCAAAGCCAAATGGATGTTTTAAATAGCATTCCCACCCATATCATTCCATTTCTCCTCTCTCACACCCAACAAATTTTATCTAATTGATAGTAGGAAATTATCCTTCTGCAGCACTGCCTGCATCTTCATTTTCCACAACGAAAAATTATTCCCGTTGAATTTTCTAATCTTGAATTTCACCAAAATCTGGATACATCATCAGTCCAGAACCTCCTCTGTTTCACAATGGTGGATTTAATAATCTCAATAAATTTTTTCTAATGTGACAGATCAACCAGAGTTGCAATCACAGAGCAAACTCAAATTTATGAGAAATATTAATACCCGAAAACGTGAACAAAACCGGGCTAGAAACTTCCCTCTGATACAACTTTTTGGGACTGTAAAATTATCAGTCCGCAGATGCAGTGATAATTACGTGATAAAAATAAAGTAAAAAATGAAAAAAAAATGACACTAAATGTAACGTGGACCCCCCCAAATGGAAGGGGTAAAAAACCACAGGCAAATAAAAGGATCAATATGGGGTAAAAGTGGGTACACATTCCATCACTTATTACAAGGATAAACCTATAGTAATATTTTCTCTAGAATAAGTGGGGAAACCGCCTCACTAATAACCACTCTGATAGGATAACCGGTGATGATATTGCTGGTGAATTTGATGCTCTCTAGAGTAGAACCTTCAGTCGATAGTAGAACCTTTGAAAGTGGCATCTCCCCATTCCCAGACCCATTCCCAAAATCTCCATGATCTTCAAATCCACTAGGTTCATGGCTTCACATTACTCCTAATACACTACCTCGTCCCACAAATGAATCCCATAATATAAATAAACCAACGAAAATATCTTCCTCACTTAATTCCTTACCCAAACTCTCAGAACTCCTCGCCCATGACTTCTAAGAAGTGGTATTCCATGACATGGGTCTCCTTAGCTTTGTCTCTATACCCAAAAGAAATATTTTCTTTCCTTATAAGGTTTACGGAGAACCTACTGATGAAGATGTTGGCATACTTGTAGCTCTTGTCAACCTTCCTCTGCGCCCTCTGCTTTTCCTGCGGTGATAACCCTAAGAAATACATAACCATCCCCTCTACCCCGGAGATCACTCCAAGATCCACCCCCTCCTCCCTACTATTCCTACACAAAGCATCCCCCCTATACCCCTCCTACTCGAACATCCCAGGGCACCCCTCCTTCACCAACACACCAGCTGACCTCCCATCCAGACTCACCTCCCTCTCTTGGTGGCCCGACCTTCCTATTCCTACCTGACTCGTCTCCCGTCGACCCAACCTTTCTTGCACGAACCCCTAATCACAACCCCATGTCCCAGCCACACTCCTCCCTTGCTGTCAGCCTGCTACCAATGTGACCCCCCTCCTATCCAGTAGCATGTTCCAGCCATGCCTTCCTCACCAACACCCTCCACCTCTGGTATAATTCCCTTTCAATTTTGGGAGAGCATTCCTGCAATTTTTCCAAACCCTAATCATGGGGTATGTCAGTGTTTTTTTCTTAATTTTTTGGAAGTGAAAAGGGACCACGAGGATCAGTTCTCCCTTCCGCTGATGTAGCGTTGCGTTCACACGTGTTGAGGTAGGTGTCTGTATTCCCTTTCATCCAATGTCATTCCATGTGATGCTTGGGTTTTAGTATTTAATTTTTAAAACATGTTTCACACCCTTATTATATTCATAATTAACTAATGGTAGCATTTTCTTGCTGGTAGGTTTGGATAAAAATAGGTTATTGGATGTTTGACTAAATATTCCCATGTTTGTGCCTAGATAATTAGGTTTAATAAAACACATTTCTATTTTAAATGGTTATGTTTGATTTTTTGAGTGGTTTTTGCCTATAGAATTGTTTTATGAAACTTGTTTTTCTTGTTGGGCTGACTTTATGAAAATCGGTGTTTTGATAAAATGGTTTATTGTGTTAGTGGATGGTGTGTGTTTTGTTTCTTCAAAATAGTTTGGAAAGGACCACTTGTGCTATGCCATTAGATGTTGGAACATACATGGATATACGGAGTGAACCCATAGATGAGCCCTCAAATGATGATGAAATTTTGATTGGTTCTTTTCGCAAACCTTGGTTTTCTAAAAAGAACTTCTATCTCCACTTTCCCTCTCCTTTTGATAAATGGTTCCATGGTTTTCAAATGTCTTGGGTGGTTTCAAAATTGCACAGAAGTTTATGAGACATTTGGTGTTTGATAAAAAGTAAATTGTTTCTTAATATGGTGGGAAGCTCGTTTAACACCTTTGTGTTCATTGTGCATATTTCAAACTCATTTTGATAGTAAAGTGGATTTGAGATAAGGGCCCATTTGGAAAATGTGATAGGTTTGGGTGTTTGTTTGAAACTTAATGGCCAAATAGCAAGGGCATAGTGAAAAAAGGAATTTCTTATGGTTGAAAATGGTTTTAATGTGTTTATTTCTCTTTGATAAATTTACCCTAGATGGGTAGAACTAAAGGAAATTTGGCATTTTGAAATGGTTTTTTTAAAACTCTTTTAGGTTGGGTTCCTTGACTAGTTGTTGATCCAAGAGATTGGGAGGGGCCTTGGTATAGGACCTCCCTTGTATATTGAATGTTATGACAAGGAACTACCCTTGAGGTGGCTAGGGTGGTGTTGAGTTGTGTGGTGTGTTTGGTAATATATACATATCTTGTTGTTTAAAATGCAGGACACACCCCCTTGAGAACTATACATGAGAACCTAGCATAGAAAATAGGTTTACTTAAAACGATTGTTGCACTAGTATAGGTTATTGTACTAGCTAGTGGCCCATTGCAGGTGGATACTTGGGTTTATTACTATGGGATCGGGCCCCTCGGCCATGCTAGGTAGGGAGATGGTCGTTCATTAGGGCGTTATGATGTCATTAAGTAGGGCATTCCTTCAGGATGAGTCACATGTATAGTACGTTCCAGTCTTCCTTTGAGTTTCTAAGATTTCATATGTTTCTCCATTATGAGCATTACTATAGTCGTTAGCTAATTGCATAGAATTTTATTCTTGTACCTAGTTTTAGTATTTTTTTGGAAAATTGTGAATGTGTGATTTCTTTAAATGGATTTTAAAGTAGATGTTTCATAAGAGAAAGCACAACTCCCTTTTTCTTTTCTTGTTCTTTGTTTTAAATTATGAGGGCAATGGAGCATGTTTTTTTAAATGAAATGTGTGTATAAAAATATGTTTTTTTATAAATTTATTTCAAACTAGTATTAATGGAATGATTTTGGGAAAGGAATCACATGGATTCTTTAGTGCTTGTCTACTGATCTATTAGCTCACACCCTACCAATACCACTCTGTGTCGGTAGACCCGAGCTGTTTTGTAGGTCCAGCATCTGTTTAGGTTTTCTGACAGGTTCTCATTGTTGGATAAGTCTTGGTATTGTGATTGGTAGTGACCAAGAGGTCACATGGAGATCGTATAGTAGTGTTTTAGTTTTGTATTTTATAGTTTTGAGCTTGTTCGGTTGTATTTTGTACCTGGATCATATGCTTATTTAATGATGTTCAGTTGTTAGTTTTGATACAGTCTCAGTTTTTTCTATTTATTCATCTAGTAATGGTTATTTATTTTGGGATTAAATAATTCTCACATGTATGTTTTTATTCCTGACACTAGTTACCATCCACTGGGGATCGAGAACACCCTTCGGGTCGTGTCTCAGATCGGTTTGGGTGACTGATTCAGGGTCGACCTGGTTTGGTTCATGACAAAATGGTATCATAGTAGACCCTTAATATTTGGGGTGTCTGGTAGATGGATATTAAGAATATCGAGACTGGGGAAGTAGGTGTGGGAAGAGCATCACGAACTCCTTCTCGCATCGATCCTCGAGTTTCCAGGGGTAGTTTGGGATTTGAGTCTTTTGTGTTGGGTTGTTTTGTATTGGGGGATGATAATTGAGGTGAATCGGGCTATGTCGTGGACTCTTGTGGGGTGGTGACCCATGTGCAGTCCAAGTTCTTGATTCAAGGTCCTCCTAGTGTTATTCCTTACTTGGGGAATGGCTCACCACCATGTCATCAGTTTAGGCATAGACACTAGTTCCTCATTCCAGTGGTTCATTGTTGGTTGTGTTCCGTTCTAATTTTGGTTTGTGTAAGCATAGAAAGAAAATGAAAGGAGATTTTGAAATGAAAATATATTTTCAAAATGAAAGCCGGTTTAGAATTGAAAGGGGGATTTCTTTCAAATGGTTTTAAAAGACTGAAGTGGGTTTTAAGGAAAAAATGTTTGAATTAGAAGATTGGGTATATGTTTTTATTTGATGTTGAAAAGATAGGTTTAAACCTTGGTACTCTTAATGGAGGGTCACATATGCGTGGGTGTGTATGAAGAGTGTGTGGGGGAACTTGTTCATGGGTCATGTAAGTGGGATTGGATGAATGCGTGTGTGATGGTTCATAAGACTTCATGGGTGAGTCTTTAAAATTTAATGATTTTTGAAATTCAGCTTTGGTATTTGAAAATTGGTCTAAGAGGAAGGCCATTTAAAAATTTAAAGTAAAATGGATTTTTTTTTAGGGATTTTATTTGGTTTAAAAAGAGTGTTTTTGGTATTTTGAAAGTGGATTTTCAATGTGGTGATTTCAAAAACTAATATGAAATGGGATTTCTGAGAGAGTGTTTTTGGTTGATCTTGAGTTTGTTTGGATTATGAGCCGGTTGTTTTGATCTCAAGGTGTTTTCATTTGATTGTGTTTTGGGATTGATGTCGGTTTCAATCTATGTTTCTCGTGTTGTTTAGGATGTGCTGCCTAGAAAGTCTCCAAAAAAATTTAATGTATTATGCCCAATTTTGGTTCAAATCAGGTGTTTCCTATTTATCGAGGTAGTCGAGGTTTTTTAGAGGCAGTGATGTGGTTGTGGAATTAGAGTGTGTCTTCAGGTGGTTGGTAACTCCTAAGTTTAATAAGTTTCGTCTCATCTCAGGTTTGTTTGGGGTCTAGTTTTGGACCCATGGAGGTTATATGCCTCTCCATCTTTGAAGTATGGGGTGTAGTTGGTGGTAACCATCTCTCACGAAGTTTCCCCATCGAGCAAGGAGTGCATGCCAGAGGAACCAGTATGTAAGAAGCTATCCTCATTGGCTCTGACATCTAGTTTTTCAGACCACATTCTGATGCGCCATTGGCATGTCTGCTTTGGGAATTCTAAGTCATCATGTTGCATCCCTCTGAAAACATACCACTGTTGTGGTTATTTGAATCATTGGAAGGAAGGAGTTGGGAATGGGGGATGCAAATTCTTGACTGTGAGGCATGGGACGCTTCAGCCATCAGAGCCCCAGCCATAGGTCTCAGGGTGAATATTTCACACAGTCAAGAGTTTCCAAGGGTGTCTAAAGCCTTAGATTGATTTTTGTTTTAAGAGATTGGGATGTAAAAATCCAAAGTTTCCTTGTTCTATTCTTTTCACTATTGTAAGTTCATCCTTTTTGTGGTGGTGTGATGAACTCGTTCTGCCACAATTCAAGTGGCGTAGTCTACTCTATGTGTGGATTTTAAACTGTTTGTATTACTTGAGGGGTGTTGGGCCCGTGAATTAACAGATGTGTTCTGATTTTTAGTTTATTTTGTTCCATGTTTGTTAGGGGGATGTTTAGATTCATGAGATTGATGGGCGGTGTTTCTGGACCCTTCCATTGTTCAGGTGCCTTTCAGTGATTTTTCCTCTAGTGTGCTTTAGTTCTTATATAGGATTTCTCAATTCTAGTGTCCCATCATGCCGGGTTGCCCCGTGATAGTTTTAATCCTGTTGGTGGAGTCATTCTGTTAGTATTGAGTAAGTTGGTTGAGTTCGGGATGGGAATTTCCTAGTACCTGATTGCAGTGAAGGGTTTATTCAGTTGGTATGGGAGGCATTGAGATAATTTCTTAGCCATTAGTTGTTGGGTCATCTCATAGCAATATTTATGTTTAAGTATTTGGAGTATTGTTTGGTATATTTGGGGAAATTGAATGATTTTAGTTTTGGAGTTACCGCATTCCCCCCCCCCCCACCCATGAGGGTGGTGGGTTCGGGTTTCATCATTCTAGTGTTAGTGGAATTTTTATGGTGGGGAGAACCCTCCCATGTTAACCCCTCAATCTCATGTTGTGGTCATTCTTGAATTGGTCGAGTGTGACCTGTGGAGAGTGAGGTAATCCTGGTACCCTCGGTTTTTCTTGGGTTTGTCTGGGCTTAGACTCAAGTTTTTGTTAACTATTGGCTTGGTGATCTTCTCGGGTCAAAACATTTTGTGGTGGGGAGAATTGCCACACCCCGACCACAAGTTTCCCTTATTTATAATTATAGTTCGATATTGAATCTTTGGATGAAGTTTGGGATCAGGTCCGAGTATAAATTTTTTGAATTTTGTTTACCTTATGGAGTTTTAGGCCAGTACACGGGCACTGCATGATTAGCAATAACCGTACGATCAGCCCAAACAACCATCCAGCTGGACAATTCTTAAAATGAATAAATTTTATAAACGTTTATTACTTAATAATATTATTATTATTATGTTGATACTAATAATATCATTATTATTATTAAATTATTTTAATAGTATTATTTTTAAATTTCAATTAATATTATTACTTTTTAAATTCTTATTATTGTGATTATTATTATTATTATTATTATCAAGATTAATATTATTATTATTATTGGTAATTATTTATATTTATGTTTATTTATGTTTTATTTTATTTAAGTTTTAATTATACTTTTTTCTAACCTAGGTTTCCCCTTCACCCTACCTCATGGCACAACCCCCTCCCTTTAGTGTTCTTACATGCAACATCCCCCCAGTACCACTCCTACTCGAACCTCCCAGTGCACCCCTCCTTCGTCAGTGCTCTAGCTACCCTCCCATTCGGCCCCACTTCCCTCTCCTAGCGGTCAGACCACCCTCCTCCTACGTGACCCGACTCCTGGCGGCCCGACCTTTCCAACATGAACCCCTACTAGCGACCCCTTGTTTTGGCTTCACTTCTCCATTTCCATCAGCCTGCTACCAGTGTGACCCCCCCCCCCCTTGTCAGGTGTCCTATTCAGGTCGTGCCTCCCTTGCCAATGCCCTCCACCACTAGTATAATTATCTTTCAATTTTGGGAGGGT
Organism: Viscum album; assembly: GCA_963277665.1. Lineage (NCBI taxonomy): Eukaryota > Viridiplantae > Streptophyta > Magnoliopsida > Santalales > Viscaceae > Viscum > Viscum album. Next base: position 821,780,370 of record OY728166.1, read on the forward strand.
TTTCATTAAATTTGGCCAAACCCTAATCATGGGGTATGTCAGTGTGTTTTTATTAATTTTTAGGAAGTGTGAAGGGACTATGAGGCTCAGTTCATCCTTCTACTGAAGCAGCGTCACGTTTTTACATGTTAAAGATGATGTCTCCATGCCCTTTATTCCAATTTCATTCCATGTGATTCTTGGGTTTTATTATTTAATTTTTAAACCATGTTTCTAACCCTTATTATAGTCATAGTTAATTAATGATAGCATTTTATTCTTGGTAGGTTTGGCTAAAAATAGGTTTTTGAAACCTAATACTAAGTTCCAGGCCATGGGGACTGGGAATTCTCTTCAGGCCATGCTGCAAACTGGTTTGGGTGACCGGTTCAGGGTTGACCAGGGTTTGGTTCAAGAAAAAATGGTATCAGAGAAGACCCTTGATATTTGGTGTGTCCAGTAGATAGAGATTAGGACTATCGAGAATTGGGTGGTAAGTTTGGGAAGATCATCTCAAACTCTTGATCGTACTGATCCTTGCATTTCTAGGGGTAGCCCTAGATTTGAATCTTTTGTGTTGGGTTGTTTAGGATTGGGGTATGATAATGGAGGTGAATCGGGTTATGTTGTGGCCTCACGTTGGGTGGTGACCCATGTGGAGTCCAAGTTCCCAGTTCAAGGTCCTCTTAGTATTATTCCATACTTGGGGCATGACTCACCACCATGTTGCCAGTTTAGGCATAGGCACTAGATTCACATTTCGGTGGTTTATTGTTGGTTGGGTTCCATTCTAATTTCAATTGGTTTAAGCGTAGTCTAAAAATGAAAGGAGACTTTGAAATGAAAATTGATTTTCAAAATGGAGGCATTTTTGGAATTGAAAAATGGATTTCTTTCAAATGGTTTTAAATTAGTGAAGTTTGTTTTGAAGGAAAATGTTTGAATTGGAACATTGGGTATATATTTTGATTTTATGTGGAAAAGATATGTTCTAACCTTGGTACTCTTTATGGAGGGTCACATGTGTATGGGTATGTCTAAAGAGTGTGTGGGGAAACTTTTTTGTTGGTGATGTAAGTGTGATTGGATGAACACACGTGTGATAGTTCATAAGATTTCATGGTTGTGTCTTTAAAATTTAAAGATTTTGGAAATTGGGCATCGGTATTTGGAATTTTTCCTGGGAGAAAGGCGGTTTTAAAATTTAAAGGAAAATGGATTTTTTTAGGAATTTGATTTGGTTTAAAAAGATATTTTTTGGTATTTTGAAAGTGTCTCAGGAATGTGGTGATTTCGAAAACTAATATGAAATTGGATTTATGAAAGAGTGTTTTTGGTTGTGCTTGAGTTTTTATGGATATCGAGCTGGTTGTTTTTGAGCTCGATGTGTTTTCTTTTGATTGTGTTTTGTGCTTGATGTCAGTTTCAGTCTGTGTTTCTCATGTTGTTATGGATGTGTTACCTAGAAAGTCTCCAAAAGTTGTTAATGATCTGTGCCCAATTCTGGTTCAAATCGAGTGTTTCCTATTTATTGATGTAGTCGAGGTTAGTTAGAGGCAGTGGTGTGGTTACGGAATTTGAGTGTGTCTTTAGGTGGTTGGGAACTCTTGAGTTTAATAAGGTTCATGTCATCTCAGGTTTGTTTGGGGGTCTAGTTTTGGACCAGTAGAGGTTAGATGCCTATCCATATTTGAAGTATGGGGTTTATTTGGTGGTGATCGACTCTTGAGAAGGTTCCCCATCTGTTGAGGAGTGCATGCCATAGGAACCTAACTGTAAGAAGTTATCCTCATTGGCTCTAACTTCTTTTTCTTCATACCACTTTTTGATGTGCCATTGGTATGGACAGTTTGGGCATTCTAAGCCACCATGTTTCATCCCCATGAAAACGTACAACCATTATGGTCGTTTGAATCATCAGAAGGAAGAAGAATCGCAATGTGCAGTCTGTTGAAGCCAGTTATTGTGGACGGTCTTATTTTGGACCCAGTCTGAGAAGGCCTTGAGGGTGTCTTCATTAGTGCGGTAATGTTTCATGGTGAATTAATTGAGTTTCGCCCAAGTAAAGTTCATGTACACGCGACCATTTATGGCGTCTCCCATCAGTTTGTGGGGCAGTGACACCACCTTGTCTGCCTGGGGGCATAGGAAGAACGTCAGAATTATTCTCGGCCAGCTGCTGTTCACCACCACTCAATGCATGCAACTCTTATACATCCCATTGTAAGCACCTGAAAGGTATCTCCGATGTTGATGACATGGTGTGTGGGACAGGGAGGATATAATTCCAAGTGGAATCCACCAGTACTTCCAGGCCGCCAACCAGATCTTGTTGGAGGAGGGTGAGGGAGGTTAGGTCCTTGTGTGGTCTCGTCCCCAGCACTAGATCTGGCTACTAGAATGGTGGGTAGTAGTTCATCCTCATGATCAAATCATTCCCCTCTTAGAAGCTTTAGAAGTGGACTCTCCCAACTCTAAGGCTCACTCCCAACACATCCATGATCTCTAAAGCCACGTGGTTCATGCCTTCACAATACTCCTAGTACACTACCATGTCCCACAAACCAATCCCATCATATAAATAACCCGACAAAATCAGTCTCCAAAACTAATTCCTTAACCAAACTCTGAGAACTCCTCACCCATGACTTACATGAGGTAGTCTTCCACAATGTGGGTCTCTTTCGCCTCATCTCTGTACCCAAAAGACTGAGTTTCTTTCCATAGAAAGTTTGTGGAGAACCTACCGATGAAGCTGATGGTGTACCCATATCTATCATCGACCTTACTTTTCCCATCTTCTTCTCCTATGGAGATATCCCAAAGAATGACGTCATCTTCTCCTCCACCATGGCGATCAGGCAGGGATCCACCTTGTGGTTCTTCGCTATGAAGAACCTGTGCTTCCTGTATGCATCATGAAACTATTTGTACTTGTTTTTTATTACACATCACGATCCAAATTCTTCTTAAGGGAGTTGAATTCAGGTCTGGTCCCCCTATTTCTGATCGGATTCCCTACAATCACCCTCAACCCTCTTATTTAGAAGAAAACATTTATCTCAAACGGTCGATATATCTTCCAAATATCTCTATTATATTCTCTACATCACTAAAAATTTGAATTTTAACTTCCACCTTTGAATTAGACCTCATCTTCCCATATACAACCTTCAAATCCCTTATGCTTATTCCTTGTATCTCCCTTGAAAATAAATCTCCAATATTATCGCAAGGATAATGATATTCAAATTGAAAATTTCCTACAGATATATGACAAACATAGCTTATAACTATGCATTTTCTTGGGTGATTTATCATCACTTTCACTTTGCACCACTGCACTATGCTGAAAATCTTCATCTCCACAATATACCAAATGTTGGACACCACAATGACTCCTAAAAATTCCCTGCACATGCCATTACTAGCATGGATATCAACCTTTACTATAGTAGAAATACTCCCATGTAAACATATTTACCATGAGTATAACCATACAAAAAACCTAGGTGTTTTATGGATTAAGAAATTCCTAACTCTGTGATTCATATGTGGCTTATGATGGAAATTTCTTATGCAACCATTTTTTTAAATGATTTACTCTTACATGAGAATTTATGAATGTTTTCATACATGAGTATGGATGCATCACTTGCGTAGCATAATAAGGACCAATAAATACCAACCTAATCTGCTAAAATGTATCAATAATTCCACTGAAAATACATTAAATTATAATTAAACATTTCAATTTCTTTATAAATTATAGAAATGGAAAATTCCAAATTGTGATTCCGTATTTATTTACTAAAATCAACAGAGCATGTCAATATTTTTATTCAACTAATTCAACTTCAAAAAACCATCTTGAATGAGTATGAAATTTGAACACACATGTTCAAGATAAAAAATAATGTCATGTTTATTTGAATTAAAGGCATCCAAATGTTGTCAAGTTGCAGCAAAGAGTGCCAATTATTGGATTATCATCACCTAGATTCCTTTACCTCATAGTACAAGGCCTATAAATTTTCACTTGCAGTAGTTTCTTCCCTCTATTTACGCCATTATGGATTCCTTCCTCTTTCATTCCAACCTCGGCTGCAATTAGTAAGTGGTTCTTTATTTTCAGGACGTTCTTACTCTTATCCCCACTTTCATTCACTCTGATCACCATTGGATTTCTTTATATCATCATATTGATCTTTTTTTCAGCTTACTTTATCTTTTCATCCCATTGAGATAGACTATCACTACCCACCATCACCATGATGATGAAAGGGACAATAAACTTCTAGACCCTTAATTCTTGAAGTTTAAGGAGAGATAATGACCCCCGAGTTCCTCCTTCAATAGGCCCTAGAGTGGAGACTAGCGCCAAGGTTATATAATCTCACATAAATATGGAAGGTATTATCCTTTTTATTTAATAAGATTGGGAGATAAGATGGTAAAAATTCAAACAACACTAAAACTGAAGGTAAAAGTAAAGCCAAAACCTATTCCCATATGCATGTTCAAAGATAAACTGACACAATGTACAAGACAAATCCAAAGTAAAGTACCAAAAGAAAAGAAAACAACAACAACAATTGTCCCAACGTACGAGATAGTACTATCTCGCACGGTACTCGAAGACCTAATAGAAATATAGAAGAATTTTTATATACATAGGGTGAGTATATAGGTATACAAAGTAGGGAAAAGTAAAATCTCTCATGCACAAGTGGGGAGACATTCTAATTACCCATGAAAAAGTAGAGGTAACCAAAACACCTAGTAAGGAAAACTATCCACCCAGCCTCACCAAAGAACACTCTCCAAATAAAACAAGTCAGGTAAAGTAATAGTAACAACACATCGATATTTGGGTACCCCGTGCCGATTTCCCACTAGTTATTGAAGACATCCTACATGTCAGACCTCCCCTGCCATTTTTTACTGTAGTCCCACTGCCGCCCCAAAAAAACCTTATGGGCCACCACAACCACGCATCCCGCTCATAGACACCTGGGCCACCACAACCATGCATTCCGCCCATAGATACATGGGCCACCACAACCATACGTAACCATGCCCGTAGACACCTGGGCCAAAAAGACTACCTCCACACCCGAAGAAACTTGGTCCTCATCTTGAAGACACTTGGGAAACAAAATATCCCGTACACACCTAGGCCAACCACCACAACATACCCATCCCAAAGAGTCTTGGGCTATAATGGAGCTCAGGCCATCACGACATGCACGAAGAATCTTGGGATACCTGGAATAGGGAGCATAAAAAGAGCTAATAACCAACCACTCATAGAAATATTGGAAAAAACACCCTCTCCCGTGAAATGGGGGTGTTCGGCACAAAGTGCTCAACATGAGTGGGGTGTGTATAAAAAACACCGAAAATAAATATTTTACATATATGAAATCAAACACTCCTCCCAACCTAAGGGTTCCGAAGCATAACCACCCTCGTTACTATTACTACATGCACACACACAATAGCCACAACCAGAGTGAAAACCATTATTGGAAAGAAATCCACCATTCTCATTATCATGTTCAAATTATTCCATTTAAAATATTCTTTCACTACTGGGTAACTAACAAACAGAGCTGCAAGCCAAGACAATAATAGAAGGAAAATAGCCAAGCAGTAATTTAATCATTCACACTAGGCTCTCTTGTAAAGTCACAACATCAAAAGGAATATGTGAGATATCTCGAAGTATTGGAACCAAAACAAGCCCCAACATACGGGCATAGATCCACAAACCAACAAATGAACAATAGGAGATCCCATTCCCATCAACATCACCCAACAAGCATAAACAAGAGTAACCACACATATTACTAGAACAGAGCAAGTAAGTTTCCAGATTTATCTGCATCATTCATTAATTTTCTTCCTTCCATTTTGTTTACCGGGGTGATCAAACAAGGATTATTATTCATTGGGAATACATTTTATCAACCAACTTTATGTGATTAACCCATTTCCATGTTACATCCATTAATTCACAAGTTTCTACAGAAAACAGAGGTTCCTTACTGTGCAAGAAAGGACCACCAATGAACAATAATTTTAGTGGGAATAAGTCCATACAATTCACAACATATAAGAGAAGATGAAAGTGTACAACAACATCACCATCAATCACACCCATTTATTCTTTAAGGTTCAATTATTATCTTTGTTAAGGTTTGGTTTCATCCACGTCCCGAGAGAAACATTATCTTACCCACCCTGCATGATACACAAAAAAGAGAGACAAAATAAGAATCCCTACTTGGATGATCAACGATCGAATTTTTCTCCTCGTGCCAAGAACTAGGGATGGACGGCTTGTAGGGAAAGAACTCCAAGGGCTCCATGGATATGTGGGATGGGCTCCAGCATGGGCATACGATTCATCTCCATAGTAAGTCTCTATGGAATACATTAGAGAATGGAAAGGAATTATGAATATAGGAACTCAGATTAAGAAAAGTACAGACCATAAAACAAGGGAGACGATTTCGAAGTACATGAAGTCGGATCGTGGCTTGACTATGTGGTTGGGTGGTTTCACACTTCAGGATTAATTTTTATTTAATAATTCTCCTCATAGATGGTGGAGATAATGACTGTGAGTTAATATATATCTTCTATATAAATAGAAGCCATGTAATAGGGGTGAAACTAGAAAGCATGAGGAAAGGTGTGACACCAAGAAAAAAAGGCCACATGTTTTGGTAATAAATAGTTGCCTGACTGTTAGGGGTTTAAAAAATATTTTACTGGCCTTAAATGGATTCGAAAAGGGTATTAAAACATTTTTATGTCAAAATATACATTATGTGGGAGGAACTAGAAAAACTTAGGACACTAAAAAAAGACAAATGGTGGGAGACACCATAATGGTGCCACCGTAACGGTGGCACTGGTTGGGTGAGACACCGTAAGCAGTGCCATTGTGATCGGTGCCACCGTGACCTGTGGAACCATTTGGTGGAACCGAGTTTTTGGAAAACCCTCTGGCAAGAAGCACCACTAAAAACACTACCAACACTAGATTTTCACAAAGGGATCGAAAAAATGGGTTATTACATCAATTACCTCTCAAACTATTCTTGTCCACGAAAATTTAGAACCGATCGAAGAAAAAGAGGTACGAACAACTATCCTTAAGATACCTATGAGGAGTAAACCTCCTTCATATCTATCTTCTAAACAATTGGGGAAACACTAAGGCTTTACAAGGACACCTCCTCAACATATTAAGAACACCTCTCCCTCATACCAATCAACTGTAGAAGCACTACAGCCCCTCTCCCCCAAGAAACCACACAAACATATAAAGGTATCACCGTTCATACATATGGGTTAGGGATTCCCTTCTCCCATGTAAAGATACTATCTAATTTGGGAAGTAATGACTCGCTCGCATGGGTTGAATTGAATCCTACTTAATGCGTCTTGATTAGGGATTGGGTCCTCCCCTCCCCACAGTGAGGACTTTACATGCATTTAGAGAATAAGGAAAACAGTCCATCTCATAGAAAACAAGGTTAATCATTATGCCCCAAAAAAGCACAAGACAAACACAAAACCAAAACTCAAAACAGCTCTGGATAATGGGCATGAATTTGTGCCTCCCATTCCCAGGTACTTTCCTCATGGTCACCATGCCTCCACAACACACGAACCAAGGGAATGGTCTGCCCACGAAGAACCTTCTCCTCACAATCCTCAATTCTTACTGGCCACTCCACAAATGCCGCATAATCCTTTATAATCTATATTTCCCTAATCGACGATGTGAGAATCATTGTGTAGATACCGATGGAGCAGAGACACATGGAATGTGTTGTGGACCCTCTATAGTGGCGATGGTAGGGCCAGCTGATAAGCCACTTTGCTGGCCCGTCGCAACACCTCTAAGGGTACAACGAACCTGGGATAAAGCTTACTCCCCATACCAAACCTCCATTTCCCACGTCGAGGGGATAACTTTAAGAGAACATGGTCCCCAACCTCTAATTCCGAGGGTCTCCTTCTATGATCGACATATGACTTCTGCCAGTCCCGAGCTGCCTTCATCCTCTCACACACAATCTAGACCTTCTCTGTTGTGCTCTATACCACCTCTGGGCCAAGAACACTTGCCTCCCCAACCTATCTCATGTACACAGATGAACAACATGGTCTTCTGTACAAGTCTTCGAACGAGTCCATTCTAATGGTAGGGTGGTAGATATTATTGTAGGAAAACATTACCAGTGGCAAGGGTTGCACCCATGATCCTTTGAAGTCTAGAACACAAGCCTACAACATGTCCTCCAACGTTTGGATGGTCCTCTCTATCTGCCCATCCATCTGAGGGTGGAAACCAGTGCTAAGGCAAAGCTAGGTGCCAAAATAATGCTATAATCCTTTTCAGACTTAGGAAGTAAATCGTGTGTCCTGATCCGAAATGATGGTTCTGGGAACTCCGTGTAGCTGCACAACTTCACCCATGGACTTCAGCTCCAAGTCATCAATGGTGCTCAACTCCTTAACTGCTAATAAGTGAGCCGATTTCATCATCTGGTCTACCACCACCTAGAGAGCATCTGTAATAACCCACCAATTCTCATTGGCTTGAGAGCTCAACAAGTCATTACTTGGCCTTAAGTGACATCCCCAAGGCGCCAAAGGCTGACAATAAATGACGAAGGGTTTCAAGACAAGTGGGGGACAATTTACCCTTTTAGAAAAAACAACAAACAATGAAAACTAGATAAAAATCTCCAAGAATCCACTATATGATGCATGATTTAAAACCGAAACAACTCAACCATTACTTTCATAATAACCTAACCACGTGCAACAACGGAATACAAAACCAAATCAGAGTAAACAGTTGAAAGACAATTACAAGACTTCAAGATGACAACCCAAATCCATGCTCCACAAGCTCCAAAATCCATCTTCACTAACTAGCCCAAGAGTCACGAAGTAGTGTTATAAACGTGTGACACTTTAACTTTTCCAATATCCTGGTATAAGACATCTGCAAAAGCACCATTGTGCCAAACCAGGGGGTGAGTAATGAATCTCAATAGGTTTTCCCCGATGTATTCTCAACCCATGACTCTAGGACAAAACATGTTAGCACATTTATATAAAACAATTTATATAAAACAATTCCAAAACAGTTCATAATATAACAAGTTCCATGTCAAAGCCATTTCCAAAAAAAACCATTTTTAAAAAAACCATCTTTCTCAAGAAAAAAAATCAAGAAAAGTTTCAAATCAAATTCACATTTCCATTTTGGTACATTCATTTCATTTCACAAATCCACACAACCAACCATTTCACAACCCGTGAAAATTCACAATGCATGCATCGTTATGATAGTTCCATACTCATGAGAGGTCTCTCATCAATCTACCAAGTCATCACAAGGTAATTATTCCCCATGTTCCATTACACTTTTGGCACCGAGAACAAGTTCATATTTCAACCAAGCCTCGTAAATGCAATATGAACACACACACCAAGTATGCCCAAAAACCACACCATTTCAATAATGTGAAAACCATTTCAATAAAACAGCCTTTTTATTGAAAACCATTTTCCCACAAACAATTTTCCAAATCCAGCAAATCTGTATTTTAAAATCACCATTTTAAAATCAAGAAACCAAAACACTTTGTACAAACCATTCATTCAATTTCCACAATTTCATCAAAACCCATAAATCAACACTAAAGAATATTTATAACATGCTTTGCACCAAAATTTAACAATCCAAACCAAGAAATTAAATCAATTTGAACTAATTATTCAAGTTCTAAGAAAAAGGAATCAAGATTAAAGCCACCTACCTCAACAAATTGGGAGAAACCAACCAACGGACGAAGAACGCCAAGAAAACCGAGTCAAAACTCCAAAAACCCTCCTTAGATCTCTTCTCCTAACACAACCAAGACCAAATCTTGTCATATTTGGAATTCAAACCCTTAGATCTACCCATAACAGGCGTATATCTAAAAAAACAAGAGAGGAGGATAAGTATATCTAAGTAGATCTAAGAAACCAATCAAGAACGATCACATACCTTAAGAATCTGACTTTAATTCACCAAGAGAAGCCTTTGGATCGCCTCTAAAATGATTTGGAGAAGTCTTCCAACATTAAATGGATAGTAATACCGAGTTAGGGCCACTGATGAAGTTTAAACAAGGCAATTAAAGGCAAAATGAGTTTGATCCACAATTTTAGGATCTAAATTTAAGTGACCGCAAGGTTAGTCCGCACGGTTTGAAAAACCGTGTGCTAACCATGCTTTAGATTCTTCCTCATCCATCCTTCACGAACAGCCTCATCTCATGGTTTCCCTTACCCATGCACCGACCGTGTGGAAGCCACTTCCTCCCCTATCATCCACGCACGGTTTGGCCGCACGGTTTAGTCTAACCATGCGCTACCCGTGCGCCTTCCCCTTTACTTCAAACTTCAATCCAGGATCTCCCGAATCTCCCAAAAGTCACCCTTAACTTTTAAAATAAGAAAAGAAACAATTAAGGGTTACATACTAGAAATAGGGGGTACTAAATTCTCCACACCATTGGCTTTTTCGTCCCCAGAAAGTAGAAAACCATGGGTTGCTTGAATGATTTCTGGCCACTGCTCTTTCATTTCTTTCTTGTGTTCCCAAGTCTCTTCCTGAATCTGACCATGATTCCATAAAACTCGCACTAGACCGATGCTTTTTCCATAAAAGACTTTATCCTACCTATTCACAATCCACACCGGGATATGTACCAATGAAACATCCAGCTCTAGTTCAATGTGATCCCATCTGATCACATGGTCAGGATCAGGCCGATACTTCTTCAACTGAGATACATGGAACACATTATGCACCAAACTGAACCATGGTGGTAATGTCAACTGATATTCCACCTTGACAAATCATTCCAGTATCTCAAAAGGGCCTAGATATCAAGTAGATAATTTTCCCTGCTTCCCAAAATGATGATTTCCAATCCTTGGAGAGATTCTCAAAAAGACATGATCACTCACCGCAAATGACAAGGGTCTTTAGTGACGATCCGCATAGGATTCTGACGACTCTGTGCCATCTCCATCCTCTTCTTTATCAACTGAATCTTCTCTATTGTTTCTTGGACAAGTCTCGGCCCAACTAGTGAAGTCTCACCTGTTTCCACCCAACAAAGTAGAGAACGACAAGGATTCCCATACAATGCTTCAAAGGAATCCATGTGTATTGAGGCCTGATAACTGTAGTTATATGTGAACTCCACTAAAGGAAAATTCTCTTCCCACGAGCCACCAAAATCCATTACACAAGCCCGCAACATGTCTTCCAACATTTGTATCATCCGCTCGGATTGCCAATCCGTCTGAGGATGATACGTTGTGCTCATCGTCAACTGAGTCTCGAGGGCTTGTTGTAAGGATTTCCAGAAACGAGATGTGAACCTCAGATATCTGTCTGACATGATTGAAATGGGTACTCCATGTCTCTTTACCACTTCCCGGATATAGATTTTTGAAATATCTTCCACCATATGGGTTTCACGAATAGGGATGAAATGGGCCGACTTGGTCAGACGATCCACTATCACCCAAATAGCATAGTGTTTCTAGACCGTTTGTGGAAGACCTGTAACAAAAACCATTGCTATATGATCCCATTTCCACACTGGGATAGGTAAAGACTATAACATACCATCTGGTCTCTGATGCTCTGCTTTAACCTGCTGATAAGTTAAGCACCGTTAGACAAACTCGGCCACCTTTCTTTTCATGTCGCTCCTCTAAAACTGCACCCTCAACGCCTTAAACATCTTTTGTCTACCCGGATGTACCGCCCATCATTAATGGTGGTAAACATGAAGAAGTTGTTCCTTACATGCTATAGGTACAACCATCTGATCTCTGAAACACAAAAATGAACCCAATTTCAGTTTCCAGCCATCAATGGTCTCCCCACCATTGAGTTTTGAACTCATTACCATACATTTTGCATCAGATGTTTGTGCCCCTTTGACCAATTTTACCAGATCAAGAACAAGCGTAGATGAAAATAAAACTGCAATATCACCTTGTGTTTCAAATTCCACATGAATTTTGGATAAAACCGACATCAACTGCCATTCGTCTGAAGTTTCCTTTGCCAACTGAGCATACGAATTCCTGCTTAATGCATCGGCCACCGAATTTCCCTTACCCGGTGTATACATCAATTCAAATTCAAACATTTGAAGATACTCCATCCATCTCCTCTGCCTCAGATTCAAATCTCGTTGTGAGAAAATGTGTTTCAAGCTTTTCTGATCTGTAAACACAATAAATTTCTCACCAAAGAGATAATGTCTCCATGTTTTCAAAGTATGGACGACTACAGCCAATTCCAAGTCATGTGTTGGGTAATTCTTCTCATGAACCCTCAAATGCCTTGACCCATAAGAAACAACATAGTCTCCTTGCATGAGAACACAACCCAACCATGATCCTGAAGCCTCACAATACACCACATACCCATGTCCTGATTTTGGCAAGATCAAGATGGATGTTAATGTAAGGCGGACTTTCAACTCTTGAAAATATCTTTGACATTCCTTAATCCATTGAAATGCACTATTATTCTTTGTCAATGCTGTCATAGGCAAAGCTAGTTGTGATAATTCACGCACAAAGCATCGATAATAACCAGCTAGACCAAGAAAAATGTGTATCTCAAAGACATTCTTCAGCAGTTTCCAAGAAAGAATAGATTCTATCTTTTCTGGATCCACTGAAACACCTTTCTCAGAAACAACATGGCCCAGAAAGCGTACCTCTTGTATCCAAAAATCACACTTTGATAATTTGGCATACAATTGATGGTCTCTTAATATTTCCAACACTATCACCAAGTGTTTCTCATGCTCATAACTTGTTCTTGAATACACCAATATGTCATCCACAAACACCACAACAAAAGAATCCAGATATTGCTGAAATATCTGATTCATCAAATCCATGAAGACTGCTGGTGCATTCATTTGATTGAAAGGCATGACTACATATTCGTAGTGGCCATATCTGCTTCTAAAGGCTATATTCGGAATATCGTCCTTCTGAACTCGCAACTGGTGATATCCTGACCGCAATTCAATCTTAGAGAACCACTGATCTCCTCTCAATTGATCAAATATGTCATAAATGCATGGAAGTGGATATCTATTCTTTATCGTAATTTGGTTAAGTTTACGATAATCCACACATAGCCTCAAAGTTCCATCTGTTTTCTTTACAAACAAAATCGGTGCTGTCCTCAGAGACATACTAGGCCGAATAAAACCTTTGCTTTCCAGCTCCTCTAACTGCACCTTCAATTCCTTTAAATCTATTGGTTACATCCTATAAGATGGAAGTGAGATGGAACTGGTCCCCAGATGGAGATCAATCGTAAACTCCACTTCTCTTACAAGTGGTAACCCTGAGAATTTTTTAGGAAAAACATCAGGAAATTGATCCACCATAGCTGGAAAAATATTTTCCGCGATCTCTTCCAATGATGCCAAAGTAAATGCTGCCAATTAGTAAGATATCGTTCCCACCATTGGTCCCAACAAGTTCTTTGCAGCTTTTTTTACCATCCTCTCTCCTCTGAAGAGATGGTCGATTCCGTCCTCCATCGTGAAACTAATCGTTCTCCCATAACAATCGATGTGAGCCTTAAACATTGTCAACCAATCCATGCATAGGATTATATCATAGACATCCATATCAGTCATAGAGAAATATCATTTCAGCTCTGCTCCATCAACCATTATAGAACATTCTCTACACACAAAGGATTGACATTCTCTTTCACCCAGAGGAGTTTATAGTTTTAACACAGAGGGCATCATTTCAGCTTTGAAGTTTAGAAAATCAGAAATATGAGAAGCAAGAAAAGAATGTGATGCACCAGTATCGAACAACACTTGCATGATGGTATAATTCAAAAGAATCATACCTCTCACCGTAGACGGTCCAGACCGGTCATCCACAATCACCTGTTCCGCTCCATACAATTGGTTTGTTGCTGCACTTTGCTCTTTATTTATTTGTTCAGATTTCCATGCCTAAGGTGTCATGGTATTCCTGGAATCACCATAACTAGCTTTGTTCTGCTGGTGAGGCTAATTTTTTTGTCCTTGCCCTGTCGAAGCATAAGATGCTTGTGATGCCTGGGAAGTGTCAGGTGCACCCGACCTCGGAGCACTGCGACAATATCGCTGAAGATGCCCCATCTTGTTGCAATTGTGACATGATTTTTGTGGTGTTGTACATTCTCGTTTCATGTGGTTAATCGCGTCACATTGAAAACACCCAGATTTCATCATGGGTCGTGGAGGAAGATTCACTGATTTGGCTGTCTGATTCTGATTTACACTCCCACCTTGGAAGTAGGTGTCCCTCGTCCGCTTGTTCCCGGCATTAGAGTTCCCACCTGTTCCCGTGGGTATCATCATACTTCCTCCTCCCATAACTCCGGATATGTCTCTTTCAGCTACTATTACTCTATTTACCGTCTCCGTATAGTCTGTAATACAGAGTAAATCTATCTTCGAGCGAATCTCCTGTCATAACCCTGATTCAAAAATGTGTTCCTATAGCGACGCACTTGCAGCAACCTCCGGTGCAAAGCGTACTAAATTCATGAATTTAGATGCATACTCCGTGATAGAGAGATTCTCCTACTTCAAGCTGAAAAAGTCAGTTGTCCTATGGATCTTGAACGTGTGAGGATAGAATTGTTTATTAAATATTTCTTCAAATTCTTCCCAGCTCAGGACTTGATCCACCTTAGTCTGCACCACCAGCTCCCACCACTATCGTGCAAGATCTCCAGCATATACGTTTCCAAATTTACTTTCAACTCTACTAGTATGCCGATGAAATCGAAGATATGATTCATCCTGCTTAGCCACACCTCCGCCTTTTCTGGTTCAAAATCACCTCGAAAAATGGGTGGGTTCTGCTTCTAGAACTGGACAGAATGGTCTATATACCTTGACCCATCCCTCTGATTTCTGGTGTCCACTGCCTGAAATGCTTGAATGATACTCTGAACTAGCTCTTGGTTCACACGTGGTTCAGGTACAACCACATTCTCTGCAGCTTCTTATATTTGGTTTCTACGACATCTAACGGTTGCCATTTTCTATAAAAACAACACATGCTGTTAGTCTCACTTCCTAGCAACTGAAGGCTTAACATTTCAATCTCTATTACACCACTATTAAAACATCCATTTCCAACCATTTATAAAATAGATCATTTCCTTCTTTTTAAAATCAAACTATTTTCAAAATACTTCAACCATTACCTTTTCAAAAATCTTTCATTTGAAAACTTGCTTAAAATTTTTAGAAATCACGCTTTTGCATCAAACCATAATCCATTTCTCAAAATGATTTATGCAATCCTAGTGGGAAGTCATTACTCTGTAATGCATGTCATGCTCATCTCATTGGCTAAACCCAAGACAATGAGATTTCCTACATTCTAGAAATGTATCCAAAACACTTATCTACCCAACACCCCGGTAACTTGAAGTTCAACATAAACAGGTTAGCTATATCCTTTTATGTTATACATTTCATGTTCCGACAATCCTACTCCTGTCTAAGATGACCACTCAGGGAATAGACAAGGATGAATTTCAACTCCAATACCAAGAACATAGATGACCACTTGTTAGGCAAGGACCGAACAAGCTGATACCATTTGTACCTCAAAGTAAGGACCAGACTGATACCATTTGTAATGACCCACCAATTCTCATTGGATTGAGAGCTAAACGAGTCATTACTTGGCCTTAATAGACATCCCCAAGGCACCAAAGGCTAGAAATAAATGCCGAAGAGTTTCAATACAAGTGGGGGATGATTTACCCTTTTAGAACAAACAACAAACAATGAAAACTAGATAAACATCTCCAAGAAACCACTATATGATGCATGATTTAAAAACGAAACAACTCAACCATTATTTTAATAATAACCCAACCACGTGCAACAACGGGATACAAAACCAAATTAGAGTAAACAAAGGAAATACAATTACAAGACTTCAAGATGACAACCCAACTCCATGCTCCACAAGCTCCAAACTCCAACTTCACGAACTAGCCCAAGAGTCACGAAGTAGTGCTATAAACCTGTGACACTTTACCTTTTCCAACATCCTGGTATAAGACATCTGCAAAAGCTCCATCGTGCAAAAGCAGGGGGTGAGTAATGAAACTCAGTAGGTTTTCCCCGACGACTTCCTAACCCATGCCTATAGGATAAAACATGTTAGCACATTTATATAAAACAATTTATATAAAACAAATTCCAAAATAGTTCACAATATAACAAGTTCCATGTCAAATCCATTTCCAACAAAAACCATTTTCCAAAAAAACCATCATTCTCAAGAAAATAAACCAAGAAAAGTTTCCAATCAAATTCACATTTCCATTTTGGCACATTCATTCCATTTCAAAAATCCACACAACCAACCATTTCACAACCCGTGAAAATCCACTATACATGCATCGTTATGACAGTTCTATACTCATGGGCAGTCTCTCGTCGATCTACCAAGTCATCACAAGGTAATTATTCCCCATGTGACATTACACTTTTTGCACAAAGAACAATGTCATATTTCAACCATGCCTCGTAAATGCAATATGAACACACACACCAAGTATGCCCAAAAACCACACCATTTCAATCATGCCAAAACCATTTCAATAAAACAACCCTTTTATTGAAAACCTTTTCCCACAAACCATTTTCCAAATCTAGAAAATCTATATTTTAAAATAACCATTTTAAAATCAATAATCCAAAACCCTTTGTACAAACCATTCATTCAATTTCCACAATTTCATCAAAACCCATAAATCAACACTAAAAAAGATTTATGACATGATTTGTGCCAGAATTTCACAATAAAAACCAAGAAATTAAATCAATTTCAGCTAAGCCTTCAAGTTCTAATAAATAGGAATCAAGAGTGAAGCCACCTACCTCAACAAATTGGGTGAAACCAACCAATGGACAAAGAACTCCAAGAACACCGGGTCAAAACTCCAAAAACCCTCCTTAGATCTCTTCTCCTAACACAACCAAGACCAAATATTGTCATATTTGCCAACCACACCCTTATATCTTCCCATAACGGGCATAGATATAAGAAAACTATGGAAGAGGATAAGTATATCTAAGTAGATATAAGAAACCGATCAAGAACGATCACATACCTTAAAATCCGACTTCGATTTTCCAAGAGAAGCCTTCGGATCACATCTGGAACACCTGGGAGAAGTCTTCCAACCTTCAAGGGAGAGTAATCCCGATTTAGGGCCACTGAGGAGGTTTAAAAAAGGTAATTAAAGGCAAAACTATTTAGATCTACAATTTTAGGATCTAACTTTAAGTGACCGCATGGTTAGTCCACACGGTTTGACAAATCGTGTGCTAACTGTGTGTTAGCTTCTTCCTCATCCATCCTTCATGTATGGCCTCATCGCATGGTTTCCCTTAACCATGCACTGACCGTGTGGAAGCCATTGCCTCCCCAATCATCCATTCACGGTTTGGACGCAGGGTTTAGACTAACCGTGCACTAGCCGTGCGCTACCCGTGCGCCTTCCCCTTTACTTTAAACTTCAATCCAGGATCTCCCGACTATCCCAAACGTCACCCTTAACTTTTACAACAAGAAAAGAAACAAGTAAGGGTTACATACCAGAAACCGGGGGTACTACAACATCGTAGCCTCCAGGAACCCTGGGTAGTCTTGTAATGAAATACATCGAGATGTAGTCCCACTTCCAATCTGGGACATTTAAAAGCCTGCAACAGACTGCCCGGAACACGGTGCTCAGCATTTACCTGCTGGAACATGAGGCACTTTTCAAAAAACTCCTCCACTTCTTGTTTCACCCCAGGCTACCATAATTCACTCTTCAAGCCCCGTTACATCTTGGAAGCTCCTAGTTGTATCACGAGGGGTGAGTTATGGAACTCACTGAGAACTCTATCGTGCATCATCTATGGGACAGAAAACTTCCCAAGGAAAAGCATCTGATTCCGACCATCCTTCTGGAGCATTTCCCTAGCTAACGTAGTCACGCATCACTTCATCCTCTAAGTCTCTCCACTAATACTTCTCTACTAATCGTACCAAGGAACACAACACTGTCATCTGGAACAGGTAGCCTCTACCATCCTCCACCCTTGCATAGGTGCAAGGAATCCAACTTCCCCATTAATTTCCAAGCATATGTTGACTCCCAAACCACATCCTTCTATGACTTCCTGCTCAAGGAATAGGTTACCATGTTCCCATTTCCTGAGGTGTAGGAGATCTGAAAGTCATAGTTCTAAAGAAACTCCATCCACCTCCATTGTCGCAAGTTCAGGTCTCGCTGGGAGAAGACATACATCAATCTCTTATGCTCTATGAAGACCAAGAAGCATTCGACGATGAGGTAATGCCACCACAACATTAGCACAAAAACAAACACTGCAATATCTAGGTTGTGGGTGGCATAGTTACATTCATCATACATAACTGCCTAGACCCATAAGAGATCACTCCTCAATACTACATCATCACACACCCCAAGCATAGGCCGGAAGCATCACAGAACACTTCAAATATTACCCCTTCATCTGGAAACCTCAACACTGGGGCACTGACTAGATTCCCCTTCAGATAACTAAAAGATTCCTAGAACTACTCACACCAAACGAAAGTTTGGTCTTTCTTGGTCAAGGATATCAAAGGTGCTGCAATTCGAGAGAAGTGAGGCATGAACCTCCATTAGTAACCTGCCAGTCCTCGTAAACTACAAATCTATACCACATTCTTTGGTGCTTCCCAAGAAAAAACTACCTCAAACTTTGATGGGTCCACTGGTATTCCTTGCTGGGACTCCACATGTCCAAGTAAGTACACCTCTCATGTCCAGGACTTACACTTGGACAACTTCCCATAGAGCTAGTGGAGATAGAGGACCTCCAAAACCATCTCCAGATGCTCGATGTGATACCCCTAAGATATTTAGTATATGAGGATTTCGTCGATGAACATGACTACAAACCTATCCAATTACACACAAAAAAGGATTTCATGAGCCCCAAGAACACGGCTGGTTTGTTTGTAATGCCAAACATCGTGACCACAAACTCAAAGTACCAATATCTTCACCTAAAGGTGGTCCTTGATATTTCACCCTCCTATACCCTCAACTGGTGATATCTATACCATAGTTTGATCTTATAGAACCATCCTTCCCCCTTCAACTGGTCAAAAAGGTCATCGATCCTCAGAAGGGGGTAACAGTTCTTGACTGTCACCAGATTTAGTCTCCAGTAGCCTATATACAGCCTGAGACCATCGTCTGTCTTCTTTGTGAACATTACTGGAGCACCCCATTGCAATGCGCTCAGTTTTATAAAACCATTTTTCATAAAATCATCAAAATGAATTCTTAACTTCCATAACTCAAAAGGTGCCATCCGATAGGGAGCCAACGAAATCAGATGAGCACCGAGTTGTAAGTCTATCCCAAACTCAACATCATGTCGAGGGGGTAGAGCCACAACCTCTTTAGGGAAGATGTCCAGGAACTCATTGAAAAACCCTAAAACTTCCACCATCTCTGATTCTATTGACTCTAATAATATCTTGGATAACAAGGAGAGAAGAGGCTCCACTCACTGGCTGCCCTCCTGGAAACCTCACTCGTCAATGAAAGTTACGCACTGGCTGCCCACATCAGAGAACATGAACCTTATCCAGAATTAGTCGATAGTGGTGTGAAGATAAAACAGTCCTTCGACACCCATGACGATATTATATGGGTGCATTTTCAATAGAAATAGATCCCCACTGGACTGATGTGGCCCTAACATCAGTCTACATCCTCTATAAATGTCAAACAGGCTATTCTGGCCTCCAACTGTCATACTAAGAACCAGGGGAATGGAGAGTATATATATTTATAGACCCAAGGCATGGTATAGACCAGGTGAAAAAAAGTAGTGTGAAGCTCCTAAATCAAACAAGGCCCAAGCAAGAGTACTAAACAAACTGATCGTACATTTAACAAACTATGGACCTGTTGGAACTGCTGCCACTATGGCATGAAATTGTCCATGAACAGCTCCTCTGCCTCTCATATTTCAACCAACTCCCAACCACAACCTATTCATGGTCCCTAAGAAGACCCTTGAGGTAAACCTCTTCTAGAAATGTCTACTCTCAGTGGAGCAGGAGCTCACTTCCCCTACTGCTACTGCTGAAAATGTTTGGCTGAAAACTGCTACTACTGATCCGGGCGCTGAACCTGCCCACCTCCACTGTACTGCACTTAGTTTGGGAACTAATTCTAAAATTCCCATGATCTCCATAGATAAAGCACCTTGACCCTAGTCCCATATAGAAAGGGTCATTATTGGGAGATCGAAATTGGAACTGCTGAGGCCTGCTCCCTGTAGGCCAAAACATGGATGGCCTTGATGTTGGAGGTTTACTGCTAATGGCCTTTCCCTTTGACAAGATCAACTGGATCCCCTCATTTGGAAAACCTCTTAGTGTGTGCAGATTCTCCACCACTTCATCCTTCTTCTGAACCTTCAGGCGTGTCAGTAGAGTGAATAGAGTAACTGCATACTTAAGGGAGGGTTGGAGTGCCTCCTCTAAGCATCTCGCCTGCGACTCCTCATCCAGGAAGAGGTCCTGATTGAAATGAAGGAGATACTGGAACTTGACCCCCAAATCCCTCACCATAATACCCCCTTGCTATAGGGAGAGTATCTCTTGTCTCTTTTCAGTCTTCGTTGTGGAAGAAAGGAATTCCGCCTAGAAATCATTCTTAAAGCCAGTCCAAAAAACCTCAGCTTCTCTCTTCTCCCTGAGGTAGAGCGTCCAACACTGACGTGTCGCTCCCCGCATATGGCTCATATCCAAGGGAACATAGTACTCTACTAGAGCTTGGATCAAGCTGAAATCTTTCACCAGATCTTCAAGCCATCTATCTGTCTCCATGTCTGAGACATTGTCCTCATACTTATCGATGGTCTGCTGCTGAAAGGCACGAAGAATCTTCTACCATTGTTCTTCCTCCTCCTCTAGATCATCCCTCTGTTGATCAGCCAGATTATTCTCCTGGGCCATGATCACCTGCACTACTCATGGATGTCATACAGGTGTCATAGTTGCAAGGTAAACAAGGAATGCCAAAGCCCGAGTAGTGTAGAAGACTTCTTAAAAAAAATTATTTAACTTTTTACTCATTTTAAATTCCCAGAACACCAAGAACACATAATAGCACAAGTTATTATGATGCTTGTACCTTTCCAAGGGTCTCTACCCTGCAATCAATGTAGCCTCACTCGGTCTTTGGTAGGTCTAGATTCCTTTCATCAGATCACAAGGGGACCTAAAATCCCATGTCCTAGCCGGTCTTCCCTAGCCTATTTCACACACCAAGATTTACTGACATTGTTTCCCTACCATCCCATGCAACCCTCACTGTGCCTAACCACAAACTCCATCCCATCTCTTAACTTCTTTTGATACCATTATTTCATGACCTGTCTTCAACAAGATGAGGAAAGGGACAAAAAACTTCAAGATCCTTCTTTCTTAACGTTGAAGGAGAGATAATGACCCCTGAGTCACACCTTCAATAGGCCCTAGAGTTGCGACTACCACCAAGGGTATAAAATCTCACGTAAATATGGAATTCATTACTCTTTTTATTTAATAAGATCATGAGATAAGATGGTAAAAACCCAAAAATCACCAAAACTGAAGGTAAAAGTAAATCCAAAAGCTATTCCCATATGCCTGTTCAATGATAAACCGACACAAAGTATAAGAAAACTCTAGAGGAAAGTACCAAAAGAAATGAAAACATCAACATAAACTGTCCTAAAGTTCGAGCTAGTACGGTCCTGCATGGTCTTCGAAGTCTTCCTGGATACCTGAAAATATTTTTATATACATAGGGTGAGTATAAAGTTATACACAGCAGGGAAAACCAAAAGATCGCATGAAAAAGTGGGGATACATTATAATGCCCTGTGAGAAAGTAGAGGTAACCAAAACACATAGAAAGGAAAATTATCCACCCATCCTCACCAAGTCACACTCCTCAAATAATGTATGTTAGGTAGAGTAATAGTAATTGCACATCAATATTTGGGTACCCCGCACCACTTTCCCATGGGTCATTAACGATATCCTCTGTGTCAGACCTCCCCCTCCATTTTTATTACAATCCCACTGCCACCCCAACAACAACATTATGAGCCACCACAACCATGCATCCTGCCTGCAGACAGCTGGGCCACCACAACCACTCATCCCAATCACAAACACCTAGGCCACCACAACTATACATAACCACTACCGTAGACACCTAGGACAAAATAACTACCACCATTCCCAAAGACACCTGGGCATCATCCCGAAGACACTTGGGAAAAAAACTTGTATGCACACACCTATTCCAACCACCATAGCATACCATGCTTGAAGATTCTTAGGATATAATGGACCTCAGTCTATTACAGTCTGCTCGAAGATTCCTGGGCTACCATGGATAGAGAGCTAAAAAGGAACCAATAACCATCCACTCATAAGAATGTTGGGAAAACACCCCCCCCCCCATGAAATGGGGGTGTTCAACACAAAGTTCTCCACATGGGTGGGGTGCGTATAAGAAACAAAAAAACTAAACATTTTACATATAGGAAATCAAACACTCTTCACAATCTAAGGGTTCTAAAGCACAACCACCCTCGTTACTATTCATATATGCACACACACAAAACAACCACAACCAAAGTGAAACCCATTTATGGAAAGAAAATCCACCATTCTCTTTATCATTCTCATGTTATTCCATTTAAAATTTTTCATCACTACCAAGTAACTAACAGACAGAGATGCAATCCAAGACAACAACTGAAGGAAAATAGCCAAGTAGCAATTTAAGCATTCACACCTTGTTCACTTTTAAATTCACAAAAACAAAATGGATCTATGAGATCCCAAGAAGTACCGGAACCAAACCAAGCCCTAAAATACGGGCAAAAATCCACAATACAACAACTAAACAAAAGGAGATATCATCCCCATCCACATCACCCTACAAGAATCAACAAGATAAACCACACATACTACCAGAATGGATCAAAGAAGTTTTTAGATTTGTCCACACCATTCATTAAGTTCCTTCCTTCTATTTGTTTAACCGGGGTATCAAACAAGAATTATTATTCATTAGGCATCCATTTTATCTACCAATTTTACATGATTAACTAGTTTCCATGTTACAACCATTCAATCAAAAGTTTATACATAAAAATATAGGTTCATTAGTGTGTAAGAAAGGACAACCACCAACCACTAATTTCAGTGGGCATAAACCCATACAATTCACAAAATATAAGCGAAGATGAAAGAGTACAGTAGCATCACCATCAATCACACCCATTTATTCTTTAAGGTCCGTTTATTATCTTCGTTAAGGTTTGGTTCCATCCACGTACTAAGGGAAACCTTATCTTACCCACCCCGCATGATGCATAGAAAAGAGAGACAAAGAAAGAATACCTACTTGTATGATCAAGGATCGAAATTTTCTCCTTACATCAAGAAGTGGGCATGTATGAATTACAGGGAAAGAAATCCAAGGGCTATAAGGATGGGAGGTAAGGGCTCTAGCACAGGTGTATGATTCATCTTTGGAGTAAGTCTCTAGGGCGTACTATAGAGAATGGAAAGGAATTATGAAGAGAGGATATCGTTTTTAAAAATGCCAGATCCTAAAATCAGGGAGACGATTTTGAATTAATTGAATTTGGATCGTGGCTTGACTATGTGGTTGGGAGGTTTCAAACATTGGGATTAATTGTTATTTAATAATTCTCTTCAGAGAAGGGGGAGATAACGGCTGTGAGTTAATATATATCTTATAAATAGATAGAAACCACATAATAGGGGCGAACTTGAATGCATAAGGAAAGGTGTGACATCAAGTAAAAAGGCCATGCATTTTGGTAAGGAAGAATCGCCCTCCTCTTGGGGGTTTAAAACATCTTTTACTGTCCTTAAATAGCTTTGAAAAGGGTATTAAAACATTTTTACATAAAAAGATACATTACAGGGGTGGAATTGGAAAAACTCGAGAAATTTAAAAAAAGAAAAGAATGGGAGACACTGTAACGGTGCCACTGGTTTTGTGAGACACCATAAGTAGTGCCACCATTTTGGTGTGTGACTATGACGATGCCACTGTCACAATTCCACTGTTCTGATGGAACCGTTTGGTGGAACTGAGTTTTTGGCAAACTCTTGGGAAAGAAGCACCCGTAAGAACACTACCAACACTAAATTTACACAAAGAAAGGGCTCGGAAAGTAGGTTATTACACAAACCCTCAATTTTATTCATAAAACCCCAATTAAAATCAGGAGTTTCTTCAAATGTTGCATTCTCAAGACCAGTTGATTGGTCCCAATCAACATCTCCATCATCTAATAAAAAACCAACTTCAACTCTTATGTTTCCTATCACTAAAAAACCACCTGAATCATCAAGTACCAGGTGAATAAATGAATAAACATCAACTCCTCCCACTTTTTGTATCCCCACCTAGAAAAGGTATAGAAACCATCCTAGAACTATGTGTTTTGAAATAGATAAAAATTTAATTAGATTATTTGTAACTTTATATATATCACTCATTCTATTCCTTCAATGATTTACATAACTACAAAATAATATCAATACACATAATTTTACTAATATTATCTTAGAATAATTTCTTCATGTATCTTAAATGATTATTTAAGAATGACCTTTTAAGGTTATATTCTCATACTTTCTATGTATTTATTTATTTTATTAAATATTAATATTACTGTATTAAATATGATGGATATGAATTGAAAATGGATAAATTTCAATCCTATAACAAAAGAGTATGAGGATGGGGTGAAAGAGTTCATCAAATTTTCAAAATATCATGTATATGACCCTTCTCAAATCCTTTGACCATATTTACACTATTGTTATTCAAGACTAATTACTCTGACAGATTTAGAAGAACACTTGATCTATAGCAGAATAGATCGAAGTTATAAATGTGGGACTAAACATAGAGAAAAAATTGAATATAGCTAGTTTTTGGGACAAAAATATGTTATATGGATCATCTAATATGATTACAACTATGAACAATGATGAAGACCGTATCGAGGATATGATTACATGAGTTAATGATGATGAAGAACATGTTGAGGAACTGATTTTTCTCTTGAATGATGTCATCCCAGAAGATAATGAACTTCCATATCAAACATATGATGCTAAATGAAAACTAAATTCAATGGGTATGATCTCCGAAATAATACATGCCTAATCAAATGGATGGATATTGTTTCACAAGGACTATGAATCACTTTGAAAATTACCAAAGTGTGGTGTGTTTTGATACAAGAAAGATGAATCAAGTCCTTTGAAAGTTGTATGGAACCTTCCAATCATTCCAATGTTTTTTTGCCTATATGGAAGTGAGGAGACTATAAAACAATTAACATGGAATGCATATAAAGAAATAAATATATGAAACTTTACCACCCCAAAAACTCTCTACAGTGGAAAAAAATTGCTCACAAGTACCTGAATTTGGAAATGATCTGAGAAACCTTTGCCTTACACTATCTATAGATAGAGTGAATCCTTTTGGTTTTCAAAGTAGCACTCACAGTACATGGCTGGTTATTTTGGTAAATTATAACTTTCCATTGTGGTTATGCATGAAGAAAAAATACATTATATTATCTCTACTTATATTTATACCAAAAAAACTAGGCAATGATGTTGATGTTTATTTGGATTAATTGATCTATGATTTGAAATTAATGTGGGATTAGAGTTTTGCATTTAATGATGCTTAAAAAAATGAATATTTCATTTCGAGAGACTTATTGTATGGGATGATAAGTAATTTTCCTATTTATGGAAATTTATCAGGATATCAAATTAAAGGAAATCAAGGGTTTCTCATTTTTGAACAAGGTACACACTCAATTAGATTGAAGCATTCATCGAAGAATGCATTTATAGGACATCAAAAATTTATCCCCTAATGAAACAAATACTAATCTTGGATGAAATATTTCAATGGGAGTTTATAATAAGGTACAACACCATCTCCACTAATAAGTGATCAACTATTTGATAAAGTAAAATATATGGAAACTGCTTTTGGTAAACCTACTTCAGAAAACTTTACAAAAACTAGTTGGAAAAAAAGATCAGTTTTTTTTGAATTTCCATACTATATTTGTGTGTATGTCGGGAATTTTCTTGATGTTATGTATGTGAAAAATATATATGTGGTGGTTTCATTGGAATTTTACTAAATACACCTGAAAAAACAAAGGATAATATTAAGTCTAGGTTGGAAATGATTGACATGGGGATATAGGAAGAGTTGGAATTAGTGATATGAAAACAATTCGTATATTATTAATACTATAAAGAAATAATAAAAACATAAATATGAAACAATAAATTAATAAATTTACATTTTTAAACTAAAATCACACATTTTGAGTCATACCATGTATCAGATTAAGGTAAGGATGATTCCTACATATAACAAATGACTTATGGATTTTTTTTCTTAAATCATTAAAACAATATAAATGTGTTTTCATGGTTTTGAGTACATGATGTGTGTTTTGAACTAAAGTTTCAATTTTAAACTAAAAAAATACAATTCTATTCATACCAGACACACCATGTATTAGATTTAATTGTGCATGATACCTACACGTCACAAATGACATATGAATCATTATCTTAAAGTATCAAAATAATATGAATATGTTTGCTCAGTTTTGATTATGTAATGTGTGTTTTGAACTAAAATGTTAATTTTAAACTAAAAACATTCACTTCAAGTCAAACCAAAAACACAATGAGTTTGTATTAATTTTTAACTAAAATTGTAAATTTAAAATATTAATTTTAAACATAACCAACACATATCAAAATCATGTCAACTTCTTCCACAACTTTCACAAACATTTTTAAGATATTAAATTCAATTAGACAACATATTTTCCTTATTATGTAGTCTCTAGTTTCCTTTACCTGAGTTTATATTAACACCCATTTGAATCACCCTAAATATAGGACTTCTATATCTTCTATCTGTTGAAAATTATTCCAGAAATCGATGACCTGGATCCCCAAATTTCTATATCACCTTATGTAGCCAAGAATTCAACTCTTATTCTGTTGAGTGTAATTTTGGATGGTGGAGGATTATTATATTTATTAAATGTTCCTTCCTTTCTTATAAAAACCTAGTGGGGAAATTTTTCCTATCATACATTCTTCCACCTTTACCTAAGTGGTGGGTTCTTTATCAATTTTCCTCATCCACTTTTTTTTTCTGGAATGAGATTTATTTATAAAACTATTTAAATAATAAGAATTAATACATATTTAGTTTCTAGATCATCTGTTTACCTTCTTCTTCTTCTTCATATTATTTTAAAATGATACTTTCAATTATTTAATTTTTCTCATACAACTCAATATTGTATTTCTAGAAGTAAATATATCATGTGAAACCTTAACAGTAGTGGTTCTTTTCATAACTATATGCGAAGATTGAACATGAGTGCCTTCCAAGTTTCTTAATTTAATTTCCAACCCAATAGACTTTAAAATTAAAGAGTTTTCTTGATCTTCAAAAAAAATCACTTTATATTTACATTTAATATTTAGCTTCGGAATTGTTTCTTCATGTATCATCCATTTGTTATGTAGAGTGTTTTCAAGATCTTTTGTTCTTATAGATTTTATTTCCAACTAGGATATCTTTGTAGGCCCTCGGGACACCCTGAGAAGGGAGGGGTGAATCAGGGTGTCAAATTATTCTTTTAAAATAAGGATATTGATTCCAAATTGGTAGAAACTCGTTAAACCTATAAGATTGATGAGAACAGAAATACAAAAATCACATGCATAGAGACCACAAAACACTTTTACTTAGTTCACAACCAAGGGCTATGTCTAAGGAGCATACGCTGACAGTGTGTCGGATGTACCAAAATCCACTAAACTTCACTTGATGTGGAATACAAAGGTTCGGTCACAGTCACTATCTATTAGGATCATTGCCCTTATAAGAATTTAGGGAACGTTCACTATGTCCCTCAGTTCACTTCTTTTGAATCCCCCCATCTCACTACTCTAAGATAATTTGAACTTAGTTTATTGACCTAAAGGTCACTTCAATAATTCAGCATCGAAGACTTTTTCCCTGACATAGCACAAGACTCTACTTGCACCCTAGACCAGAGTTGATTATCTTTGAGACCCTTGTCCAAAAAAAATAGATGTTCAAAATCTACTCCCCGTGAAGCCTCTTTGCGAGACACACTCCTTCACAAATCACCCCAGCTTTAGCGGAATAAAATTTCTTTGTGAATCTTCCTTGACTTCAAGGAACTACTTTTGCGAAACTCACTGAGTCAATGTAGAATGCCTCATTATCATGAAGTACCCTTTTTTCAAAAGAATTTCCATTAGTTAATCCCTATAGCCTCTTTGCGATGCACCATCTCACTTAAAACCCCCTGTTTCCAAATCTCTTCATGAAATCAATGTGTCTCCATATTTACCCTAAAACCTCAAGGAAAATGGAGAGGGGTAGGCTCAAATTTCTAGGCTTCGCCATTCATGAATCCCCATCGCCTATTTGTGGATTTTTCAGATCATCAGACACGTCTTCATGACGCTCCTCCCTTTTCAAAAAACCATGGAAATTATCTGTTCGCAAATATCATCATCATCATAGAGTCTTCCGTCAATTCCTTTAATGGCGCCCATCAACTAGGATATCTTTATAGGCCCTCGGGAAACACAGAGAGGGGAGGGGTGAATCAGGGTGTCAAATTATTCTTTTAAAACAAGGATCTTTTTCCACGTTGGTAAAAACTCATTATACCTGTAATATTGGTGAGAAGAGAAATCAAACAATCACATGCACATAAACCACAAAACACTTTTACTTGGTTCACCACTGAGGTCTATGTCCAAGGACCATACACTGATAGTGTGTCGAATGTACTGAAATCCACTAAACATCACTAGATGTGGAATACAAAGGTTCAATCATAGCCACTATGTGTCAGGATCACTGCCTTTATAAGAATTCAGGGAACGCTCACTATGTCCCTCAAATCACTTCTATTGAATCCCCCTATCTCACTACTCTAAGATATGTTCAACATAGTTTATTGAATTGAAGGTAACTTCAATAATTCAGCATTGAAGAATTTGTCCCTGACTTAGAACAGGACTCTACTTTCACCCTATACTAGAGTTGATGCTCTTTGAAATCCATGTCCACTAAAATTAGATGTTTAAAAATCGCTCCTCATGAAGCCTCTTTGCGATACACACTCCTTCGTGAAGTACCTCTGCTTTCACAGAACAAACTGTCTTCATGAATCTTCCTTCCCTTCATGGAACTACTTTTTTGAAACTCACTAATTCAATGAAAAATTCCTCATTATCACGAAATACCCCTTTTCTAAAATCATGTGCATTATTTAAGACTTATAGTCTCTTCGCGATGCACCATCTCACTAAGAAACCCCTATTCGCAAAGCTCTTTGTGAACTCCAAGTGTCTCTAGATTTTCCCCTAAATCCTAAATGAAAATGGAGAGGGGTAGGATCATATTTATAGGCTTGTCCATTCATGAAGCTCCACCACCTCTTTGGGGATTTTTCGTATCATCAAACACGCCTTCACGGTGCTCCTCCCTTCGCAGAGAACCATGGAAATTATCTATTCTCAAATCTCATCGTCCTCATAGAGTCTTCCGTCAATTCCATTCTTAGAGCCCATAAAATTTTCAAATCATTCCATCAATGACCAAAAATCTCAAAAAATCGTAATCACGGAGAACTCCGTCTCCGATCATGAAGCCCATCGTAATCATGTAGCACACTTTTATAACACTTTATGTCTTCGCAAAACACAATTCACAAATCCCATCTTCTCGAAACTCATAAATTTTCAATGTTTTCATAAGGCCTCCATGAAAAAACACTTTGCATATTGAAATCCGAATTTCAAATTTTGGACCCCAAAAATTTGACAAACACTGGGAAATGACACCACCTTAAAAACTGATTTTAGCTTGAACCGTATGATAGATTTCCTTGCATCAGCTTGAACTGTATGATACCTTTCCTTGAAATCTCCCTGGTCTTCAATTTGAGTATTCATAACAAAGACAAACCATACTCCAATTCAAGTAAGAAACCGGTCGAGTTCCAACAATCTACCCCTTTGGGTTTGTTGGCAATCTTGTAGATAAATTCAATAAGTCACTATCCACAATCAATACCTGAAACGCAATAGTTTTCTCCTTTCACATTCTCATGTAACCACCTACAACCAGAAAAATATTTCATCCTTTATATTTCCATATTGAATTTATTTATTTCTCTCCCATTGGAAATAAACCCATGAACTAGTGTTTGAACTTTTTATAGCTCAGAACATACTCCCCATGGATCGTATCTCCCCCATAAACCTGCATCACCTCCAAAAATAGATTATCACTATTAAAAAATGGGGATAGGGGAATTTTGTAACATCCTTATGTAGTGGGAGGTGGCTGGACACTGAGGATCAATCGATGTTTCTCAAACACAGATGCTGATAGTGGCTTGGTCAAGATATCAGCCACTTACTCATCAGTTCCCACATGATCCATTTTAATCATGAATTCTTCAGATTTTTCCTTGATGAAGTGATATCTGATTTCAATATTTTTTTACGAGAATGATAAAAAGGATTATTTGTAAGACCAGTTGCACTCTTGTTATTATAGTAAATCACAATTGGTTGTTTCGCCTCATCACCAATGTTAGTCAATTGCTTCTTTATTCAATGTAACTGAGTGCATTCCATTATAGAGGATATATATTCTACTTTAGAAGTACCAAGATAAGTAATTTATTATTTATTGTTCAGCCATCCCACACATTCCTTCTCAATATAGAATGAACCACGACTGGTGGACTTTCTGTCCACTACATCTCCAGCCTAGTTAGCATCAGAAAACACTGATTGTTCGCTATCACTACATACATCAAAGTATAAGCCATACTTGTGAGTACCTTGAATATACCTAATGATTATTATCACCACTATCATATGTTCTTACTTCATATTACTCTGAAATTGGGCCATTAAGCATTTTTCAAAGATAATTTATGGTCGAGTTGCTGTTAGGTACAATAAGCTCCCACCGATCCTCCTATACATTGTGGGATCTACGAATGTCCCATCCTCATCCTTTCCAATTTTTGTTCCAACTACAATCAGAGTGGACATTGCTTTGGATTCATGCATATTAAATTTCTTCAGTAGCTCTCTTGGATACTTTCCTTGAAAAATGAACGTATAATTATTATTATGAATCACTTGCAGCCCTAAGAAATATGTGAGTTCACCAATCATGGACATCTAAAATTATGATTTCATGTGATTGGAAAATTCATCCACTGACCCCTGCCCACATCCACTGAAATTAATATCATCCATGCATAGCAATACCATGAACTAATCCTTAAGAGAATTCTTCACATAGAGATTATGATCCACTCCTCCTATTTTAAATTCAATCTTTCTCAGATAAGAATCCAACCGAGAGTAGCACGCCTGTTGTGTATATTTCAAGTCATAGAGTGATTCCTTTAAATTTCAAACCTTCATTTAATCATTTCCAAGAAATAACCGCATGGTTTGTTCAATATAGACTTCTTCTTCCAAAACTACATTTTATAACACTGTCTTATTGTCAATTTGATACACTTTATAACCTCTTTGTATTTCCATGGCAAGGAATATCTTGATTGACTCCAGTCTTTCTACAGGAGAAAAATTTTCCTCAACATCGACACCTTCAATATATGAATATCCCTTGCACACTAGTCATGCATTATTTTGGATCACATTACCATTATTATCATATTTGTTCTTAACAATCCACTTTGTACCAATCACATTGTGACCTACAGGTCTCTTGACTAGATCCCATGTTTGATTCTTTTAAATCTAATCTAACTCTTCATTCATGGCTTTCAACCATGATTCATCCTTTGTAGATTCTTAAAATGAGTATGGTTCCACAATTGGTAGAAATTTAGATTTTGAATTACTCCTCATTCTCCTCGTCTGTGTGGGTGCAGTCCAATTGTAAAGACCCAAACATTCATTAATGGAAATCCCTCTTGATCTAATTAAATGTCTCTCTATGTAAATTTTTTATATAAAATGTCAACTTATTTGGTTTTATGTTTTTGGATTTTAAGATACTATTAATAATTGTGACCATTCCTAAAATAGTAGTTGAACAGTGATCACATGATTAGTATAAATATAGGGCTTTAACAAATCAAATTTACTCTGACAAAGGAAGTGATGGCCTCATCCCGTAGACATGCCCCATAAAAAACCCATTTGTCAGAGCTCAAAAAGTAGGTTGCATCTTTGGTATTCTATCTTAACCAATCCCAATCCGAGCTTGAATTTGTTAAGCTCGAGCAGGACTGCCTATGAGAGAAGTGGAAGTTGATAAATATTACCACCCGAGCAATGTTATCCGAGCCACCGCAAGAGTCTATCACCATCGCACGCCTTACTCTTCAGTCTTATGCGAGTGTAATAAGGTTTATATAACAAGACTATAGCACTCTGGTTATTTACATTATTTTTATATATAATAATGAATATACTTTCATTTTATTATTGTTACCTTGTAAATAGTTTTTTAAAGCACAAATAGTATTTTTAGTTAATGTTCAAATAAGAAATATATTTTGATGAATTAATGGATTTTTGAATTAAATAATATTTTAATAAAATATTATTATTGTTATTAAATTAATTTTTATTAAATATAAATGATCGTATAATTTTATGAATGAAATTGTAATTTTTATTAAGTTTTGAAAGCCATTTTTATCAAAACCCATGAATTTTTGATAAATGTAGGTTTTTATTTTAAAAGTGAAAATTAACAGATTTAGAAAATTAATTAGATAAAATGAATATTATTTCTAGAATCAGGATGTTAAAATTATCCAATGATTAATTTTTCATTATTTTCTGAGACAGTCAAATTTCTAGGTAAAAATTAAATACCGTTTAAATATATAATGTGTTTTATGACATAATAATGACCCAATAGTGATGTAATAAAATACTATAAAATTTATTTTCGGCTAATATATGTTTTACCATTAAAATAATGTGATTTTTGGGTTTGTTTGATTTATTTTACAAAGCTTTAGAGGACCCTTCAAGACTTGTTAAACATTTTGTCTTTTTAAATTGTTTTCCTTGGGAGTGTGACTCACCTCCACATAAGAAACCCCATTATTTTAAGAATTTAGGACTTTAACCTTATAAAATATTTTCTTCCACTCCCCTTTGGAAAAAATCATGTGCAAAAACCATGGGCTGGTTTGTGGTTTTGATTAGTTTAATGTGAGGTGTCCCAAACCTAAATAACAAACAATTCACTCTCCTTTCCTATATAAACCCACCCAAGATCAAACTTCATCCTCAGTCAAAGCCTTTGGAGTTAGTCCAACCTCTGCCCTCCTCTCTCTATATTCCTCCAACGGTGCCCTAATCTCTCAAGAAGCCTCTCTTAAGCCTCTCTCAAGCCTTTGGATGCACACTTCCAAGTAAAGGTTTTTCTTCCTTTCTCATTTTTGTCCAATTTTCTTAATGTTGTAATTCCATTTTAATTTCAATTATAAATACTAGGTTATAGTTTCTCTCCTCCCCATACATCCCTATTTATGTTTTAATTATGAGATACCCCTTTATCTCTCAATAAATGCCTCCCATGTACACCTGTTACTATGCCGAAATTTCGAAAGAAATTTATCTCTCCTCACTTACATTCAACCAATTATTTTGTATCATGAATCTAAATTTCATTACAATGGTTGTGAAATGTATATATATGACCCCCTTACTGTCTATTTCATGTAAACATGATTAGTCACCCCTTTCTCTCTCATCAACCATTTTTATGAATTCTTACATCATGTCGTTACGCTGCCGAAATTGCACCGATTTTCCAAGCCAATGTCATTGTGTAGTGAATATCATGCCTATTTCTCTATCAAGGGTATTCACATTTATACAAATTTACTTATTGATTATAAAGATTCATGTATTAATTCCACATTCCTTTATCATGGAATAAATGATGATGTTTTATGAATCCATGTTATATGATCCATGTGGCAGACTTATGCATGAAATGAAATGTTTAAGAAGTGTGCACCCTTATAGTGCTCAAATGCATTGGGTAAAGTATAATATCATGATACGTCATGTGCAATGGGTGTTTACTCATGCTAATTCAAGTGCAACATGGTTTTACTCATGCTTCATGTGCAATGAGGATTTACTCATGATCCATGTGCAATGAGCCTTGGCTCATGCTAATTCCATGTTAAGTGTTGTTGCCACATTTCCATGTTATGATTATCATGCTTTATCATGAATTTATGTTAATGATTCTCTTGTTCTCTATTGATATGCCTATTTTATAACATGTATTGCATTTCTCATTCTATTCCATGATTAATCCCATACTGTTCTTTATAGTTCGCCCTTTTTTTATCCACATCCTCAGGTTATCTCATGCAATGCTAAGTACGAGGGAATGTAGTTGTCATGTAAAGGAAACTTTTAATAAATATGTTGTTTTTCTAGTTTTAATTTGTTATGTAATGATCCTAAGCCCCATAGATACTAGACATGTCTATCTTCTATGTTGTATCAAATGAATTTTATGTAATAAATTATTTTTACTTGTATAATAAAAAAATGGTTGTCATAGTGGGTATAAGAGGATAGGTTTAGTTATTTTTTGGATTAGGATTAGAAAACCCTAGTAAATCCTTAGAGACAAGACTATTTATAATAAAAACATCCCTATGTTTTAGTGAGTATTTAATAAGTGGTTTATCAAGAAAATACATCCATGTATGGATACGAGCAGGTAGACGCGGCTCTGGCACAGATGTATCCTAGGGGTAAAACCCAAAAATACCACTTTGAGCTAGACTCAAACATGAAATGGTTCATGAAAATGGGCCTTCTTTCACTCTTGGTTATGACACTCCTGGGGGATATGCTTTTATAAATTCACAATATTAGTATGAACCATTATTAAGGGACAAAAAAATACCCTTAGAATATATGTTAGAATGTTGATCATGTATAACCATACTAAAGCCAATTGATTCATATGTTAAGGAAATAAAAGTTATTTATAAGTCATCAGTTTTTCCTTGGATTTCCCTTTATTGTTACCCCTAACTTTCCTTTTATTCCAGCCAATGGCCAGTAATAGGATGACTCGGGCTAACAACCGATGTGAAGATCAATGTGATGACTATACTAATGAGATGCTCAATCCAATGGGAGTGGAAATCGTGAACTTTGTCATGCTTCTCTATCCGATCAAGCAAGATTTTAATAGAAACATGGGTCAAGAGTAACATCCAACCCCCCTAAGAAAGAACAAGTCACTATTAAGAGCTTCATGAGACAAAGTCCTCCTACTTTTAATGGATCATCTGATCTATCAATCGTTGAACAATGGATCAACTCCATTGAAAAGATCTTCTCCATCCTTCAATGTTATGAACGAGAGAAGGTTCTCCTAGATGCTTATCGTATAGAGAGTGAAGCTGATAAGTGGTGGACTTTGATAAAAAATATGAAGCCTGAAGAGTAGATCGAGGCTTTGTAATGGAAGGATTTCTGGAAGATGTTTTTCACTAAATATTTTTCGCGCACCCTCCAGCTTAAGATGGAAGGGACTTCTTTGCCCTCAAGAAAAAAGACAATGAATCTTTTGGAGTGTATGAGGAAAACTTCACAAGGCATGCACGATATGCTTCCATCTTTCATGTTACCCCTAAATGCATGGTTGACCGCTTCTTTGGTGGGCTGAAACCAAGCCTGTGGAAAGCACTGGTGATCCATGACATCGACAGCTATGAGGAAATTGTCTGATATGCCCTCAAGGTCAAAATGGAGATCATATAATATCAGGAGTATCATGGGGATAAGAAGCGTAAAGTGGACTTCAATGATGGTGGTCTGAGGGATAAATCCAACAGTGCTAAGAAGATCCAACACCCCACTTGCCAAAGGTACAGAAAGAAGCACCCAGGAAATTGCCTGAATGGTATGAGGAAATGATTTTAGTGTGAAAGAGAAGGGTGCCTAGATATTAACTGCCAAAAAGAAAAACCCACGTCTGCAACAGAGGAGAGTAATGCTCCATTACAACCTCAACTCATTGTTCATTGATACAACTACAAAGAACCAGGGCATCTTGCAAATCAGTTCCCAAATCCAAGGGTTTTCAGAGGCAACCAACAACCTCCAAGGTAGCAAGGGCAAGCTTTTTCCATCACTACTGCAGAAGTGAACCCCGAAAATGAAGTGGTGATAGGTGTGATATTTATTCATTCAATAATAGCTAACATACTTTTTGATTTAGTTTCTACACATTCTTTTATATCTTGAAAGTTTAGTAGAACAATCCCTACACCACCACAAATCATGGAAGTGAACATGTCGGTGAGTATGGAAAATGGATCAATCATTTCATCCCAGGAATATAACTCCTCCCCTATCATAATCTGTGGATTAAACTTCCTGGAGAACCTCTTCATACTCCATCTAGTGGAATTTTATACAATTCATCGCATGGATTGGCTTTCCTTATATAGAGCCAACATAAATTTTCAGGAGAGGGAAATCACTCTCCATGTGGATAATCGACCCTCGATTCTATACAAGTGAAAGGAGGAAGATGAATCTTCTTTAGCTCTATCATCTCAAGCATAGATATTACTGTCTTATGAGAACACATATCTGGCTTAAATGATTAAGTCCAAGGAAGAAACCTTCCTTGAAGACATGCCTATTGTGAGGGAATTCTCTGAAGTGTTTCCCAAGGAATTGCCTGGTCTTCCTCCACAAAGAGATGTTGAATTATCAATTGAACTTATACCTGGGGAATTGGAAATATCCAAGACTCCTTATAGAATGGATTTTGTGGAGCTTGAGGAGCTGAAGAAACAACTACATGAGAATCTAGATAAAGGGTTTATACGCCCAAGTGCTTCACTATGGGGTGAACCAGTCCTCTTTGTCAAGAAGAAGGATGGGTAATTACGCCTTTGCATTGATTATCATGATCTCAACAAAATCATGATAAAGAACAAGTATCCTCTCCCACAATTTGATGACTTGTTCGATCAGCTGTGTGGAGCTCAATACTTCTACAAGGTGGATTTGCAGTCGAGATATTATCAACTAAGGGTGAAGAAGGAAGATATCCCCAACACTGCTTTTCTTACAAGATATGGGCACTATGAATTCATAGTAATTCCTTTCGGACTCACTAATGCTCCATAAATCTTCATGGTCTTGATGAATATATTCTTTAGAGATTACCTCGAAAAATTTGTGGTAGTCCATATAGATTATATTCTGATATACTAGAAAACCAAGGAGGATCATGAGGAGCATCTGAGAACTATACTAGAGACCTTGCGGAAGGAGAAGCTCTATGAAAAGTACATCAAGTGTGAGTTCTGGTTGAAGGAGGTCTAATTCTTGGTTATATCATCACAAGAAATGGGATATCTGAGGATCCCTCCAAAATAGATGTAATTGAGGGATGGTCAAGGACAACATCGGTAATATATATCTATAGCTTCTTGGGTTAGCTGGATATTATTGACAATTTGTGAGAAATTTATCATGACTGTCTAACCCTATTACCAAGATAACTTGGAAGGGAGTAAAGTTTTCTTGGAATGATGAATCCAAATAAAGCTTCAAGGAGTTGAAAATGAGGCTTATCACTGTGTCCATTCTCACATTACCCATAAGTGGATAAATTTTTGTGGTATTCAGTGATTCTTTGAAGAAGGGTCTGGGATGTGTGTTGATTCAAAATGAAAAATTCATTGCATATGCTTGAAGACAATTAAAAGTTCATAAACAGAACTATCTAACACATGACCTTGATTTGGCTACAGTAATATTCTCTTTAAAAATTTAGCGTTATTATCTCTTTGGGGAGAAGTTTGAAATATATACAGGTCACAAAAGCCTCAAGTATATATTCACATAGAAAGAGTTGAACACGTGGCAATGAATATGGTTAGAGCTGATCAAAGACTATGACTGCTCAATCCATTACCACCATAGGAAAGCGAACAAGGTAGAAGATTCCCTAATTAGAAATGAACCAACAATTCTATCATTGATGAGAATTTAAAAGGATCCAATCTTCTTAGATTTGATGAAGATGGACATGGGAATCATAAATAAGGGAACATCATGAATCCTTTCACAAATTATTGCTCAACCATCACTTCTGGAAAGGTTAAAGGATTATCAAAAGAATGATGTGGGAATTCAAGAAAAATTTGAGGCTATAAGAAAAGGGAAATCCTCGGATATTAATGTTAATGAAGAAGGAATTGTGAGATTTGGGAAAATACTATGTGTTCCATCAAGTCCGAAGTTGAATAAGGAACTTTTGGATGATGCAAATAGTTCAAATTTCTCTATTCACCCAAGAAACACAAAGATGTATCAAGATCTTCGAGATAATTATTGGTGGGATAATATGAAGAATGAGATCATTGAATATACATCAAAGTGCCTGGTGTGTTAGCAAGTGAAGGAAGAGAGGCAGAAGCATAAGGGGATTGTAATGAACCGAGAAATAGTGTTTTGAGTAATGACATGTTTGTTTTACAATGCCACCCATTAATTGAACAAACAATTATCTTATAAGATAATAATAATAATAAAATAGAGAAAACGCATAAAAATGAATGAAAGGCCCTTTTATTCAAATGAGTAATATCTCAGTGACTACAACTCACACTGATCGAACAAGAAGTTAAGCTATCCAAAAATCCCAATTAAAAACACGATTAAAATTATAGGGAGACCGATTAAAACCACTAGGACCCCAAGAAGGTGGTAAGGGTCTTTGGCATCCATCAGAATAACCATGAGGATGGCCGAAGCCACTGCAGCTGTGCTGAGCACTAACGGAATAACACGAACCGTCTCCTTTTTTTCTCCTTCAGTGACCTGAAGTGAGGGACACCGCGAGACCAGAATTTTTATAAGAACACTAATTCGACCATTGGACCCTAACGGCTATAAATATAACCATTGGATCCCCCATGATTCTCATATCCACTAATGTTTTATTTTGGACCGTTGAAGAAAAGAGTTGTTTACCCCCGAAAGGATTGAAAAGTTAATTGTGTAATTTGTTTAAAGAGTGACATAAATAATAATATAATTCATTTATTGCTTGTTTTCCCCAAAAGGTGAATTATATTTGGTATTTCAAAATGGTGAGAATTGATATTATTATTTTTCCACTATTTACTATACAAGATTTTAACTTGAGCAATTAATCTTTTATTTTGTAATTATATTGAATCTAATGGGTTTTTACTTTGTATAAGAAAATATGTACTCAAAACATTTATTTATATATATATGTTGCATCAAACCTTGAATTAAATGTATTATATTTATCTCTAAATTAAATATAAGTAATAATATTAATGCGAATGTTTATAATTTGAATTAACAGTTTTGAAAACTATGTCAAATTATGATTTCATTTACTTATGTGTTTCATAATGATAATATTTATATCAAATCACTCTTATGTGTGATTTTGAAAATAATTATAAATGTAGTTAGGTTTAATGTTTAATTGTGTTAATAATATTAATCTTTAATTAAGGAAATTAAGATAATTTGTCAATAAAGGAAAATAAAAAATATATATGTTTTGATAAGGATGAATTAATTAATATACTTATGTATTAAATGAACCATTGAATATACATAATATAATAATAAGTGATCAATAATTGTGGATTAATAAATATAATAAGGATAATAAAAAAAATAGAAACTTAAAATTATGGATGTTTTAAAAAAATATACATATATATATATGAAACCGCGGGAGACCCGCGTTTTTTTTAACATCGCCCCCGCTCGACCATCCGATCCAGCGCCCTTTATCTCAGCCGTTCATTTTTTTTAAGCCGCACCGCATCTTAGTCGTTCGATTGACTTCCGTATAATCTCAGTCGTCCACCGTTTTTTCCAGTTTCCTTCTTCCCCGCGTCCCGCGTCTCCTTTCTTCTTCCTTCGTTGCGCTGAACCAGTAGGGTAGGGCTCGTTTTCTTCTCTAGGCCGATGAGTGGACCCTCTTTGCTCCCTCCTTTCCATAGAGTTGGCACCAACTCAACCTCGTTTACCTCGTCGGTATCTCCACGCAAGGAGAGAACCTGTACTTAAGCTTCGGTTTGCACCGAAGGCAGGGAGAGTTTTGCACCTGAGCTTCTTGGATCTTTCTGACCACCAGTCTGGCATCGCTGCTTTGTCTTCCTCTCCTCCTCTCCAAGAAAAGGTAAGGGAAAAGTTTTATTTGGTTTTTTTTAAGCTTCGGTATATATATATACGTGTTATATATATTTTTTTTCTGTGTATATACACCCGGTGCATACCCAGGCCTTGAGGATCTCCCTTCCACCGTGGAGAACCAAATAGGAGTAAGGGAAACTCCTCTGCTTCATTTCCTTCAATTTAAATAAGCTATACAAATTTATATACACTTTTTATATAAATATGTATAGATATATACAAGACCATATGAACCTATTTATACCCGTTTTTCCTCTTCCTAGGATCGAACCTGAGTAGGGGAGGTCTTCTTGTTTAATTTTTCATCTGCTTCATTGAATATACACGGTCATATATATATGTATATACACTTCATGCAAATGTGTGTACATATATATTTGTATTAATACATATACATATGACGATACATGCATATGTACACCTTTCTTTCACATGTTTATAACCTGGGTTTTATTTCGCCTATGAAAATGGATATTTTGGGTAATTGCATGAACATGTAAATCATGCAAGTATATAGAGCATAAAGATGTATATGTACATGTAATTATATAGATGTATATGTACATCAATGTGCATAAGGTATGAACTTGATTCTTTTGTTTTGTAATTTTTTAAAATTTTATTTACCCAAAAAGATTATTATTTCAAGAAAAGTACCCAAAACTATTTTTATACATGTTTATATGTATGATGGAGTTTAAGGGTTAGTTTGGTATCAAAATAATTCTTTCAAATTTTCATTTATCAGCATTCTTGATAAATCATGATTTTTTTTGTGAAAATGGGTAGTGTGAATTCCGTAAACGATTACAAGTGTATATATATGTACTCATATATATCTACTCATGTTTATGGATCGACCTTTTTGTATGCAAGACTGATTTTATGCCAATAATGGTTTTATGAAAATTATGTTCACATTCTTTATTTTTAAAAGAACCTCATTCAGTTTTACCAAACATTAATTGTGTTTAATATATAACATGAGAAATGTTATTGAGTATGGTTTAATTTGGTAAACCCATGCACATGTGTATACACACCAAAATTTATATATATATATAGGTATATATAACCATGTATCAATATGTTATCTTCAAATACAAGTTCTTTTAATGATCTTTGCAAACTTTTCAATGGAAAGGTCATGTTATTCAAAGTGAAAATTAGTTTTTACACAACTATATATATATATTCATGCAGTTTACATACATATATACATGACTTCCCAAGATGAACCTAATTGCACACTTTATATCCCTAACTGTATGTATATTCACACAGTTTTAATTAAACACCCACAATACCCATTTATCAGCATGTGTATTAGTTATGAACGGCCTTGTTTTAACTTGGTATTATGTTATGTTCATTTCCTTAAAACCCATGTTTTCAATTGTTAAGATAATTTCTTATGTGTACGGATTTTTAGAATGCATGTCTTAGTTTTATTAATGATTGAACTATCTTCAAATTATGAATATGTATGTGAGAAGGGGTTTTGATCAAGAATGTATGAATGAAACCCTATGAA
Source organism: Viscum album (assembly GCA_963277665.1). Taxonomy (NCBI): domain Eukaryota; kingdom Viridiplantae; phylum Streptophyta; class Magnoliopsida; order Santalales; family Viscaceae; genus Viscum; species Viscum album. The sequence goes on from OY728166.1 coordinate 821,822,569, forward strand.
TGAAAGACCATGTCAAGATATGTGAGGGATGTATTGGACTTAAATGTGACGGGTGCGCCCGGAATTATATAGCGCAATGTGAATAATGTGACGGGTGCGCCCAGAATTATATAGCGCTCCAATGCATTGGTTAAAGTATGAGTCTCATGAGACATTATGTGCGATGGTCTTGGCAGTTATCCTTGGCTTGTGCTACCATGGAAACGGTATTGGAGGTTAGCCTTGACCCGTTAAGTATGTTTTACGGTCTTGACGCAAGGTCTTGACAAAGTCCAGCATTATACATTCCATCTACATGTGATGATAAATGGTCAACCAGGGGTTAGTTCAACTAACATGACATCCCCTAGTTGAAAATTCCCTTGACTATGAGAATGTAATTATATGATAAGAACTATAATTCATGTGGTAAGATGTTAAAAAAACTTTATGTTCCCATGAATCATGTTATGAATGGTTTTCCCTGCTTACTCATAGATTTCTTTTAGAACTAAAGTAACCTTGGTTGAATATTATGCATTATCTATTCTACATGTGTTGCGCTCTCTAATCTTGTTTACTTTAAAGTTAATTTTAAGTATGTACTTCTTCTCTGTGCAAGTGGATTTAAAAATTTTTGGATTTCATGTTTTAAGAAAAGATAATTATTTGTTTTTAGGGAAGTTTTTTATTATCTTCAAAAGGACTGCTTTGAGAAAGAGTTTTCTTAAAACGTTTCTAAAACCCCTTACTGAGCATATTTGCTCACCCTACATTTTTGTTTTAAATTTTTCAGGCATGGTTTGTACTAATGAAGTTTATCAAAAGCAGCTGGTTTCCCAGAATCCTGAGCCTCGCGATCTTCTGTAGTAATGGGACATGATATATTATTTGTAAATGTTGTAATGAAATGTTAGTATATCATCTCTCATAAGGCACCCGAGGATCGGGGTTTCTACAGGGATGATGTAACCATTGCCCATACCAGAATGGAAATGGGAGAACATCACCGTAGACTTTATCACCGGACTTCCAAAGACATCCAAAGGCAATAAGGCAATTTGGGTTATTGTGGATCATCTTACAAAGGTTGCACACTTCATTGATATTCAGGAGGATTTCTCATTGGATCAATTGGCAGAGATATATATCAGGGAAGTGGTAAGGCTACCTTGGATTACCACTATCTATTGTGCCCGATCGAGATCCAAGATTCACCTCTATGTTTTGGAAGAGTCTTTAACATGATCTGAATATTGAACTGAACTTCAGTACAGCCTATCATCCTCAAACTGATGGCCTATCCAAGCAGACTATCCAGACACTTGAGTACATGTTGATAGCATGCTAAATGGACTTTAAAATAGGATGGGATAAACATCTTCCTCTGATTGAGTTCTCATATAATAACAGTTTCCACTCGAGCATCCAAATGCCACCATATGAAGCCTTTTATGGGAAAAGGTTCAGAACACCAGAATGTTGGGATGAGGTCAGTGAGCGGACTATCCAAGGAATATTCCATCATCTCAATTATCATCATTCATCCCTTTATTCCCTTCTTTGTTTTGGATGAAACATTTACTTATGAAAACATGAAATTGTTTCAATTAAGGATTCCTTCCATGACACAATTCAAATGGTGTGTTCGTCTCTCCCATATATAGCCTCGTTTGATTATGAATGTGCACTGTAGCTTCAACAGCTTCCTTCCAGTAATGGCGAGAGATATGACTCTCAATGATCATAGTCCTGGTCATGTTGTTGACCTGTCTATTCTGGAACTCAACTATATTTTTCTGCAGAGTTCTCACGGTACCTACCTCATGTTGTATTCCATGTTTTTTCAGGTAATTATCAAACTCAATGGGTGTGTATTCCCCTCAATTGTCATATTGCAGAACATTGATTATCCATCCATTATCATTCTCAGCAATTTGGTGATAATATTTCATGCAATCAAGTACTTTCCACTTCTTGTGAATAACCATTTCACAAGACATTCTACTATAATAATCAATTAAAAGGACGAAGTAACTCTCTCTATGAGTTTTGGAAATATTTATTAGGCCACATATGTTTGTATGGATGATATCAATAAGGTGTGATTCCCTTTTCTTCTTTTGAATATATGAACTACAGACCATCTTCCCACGTATGCAAGCATCACAAATCTTTTCCCATTCATGTTTTAGAATGGGGATATCCTTAACTATCTTCTATTTAGATATCTATTCCTTGTATTTTTGGTTAATTTTCCCTAACCTTCAATGCCACGGGGTGTTTTCTTCTTCAGTAGACATATTGCAAGTGTTCTCTTTACTATCAACCTGATATAAGTTTCCATCTATTCTGTAGACTTTCATGAGAGAATTCCATGTCTTTCCCTTTATAATGTAGCCTTTTTTATTGAAATTTACTATAAGACCTAAGTAATAGAGTTGACTCACACTGAGGAGATTGTGATGTAAACCATCCACATAAATAACTTTAGTCTTCTTCAGCTCTCCATTGGCCAGTGCAGTATTTCCACTGCCTTTAATCTTCAAACCACCATCATTACCAAACCTCACTATTCCATCAACCTTCTTCTTAATGTTATTTAAAAGGACATCATTTCTTATCATATGGGATGAGAATCCACTATCAAGAATCCATTTGATGCATCTTTTTGTGGCTTTGAGAGATAATTCTGCAAGATTTGATTTCTCAATTTTCTTCTTCTCTTTCCATTAGATGTTAAATTGAGTGTAGGACATTGATGGCCTTTCAATTACTTCATCCACATAATCAGATTCCTCATACCCATACTCTTCTTCCAGAGGATAAAACATGTTTGTGAGAACAACATCGTCTGGTTAGTGAGTATTGACCCATCTCTGAGAGTTTTAGGAATTTCTCTTATCATACCACTGCCTACAATACATAACTTTATGGACAAAGTTAGAATAGTGAAAATAGTATCCATAGAAAATATTTCATCTATAAGATGTAGGATATGAAATTGGTTTACTTTGTTGACTTCCCAAATCTTAACCATTTAAATAGATCCTTGCCTCTTTACAATATGACATGGTATGGCCCAAATAGCCATAGAATTGACACTTCATGTGAGGAAATGTCTTATCACTTATATTTCTCCTCATGCCTTCTTGCTCGGGAAAATAGTTTGACTGCCTATCATTTTTGAAAGATTGAGGATAATCTTCAGTTATTCTTTTTGTTTGGATTGATGGTTTCTTTTTCAGAACTTCAAGAAATTTTTAAATGTGTCCAACTTTCATCTTGTATTTCTTTGGTATAAATTTATTTCCAGAATTTGATGTCTCAGATTCAAAACGGATTCCACTGTTTCCTTTCAATTAGACCTTTGATCACTAAAGATCTTTTCTACCCCATCTAACCCTTGATTATCTCTTGCCAACAACTCATTATCAAAGAATTTTCCAAGTTATATTTTCTTCCTTAATTTAGGTTTTATTTACTCTCATGTTTTCTCCTAAGATTAACAACTTCCTCTTCAAGTCCCTCTACAGTCATGGAATTATCCTCTAGTCTATAGGTAAGGTCATTGATGACCTATGCATGTTCTTCAATTCTGAGCTTTAGTTCCACTACATCATTATTCCTTTCTAGAATTGTTGACTACATTTTCACCAATTCTTTTAGTCGTTCAATTTTAGCTTCAATCAAGTCAACATATTCTGATGATTCTTCCACCATTACCTTCCACTTGTTTAATCTCTTACACTTATTCTCAAGCTTACCAAAAGCATCTTTAAGTTGTAACTTGGGATCAGAATTAGTTGTTAACTATTTACCTCTATATTTATAAGTTGATGGTTCTGTTGAGTCAATAAGGTTTTCCTTATGACTTTTCCATTCCTTCATACTTGGGGGAGATTTTTTAGTCAATAAGATTTCCTTATGAATTTACCATTCCTTATTGTTTTGAAAATCACAAACACCTTACCTTAAGGAAAATTTCATTCATCCTTATATTTTACTTTGATAAGGAAAATTTTTCTTCCCCAAGGAAATTTATCCTTACCATGTTTTTTGTTATTCATTTTGTCTAAGTATAAAATTTTGTTTTGTATCAAAACCTCAGAATCATATAATACTTATATATAGAGCATTCTGTTTTTAGGATCTGAATTCAGGTTCCGAGTTCTCTGAATTCAGACTTTGACCTTTTATCAGTTCTGACTCCGAGTTCTCTTAATTCAGACTCCGAACTCTTATGATTTCTAACTCTGAGTTCTCTGAATTCAAACTCTGAACTCTTATGAATTCTAACTCTTAATTCTGGTGAATTCAAACTTTGACCTTTGTAAGTTTAGACTCTGAATTCTAATGAATTCATACTCTGAACTTTGTGAGTTCTGACTCCAAGTTCTCTGAATTCAGATTCCGAACTCTTCTGAGTTCTGACTTTGAGTTCTCTGAATTTAGACTACCGAACCCTTATGAGTTCAAACTCCGAATTCCTGTGAATCCAGATTCTGAATTTCCTTGAAATTCAGACTCCAAAATTCTATAGAATTCTGTTTCTTAATTCCTTGGAAAACAGAATCCAAATATCCTTGCATTATAGACTCTGAATAGTTTTTGGTTAGACTCCGAACTTTCATTTTTACTTACACTCTGAAAAATGAATTTTCTTAAGTAACCATATTCTTGCTTAATCTTATAAAATGATGTCATGCATTTAGTTTCTAACTAACCATTTTTTGAGTGACACATGTATAGGTCTCTTCTAAATCCAAGGAAAAATATGACCGTTGGAGGAGGGAGCCGACCATTGAAGTCGTGCCTATAAATAGGATCTCATTTGAATGAGCTCAGAACTTTTACAACTTTTAATACATTGAAAACTTTTCTTACATGATGTTGAAGTGATTTCTAGAGAGATAGGCTCTTATAAACTCTTAGGATTCATGCAAAAAGTTTGAATGGCTTGTTCAAACATTGCTTCATGCATATTTTCATTGTGCATAGGTGTGATTTCCTTGAAATTAGAGACTTTGGGTGGTGAAGTCAGAGGTTCCTTTTTCCTTACAAATCGAGGGATTGTGGGGATAGCAAGACAGATACCGAGATTTGGATTGAGGGATTACCTAGTTTTGGGTAAGATAGAATTTCTTGAAAGTATAAATCAAGGGACCTTTATCCAGAGTTGTTGGATACCCTTCTCTTTGGGTTAAAAGAGTTACTACTTGTTTCTTGTAGTGTTTTAATTTTTTTCCACTGTAATTTTGGTTGTTGAGGAAAGTATAACTATCTTATACTTCCTTAAACATGTACTCTGATTATATAGGATTATATATGCTTTATGGTAGAATCTTATTTGTTGTAAACTTTTGTTATGTTTCATTTCCAAAATCACTTTTCTGGAATCAAGTAAGTTATTAGAGCTTAGAGGTGTTATGAATTTTGTTTATGCAAAATTTCCTTAAAGATTTTTAAAGTATACAATTAACCCCCTATTGTATATTGAGTATCTGCATCATAGTTTGATAGTATAATTAGTATCATATCTATCATACTATTGACCTAAAAATTGGTATCAGAGGAGGTGACCTTGTACCCTGAACCAATATAACAATTGGATTCAGAGTTTTGGTTAAATCTGAATTAATCTCATGATTTGATTCAGAAGAGAAATATTCTTCTTCACTTTTTCAGAATCATATTTTCCGACTCATAAAGTTCGAATTCATTTTTTATTAGAGATACTCTAGTACTATTTTCCTTTCTTTGGATATTTTTTTTGGCTTACAAACTCATATTACCAACAAGTTTGTATGCCAACATTTTCCTTAAGATGACAGGTTTAAATGTTGGTTCTATCAACAATATAAATCCTACCAGACCTCCTATTTTTGATGGAAATGATTGTGAGTACTAGAGATATAGGATGAAGAGATTCATTATTAACACTGGAGTTTATAACTACCTAATGCTAACAAGAGACTATAAGATTCCTGATAAGGTATTGATAACTTTTACTAATCAGGAGAAATCATAATATCAAGAAAATTTCAGAGTCAGAAATACATTGCTATGTTCAATGAATAGGAACATCTATAGTCAAATATCTTCATGTAAAGCTGCAAATAGTATCTAGAAGAAACTCAAAGTTACACATTTTGGTACTTCTAAATTTATAGAGACAAGAAGAGCTATGTTGAGAGCTGAATACCATGGCTTTAAATTTCCTTATGGAGAACCTATAAGTAAAGTTCAGCAAAGGTTTATGCCTATTGTGAATAGATTAAAGTCTATGGGAGAAAAAGGTTTGGATGATGAGGCTCCTGTAGATAAGATCATAGAAATCATTCCAAATGAGAGTGAGTTCAAGAGGACAACAATTGATGAGAATAGGAAAGTTACCCAGATTACCTTAGATGAGTTGTTTGGAACTCTTCTTCAGCATGAGACTAGAATGAAGAGAGATGCTGATAATGTTAAAAATAAGAATGAGAATGGAGGAGTTGCTTCTACAGCTACTTCTAAACATATGAAATTCCAAGACTCTAGAAAGATTAACTAGATCAATGTCAAAGAATGTTACTATTCATTCAGAATCTAGTGATACAGAAAAGTCTAAGAATGAATTAGCTAATCTTACTCAGAGAATGAACAAGATAGTAGCTCAAAAGGACTACTAAAATAAGTACAAGAAGAGATACTACAAAGATAAGAAAGATTGGGAAGTTACTTGTTATGAATGTAGAAGAACTGGTCATATCAGACCTTATTTCCCTCTATTGAAAAAGAAAGAAAAGAAGAAATGGAATTCAGAAAGAAACAAGAAGAAGTTATATCGTTCAAAGCATAAGAAAAGTCTTAAAGCAAACTATACTTGGAGTGCTAGCTGTGGAGACTATTCAGGAATTGAATCTTCTGAATATGAATCATCAGCACAGAAAAATATTGGATTCATTGCTACTACTTCATTCCCTAATACATGTCTTATGTCCAATGTACGCTCTGCCAAGGATTTAACAAATTTATCTCTTGATAAGAATTACTATTTTGGAGATATTACTTCTAATGAAGATACTTCATCTTCAGATAATGAAGAAATACCTTCTTATGAAGAAGTATCTATATTTTCCATGTTGTTAGAAGCAAAAAATTGTAAAATTTATAAGAAATTGGACAAGGAAAATACTAGAGAAGATGTTCTTACAAAAGAGATTTTAGACCTCTCTAGAGATCTTGAATATAAGGATGAGCTTTTAGAAAAACTTTCTAAAGACCTTAAGGTAGTAAATTCTGAAAAAGAAAAACTTTCTAAAGATATTAAGAATGCTATTTTAAAAATGAATTTTTTTTGGAAAAATCTAACTTTAAGGAAATAATTCTTGAGGATAGGAATTTAGTCATCAAACTAAAATCCGAAATATATTCCCTTAAGAAACTTCTTGAAAACTTTACCTTTGGTAAGGAAAATTTTGATAAGATGTATTCTCAAATCAAATCTCAAGGTAATACTACTGGAGTAGGTTATACTCACCAGAAACTTGTTTTAAAAAACAACTATTTTATTCCTTCCAGATCCCCTTTTTTTACTAAATGTAAAAGTGGTGGGAATTGGAAGAAATATTTCTCTTTGAATAATATTCAATCTCTTGGGTTTCATAAAGCATATTTTTTCTAAACAAATGTGGATACCCAAAATTTTATTGTCTAATAATTCCAGATCCAAGGAAGTTTGGATTCCAAAAGTCTAACTTTATTATTTTCAGGAAAATAAATAAAGTACCAACAACAATACTTGGTACATGGATAGTGGATATTCCTGGCATATGTATGGTAACAAAAACATCATTGAAAATATTATCAAGATGAAAGGAGGAAAATTAACTTTCAGAGATAATTCTAATAGAGAGATTATTGGTATAGGTAACATCGTTCTTCTTATAAAATATTTGATTTCAACAGTTTTATTTGTTAAAGGTCTTAAGAACAACCTCATTAGAATAATTCAATTATGTGATGAAGGTTACCTTGTAAATTCTAGGAATGAAAAGTGCTTAGTACACAATTTCAAGGAAGAGTTTATTCTTTCTACCAATAGGAAAGAGAATGTTTACACACTAAACATAGAAGACATTAGGATCCAAGATCTACCTTGCCTTAGTGAAATGGAAGATCATTCTTGGTTATGGAATAGATGGTTAGGTCACTGTAACCTTAGAAACCTATGTAAACACTCTAAGAAAAGACTAGTTAAGGATTTTCTGAATCTTAGATTTTATTCTTCAAAAGTTTGTGATCCATGTCAATATGGAAAGAAACATAAATCAAGTTTTAAATCAATCAGTGAAGTCTCAACCACTAATGTATTACAGTTGGTGCATATGGATCTTTTTGGTCCAACACAAACTGGAATCACTGGAGGAAAATATTATGTATTTTTCCTAGTTGATGATTATACAAGATTTACATGGGTCTATTTTCTAGCAAAGAAATATGAATATTTTTCTTATTTCAACAGTTTTAGAGCCCAAGTTAAATGTGAGAAAAACATTCCATTGGTAACTATTCACAGTGATCATGTAGGAGAATTTCAAAATTCTAATTTTAAAACTTTTTATAGTAGAAAAGGTATTACTCATAACTTCTCAGCACACAGAACACCTTAACAAAATGGTGTTTTTGAAAGATGAAATAGAATTCTTCAAGAGATAATAAGAACCATGTTGAGTGAATATTCTATAGCCTAACATTTTTGGGTTGAAGCTGTAAGTACTGCTTTTTATACTATAAATCGTGTTTTGATTAGACCTGTTCTTAATAAAAATCCTTTTGAGTTATGGAATGGTATAAAACCTAGACTTTCCTACTTCATGGTTTTTGGTTGCAAGGTATTCGTTCTGAATACTAAAGATAAATTACACAAATTTTCACCTAAATCTGATGAAGGAATTTTCTTAGGCTAATCCATAACTTCTAAGGCTTATAGAGTTTTCAATAAAAAACACATGCACTGTTGAAGAAACAATACATTTCAAATTTGATGAAACTGATCCCTTTGTTTTTAAACAACCCCAACCAACATCTTCAGATGTGTTTTCAAAAAAATATTATCAATATTTGTTATAAGATCCTTTTGAAAAAAAAAATTCAAGAAGTTGTTTCTGAAGTATTTACCCCAGAAAATTTTCTACCCTATGTTGATGAATAGGTTTTACAAAACCCAAATCAGTTGTTTATTAAGAATCATCCTAGTGATAGTATCATTGGAAATGTAAATCAACCCATAAGTACTATAATTTCCTTAAGAAATGAAGTAGAACATCTAGAATTCCTTTCTCAATTAGAACCAAAAGTCACTGATGAAGCTTTAGGTGATGATGATTGGATAAAATATATTCAAGATAAACTAAATGAATTCAAAAGGAATAAATTCTGGACCTTGGTTGAAAGACCTAATGAAACTTCTGTTATTGGAGTAAATTGGGTCTTCAGAAATAAGTGTGTTGAAAATGGAATCATAGAAAGAAATAAAGCCAGATTAGTTTCTAAAGGCTATAATCAACAAGAAGTAATATACTATGAAGAAACATATTCTCTAGTAGCTAGAGTTGAATCTATTCGTATTTTACTTGCCTTTACAGCATTCTTTAAATTCAAAATTTTTCAAATGGATGTGAAATGTGCTTTCCTAAATGGTTTTGTACAAGATGAAGTTTTTTTGAACAAACTTCTGGTTTTAAAGATACAAAACATCCTGAACATATTTATAAACTTACCAAAGCTTTGTATGGACTTAAGAAATCTCCTCAAGCCTGGTATGATATAATTACAAGATTTTTGATTCAAAATAATTATTTTAAGGGAAATGTAGATCCAACCCTTTTATAAAGAAAGATAAGAAAAATGTTTTGATTGTTCAAATTTATATTGATGACATTATATGTAGTTAAACTCAGCAATCTTTAACTCATTCCTTTGTGGATATAATGAAATATGAGTTTGAAATGTGTATGATGGGTGAGTTAAAATTTTTCCTTGGTTTTCAAATTTCTCAAAAACCATAAGGAATATATATATCCCAACATAAGTATATTAAATATATTATTAAAAAGTATGGATAGGACAACACTAAGAGTATTAGTACTCCGATTGTTACCTCAGACACACTTGATCTTGATGAAGCTGGGAAACCAGTAGATCAAACATCTTTTAGAGGTATGATAAGAAGCTTACTTTACTTGACAGCTAGCCATCCAAATTTAATGTTTTCAGTATACTTATGTTCAAGATATCAATCCAATCCTAAGGAATCACATTTACAGGAAGTGAAAAAAAATTCGCTACTTAAAGGGAACTATGAATTTAGGACTCTTTTATACTTCTGGAAATGATTTTATTTTGAAAAGTTTTTTAGATGCTGACTTTGGTGGATGTAGAATGGATAGAAAAATTACATCCAGAACGTGTCATTTATTAGGAGATTCATTAGTTTCTTGGTCATGAATAAAGCAACACTCAGTAGAACTTTCCAATATTGAAGCTGAATATGTAGCAGCTAGAAGTTGTTGTGCTCAAGTATTGTGGATGCAACACACACTCACAGACTATGGTATGAGTTTTACCAAAACACATATTTTGTGTGATAATACTAGTGTCATTTCCCTTAGTAAAAAACCTGAACATCACTCTTGTTCAAAGCACATAGATATTAGGCATCACTTTCTTAGGGATCACACACAAAAAGGGGATATCATTCTTCGATTTAACAGAGCGCAAGATCAACTTGCTAATATTTTCACAAAATCTTTACCCTCCAATAGATTTGAATACAGAAAACAGAAATTAGGAATGATAACCATAAGGTAGTCTTCCTTGTTAACTTTCTATTGAAACCAATCTCCTTATAGTAATAAACTATTTTTCATAGGGGGGTACATTTTCTTTTTAGATAGTTTAAAACCTCTCGTAATGAAAATTTTCAGTCAGATTTTTCAAATTTTTCATAATAAAAATTTTTGTAGTCAGATTTTTCTAATATTTCGTAATGAAATTTGCATAGTCTGTTTTTTAAATCTTTTGTAATTAATTTTTTCGTAATGAAGATTTTCTATGTTTTCGTAATGAATATTTTCAAAATTTTCATAATGATGATTTTTTATTTCAAATTTATTTTTTCGTAATCAAATTTTCAGAATCTAAATTTCTTCAATAAGATTTTTATTCAATACAAATAATCTTCTTGGAAATCCAAAAGGTACATTTCCTTTCTCAATTTTTTTGTAATCATCATTTACTTGCCGGTATTTTCATTTAAAATTTTCTAGATTCTTTTTTTCCTTAAATCTGAATGTTTTTCTTAAAAAACCTCAAAATATTGTATTCTACCAAGATTTCCTTGTTGATATCATATCAACCATCAGATCCGATCAGAAGGATTTTCAGCCATTGGATTGTGTTTGGAAGATGAATCGTCACTTCCAACGCCTATATAAAAGACCCTAGAAGGGCTGTCCCACATCGATCTCAAGCTCTCACGTGTTGAAGATCTTCCTATCTACTTAAGCTCATTTCAAACTTCTTAGAGTTTTCGCAAATCCAAATGTTTGTAGAATAATCCTCTCTGAAATATATGTCTACTATCAAGTCAATTTCAGAGTGGCAGGTATATATAAAAAGGTTGGTGTATCCTAACTTCTTCAAAAAATATGATTCTATAATCTCTAATAATATCAATCTTAATGGATGGGAGAGTGTATGCATATCGAAGCTAGGGGATCAAGACATAGTGTATCCAGATCTGCAGATAGAGTTTTATAAATTAGTCAGTTTCATTAAGGAAGAAGGCAGAGAGAAGTTTTCTTTCAAAAGCTATGGAAAGACCTATGTTATTTCATACACTAAGGAACCTAGTCCGATTGGAGTGTTGTATGAAGGAGAAGCTGAATTCTGTTCTCACAAGCTACCAGATGTTAAAGTAACTTTTGTAAAGGTGAAATCTATGGAGTTCCTTGGTCTTATTAATTTCAAGACTCTGAATATTGCTCACCTCTCTACAAATAATCAGATCCTTCAACTCTGGGTGCAAGGATTTATCATTCCGAGAAAAGGTGACAATGAAAACTTAAAGAAGAGTGACATGTACATCCTATATTTTCTGGTAAACCTGAGAAAGGTTAATTTGGTTAATCATATTATGATTATGATTGAAAATATCAAGAATGGAAATCTGAAGGCTCAGATTATCATGTACTTTTCCATTCATTCAAATCTGATTGTTTAGTGTCTATAATATTTTAAAATCCCTTACAGATCGAAGCCCAGGAACTGTAAAGTTATTCTTGTTAGTGATGATACATTGAAAAGAATGAACATTGGATTTTCTAATGACTATGGAGAATTTTATGACCTACCAATAGAAGAAGCTGAAGCTATTCCAAAAAATCAAGAAGTGGTTGAACCATCGAAAAATGTTGGAAAGAAGAGGAAGTTGAAAGATGTGGAAGAAGAAGAAAACCCCCAAAAGCTAAGAAATCTCAATCCGCACCTCTATAACCTAAGAAGAAGAAATATTATCCAGATGAGGTTGTAGAAAAGTGGAGAGAAGACAAAAAAAAAGGAAATCAGGGGATCCATAGTTTGGCTTGGATCCTGCAGAAGTAAAGGCTTCGAAAGAGAAGACAACAGATGAGCTTGAGAAGCAAGCTAAGGAAAAGAAACAAAAGAAGAAGATGTCTGAGACTGAACTTGTGCAATCCCTTCTGAGGGATACTTAAAATTCTTCTGAACAAATTCTAGTACCAGAATCCTTCTTGGTAGAAACCTTACCTGAGACTCCAGGGAAGAAGTTCATGACTCTGTAAAAATCCCAAGAGAATGTTGTTAAAGAAAAAGAAGTTGTCAGATGAGTAGAAGAAAAATCCAAAAGTAGTGGTGACACAACCGATTTGATTAAGCAAGTGGAGGAATTTCATTAGAAGGAAAGGTCATCTGAGAAATTTTCAATCCAAACTTCTCAAGATGAATCTTCGAATCTTGCTACTCCTGGGTTAGATGACGTGGCTGAAGATGAATTGAACAAGCTATCTGAGGAAGAAAGTTATAATCATTATTTTATTCATCCTGGGGATGCTGAGGCAGGAGATAAAAAGGAGAAGGTAGATGAAGATAAGATTGTTTAGTTGTCTGACAGTGAACATGAATATCTGAATGAGGAAGTCATTCCAAGAACTGATAAAGCTAAAAAGGTGGTTTTTGATACATCTACTAAAGCTTTTATAAATAAGAAGAAATCTGGTTAATCTTCAAAGAGGAAACTTGATGAATTGTAGAATGATCCTTCACCTAGAAAAACTTCAGATTCGGAATCATCTTCTCTTGGACATGATTTCATTGTTCAGTCACTAAAGAAGCTTGTTGGGACCATACCGATTTTCCCAAGCACAGAATCCAGATGCTAAATGTTTCAACACACACAAAATTAGAAATAAGATTCAGTGTCCATGGTTATTGACAAGTGTGTAAATATTGAGGCTGATTTCAAGAATTTCTTTATTAACTACAAATCCCACAAGATGTCCAGTAAAAAAATGGTTGGCTGGTCAAAGAAGACAGTTGAATACTTGAGAGAATGTGAATAGTTCCAAGATGGTGTAAAGGAGGATTTTGATATTGAAGATGGTAGGATCAAGGATCGTAAAACTTTTTTTGAAGAAAAGATAACTCTTGAGCAGAATACTCGAATTCAAGAAGTAAAGGATTTGAATGGAAAGTTGTATTCTGTTTCCCAAAGCTGGAAGAGAGCAAGGGATATTCAGATTGAGATTGAAGAAAATCTTGTTAAGTAGGAAGAAGTCCTGAAGGCAAAGGAAGAGGCTCTCAAGGCTCATGAAGAAAGAATCAAAGCCTTAGAGAAGAAAGCTAAGGATCATGAATAGATTCTTAAGAGATTAGAGGAAGATCATAAGGATCTCAAGAAGCTAAAGACTATAGTGAAGAATCTGATGCCCAAGGAAAAAGAAGGATGATAGACCCAATCTTATTTTTTATTGTATTCATTTCATTGTAAAAATTATTTCTAATCGTAATGAAATTTGTGTTTTTTTGTCTTTTGCATGTATTGTACTAATCTTTCAAGTACCATAATTTCTTTTCCATTCCCTAAATTTCTTTTTGAAAATCACAAAGGGGGAGAAAGGAAAAAAAAATCAAATTAAAGAAGAAATATCCCAAATTAAGGGGGGTTTATCTAAGGGGGATTTTTCATTATTAATATTTCTATATTCAATATAATGGAAAATCTCATTCTAGAAATCTAGAATATGATCCTTAGAGTTCCAAAGCCTAAGGGGGAGTTAGTCGTATTCATCATTGTCCATGTGTAATGGGAGATAAGTTTTATTTCAAAGTATTGAAAAATATTTTCTAAGTCCTTATATTCATTTTTCGAAAGGATGTTTGTGCTTTCCAAAAAGGGGGAGATTGTTGAGTTAATAAGGTTTTCCTTATGAATTTTCCATTACTTCATACCTGGGGGAGATTGTTGAGTCAATACGGTTTCCTTATGACTTTATCATTCCTTCTTGTTTTGAAAATCACAAACACCTTATCTTAAGGAAAATTTCATTATACCCTATATTTTACTTTCAGAAGGAAAATTTTCCTTCCCCAAAGAAATTTATCCTCACCATGTTTTTCATTATTCATTTTTTCTAAGTATAAAATTTGGTTTCATATCCAAAACCTCAGAATCATATAATACATAGATATAGAGCATTCTATTTTTAGGATCCGAATTTACATTTCAAGTTCTCTGAATTCAGACTCCAAACTTTTATGAGTTCTAACTCCGAGTTCTCTGAATTTAGACTCCGAACTCTTATGAGTTCTAACACTGAATTTTGGTGAATTTAAACTCTGAACTTTCTAAGTTCAGACTCCAAATTCTGATGAATTCAGACTCCGAACATTGTGATTTATGACTCCGAGTTCTTTGAATTCAGGCTCAGAACTCTTATGAGTTATAACATTGAGTTCTCTGAATTCAGACTCTGAACTCTTCTAAGTTCTGACTCCGTGTTCTCTGAATTCAGACTACTAAACCCTTATGAGTTCAGACTTCAAATTCATGTGAATCTAGATTCTAAATTTCCTTGAAATTTGGACTCCAAAATTCTATAGAATTCAGGTTCTAAATTCATTGGAAAATAGAATCTGAAAATCCTTTCATTATAGACTCTGAATAGTTTTTTGTTAGACTCTGAACTTTCATTTTTACTTACACTCCGAAAAATGAATTTTCTTAACAAATCATATTCTTTATTACTCATATAAAATGATGTCATGCATTCAGTTTCTAACTAATTGTTTATTGAGTGAAACATGTACAGGTCTCTTCGAAATTCAGGAAAAAATATGACCGTTGGAGGAGGGAGCTGACCGTTGAAGCCGTGCCGATAAATAGAATCTCATTTGAACAAGATCAGAACTTTTACAACTTCTACAACTTTGAAAACTTTTATTACAAGCTGTTGAAGTGATTTCTAGAGAGAGAGGCTCTTATAAACTCTCAGGATTTGTGCAGAAAGTTTGAACGGCTTATTCAAACTTTTCTTCATGCAGATTTGTGTTCTGTAGAGGTTTGATTTCCTTAAAATCCAAGACATCGGGTTGTGAAGTCATAGATTCCCATTTTCTTACAAATCGAGGTCTTGCGGGGATAGCAAGATAGATACCAGTCTTCAGATTGAGGGCTTACCTAGTTTTGGGTAAGAAAAACTTTCTTGAACGTATAAATCAGGGGACCTTTATCCAAGGTTGTTGGATACCCTTCTCTTTGGGTTAAAAGACTTACTACTTGTTTCTTGTAGTGTTTCAATTTTGTTTTCCGCTGTAATTTTGGTTGTTGAGGAAAGTATAACTATATTATACTTCCATAAACTTGTACTCTGATTATATAATATTCTATATTCTTTAAGGTAGAATCCTAGTTGTTGTAAACATTTGTTAAGTTTCATTTCTAGAATCACTTTTCCGGAATCAAGCAAGTTATTAGAGTTTAGAGGTGTTGTGAATTTTGTTTATGAAAAATTTACTTAAGTATTTTTAAAGTATAAAATTCACCCCCCCCCCCCTCTTGTATATTAAGTATCTACATCATTGTTTGATACTATAATCAGTATCATATCTATCATACTATCAATCTAACAGGTTCTGAATTTTCAATGGTAGTCATCATGGATGTATGGTTTCCATTTTTAAATTATGGTTCTTCTTCTTCACAGAATTACATTATCATTATCTTCTTGTTCATATAAAAAACTCTTCTTCTATACTTTATTTCCATATTTGAAGTATCCCTTTTTTAAAAACCTTTTCTGAAGCTTCTCAATGTTTTAATCTTCTCTCCCTTCATCTTTGAACATTCTTGATCACTAAGAGGCAATGTTCCCAACTTTGCCATAAACAAAGCAAGCCAGAGGTAAATTACCTTCAAATTTCCCTTTTCCCTTTTTGAAATTTTTGGAAATTAGAGAAAGAATTTATTTTTCTTCATTGTATTAACCACTACTATCTCCTGAAATTTTTAGTTTTCCATGGATTTTAATGACATTTCCTTGCTCTCACAAGTTATAATATCTTCTGGGTTGACTCTCATTTCATATGCCACCAGGCTTCTTAGCATATCATCTAGAGAATGTTTGGAAAGATCTCTTTCCTCAAGTGCTGATACCTTTTCATTTTAAAGGGGTCGAAGTCTTCTCAAGATTTTATTTACAATATTAATTACTTTGATTTATTCACCTTGACCTTGAATTTCTCATACCACTTTAGTAATTCGATTGAAGAAAAAACATTTATTCTTATCAGGATGCATATTTATATCATCAAACCTATTGTTCATCACTTGAAGTTTTTCCTCCTTCAATTTGCTATGTCCTTCATAAATATTTTAAATTTTATCCCACATAGACTTTTTTGAGGTAAAACTAGTCACATTTAGATAGATCTGATCAGAAAAAGCTGTAGTGAGAGCATTCTGAGCTTTAGCATCTGCATCAAGAACTTTCCTGTCTGTATCAGTCATAGTAAGATCTGTTGGATGAGTAACTTGTATTCCTTTCATAGTAGAAAAGAGGAATTTAGTTCCAAGAGATCTTAGATGAGATCTCACTCTGTTTTTTCAAATATGATAATTAATTCCATTGAAGAGAGGGATTCCCTAACATTGGATGAATTCTCCATGACGACAAATGATAGATCTAATACCATTAACCTCCCTCTGATACCACCTGTAGAACCATAGGACACCCAGAGAGGGGAGGGGTGAATCACGGTGTCAAATTTTTCTTTTAAAAAAAGGATATTGTTCCCACATTGGTAGAAACTCATTAAACTAATAAAACTAATGAGAATAGAAATCAAACAATCACATGAACAGACACCACACAACACTTTTACTTAGTTCACCACTAAGGGCTACGTCCAAGTACAATACACCGACAGTGTTTCGAACATACCAAAATCTAATAAACATCACTAGATGTGGAATACAAAGGTTCGGTCACAATTACTCTGTACCAGGCTCACTACATTTATAGAAATTCATGAAATACCCACTGCATCCCTCAGATCACTTCCATTGACTCCCCCTAGCTCACTCCTCTGAGAGAAGTTCAACTCAGTTTATTGACCTGAAGGTCGCTTCAATAATTCATCATTGAAGACTTTGTCTCGGACTTAGAATGAGTCTCTTCTTGCACTCTAGAACAGAGTAGATGCTCTTTGAATTCCATGTAAACTAAAATCAGATGTTCAAAAACCACTCTTCATGAAGCCTCTTTGTGATACACACTCCTTTGCAAAGCACCCCTTCCTTCACGGAACAAATTGTATTCGTGAGGCTTTATTCCCTTTGCAGAACTACCTTTGTGAAACTCACTCATTCAATGAAGAATATCTTATTATCCCAAAGTACTCTTTTTCAAAATCATGGGCATCAATTAAGACTTATAGTCTCTTCACGATGCACCAGCTTTCTTAGAAAGCCCTGTTTGCGAAGCTCTTCGTGAACTCAAAGAATCTCCGAATTTCCACAGCCTCTTGGGGGATTTTTTGGATCATCAAACACGTCCTCGTAGTGCTTATCCCTTCACAGAGAACCGTGGAAATTATCTGTTCACAAAGCTCAACATCATCGTGAAGTATTCTATCAATTCCCTTCGCAAAACCCATAAATTTCACAAAGCATTATGTCAATGAATGCAAAGCTCTAAAACTCGTAATCACGGAGAACTCTATCTCTGATCATGATGCTTGTCATAATCATAAAGCACACCATCAGAACACTTTATTTCTTTGAGAAACATAATTCATAAATCCCATATTCAGAAAACTCACGCATTTTACATATTTTCATAAGGACTCCAAGAAAAACAACAGTGCTCGTTTAAAGCCAACTTCCAATTTTTGGACCCCAAAAATTTGGAAAAAACTGGGAAATGGTGCCACCTTCAATAATGCATTCAGATTGAACTATACGATACCTTTCCTTGCAATCTCCCTGGTCTTTCATGTGATGATTGACAACAAACACAAACCATACCTCAATTCATGCAAGGAACAACCCTAGTTCCAACATTCTTAATTTCAATGGTGGTTTTCAATGCATGGTAAATTCCTTATAAACATTCTCAAATACTTATTTTTCAAAAAAACTCACTTACAATTATACTTTTTCAAGTTTGAAATTTTCCTGTGAAAGTAATACCATTTCTTCCATTCCTTTAGTGAGTATTGTGAGAGATTTACACACACTTATTTTCTTCACCAATGCTTCCTCCATTACATTGGTTTCTTTCTCAAGATGTGATTTTTCATCATAAATCCCCTTTATGAATGGACATATATACATGATAACCTCAATATGAACTTTTTTCATATGATCTTTAATTCTAGAGTAAAAATACTTAATAAGACTAATGGATTAATACTCGCCACAAGAAGAGCATAATTCTTCTTCCAAAGGATTATTTTGAATAGATTTATCAAAAAAACTCCCACTAACCTTAACTTTCAATGGTGGTGGATCCTCCTTCCACTGATTTTGAGAGAATAACTTTCCTAAATTATAATATTCATTATTATTCTAATTATTCATCATTTTGGTTGCTACTTTGATACTTCCACCAACTAGATTATCTTTAATTAACTTTAACATAAGAATACTTTTCAAAACTTATGAAAGTTCCATCATTGTTGAAATTATATTAATAAATTTCAAAAATATGCACTTCCTAAGAGAAAAAATCTAGTAATAAAAAATATATATCCAAATATATGGTATCTTATGCTCTGATACCAATTGAGAGTCCTGGGGAATCATGAAGTCACCCTGGGGGTGAATCAGGGGTGACAAACTTTTTACCGACTAAATTAAACTTTTTTAACTTACTTTAATTTGATCAAACCTCTATCATCATTTTGGGTCTATAGATATATAATAACCCCCATAACCACTTTTAACTTATAAATATAATGAAAAATAAACAACACACATGGATTTTTATAAGGTTCTACATCAATGTGAGAACCCATTTTATGTCGCGTTGACTCTCATTGAGTCACAAATTTTCCACTATTAATATTATTATCAATTCCAAGTGGTGCGTGAATTGGTTATCCATAACCCATAGTGTTCATTACACACACTAAATTTTGAAAACAAAATATTATGTATGTGGTTTAGCTATCTCCCAAAAAGCTCCTTTTACCTCCTAGTAGGAATGATGACATTGTTTATACTGAAACCATCGGTCTTCAATAATTATCCTCGTACTTCCTCAATGATATAACTTCATGTTCCATGTGAAATTTTGGATCTCTCTCACTACCATGAACTTCAACATCTAGAACTTATGAAAGGTAACACATGACATCATTCTGGCTCACCTCCTTCTTATATTTTGAATCTAGAGAACTCTCTCAACTCTTTAGAACTCCAGGTTCCAATATTATCAAAGCATGTTCTCAAATTTCAATCAATAAATTATATCAGTGCATCACTAGTCATGAACATCATTAGAATAAGAATCGCAGTGTGTGGTCTGCTGAAGCCAGTTTTTGTGGACCAGCTTATTTTGGACAAAGTCTGGGAAGGCATTGAGGGTGTCCTCGTCAGTGCGGTAATGTTTCATCATGAATTCCTTCAGGTGAGGCCAAGTATATTCTAGGTACACTCAAACATTTCCAGCATCCCCCACTAGTTTGTGGGATGGCACCACCACCTTGTCCGATCGGGGGCTCAGGAATAATGTCAGCGTTCTTCTCAGCCTACCGTTGTTCACCACCGCTCGATGCATGAAACTCTTATACATCCCATTGGAAAGCACCGGAAAGGTTTCTCTGATTTTGATGACCAAGGTGTGTGGGATAGGGAGAATGTAGATCCAGGTGGCATCCACCAGAACTTCCAACCCGCTGACCAGATCCTGGTGGAGGAGGTTCATGGAGGTCGGGTCCTTGTGCGGTCCTGTCCCCAGCACCAGATCTGGCTACTAGCATGGTGGGTATTATTTCAACCTCATGATCGAATAATTACTTTAGTAGAAGCTTAGGAAGTGGCCTCTCCCTTGTTGTAAATTTCAAACCATTTCACTGGTTGGTCTTCTCAATGCAATGCGCTTTCCCATGCAGCAGCTTCCCAAAGTGTTTTTTCCTCTCTTTCCCAAGTGTCTGATTTATTGCACGTCATTTATTGCCTTTGTTTTTGTTCTTTCAATTAATGCTACAATTTATTTGTGCCTTTTTATTTTTTTAAAATAGTCTATATATTAGATCAAATGTATTACATGGAATAGATGTGAAATTGATGAAATTTTTAAAGCTCTTTGTGGTATTTTTGTGTGTGCCATTTTTATTATCCTCTATTATTTATTGGATTTTATAGCCATCAAAATCGTATCAGAGGTAGTACCAATGAATCCCCAAATTTCTGAAGATGGACACCAAAATCCATCCACAAGTTCCGAAGCAATTTAAGGACAACTATGAAATGTGGTGCATTCAAATGAAGGCATTGTTCGGGTCACAATAATTATGGGATATCTTCACCGACAGGAATATCGTACCCACTACGGAAGAAGAAGCTACCTTCATGAATGAAGAAAAGATGGTCATCAAAAATCAAAGGAAGAAAGAAAACAAGGTGTTGTTTATTCTATATAAATGGTTTGATGAATTGATGTTCGAAAAGATTGTCAAAGCAACATCGAGCAAGCAAGTTTAGGATACCCTTGACACAATCTTCAAAGGTGTTGATCGAGTGATGTGGATTCATCTTCAAACTCTAAGAGCAGAGTTCGAAGCGGTGCACATGAAAGACGGTGAGAGTATCTCTGATTACTTTTCAAGCCTATTTATCATTGTTAATAATTTGAAAAGAAATGGTGAAAAAATGGAGGACATTCGTATTATTGAGAAGGCACTTTGATCTCTCACAACCAAATTTGATCATGTGGTTGTGGAGATCGAAGGATGAAATGATTTGGAAAAATTATCCATTGAAGAATTGATGGGGTCATTTCAAGTACATGAGTAGCGAATGAATAAGAATGTGGGTTCAACAATAGAGCATTCCCTAGAGTCCAAGTTGACTCTGCAAGAACCAAACAATGGCCAAGCACAACAAGGCAGTTATTGTGAAAGAGGGAGAGGGCATGGATACCATCCAAGATATAAAAAAAGCAACAAAATTTCACTAGATTCTATGGAAGAGGACATGGTGGAGGATGATTCACGCATGGTCGTGGAAATTCAAGGAATTTTCAGTGCCACAACTGTAAGAAATTTAGCCATTACACCTCTGATTGTTGGAGCGAAGTGGATCATGATGAACGATCCAACTCTGCTGAAGCATATCATCAGGAAAAAGAAGGTACCACACTCCTCATAGCACAAGAAAAGGCGTGTGAACGCCCCGATGTATGGTATTTGGACACGGGTGCAAGCAACCACATGAGTGGTAACAAACAGCTATTCGAGGAACTCACCGAAGAATTTCGTGGCGACATGAGTTTTGGAGACTCATCAAAGGTACCCATGATAGGAAATGGTAAAATAAAAATCAATATGAAGAATGGAGAGTCAAATTACGTTTTTAATGTATATTACGTACCAAGTATGAAAAATAATATCATCAGTCTCGGTCGACTCCTTGAGAATGGGTATGTCATACACTTGGAAAATTCTTCTTTGTCTATAAGAGATGCTCATAAGAGACTTGTCTCTCAAGTCCAAATGGTGAAGAATCGTATGTTTCTGCTGAATATCAACACAAAGGCTGAGGGGTGTCTATTTGGGCTCATGAAAAATGATTCGTGGAGATGGAATCTACGTTTTGGGCATCTCCATTTTATCGGGCTTAAACTTTTATCCTCCTCAAGAATGATGTGTGGATTTCTGATGATTGAAGTTCCAAATAATGTGTGTGAGGCGTGTACACTCAACAAAAAACAAAGTAATGCTTTTCCAAGTGGAGTGTCTAAAAGAGCAACAGAACCACTTCAGTAGGTTCACACTGATATCTGTGGGCCACTTGAAACCCCATCACTTGGAGGTCATAGGTATTTTATTACCTTTATTGATGATTTCAGCAGAAAGTTGTGGGTGTATTGCATCAATGAAAAATAATCTTCTTCCACTGTATTTAAAACTTTCAAAGCTCATGTTGAAACTGAAAGTGGCCACATTATCAAAGTACTCAGATCTGATAGAGGTGGAGAATACACATCAAATGCATTTCAAGATTTCTGCAGGGAATATTGTATCAAACAGCAATACAATACAGCCTATACACTACAACAAAATGGAATTGTGGAAAGGAAGAGCCACACCATCCTCGACATGATGAGGACCATGCTAAAGGAGAAAGAGCTACCAAATATTTTTTATGCAGATGCAGTCGCATGTACTGCCTACTTGCTCAATCAGTGTCCAATGAAGAGCGTCAAGAACTTTACACCACAAGAGACATGGAGCGGCTACAAACTGAGTGTGGTGCACCTAATAATATTTGGGTATGTCCCCTACACTAAAGTTCCAGAAGCGAGAAGAAGGAAACATGATGATCCTGGTGAAAAGTGCCACTACTAGAAATTAAAGCTATTGCCATAGACCAATAGCCATGGTTTTAGTGGTCCATGTCTATATCTTCCTAATCTCCATGGTTTAATTTATTAACCGTGTCTATACCACGTGTCTTTCTATTTGGTATCGGGTCCCCTGATTCGCTACTCTCACACTCCTCCCGACTTCTTCTCCTCCTGGATTCTTGTCCTCATGATGTGTTCTCCTCTCCAACCTCGCCTAATCATGTCGCACTCCTCCCTGGCTTCACCTGACCGTGGAACCCTACTCCCCTAATGACTTCTCCTCCCTGAAATTTTCCCCTCACCGTGGCACCCTCCTCCCTGACGACTTCTCCTTCCTGGCCTCTCCTCCCCGCCCTCTCCTCACCGCGGTGCCCTCCTCTCCGACAAACTATTTCACCGCAATGCCCTCCTCCCGACGACCTCTCTCACATCATCACCCTCCTCCCCGGAGACCTCTCTCGTCGTGGCTCCCTCCTCTCTGACGACCTGTCACTACGGCGCCCTCCTCCTAGCTTCCAATCCACATAGGTATTTTATACCATATTATTTCATCAATGTTATGATTATAAGGTTATAATGTGATTTGAATTTTATGTAATGGTTATTTAGATCTCCCTTCCTCTTGTATTTATAGAATACATTGGTAGAGTATGAGTAGAAATTGAAGGCATATTTATGTGATGATGTTGAACATATAAGGAAACCATACACAATGATGGTGATATAAGAATTATTGATAATAAACTATATGGGATTGGATTCCTAGGATTTTTTATGATTTTTAATGAACTTATTCAATAATTTTTTGGATTTATAATAGGTTCAAGAAGGTTTGAAGATGTTTGGAGAAGGAAAAGTCACGTCTTAGAAGCATTTATTGTGTTTTAATGAATAAAATACTATTTCAATAGGATATGAATCATCAAAATTCTTTTTCTACTATATATGTATGAGTAAATAATAATTCCTGGAGAAATATGGTATTCAAATTATATAATGGGAAAATATAAAAAAAATACCATTTTTCTATAGTTCTATGTATAAATAATGTCGCAGTGTTAGGAATAAAATGAAGATTGTGTCAGAATTCAATAATACCATGCTTCTATAGTTCTATCATAAACTTAATGAAAAATCATCTCTAAAAGGTATATTTAAATTATTTGATGACAAAATGGAGGATAATTTTTAAGGGTTGGGGGGGAATACATTAATAAAAATTAATGTTTTTTAATATGGTTTTTTGAGATGTATGTAATAGATTAGTTAAAAAAATATTATATACAATCCATAAAAAGATGTTTCAATATTGGAATCACAGGGAGAGAATTTACTGACATAACTAATGTTAAATTTGATCACCCTTTTTTTCTACATCGAGCATGGATTACTTAAAATTAGAGTTGGTTAATTTTATCTCGTTTATATGATTGTTTTTATTCAATCCCTATTTGGAGTAAATCGTAATATATTTTTTTATAATAGGACAAGAAGATCTCAAATTTTTAATAGTAGAGATGATAATTCATTCCCATATTTATATCATTGGTTTTATTATCAATAAAGGCTATATGGAAACATTGAATTATGAAATGAAATCGGCATTGACAAAAAATATGAAGTGGGAGATTGAAGAACCCAATTTATTTATTGAATTTTAATTTTATATTAATAATTTTATTCAATGAAAATTTAGGGATTTTTAATTATGATTATTTTTTAACTATTTATTATGTCAAAGTCATTATCTAATTACACTAGGAGAAGTGCACATTGTTTACAACATAATGGAATATTAATATTATAGATGATCATATTTATGTTGTTTTGTATTTGATGGTGAGAAATGGATTGAGATTGTATTCAATATTTATAATATGATTTAAAACAAAATAGTTGTCCTTTAAATTATTATCATATATAATCCTTTAGAGAAAATTTATGATAAATAAGACAACCTTCAGCCTCATTCCTTGTCCTAAGAATAGGTGTGTTTTATTATCGACAATGGAACATCCTTGTTCATAATGTTCTCATTTATTGAGAGGATTTATCCACCCATGAATATGATATCATCAAGTTTATTTTTCCAACCACCATATAATATATTTAAAGGATAAAACTACTGATTTAAATCTCTTAACTATAAAGGAAGTGAAATGTCATGATTTTATTTCTATACAGACTGTAGAGATGCATGAATATGTGGCTCACATGGACAGAATAAAGGCACAACTATCATAAAAAACATAGGGATAGAATCCATAAAATAGAAAATACAATATCTAAACACCTTGGTTACACAAATTCATACTCTATCAAAAGATGGATCTTGTCATAGAACCAATCTCGAGTAGTCCCTTAACACCTTTTGTTAGGAATTATCAGATCTATTAAATTAGTTAGGTCAAATTTCACTATAGTCACATCATTTGCATTTTATTTCCTAATAAGGTCAAGAGAGACTCTTGGATGTGGATAATCC
Source organism: Viscum album (assembly GCA_963277665.1). NCBI lineage: Eukaryota > Viridiplantae > Streptophyta > Magnoliopsida > Santalales > Viscaceae > Viscum > Viscum album. The sequence continues at coordinate 821,848,171 of OY728166.1, forward strand.
TCCATATTTTTTTCAATGAATGGAATATTTTATGCTATCAATCATTGTCCCTTTGTTACACCTTTACATTGAAATTTTAATATGAATAATGGATTAGACATATTTTCCTGTCAGAATTTCTAAATATTAGTATGTTAAGCTTATACTAATGGTAACATGAAAAATGTTCTAAAATTTGGAAGTTTAGGGCAGGGGCAGGTCTTCAGGGTAGGGGAAAGGGGTAGGGGCAAGGGGTAGGGGAGGGGGTAGGGGCAGGGGTAGGGGCAGGGGGAGGTCTGCAGAGCAGGGGGCAGGGGGTAGGGGCAGGGGGCAGGGGGTGGGTGGAGGGGGTAGGGGTAGGGGGAAGGGACAGGGCGGAGGGGGGCAGGGGGCAGGGGGCAGGGTGGAGGGGGGCAGGGGCAGGGGGGGTGTCTACAGAGCAGGGGGAGGGGGGAGGGGTGGGTGGAGGGGGCAGGGTGAAGTGGGGAGGTCTGCAGGGTAGGGGGAGGGGGTGGGGTAGTGGGGAAAGGGGGTGGGGCGAGGGGGGTAGTTAGTCTCTATAGGTTTCATTAATATTAGATAATGTTTAATAACCATTAAAATCCATCTATAACTCCCCCATTTCTACATGATTAGGTTTCTCCAAATATTCCCTCCTATTTACAACAGATTTCTTTCACTAAATCATGGCTTGATATTAGTTGCAATAAATCAGATTTTTTATGATACCACTAGTTGTTATTTTTATGTCTTTAACAAATTTTATATTAACAATCTAGGCCATTATGTCCACTTTTTTTAATTATAACTTATAAAGATAGATTTAGATCCTGCAATCTGTCCTCCATTTGGTGGGTTGATTCCACTGCCACATTTCATGTATTTACCTGTACATAGCTAGATTCAATATAATATTTTAAATTACATTCATTGGTGGAAATCCCACTTATACCAACACCTTCATACCAACGGTTCGAAAAAACTATTGGTTTAAGTAATAATTTAATGTTTTTTACCAATGGTTTCATCAAACCGTTGGGAATATATTACATTAGATAATATTTTCCTATGCTTTTTAGAATCCTTAGGGAACCCCCCCCCCCCAAATAATAATTCATGAAAATAAATATCATACTGTGATATATGATTGATTTTGGTTTTCTCAAAACATAAAAATAGTTATCATTGCAGTGTTTGTAGATATAAATCATTGGAATTTCACATAGAAGATACCACGAGAACATTATTTCCTTGTGATTTAGCTGAACAATATATGATGTGTTTCCAGTTTCATAAAGAATATCATATTCTATGTGAAATCATTTGGAGCTCATAAAAATGTTAAGAATATTCTATGTGTAGAATTATTCATACCATTTATGCTTTGTGGATGCAGTTTTCATGTGAATGGAGTGTTATAATTTGCAAATGAAAATTTTATCTAATACATTCTATTTTAATATGTTCATGATGCATGTGAAGGGAAATTGGATTATGGATAAATGTGTTGTTATTTTTGGATTTACATACAGATTAATGGGTAACCATATTTTATTAAATTATGAAGTGTTATCTAATGCATACTATTTTAATATGTTCTCTCTCCTCATGTATTTATAGGTTTCAGTGTTTTTGACTCCATATTATGTTTTCAGTAGGGCGCCAAATCATTTCATGTTGGTTTGGGAGGATTTGGTTCTCCCAATTGAGGTAAGGATTTAATGTCATTGGTTGGTTTCTCACTGGTTATGTATCATCCTTTATGTGTTTTAATGTTCCTAATAACCTTTGTGTAGTACATTGATCCCTGCTCGTTGGTTTCAAGTAGCCAATTTAAGGGCGACTCGCCTGCATGTGCATAGGTAAGAAAGTATATGTTTGTGGGTTCCCCCGTTATGTGGATAGTCAACCATGGCAGTGATTATGCACGTATGGGGCTATGTGTTCCCATGTATATATATATATAAATTCATACCCAGGTGAGTGGAGACTAGTATATGCATATAAGCATATGTGCAAGGATCCCCTTGCACATGCTCATGGCCATGCGGATGTGTGCATAGGGTCTAGGTGTCCTTTCTTGTGTGTGAAGGTGCGTATACCTAGTGGAGGAGTAGAAACTTTTAGTTAGAAAGCTCCAAGAGTCGAAGTGGATGGTTTTGTTCCACCTTGAGGTAGGATCCCTCTTCTAGCCTCTTCAATTCAAGAATGCTTTAAATTGAATTTAGATTCTTTCTTAATTCTGCTTAATTATATTGAATTGCATATCTTGAATAAGTGTTCTTTAATATAAGTATTTCATTTGATAAATAAAGTCATGTTTTTATAATAAAACCCGTCCAACGGAGGTGCGCTATCTGCGAAAACTCACAGTGATAGTTATGTTGATCTAGTTGATTAAATTATTGCATTTGATTTGTGCTGAATGAGTTTTAGAATAAATTTTAAATATAATTAAATGAATTTTGTGGTAAATAAATTCCATGATTTTATAATAAAACCCCTCCAACAGAGGTGCGCAGTATTCTAAACCAAAGAGTAGTGATAGTTATGTGTATCATGTTTAGATTTGGTTTGAGTCTTTAATATGCCTCTTGTTGGTGTTTGTTTTTTGGCTAGTTAGTTTTTGTTTTCTTTGAATAATATAAATTTTCTTATCATACTCATTTAACTCAAATGACATTGCCCGAGTAGGCATATGCCTTGACCATGTCACTTTTCTTTTCACTCTTTGAATATTATAAATAAAATTTCCATGTTTAGGTAAAGTGAATGAATTTTTAAATGGTTTGTGTAGGGTGTATGATTCTTTTCCATCATTTTGTTTCCCTTTAGACGTTGCATCATTATGTCGCTCACTAAAACCTTCTCTAGAGATCCCTTGTTATAGGATATTAAATAGTTGATATGTTCTATCATCTGCTGGCAGGGCGACGGTCAGAATTTTGCCCCGTCTCCTCCCTCTTCCATTGCTCATGGCTGGAAGATGCTGCCCTGCGGATGTCACTGTACCGGGCCAACACACCGCGGTCACGCCACAGTCACGTCGCGGTCACGCCACAATCACACCGTGGTCAAGCCACGGTCATGTCACGGTTACGCCGTAGTCACACTGCAGTTATGCCGCGGTCATGCTACAGTCACGCCGCGGTCACACCCCAGTAATGTCGTGATTTGGCCCTGCTCCAAGACGACACCCCGTGGCGGTTCGCAGTGATAGTATTCCATGAGTCTTGTGATCAATGTTGAGACTGACTAATCACAATTTCTGCCATAGGGGAAATGACCTAAATGTTTCCCCACCTCCTCTCACTCCCTTCGCTCCTGGCCGGAAGATACTACCCCGCGCATGTCGCTGGACTGGGCCAACATGCCGCGGTCACACTGCATTCATGCCTTGATTTGGCCCTACTTCAGGACGACACCCCACGACAGTTTGCAGTGATAATATTCCATGAGTCTTGTGATCAATATTGAGACTGACTAATCACAATTTTTGTCGATAGGGCAATGACTGGAATGTTGCCCTACCTCCTCCCTCTCCCTTTGCTCCTGCCCTAAAGATGTCGCCTCGTGGATGTCGCTGGACCAGGCCAACACACTGCGGTCACCCCGAGGTCTTGTTGCAGTCACGCTATGGTCATGTCGCGTTAATTCTGTGATTTGGTCCTGCTCCAGGACGACACCTTGAAGTGGTTCACAGTGATAGTATTCTATGAGTCTTGTGATCATTGTTGAGACTGACTAATCACAATTTCTGTCAGCGGGGCGATGACCGAAATGTTTCCCTGCCTCCTCCCACCCCCTTCACTCATGGCTGGAAGATGTTTCCCTGCAGATGTCGCTGGACCGGGCCAACACACCGCTGTCACGCCGTGGTAATGCCATGATTCGGTCCTGCTCCAGGACGACACCTCGCGGCTGTTCGCAGTGATAGTATTCCATAATTATTGTGATCAATGTTGAGACTGACTAATCACAATTTTTGTCGGCGAGGCAATGTATGGAATGTTGCCCCGCCTCCTCCTGCTCCCTTCGCTCCTGGCCAGAAGATGCTGCCTCATGGATGTCGTTGGACCAGGCCAACATGCCACAGTCACACCGCGCCCACACCACGTTCATGCTGCAATCACGCCGTGGTAATGCCGTGATTTGACCCTGCTCCAACCACATCCTACCCACACCAGCCCCCTTCCACCTTCATTTTAGCTCGCTGCCACCAGCATTCCAGCCCGCAACATCCCCCCTGCCACCTTCGAATCATCCCGTACCATCCCCCCAACACTTGCAACCATCCCCCTTCCCCCAGCATTCCAGCCCCCTTCCACCAGCATTCTAGCCCCCTTCCACCTGCATTCGAGCCCGCACCAGCCCCCAGCCACATACAATCCATCCCGCACTAGCCACCACCCCTAGCCTCTTAAAAAACACTCATGCCATCCCTCCGCCACCTACAAAACAGCCCCAACCACCAGTTCCATCCCTCGCCAGCCTCGGCCTCCTATATCTCAGCCCGCACCAGCCCCTACCACATGCCCAAAAGCCCCCAACCACTTGAAATCCAGCCCACACCAGCCCCCTAACACCTATTTCAGCCCGCACCAGCCCCCTTCCATCCCCCTGCCACCTCCCGTTTTACCCGCACCAGCCACTCCAGCTCGCACCAGCCACCGCACCAGCCCCCAGCCTCCTGCATTCCAGGATGCGCGAGAAAAACTCCATTCAAATCACAAAAAAGTAAAGGTGAAAGGGGAACCACTTTCCTAGGCCCTCTTTTCCTCAAAAAGTAGCCTTGTAAACTACCATTAATGTTCACCAAGAACATTGTGGTAGAGACGCATCTTTTAACCCAAGATGAGAACCTAGCCGGAAAGCCAAGCAGATCCAAAGCATCCCATAAGAAGTCCCAGCTGACCGAATCAAAAGACTTGAATAAATTGATCTTGAAGGCACACCTAGGAACCCTAGAATCAAGATGGTAGCCCCATAATAATTCTTGGGTAATAGGATTCTTAGGATGAATTGGTTTTGGTACTGTAGGTTAGGGATATTTTTTTCTAGCTTTATATTTATGAGTCTTTTAAGGATATTTTTGTAACCATCCTACTAGAGGGTCCGAGTTATAAGTGGTGGAAGTCTATTATTCAGACTAATCTAAAAAAAGAATATTCTTGGAAAACATTCAAGTAATTGTTCATTTAGCATTCTTTAATAATGAAGTGAAGGTACTGATGGCTATAGAATTTTCTAGGAGGGGATATCCAGGGGGTGTCCAAGGGCTGTCTAGGGGGTGCTGGGGGGGGTCTACAGGGTAGGGGAGGGTGCAGGTGGGGTGTCTTGAATGGGATGTATAGGGGGTGTACAAGGGCTGTCTAGGGGGTGCCGGGGGGTCTTCAGGGCAGGGGGAGGGTAGAGGTTGGGTGTCTAGGAGGGGTTGTCCAGGGGGTATCCAAGGGCTTTTCGGGGGGGTCGGGGAGGGTATGTAGGGCAGGGGGTAGGGTGCAAGTGGAGTTTCTAGGGAGGGTGTCTAGGTGGGGTGTCCAAGGGCTGTCCGGAGGCTAATTTGAAGTGATAAACCCATGAGAAATGGGACCCAACCTCATAGAAATAAATTTGCTAATGATTTTTGGAAAGGTATCCCCAATAGAAATAGGTCTGAAATCCTTTACATCCACAACATTTTCCTTCTTTGGGATTAGGGAAATAAAATTGGAGTTGATTCTATAGGGCATTGATGCATGGTTAAAGAAATCCTTCATAGCATTAAGGAGATCATCACTATCTATGTCCCAGTAGAACATAAACAATTAATTTGTGAACCCATCAGGACCAGCCACACTCTCAAGATTTAGAGATAAAAAGGGCACTCTTAACCTCCTTCTCATAAAAGGATGAAATAAGGGATATTGTTGGACTAGTGTAGCCTGATCTGGTTGGACTAAATTCTTATGGCCCACAACTATCACAGACTTTGGTAATTGTAGCAACTTTGGCCACTGTAGCAGTGCGGACTTTAGAGTCTACTTTACTGTTGCACTTTTGACTTCCATCCGGTAGCCACTAGAGTATTGGATACATATAGGAATGGATTCATAAGAGTGAAAAATTATATAATAATATTTCCTCATCTCTCCATACTACTAAATAAATCTTCTCCTCCGTGTATAGCTTGAGTAGAGTTGTCATCACTTTCAACTGGTCAAACTATTCCTTGAAAACTCATTCTACAGAATCTACCTCAATTAATCCTGATGAGATGAATTCACATCACCTATAACAACATAGAGATACTATTTTACTATAGACTAGATCGAATCAGCATTAACTAAATCTGAGGGAGGTGGAGCACTAGATATAGATGCAACAATAGGAGGTTCCTGATATCTCAAAATTCCACTGAAATATAAAATAAGTCTTTCTATGAAATATTATAAATATACTATGGATACAAAATCTAAAGGCACTGGGGAAACAAATCTCTCAACACTAGGTAAATCACCCTCTATAGGTTATTATTTGGTAGGTACGTCTAAGGGAAAAGCATGAAGCTCACCTACTTGGTAAATCTACTTGACTAAGGATCTCTTAGGATATGTGCAAGGGATGTGTAAGGGGGGTTGTTGTCCAATAGGGGGGATTTCCAGGAGGACCAGTAGGGGGGTTGCAATCAAAGGGGGTCTAGTAGGGGGTGGGGGATGATATCCAAGGGGGTCTAGCAGGGGGTGGGGGTTGTTGTCCAAGGGGGTCCAGAAGGGGGGGATGCTGTCCGGGGGGCTGGGGCTGCTGTCCAGGGGGGGTACAGTAGGGGGGATGCTGTCCAGGGGGTCCAATAGGGGGGATGTTGTCTAGGGGGGTTGGGTATTCTGTCCAGGGGGTCCAGCAGGGTGGAAGGGGGGAGAAGTGTGGGTATAGGGGATGAGCACTACTATGTTCTACCTTGTGTTGTAGGTACTCTTGAGCTAGTTCCAGACTTCTTTGATAGTTTGTCTAATAGGGAGACTCTTGTATATTTAGTTATGTGTTTTTTTTATATTTGGATTCGTTTAATTATTATTATGTAAGCAGATTTCAGGTATAATTTAATTTGGAGGGGACTGGCAGGGGGTAGGGGGGAACTGGCAGGGGGAGGGGGGTAAACTAGTAGGGGGACTGGTAGGGGGAGGGGACATGCAGGGAGGGGACTGGTAGGGGGACTGGTAGGTGGAGGGGGTAACTAGGAGGGGATTCAAGGGGTGGGGTGTCCAGGTTTTGGTGGGTTGTCTAGGGGGATCTATCCAGGGGATCTGTCTAGGGTCTGGGGGGTGTCCAGGTTCTGGGGGGTGGGGCTGTCTAGGGTCTGTCCAGGGGGGGTATCCAGGGTCTGGGGGGGTCTGTCCTGGGGGGTTTGTCCAGGAGGTCTGGGGGTGTCTAGGTTTGGGGGGGCAGGACTGGCAGGGGGATGGGATAACTTGTAGGGGATGGGGAAAACTAGTAGGGGGGACTGGTAGGGGTAACTGGCAGGGGGTGCAAGGGGTGGGGTGTCCAGGTTCTGGGGGGTGTCTAGGGGGATCTGTCTAGGGTCTGGGGGTGTCCTGGTTCTGGGGGGTTCTAGGGTCTGTACAGGAGGGTGGGAGGGGGTCTGTCCAAGGGAGTGGGGGTCTGGGTGGGAGTCCAAGTTCTAGGGGGTTCCAGGGTCTGTCCAAGAGGGTGGAGGTGGCTGTCTAGGGGAGTGGAGGTCTGGGTTGTCTAGGGGGATCTGTCCAGGGTCTGGGGGGTGTCCAGGGTCTGGGGGTGTCTAGGGTCCGTGTAGGGGGGTATCCAAGGTCCGGGGGGGTGTATAGGCCCAAATATTGACGTACATGTACATTACATTACTTTTTCAGAATACTTAATACATAACAAAAGTAGACACACAGGGACCATAATAGTTTAGTGTCTTTGTAAACCCAAAATATAATCTTCTAATCATTGTGAAAGATCTTAAACATCTCCCATAAAGATCTTCCCCTTTTTTTCTCTTACCTAAAACCTTTCGTTAAATCATGGGGAAAAGAAAATATATAAAGGTTGATCTCAAATTCTCAGTAAGGGTAAACATAGAGAACATAAAACAATCCATAAATATTTGAATGCAAAAAACTTGAACATAAAATCTAAACTTCAAAATCATGAGCAATGACATAAATCTTGGAAGTACATAAGGAATAGATCATAACGAAACATTAATCATGATAAACAAGAATGGTAATAAAACATGTAATTATGGCATCCATTAAGCACATGTAATTATTTCCATAGTATCCAAGGCATTGCTTCCAAGACCATCTTAGTGGACAAAGTCCCATTCTGAATCGAGTTCACTCATCGTTCCAGTCCAGTAACACTGAACCAGATTAACTTACCATTTCATTCATGTCTATCTCATGAGATATAAATCTTTACCCAATGAATTGGATGGAGATATAGGTCCCACCCATCTCATAATGAAATCATTCTTACTTGTTCCACAACATAAACCTAAATCATTCATCATAACCCAAAGAATAAAAATTAGTTTCATAAACATCATCCCATAAAAACATAATCCATATAAAACAAATGGATATCATTTCATCATAAGAAATTTAAAACCATGTAAATCATAGATACATTATACTTGAAACATTCACATATGAAATAATGTCATCTTAGATGGAAAATGGTTTTGATAAAACACTTGAAATGAATTCTTGAGGAAAATGTCCTTTCTTCTTGAAAATCATTTTCTTTTCACAAAATTCCATTCAATTTTAAAAGAAAGGGATTTTTTTGAAAATAGTCATGAAATATTGTAGAGTAATCTTCATGAAAATGAGGCTTTATAAAACTGTAAAAATCTGTTCACGCCGCATAAGTTAAGAATAACATTCTTCTCGTACTTTTGTCGGAAAAGTCAAAAATTTCCCCATGTGGTAAACAAAAGTAAGATTCCTTTCATAACATGTAGTAAATTTCAAAAATGGGTAAAAAGGACTTTAAAAATACATGAAAACATTTTTATAAAACATGGGCATAGATAATAACAATAACCCCAGTAAATACTTACGAATAACAATCTCGGATAAGAACGAGATTGGAATAGTTATCCCTTACCTTATATCCGATATGCTACGTATGTATCTGAACCTCTTGTATAATGATTAAAATAATTTCATTTACTTATTATAGAATCATATTCATTGTTATGATATCATATATGATTCACTTATGACTTTATATTACCTGTTCTTTTGTGAATTCCATGTTAAAGTTTCGTTTTGGGTAAAATCGTTTCATTTATCGTATGTGTTTGAACTTGTTGTTCTTGATATTATTATTACTTATATCATGATTTATTTACTTCCAAAATTTAAAACATGATTTATATATCATATCTATTCAGTATATATATATATATATATATAATAGATAGATAAATGAAATGAAACACACCGTTCATGGAGACGGTAGGCCGTACGTACGCATGAACGCTGTTTTCCATTCCTTATTGACTTGAATGGACATAAGTAGATAACATATATATATATACATAAATCCAGAATCTTTATCATGTCATATGTTTCATTATTATTCATTATATATACTTTATAATCATTCTTGAATGGTTTGCATGGAGAATGAATCTCATCACGTCGTGGAGACGGTAGTCCGTACGTACGCACGAGCGATGATATCGTTCCCATAATTATTGAATTGAATTGTAGTGGATGATAAAATATCTCAGAATTATTATTATGTTATAATAACTATATATATTTATTCTTTACACCATTATACCCATCCAAGTAAGGTGGTGTTGGAAAAATAGATTACACCACGGCGTGGAGACAGTATTCCGTACATACACACGCGCGGTGATTTCGTTTTCCGTAGGATGCATAGAAGGTTAAATAGGGTTGTTTCATATTTATAATAACATATCAGTTTATAATTAATACTAATGTTATTACTTTATAATGAAACAACTAAATAAGAATAAGTTGAAGAAGAAAGAAACTTGAAAGAATCGGTAGAAGAGATTACCTCTTCTTCGACGCACCACCTTTAAACTTCTACTTAGGGCACTAGAGATGGTATTTTGAGAATTCCAGAACCTCTATGATATAACTAGAGAGATTGAGAAGAGGAATTTTCAGGTTTTGGTTGAGATTAAAGGCTCAAAAGGGTGTGAAGAGAAGAGGGATGGGGTTCCCTTTTTATAAGGAAGGAGAGGGGCACCTTTGGAAACATGAGAAATATTGATTTATAATAAATTCAAACCCACTTAAAAACCTCCACAAATGACTCATATTAGAATCTTAGATGATATAAGGTCTTAATATCATAAATAAATAAAATTTAGACATGTATGGAATTTATTTTAAACATTATCAACTTGATTTATCCTTATTTAATTTATTAAATTTTATTTGTGGTAATAAGATTCTAAATTTTAAATTGTTATAAATAATTACTTATATGCTCTGAATTATCCATAATTAGATAATTTATGATATTTTAGACGATATAAATTTCAATTTATAATTTTTAAATATTTTTGTGATTTTTAAACAATTAAATAATACCTTATTTTTATTAAATAACAATAGTGTCAATTTTGACACTATTCAATTATTTGAATTTAAATAAAATCCAAATAGAGGATATATTCAAAATAAAATATTTATTAGGTTTCTAACATGTCATAATAATCTAGAAAATTAGTGTAGGACATTAAATAGTTCAGATAATATTTATTGTTTTATTTGTAAGACCATTTATTTGATATTTCTCTTAATAAAATAATTACTATAACATTTTTGTATAATTATTAAACATACTTATTTGTTGCATAAAAATTAAAAATAAAATACTAGGATAAATATAAATCTTATATATTTCATAAGAATACATTTAGTAGGATTTATATTCTAAAACACCCAAATTTTAAAATGTTATATTTATTAAATTATGAAGGTGACAACTTTGACATCATATAAAATAAAATAATATAAGTGTCATAATCACTTTTATAAGACTCCAAATGGTTATATATTAGGCCATTGGATACTTATGGTGTATATATACACTAAAAATAAGTTTTGGTCCATTTTGTGGGCCTTTTAATGGGTATTATTATTTCAATAAAAACTATATTACTGATTTTTTACTTAATAAATAATTTCTGCATCATTAATGTATCACCATTAATGACAATTATTTATTCCCTAAAAATTCTAAATAAATTATCATCATGTATATAATTTTATTATATTTCTGGATACTATTCATGTTTGAAGTTTTATAATGTTTATCACTAAATTAAAATTATTATACTTATAAGATTTAAGAGAGTGACATGTTGTCACTTTCTTTGGTTTTAATAATAATTAAATTATTTTCAGGGTCCAAAGTCCATAAAATTAATCTAATACGACCATTAGGTGATATGGGTAGACTTTTAGCCATCCAATAGAATTTTGTCATGTGTTAGGGTAATTTTATTATTTTATATTTACCCTTAATTACACGATTTACCTTTAACTATGGTAAATAAAATTTACCGTAGTTACTATTCATAATTCCCATTACTAAAAAGTATCCTATTAACATAATTTGGACCCACTAATTCCAAATATGGAATCCATTTTTTCAAATTCAATACACATAAGTTGAAGAAATTAAATTAAAATTAATCTCATTGTCTAATGAAAACGGGTTTTTGTTTAAAACATTGCAAAAGATTGAATTGATTTAACCTACGAATTCAATGTAAAATCAATGCTAATTACATAAATTATATTAAATGGTAAAAATATATTCTATTTATACTTTAAAACCATTAAATATTATAATTTAACCGTATAAATTATTACGATGAAAAAAGTTGTTTTTAATTAAAATATAGCGTGTTTTTACTATTCATTAAAATATGAAAGTTATCAGAAAAATATCAAAACTTTATCCAATGTAAATTTTTATATCCTGATTCAAAAGAAGAAGTTTATTTTTTAAAATTTAACTTATAAACTTTTCAAAAATTATATTTAAAATGGTTGCGCCATCAAAAGGCGGCAAAACTGCATTTTTTGAAAAATACTTATTTTACTTGAAAATTTTATTTTGTTCGCATACCATGTTCCATAAAATGTGTAAGATTAATTATAATGTCATAAAATTCAAAATTTATTTACTAATATTCATAATATTATAACCATATATCGTTGTTTAGTGAAACCCGGTATTGCGTACAACACACGCTATCGAGGAAGGTTGTGATTGCGTGTAATGCAAGCCAAGTCAGGGTTGTGGGTAGTGAAAGACTCCTTTGTTGTTGCGTATAACAAAATCCAACCATATTTCATTTATAAATTGAATATATATATATATATACACTCAATGTTGCGTAGAATAACTACTATCAAACAAACTTAAAATTGTGTGTAACACGATCCAAGATTAGTGTTGCATATACTGCAAGCTAATACGGTGTTGCGTATAACGCAAGATAATCTTGGTGTATCGTACAATAGAAGATATGAATGAAATTAAAAAGAATATATCATATAAAATCTCAGGTTGTTATATGCTACCCCCCTTAGAATGAATTTCGCCCTCGAAATTCGTCGGGGTTATAAATCATTTACTATTCATAGAAACCCACATCGTAAAAAGGAATACTAAAACTTAATTTTAAAAAATAAAGTATGAAACGTAACGATTAGCCACAGTAACTCATCATTGGGTTTCCATATAGGATAATATAGGTGCAAATATGGATATGGAAGAAAAATCTAACCATCATGTTCTGATGGAGAGTGGTAGAGAACATGGCTATGAAAAAGCCATAAATTTGTGATGATCTAAGGTACCATCTGATTCATCAGATATAAGAGCACTAGGAAAACATTTTTGGTTTTCAATATCATTTCCTTAAAGATGAAAATTTTGAATTAGAAGAAATACTTACTTTATTTTAGTACAATCTCACTATTGTTCGTGCTTTGAACAATTTCCACTTCATCTCTTACAGAAATGAAGTTGAATTTGTTATTCATGAAGTTGTAGCATATCATGTGATTGAATGATGGGTCATTCCATCTGTTACAAACAAAAGGTTAGCAAAATTTATCAAATATACATAAGTCCATCAATGGTGAGGTTAATCGTATACGATTCCAAAAATGAACTTATACTTCATCTATCATACTGCTTAATAAAATAAAACTATTTTCTACTAACCAGGGACTTCCTGTACGCCATTGTTATGCGATAAAGGCTAGTCGCACTTCAGTAGTGGGTTTGATTCCCACAGCCTTGTCCGACGTGATGGGTTGTCGTTCGTTCTGCAGGTTATCCTTTTTCTAAAACTATACTTTCATAAAATTTCAGAAATAAGAAGTTATATCCTTAACCATTACTATATGATGTCCATTCCAACCATTAGGCTTATCAAAAATACTTCTGTCCGATTACTAGAAATTCCATCTACCGAGCATGTGAATTCCTTCATTTTTTCCCATATATCATAAGATATATCTTTTTGGTCACATTCCAAACATGTTAATACATTAATCATGTATTCTTTTGAAACATTAATTACCATAGAACCTTAGAGAAAACATGAATTCTGTCAAAAGTTAACTCTTTCCACATACCAAAATCCCAAATAAAATCTATATACTCAAATCATGATATCACTTTGTCCTTTTATCAGCCATGAGCTCATGAATACTATCAAAAATATTATTTTCTCCTTATCCCTTCATTATGTGCATATCATCTTCTTTCCAAAAATATCTGAATAAACTTTCATGGTTACTAGTACCAGTCAACATATACTTTCAAATACTTTAGGAAAAACAATAGTGTAACAATCCTTAGATGATTCTTTATTCCATTGTACCATACATTATTCTTGATAAACATACAATCATTCAACTAACTTCTTAAACCACTAATGGAGCTTCATTATTTATTTCATCTCATGTTTCATTTGTAGTCTCTTCATCATCATCCACATAAATACTAACCATATGACCATGCTGATTCTCTTCATTAGATTTTCCCTTAGGGAATTGGTTTGCATAATGCTCATACATTCCACATTTAAAACATCTAATCATTATTGATGTCATAGCAATACCATTATCCTTGTCTATTGTGTTAACTGAACCTTTTTCTTTGAACTTACTGGCTTTGTGTCCTTCTTTTACACACCCAAATCATCTTCTAGTTCCTTTGAAACAATCTCCATGATGCCTCTTCCCACATGATTTACATGAGGGAAATTGAACTTTCTTTCCTCTATGATCACCATGAAACTCCATCTTTCTCTTATTATCTGAGTCGGGAAACTTATCAAAGTTGAGATTATTGATCATATTATGAGATCATTGATTAGGCATAATAACAATATTTGGACTTCCAAATCCCATTTCATTTGGTCTCTCATGAAGAATATCATTCCATTGTCCATCATATCCTCCATTATCGTGAATCTTCTTGTTTCCAGCCATTTTTTAAAAACCCAAAAAGAATAGTGTGAGAGGAAAAAATCATGCTAGGGAAAACAACATTGTAAAGGGGGAGTACTATCAATATCTAACATCTTAGGTTAAATTCTAATATCGTTACCATAGTTCTAGGACTATATCGTATACGTATACTTATCCTTAGGGACATCCCTAGACATACCTTAGAAATATCTCTAGGGATCTCACTAACGTTTTCGCATCCTAGTTTCCAAAGGTTAACTAAACCTTTGCTCTGATACCAACTGTAGAGGCCCAAATCTTGACGTACATGGACATTACATTACTTTTTCAGAATACTTAATACATAACAAAAGCAGACACACAAGGACCGTAATAATTTAGTGTCTTTGGAAACTCGGAATATAATCTTCTAATCGTGGTAAAAGATCTTCAACATCTCCCATAAAGATCTTCCCCTTTTTGTTTTATTACCTAAAATCTTTCTTTAAATCCTGGGGAAAATAAAACATATAAAGGGTGAGCTCAAATGCTCAGTAAGGGTAAACATAGAGAACATAAAACGAACCATAAATATTTGAATGCAAAAAAGTTGAACATAAAATCTAAACATCAAAATCATAAGATATGACATAAATCTTAGAAGTACATAAGGAATAGATCATAAAGGAACATTAATCATGATAAACTAGAATGGGAATAAAACATGTAATTGTGCCATCCATTAATAACAAGTAATGACTTCTATAGTAGCCAAGGCATTGCTGCCAAGACCATCTTAGTGGACAAAGTCCCTTTTTGAATCGAGTTCACTCCTCGTTCCAGTCCTGTAACACTGAACCAGATTAACTTATCATTCCATCCATGTCTATCACTTGAGATATAAATCTTTACCCAATTCATTGGAGGGAGATATATGTCTCACCCATCTCATAATGAAATCATTCTTACTTGTGCCACAACATAAACATAAATCATTCATCATAACCCAAAGAATAAAAATGATTTTCATAAATATCATCCCATCATAACATAATCCATATAAAATAAATGGATATCATTTCATAATAATAAATGTGAAACCATGTAAATCATAGAGACATTATACTTGAAACATACACATATGAAATAATGTCATCTTAGATGGAAAATTGTTTTGATAAAACACTTGAAATGAATTCTTGAGGAAAATATCATTTCTTCTTGAAAATCATTTTCTTTTCAAAAAATTCCATTAAATTTTAAAAGAAAGGGATTTTGTTGAAAATAGTCATGAAATCTTGTAGAGTAAGCTTCATGAAAATGAGGTGTTATGAAACATTAATAATCCGTTCACGCCACATAAGTTAAAAATAACATTCTTCTCGTACTTTTGTCAAAAAAGTCAAAAAGTTTCCTTTGTGGTAAAAAAAGTAAGATTCCTTTCATAACATGTGGTAAATTTCAAAAATGGGTTAAAAGGACTTTAAAAATACATGAAAACATTTTTAGAAAACATGGGCATGGATGATAACAATAACCCCAGTAAATACTTATGAATAACAATCTCGGATAAGAACGAGATTGGAATAGTTATCCCTTACCTTATGTCTGATATGCTTCGTATATATCTGAACCTACTGTATAATGATTTAAATAATTTCATTGTATTATTATATAATCATATTCATTTTTATGATATCATATATTATTCACTTATGACTTTATATTACCCATTCTTTTGAGAATTCCATGTTAAAAGTAGTGTTTTGGGTAAAATCGTTCCATTTATCGTACGCATTTGGACTTGTTGTTCTTGATATTATTATTAATTATATCATTATTTACTTACTTCCCGAATTTAAAACATGATTTATATATCATATATATTCAGTATATATATATATAATAGATAGATAAATGAAATGAAACACACCTTTCATGGAGACGGTAGGTCGTACGTACGCATTAATGTTGTTTTCCTTTCTTTATTGACTTGAATGGAAGTAATTAGATGACACACACACATATATATATATATATAAATATTGTAGCTTTATCATGTCATATGTTTTATTATTATTCATTATATATACTTTATAATCATTCTTGAATGGTTTTCATGGAGAATGAATCTCATCGCGTCGTGGAGACGGTAGTCCATACGTACGCACGAGCGATGAGATCGTTCCCATAATTACTGAATTGAATTGGAGTGGATGATATAATATCTCAGAATCAATATGATGTTATAATAACTATATATAGTTATTCTTTAAACCATTATACTCATCCAAGTAAGGTGGTGTTGGAAAAATAGATTACACCACAGCGTGGTGACGGTATTTCGTACGTATGCACGCGCGGTGATTTCATTTTCCGTAGGATGGATAGAAGGTGAAATAGGGTTGTTTCATATTTATAATAACATATCAGTATATAATTAATACTTATGTTATTACTTTATAATGAAAAAACTAAAAAATAAGATGTTTAAGAATAAATAATCTTGAAAGAATCGGTAGAAGAGATTACCTCTTCTTCGACGTACCTCCTTTAAAATTCTTCTTAGGGCACTAGAGATGGTATTTTGAGAAGACCAGAAACTCTATGATAAAAATATATAGGTTTAGAAGAGAAATTGTCAGGGGTTTTCCAAGCTTCAAGTCTCAAATGGGTGTGAAGAGAAGAGCGAAGTGGTTCTCTTTTTATAAGGGAGGAGAGGGGCACCTTCGGAAACATAAGAAATATTAATTTATAATAAATTCAAACACACTTAAAAACCTCCAAAAATGACTCATATTCGAATATTTGATGATATAGGGTTGTAATATCATCAACCAATAAAATTTAGACATGTAGGGAATTTATTTTAAACATTATCAACTTGATTTATCCTTATTTAATCTATTAAATTTTATTTGTGGTAATAATATTCTAAATTTCAAATTGTTATAAATAATTACTTATTTGAAATTAATTATACATAATTAGATAATTAATGAAATTTTAGACTATATAAATTTTAATTTATAATTTTTAAATATTTCTGTGATTTTTAAACAATTTATTAATATGTTATTTTTATAAAATAACAATAGTGTCAATTTTGACACTATTCAATTATTTGAATTTAAATAAAATCCACACAGATGATATATTCGAACTAAAATATTTAATAGGTTCCTAACATATCATAATAATCTTGAAAATTAGTTGATCACATTAAATAGTTCATATAATATTTATTTTACTATTTGTAAAACCATTTATTTGATATTTCTCTTAAAAAAATATTACAACAATATTTTTGTATAAATATTAAATATACGTATTTGTTGCATAAAAATTAAAAATAAAATACTAGGATGAATAAAAATCTTATATAGTTCATAATAATACATTTATTTGGATTTATATTCTAAATCAACCAAATTGTAAAATGTTATATTTATTAAATTATGAAGGTGACAACTTTGACATCATATAAAATAAAACAATATAAGTGTCATAATCACTTTTATGTGACTCCAAACGGTTATATATTAGGTCATTGGATGCTTATGGTGTATATGTACACTACCAATAAGTTTTTGTCAGGTTTGTGGGCCTTTTAATGGGTATTATTATTTCAATAAAATCTATATTACTGATTTTTTACTTAATAAATAATTTTTGCATCATTAATGTATCACTGTTAATAACAATTATTTAATCCCTAAAAATTCTAAATAAATTATCATGATGTAGATAATTTTATTACCTTTCTGGAAAATATTCATGTTTGAAGTTTTATGTAGTTTATCACTAAATTAAAATTATTATACTTATAAGATTTAAGAGAGTGACATATTGTCACTTTCTTTGGTTTTAAGAATAATTACATTATTTTCATGGTCAAAAGTCCATAAAATGAATTTAATCCGACACTTAGGTTATATGGGATGACTTTTATCCATCCAATAGAATTTTTCCATGTGTTAGGGTAATTTTATTATATTATATTTACCCTTAATTACCTGATTTACCTTTAACTATGGTAAATAAAATTTACCGTAGTTACTATTCATAATTCCCAAAAATAAAAAAGTAGCCTATTAACATAATTTCAACCCACTAATTCCAAATATGGAATCCATTGTTTCAAATTCAATACACAGAAGTTGCAGAAATTAAATTAAAATTAATCCCGTTGTCGAATGAAAATGGGTTTTTGTTTAAAACATTGCAAAAGATTGAATTGATTTATCCTACAAATTCAATGTAAAATCAATGATAATGACATACATTATATTAAATTGTAAAAATATATTCTATTTATACTTTAAAACCATTAAATATTATAATTTAACAATATAAATTATTACGATGAAAAAAGTTGTTTTTAATTAAAATATATCGTGTTTTTACTATTCATTAAAATATGAAAGTTATCAGAAAAATATCAAAACTTTAAACAATGTAAATTTTTATATCCTGATTCAAAATAAGAAGTTTATTTTTTAAAATTTAACTTCTAAACTTTTCAAAAATTATATTTAAAATGGGTGCGCCATCAAAAGGTGGCAAAACTGCATTTTATGAAAAATACTTATTTTACCCGAAAAATTTATTTTGTTCTCATACCATATTCTATAAAATGTGTAAGATGAATTATAATGTCTTAAAATTCAAAATTTATTTACTACTATTCATAATATTATAAACATATATCGTTTTTTAGTGAAACCCGGTATTGCGTACAACACACGCTATCGAGGAAGGTTGTGATTGCGTGTAATGCAAGCCAAGTCAGGGTTGCGTGTAGTGAAAGGCTCCTTTGTTTTTTCGTATAAAAAAATCCAACCATATTTCATTTATAAATTGAATATATATATATATATACACTCAATGTTGCGTTGAATAACAACTATCAAATAAACTTGAAATTGTGTGTAACATGATCCAAGATTAGTGTTGCGTATACTGCAAGATGATACGGTGTTGCATATAGTGCAAGATAATCTTAGTGTATCGTACAACAAAAGATATGAATGAAATTAAAAAGAATATATCTTATAAAATCTCAAGTTGTTACATTCTACCCCCCTTAAAATTAATTTCACCCTCGAAATTCATCGGGGTATTAAATCGTTTACTATTCATAGAAACCCACAACATAAAAAGGAATACTAAAACTTAATTTTAAAAACTAACGTATGAAACGTAATGATTACCCAAAGTAACTCATCACTAGGTTTCCATATATGAGAACATAGGTGAAAATATGGATATGGAAGAAAAATATAACCATCATGTTCTGATGGAGAGTGGTAGAGAACATGGCTATGAAAAAGATATAAATTTATGATGATCTAAGGTACCATCTGATTCATCAGATATAAGATCACTAGGACAACATTTTTGGTTTTCAATATCATTTCCCTAAAGTTGAAAATTTTGAATTAGAAGAAATACTTACTTGATTTTGGTACAATCTCACTGTTGTTCGTGCTTTGAAGAATTTCCACTTCATCTCTTAAAGAAATGAAGTTGAATTTGTTATTCGTTAAGTGTTATCATATCATGTGATAGAATGATGGGTCATTCCATCTGTTTCAAACAAAAAAGGTTAGAAAAATTTATCAAATATACATAAGTCCATCAATGGTGAGGTTAATCGTATACGATTCCAAAAATGAACTTATACTTCATCTATCACACCGCTTAATAAAATAAAACTAGTTTCTACTAACCAGGGACTTCCGGTAGGCCATGGTTATGTGATAAAGGCCAGTCGCACTTTAGTTGTGGGTTTGATTCCCACAGCCTTGTCCGACGCGACGGGTTGTCATCCGTTCTTCAGGTTATCCTTTTTCTAAAACTATAATATCATAACATTTCAGAAATAAAAAGTTATATCCTTAACCAATACTATATGATGTCCATTCGAACCTTCAGGCTTATCAAAAATACTTCTGTCCGGTTACTAGAAATTTCATCTACCGATCATGTGAATTCTTTCATTTTCCCCCATTTATCATAAGATATATCTTTTTGGTAACATTACAAACATTTGAATACCTTAATCATGTATTCTTTTGAAAAATTAATTACCATAGAACCTTAGCGAAAACATGAATTCTGTCAAAAGTTAACTCTTTCTATATACCAAAATCCCAAATAAAATCTATATACTCAAATCAGGATATCACTTTGTCCTTTTATCATCCATGAGATCATGAATACTATCAAACATATTATTTTCTCCTTATCCCTTCATTATGCACATATCATCTTCTTTCCAAAAATATCTGAATAACCATTCAAGGTTACTAGTACCATTCAACATATTCTTTCAAATACTTTAGAAAAAAAAATAGTGTAACAATCCTTAGATGATTCTTTATTCCATTGTACCATACATTATTCTTGATAAACATACAATCATTCCACTAACTTCTTAAACCACTGAGTGAGCTTCATCATTTCTTTCATCTCATATATCATTTGTAGTCTCTTCATCATCATCCACATAAATACTACCCATATGACCATTCTGATTCTCTTCATGAGATTTTCCATTAGGGCATTAGTTTTCATGATGCCCATACATTCCACATTTAAAACATCTAATCATTGTTGATGTTGTAGCAATACCATTATCCTTGTCCACGGTGTTAACTGAACCTTTTCCTTTGCACTTACTGGCTTTGTGTCCTTCTTTTCCACACCCAAAGCATCTTCTAGTTCCTTTGAAACAATCTCCATGATGCCTCTTCCCACATGATTTACTTGAGGGAAATTGAACTTTCTTTCCTCTATGATCACCATGAAACTCCACCTTTCTCTTATTATCTGAGTCGGAAAACTTACCAAAGTTGAGATTATTGATCATATTATGAGATTTCTGGTTAGGAATAATAACTATGTTTGGACTTCCAAATCCCGTTTCATTTGGTTGCCCATGAAGAATATTATTCCACTGTCCATCATATCCTCTATTATGGTGAATCTTCATGTTTCCAACCATTTTCTAAAACCCAAAAAGAATAGTGTGAGAGGAAAAAATCATGCTAGGGAAAACAACATAGTAAAGGGGGAGTACCGTCAATATCTAACATCTTAGGTTAAATTCTAAGATCATTACCGTAGTTCTAGGACTATATTCTATACGTATACTTATCCTTAGGGACATCCCTAGACATGCCTTAGAAATATCTCTAGGGATCTCACTAACGTTTTCGTATCCTAGTTTCCAACGGTTAACTAAAACTTTCCTCTGATACCAACTGTAGAGGCCCAAATCTTGATGTACATGGACATTACATTACTTTTTTGGAATACTTAATACATAATAAAAACAGACACACAAGGACCGTAATAGTTTAGTGTCTTTGGAAACTCGGAATATAATCATAATATTGTGGTGAAAGATCTTCAACATCTCCCATAAAGATATCCCCCTTTTGTTTTCTAACCTAAAACCTTTCTTTAAATCCTGGGAAAAAGAAAACATATAAAGGGTGAGCTCAAATTCTCCGTAAGGGTAAAGATAGAGAACATAAAAAAATCCATAAATATTTGAATGCAAAAAACGTGAACATAAAATCTAAACATCAAAATCATGAGCAATGACATAAATCTTGGAAGTACATAAGGAATAGATCATAAAGGAACATTAATCATGATAAACTATAATGGGTATAAAACATGTAATTGTGTCATCCATTAAGCACATGTAATGATTTCCATAGTACCCAAGGCATTGCTGTCAAGACCATCTTAGTGGACAAAGTCCCTTTCTGAATCGAGTTCACTCCTCGTTCCAGTCCTGTAACACTGAACCAGATTAACTTACCGTTCCAGCCATGTCTATCTCATGAGATATAAATCTTTACCCAATTCCTTGGAGGGAGATATAGGTCCCACCCATCTCATAATGAAATCATTCTTACTTGTGCCACAACATAAACATAAATCATTCATCATAACCCAAAGAATATAAATGAGTTTCATAAACATCATCCCATCATAACATAATCCATATAAAACAAATGGATATCATTTCGTCATAAGAAATTTGATACCATGTAAATCATAGATACATTATACTTGAAACATACAAATATGAAATAATGTCATCTTATATGGAAAATGGTTTTGATAAAACACTTGAAATGAATTCTTGAGGAAAATATCCCTTCTTCTTGAAAATTATTTTCTTTTTAAAAAATTCCATTAAATTTTAAAAGAAATGGATTTTTTTGAAAATAGTCATGAAATCTTGTAGAGTAAGATTCATGAAAATGAGGCGTTATGAAACCAAAAAAACTTGTTCACGCCGCATAAGTTAAAAATAACATTCTTCTCGTACTTTTGTCGGAAAAGTCAAAAAGTTCCCCGTTTGGTAAACAAAAGTAAGATTCCTATCATAACATGTGGTAAATTTAAAAAATGGGTAAAAAGGACTTTAAAATACATGAAAACATTTTTAGAAAGCATGGTCATGGATGATAACAATAACCCCATTAAATACTTATGAATAACAATCTCAGATAAGAACAAGATTGGAATAGTTATCCCTTACCATATGTCTGATATGCTTCGTATGTATCCGAACCTCCTGTATAATGATTTGAATAATGTCATTGGCTTATTAAAGAATCATATTCATTGTTATTATATCATATATGATTCACTTATGACTTTATATTTCCCATTCGTTTGTGAATTCCATGTTAAAGTTGCGTGTTGGGTAAAATCGTTTCATTTATCATACACGTTTGGACTTGTTGTTGTTGATATTATTATTACTTATATCATGATTTACATACTTCCAGAATTTAAAACATTATTTATATATCATATCTATTCATTATATATATATATAATAGATAGATAAATGAAATGAAACACACCATTCATGGAGACGGTAGGTCGTACGTATGCATGAACGCTGTTTTCCAATCCTTATTGACTTGAATGGAAGTAAGTAGATGACATATATATATATATACATAAATACAGTAGATTTATCATGTCATATGTTTCATTATTATTCATTATATATACTTTATAATCATTCTTTAATGGATTGCATGGAGAATGAATCTCATCGCGTTTTGGAGACGGTAGTCCGTATGTACGCACGAGCGATGATATCATTCCCATAATTATTGAATTGAATTGGAGTGGATGATATAATATCTCAGAATAGGTATGATGTTATATTAAATATATATAGTTATTCTTTACACCATTATACCCATCCAAGTAAGGTGGTGTTGGAAAAACAGATTACACCATGGCGTGGAGACGGTATTCTGTACGTACGCACGCGCAGTGATTTCATTTTTCGTAGGATGGATAGAAGGTGAAATAGGGTTGTTTCATATTTCTAATAACATATAAGTTTATAATTAATACTTATCTTATTACTTTATAATGAAATAACTAAATAAGAAGAATTTGAAGAAGAAATAAACTTGAAAGAATCGATAGAAGAGATTACCTCTTCTTCAATGCACCTCCTTTAAACTTCCTCTTAGGGAACTAGAGATGGTATTTTGAGAAGACCATAACCTCTATGATATAACTATAAAAGGTTTAAAAGAGTAATTGGCATGGTTTTTCCGAGATTCACGGCTCAAAAGGGTGTGAAGAGCAGAGGGAAGGGGTGCCCTTTTTATAAGGGAGGAGAGGGGCACCTTTGGAAACATAAGAAATATTAATTTATAATAAATTAAAACCTACTTAAAAATATCCATAAATGACTCATATTCAAATATTAGATGATATAGGGTCGTAATATCATCAACAAAAAAATTTAGACTTATAGGGAATTTATTTTAAACATTATCAACTTGATTTATCTTTAATTAATCTATTAAATTTTATTTGTGGTAATAAGATTTTAAATTTTAAATTGTTATAAATAATTACTTATGTGCTATGAATTATCCATAATTAGATAATTTATGACATTTTAGACTATATAAATTTAAATTTATAATTTTTAAATATTTTTGTGATTTTTAAACAATTTAATAATATGTTATTTTTATTAAATAACAATTGTGTCAATTCTGACACTATTCATTAATTTGAATTTAAATAAAATCTAAATAGAGGCTATATTCAAACTAAAATATTTAATAGGTTCCTAAAATGTCATAATAATCTAGAAAATTAGTGTAGAACATTAAATAGTTCATATAATATTTATTTTACTATTTGTAAAAACATTTATTTGATATTTCTCTTAACAAAATAATTACTACAACATTTTTTTATAATTATTAAATATACTTATTTGTTGCATCAAAATTAAAAATAAAATACTAGGATAAATATAAATCTTATATCTTTCATAATAATACATTTAGTCTAACTTATCTTCTAAAACACCCAAATTTTAAAATGTTATATTTATTAAATTATGAAGGTGACAACTTTGACATCATATAAAATAAAATAATATAAGTGTCATAATCACTTATATAAGACTGCAAACGGTTACATATTAGGTCATTGGATGCTTATGGTGTAGATATGCACTACCAATAAGTTTTGGTCAGGTTTTTGGGCCTTTTAATGGGTATTATTATTTCAATAAAAACTATGTTACTTATTTATTACTTAATAAATAATTTATGCATCATTAATGTATCACCATTAATGACAATTAATTATTCCCTAAAAATTCTAAATAAAGTATCATAATGTAGATAATTTTATTATATTTCTTTTGACTATTCATGTTCGATGTTTTATGAAGTTTATCACTAAATTAAAATTATTATACTTATAAGATTTAAGAGAGTGACATGTTGTCACTTTCTTTGGTTTTAATAATAACTAAATTATTTTTAGGGTCAAAAGTCCATAAAATGAATCTAATCCAACCCTTAGGTAATATGGGTAGATTTTTAGCCATTCAATAGAATTTTGGAATGTGTTAGAGTAATTTTATTATATTATATTTACCCTTAATTACCCGATTTACCTTTAACTATGGTAAATAAAATTTACCGTAGTTACTATTCATAATTCCCAAAAATAAAAAGTAGCCTATTAACAAAATTTGGACCCACTAATTACAAATATCGAATCCATTTTTTCAAATTCAATACACAAAATTTGAAGAAATTAAATTAAAATTAATCTCGTTGTCTAATGAAAATGGGTTTTTCTTTAAAACATTGCAAAAGATTGAATTGATTTAACCTACGAATTCAATGTAAAATCAATCCTAATGACATGCATTATATTAAATGGTAAAAATATATTCTATTTATACTTTAAAATCATTAATTATTATAATTTAACGATATAAATTATTACGATGAAAAAAGTTGTTTTTAATTAAAATATAGCGTGTTTTTATTATTCATTAAAATATGAAAGTTATCAGAAAAATATCTAAACATTATCCAATGTAAATTTTTATATCCTAATTCAAAAGAAGAAGTTTATTTTTTAAAATTTAACTTATAAACTTTTCAAAAATTATATTTAAAATGGGTGCGCCATCAAAAGGCGGAAAAACTGCATTTTTTGATAAATACTTATTTTACCCGAAAAAATTATTTTATTCTCATACCATGTTCTTTAAAATGTGTAAGATGAACTATAATGTCATAAAATTCAAAATTTATTTACTACTATTCATAATATTATAACCATATATCGGTGTTTAGTGAAACCCAGTATTGCGTACAACACATGCTATCGAGGAAGGTTGTGATTGCGTGTAATGCAAGACAAGTCAGGGTTGTGTGTAGTGCAAGGCTACTTTGTTGTTGCGTATAACAAAATCCAACAATATTTCATTTATAAATTGAATATATATATATATATATATACTCAATTTTTCGTAGAATAACTACTATCAAACAAACTTGAAATTGTGTGTAACACGATCCAAGATTAGTGTGGCATATACTGCAAGTTAATACGGTGTTGCGTATAGCGCAAGATAATCTTGGTGTATTGTACAACAGAAGATATGAATGAAATTAAAAGGAATATATCTTATAAAATCTGGGGTTGTTTCAGGGGGTCTGTCCTGGGTCTAACTGGGGGGAGTGTCTAGGGTATGGGGGGTGTTCAGGGTCTGTCCGGGGGGTGTCCATGGTCTGTCTAGGGGGTGTCCAGGGTCTGGGGGGTGTCTAGGGTCTGTCTGGGGGGGGTGTCCAGGATGGGGGGTTTGTAGGGGGTCTATCTAGGGGTACTTGCATGGGGGAGGGTGTTGTCCAGGGGAGGGGGGTTTATGTAGAGTGGGGGTGTCCAGTGCCCAAGAGGGAGGGGGTGTAGGGGGTGGGCTACTGCAGGGGGGCTGTGCATGAGAGCTATTTTTTATGGTTTTTCAGACCCTATAGCCATGGTTTCTAACTGTGGTTATAGGTCTACTGCCACAATTTTTTACTGTGGTTATAGGTCTAATGTCGCGGTTTCTAACCGTGGAAATAAATTTTGTCCCTCCTCTAGTATAGTCAGGGTTCTAAATCATGGATATAGTGATATTACCACGGTTTGAACCATGGTTGTATACCTAAATCCACAGTTTGAATCGTGTCTCTAGACCTATATCCACAGTTCCAAACCGTGGCTATAAGTCTAGGCCTATAGCCATGCCAAACTTATCCATGGTTTGAGGACCTATAGCAACTGTTTTAAACTGTGGTTATAGCCAGAATTTACAGTAGTGTTCATCTTCATCAGCTATTGTGAAGCCTCTAAAGCCTACAAGATTTACAATCCACTAACCAAAAAATTAGTGGTTAGTAGAGATGTGGTCTTTAGTGAGGAAGAAGCGTGGAAGTGGAATGATAAAGAATCTAACAAGGATGTTCCAGTCGAGACAGAGGTTCCTGAAGAAAGGAATGATTATCAAGAGAAAACACCCACAACACCTTATTTGGGTGCATCGTCCATTGGAGGAAGTCCATGGGTACATTTCATCACTCTTGAAAGAACTCAAGCAAATCAAAATTTGGCTAGCTCATCCACACTTATGGATCCTATGAAGATGAAAAATCTGAGTGACATTTATGAGCAGACCGGAGAGGTAAATATTTTTTTCTTGTATTCATATCATGAGCCTCTGATGTTTCGAGAATCCATTAGGAAAGAATGTTGGAGAATGGTTATGGATGAAGAAATTTGTGCCATAGAGAGAAATGGAACATGGGAGTAGACTACACTCCCAAAAATCCAGAAGAGAATTAGTGTAAAATGGGTGTACAAAATAAAGCAAAATTTTAATGGTAAGATCTATCGATACAAGGAAAGGCTCATGGAAAAGGGTTACAAATAGAAGTACGAGGTGGGCTATGAAGAAGTCTTTTCTCTTGTTGCTCGCCTTGACACTGTAACGAAGATTATATACCTTATTGTCCATCATAGTTGGATGATCTACCAACTGGATGTGAATTCTACATTCCTGAATGGAATTCTAGAGGAAGAGGTCTATATTGACTAGCCTAAAGGCTTTGTTATGCAAGGGGAGGAAAACAATGTGTATCGACTGAAGAAAGATCTTTATGGGTTGAAGCAGGCTCCTTGTGCTTGGAATGCACACATCGACAACTATCTTTGAGGGAATTACTTCTCTCAATGTCCATATGAGCATGCGGTTTATATCGAGAAGAATGATCGTGGTAATATACTTATTGCATGCTTGTATGTTGATGATTTTCTATTTACATGGAACAGTCGACCGATGCTCGATGATTTCAAGGAGGCCATGTTCAAGGAGTTTGAGATGACCGATGGGGGTCTCATTTCCTTCTTTTTGGGCATTTAAGTAAAGAAAAAACATGGCAGAATCTCTATATCTAAGAAAAGGTATGCCAAGTAGCTACTTGAAAAAATCAATATGGCCAATTGCAATGTTATAAACACACATGTGGCAATGAGATTAAAACTGAAAAAATATGGAGAGAGAAGAAGTGATGACTCAACTCTGTTCAAGAGTCTAATTGGAAGCCTGAGGTATCTCACAATCACAAGGCCTGATATTGTCTATACTGTTGGGCTTCTAAGCAGGTATATGGAAGCATCAAAAGAGTCACACTAGATAGCAACAAAACGTATCCTCAGGTACGTTAAAGGAACAATGTATTTTGGTCTCTTTTATCCAAACAATAAAGAAGTAAATCTGTATGGATACTCAGATAGTTATTTGGAAGGTGACCAAGATTAAAGGAAGAGCACTACTAGGTATGTATTTTATCTTGGATCTACTGCTTTCACCTGGAATTCAAGGAAGCAGAGTGTGGTTTCCCTATCCAAATGTGAAACAGAGTACTTGGTTGCATCCTCTACTATTTTTGAGGGAATATGGTTGAGAATTTTTTTGAAAGAGATGAAGCATCCATAGGACAGATCCACATTGATATATATGGATAAAAAGTCATCTATTGAACTAGAAAAAAATTCGATGTAGCATGGGAGAAGCAAACACATTAATACTCGTTTTCATTTTCTCAGGGATCATGTGAAACTGAAAAAGATAAAATTGGAATATTTTCATACTACTGAATAGGTGGCAGATATTTTCACAACAGCATTATCGACAGATGCATTCAAATGGCTAATAATGATGCTTGGGATGAATCCAGTTTTAGTTTGAAGGGGAGTGTTGGAAATTGAAAACAATTTCACCAGTTGATCTTCTCAATGTTGTGCGCTTTCCCATGGAGCGGCTTCCCGAAGCATTTTTTCCTCTCTTTCCCAAGTATCCGCTTTATTGCAAGTCATTTATTGCCTTTGTTTTTGTTCCATCAATTAATGCTACAATTTATTTGTTCCTTTTCATTTTTTGGAAATAGTCTATATATTAGATCAAATGTAATCCGTGGAATAGATGTGCAATTGATGAAAGCTTGAAATATCTTTGTGGAATTTTTTTGTGTGCCATTTATATTCTCCTCTCTTATTTATTAGCTTGTATAGCCAACATCCCCACTCCCAGGATCACGCCCAGCACCTCCATGATCTCCAAAGATTCCCGGTTCATGCCTTCATAGTACTTCTGGTACACTACCCCATCCCACAAACCAATCCCTTTATACAAAAGGCAGGGTTTCTTTCCACCACAGGTTTGCGGCGAACCCGTGGATAAAGCTTCTGGCATACCCGTAGCTATCACCGACCTTCCTCTTCGCCCTTCGATCCTCCTCCGGCGATAGACCGAAGAATGACATCATTGTCTCCTCTGCCTTGGTGATCAGCCTGAGATCCACCCTGTGGTTCTCCACTATGAAGAACTCATGCTTCATGCATGCCTCATCCACCTGCGTCGCCGTAGGACATAATTACCCATGACCATTTTGTAAACATATAATTTACTTTCTGAGGTTTTGATTATTTACAGTACATAATGATTGTAAACTTCCATAAAATTATTAAAAATAATAATATCCAAGCCAATCCCGCTCTAATATATATTTATTATTTTTGTAATGGTTATTGAAGTAATGAATTTACTCCATAAATATATAAAATAATAAATATACTAGAAAGAACAAAACTAAATGAGTGGGAATGAAGGAACATGCACATATTATTAAATTAATGATGAAGGAACCTGTTAAAATTATTGACATTGGCTATCCCTTTTAAGGCTACCAACTTCACTGAAATGCATAAATTACGTGCATTGAATGTTTGCTGCTAACACCGACATGAGGTGTGTAGTATCACTTAGAAAACCACACACACATATTGTTGGTGCTCTAGTGATATTCAATTCTAAACAAAAAAGCACTTATAAATGGGTGACTATAATCAGTACTAACAAAAAAACATTGATAAAGGAAACATTTGTCAGCACTAAAAAATGATGATAAAATGGTGCCTTTTGTCGGCATTTTTCATATTTTTTACTTAAATTTTCATATTTTTTAATTAATTAATCAAATCATGTATTCATATTTATTTTAATTTATTCAGTCTGAATATATGTGTATGTATTTAATTTAATTTGATTCAAATTAATTATCAATATTCTTGTATAGTCAATATAATTCATTTTTAATAATTTTGTAATTTATATAATTAATATTATCTATTTATCCATTTTAATTAATTTTTTATGTGTATAATTCCATAAATAATATTACTAATTCACATTTTTTAATTTATTCAATTTAACTTATTCATTTTTAATATTTTTTCATTTAATATTTTTTATTCATTTGTAATATTTATCAATTTTTAATATTTTGAAATTTATTCATTTTTAATATTTATTTATACATAATTATTTATTAATTTTTAATATTTTTAATATTTTTAATATGTTTTTAATTTATATGATTAATATTTTTTCAATTTCATTTATTAAGCTATAATGGTTTTAAAATGTTTGAAATTTATGTGGTCAAGGTGGAGGATCAGTTGTCAGCCACCTTCTGTATTTCATCACATGCGGGGGTTTGATCCTCTACAAACCCTTAATTTGGGTGATGGCTTCCCAATGGCATATAAGTGATAGTAAGATAGGGGCTCTTCCAAAATATTCTGACGACTTGTATGTTGAGATTTTTTGATTTAAAATTTGAATATTGAGGAGAGATAAAATTATTATTGTAGTGATTTATCTCAACATTAATGGAGGGTTAATTATAAATATTAATTGTTGGACAATTTAATGTTGACTTCATCAATTAGAGATATGGACTTGGTGTCTATATAAGAGGATGAAGTACCATGTTTTGAAAGGGTGTTCCAATAAACATGTAGCCATCAAGAGAGAATGAGGAAGGAGGTGCCAGCACAATGTAGCTGATGAGAGAGAACCGGGAAGGGGTTGTCGCGTTTGCAGTAACCAATGGGAAGTGATGATGTTGATAATTAAGTAGAGGTGATGAAAATTCCAATGATGTCATGTCAATGTCGGGTAATGAAAGTGTGTGCGCAGAGATTATGATTGTGCCATGTATTGGAAGTATTTTTGGTTGCGGAGATCAAGCGGCATGTATTCACCGAAGGGCCATTTGGGTAAAAAGGTAATTCAAGACTTGTATTCCAGACACTTGGCCTTGGGCCTTCAGGCTATGTAATGGGTCTCCCTCTACCCACAAAAAAGTGTTCTTTGCTTTAACAATAAAATGTGGTTTCAGCACCAACCTTTAAAAAAAATATTTAAAAAAACATTAATCGGTGTGGTGTGAACAATGTCTCCAAGTGTGTTGAGAGATAAATCCTCCGAGTTCCTTGTAAAAGGTCTTCAAGTGATGTTAAAAATCCTTTGGGTGATGTGTATAATTCCTTCAGGTGATAAAATGTCTTCGAGTGATAAAAGGTATTCGGTTGAATCTTCTCTTGTGTGTTTGTGCGACTACTCCTGCTGTGACATTGAGATATGAACCCCAATAGTGTACGCAAGGAGCACAGAGGGACAACAACTTTCATCGAGCGAATGGGGGGTGTGAGTGGGCCATAGGAGCGGTGGTCTGAATGATGACAGAGATAATCAGCTGGTCGCGAGTGGCAGAATTATGGAGCAACGACATGATAGCGATGACGGCCGGTGGTGGTTCTGACGACAGGAAACAATGGGCCAGCGAGACGGGTGCTCATGTGTGATCTATGATGATGGGTATCATGGTCCTACTGGTTGTGAATCAGACCACGCAAACTAGGAGGGCGCGTAGTATAGAACTACAATTTTATGCCTTCGAGTTATGATGTCATGGACTTTATTACTTAATGGGCTTAGAGGTAAATAAATGAGATCATTCTGCCCAGATTAATGAAAGGGGTTTGTTTGGTTAAATAAAGTGTGGGGGGGGGGGGCTGCCCCCACATTTATAAAAAAATGTTTGAAATTTATATAATTTATTTATTTAAATGTATTTTTTAATATTCTCTTCATTTCATTATGTGGTCATATTGATCTATTTTCTATCCGACTTCATCGATTCATCTTATTGAGACAGACCCAAAATTTTATTCGTTAAAACCCAATTAAAATCAGGAGTTTCTTCAAACATTGGGTTTTCAAGACCAGGTGATTGGTCCCTATCTATGTTTACATCATATGAAAAAAGATCAACTAAAAATATTAAGTATACTATCACTGAAACACCACCTGACTTTTCATGTACCAAGTGAAGAATTGAATAAACATCAACTCCTCCCTCTTATTGTACCCCCACTTATAAAAGTTATAGAAACCATCCTTGAACTCTGTGTTTTTCAATAGAGAAAAATTTAATTAGATTCTTTGTAAATTTATAGATATAAAACATTCCCTTTAATGATTTCCACCACTACACAATGATCTCAATATACATCATTCTACTCTTATTATCTTAGAATAATGGCTTCATGTAGCTTAGTTGATTCTTTAATAATGACCATTTATGGTTCTATGCTCATTGTTTCTATGTATTTACATATTTTATTAAATATCAATATTACTTAATTAAATATGATGGATATGAATCGAAAATAGATGGATTTAAATCCTATAACAAAAGAGTATGGGGATGGGGTGAAAGAGTTCATAAAATTTGCAAAATATCATGCATATGACCCTTCTCAAATCCTTTGACTATGTTTACACTATTTTTATTCAAGACTAATTAGTCTAATGGATTTATAAGAACACTTGATTTTTCATAGAATATATCAATGTTATAAATGATGGTCTAAACATGGAGAAAAAATGAATATATATAGTGACTAGGATAACACTACATTTTATGGATCATTTGATACGATTAAAACTGTGAAGAATGATGAAGACCATATCGAGGATATGATTACATTTGTGAATGATGATTAGGATCATATTGAGAAAATGATAATGATAGTTGAGGATGAACATCATGATTTTATGAAACTATTTTAGAAGTAAAATAGTTGTGAAAAGACACCATTTTATGATGTTTATACTAAATATACAATATTATTATCTATACTAAATATATATAATGTCAAAGCTAAAAACGGATGGATTAACACCAAATTTAATGAAATGTTTTCTCTATTGAATGATATGCTCTCAGAAGACAATGAGAATCCTCTTCAAACATAAGATTATAAATGAATTTTAAGTTCAATGGGTATGATATATAAAAGAATACATGCTTATCCAAATAGATTTATACTATTTCACAAGGACAATGGATCACTTAGAAAATGACCAAAGTGTGGTGTTTCTCGGTACAAGAAAGCTGAATCAAGTCATTAGAAAGTTGTATGGTACTTTCTAATAATTCAAAGGTTTAGGCATCTATATGGAAGTGAGGAGACAAAAAGATAATTGAAATGGAACACATATACAAGAAATAATGATAGAAAACTTTATCACCCTAAAACATCTCCCTAGTGGAAGAAATTGATCATGAGTACCAGAATTTGGAATTGATCTGAGAAAACATTGTCTTGTACTATCTCTAGATAGAGTTAATGCTTTTGGTTTTCAAAGAATCACTCATAATACATGGATGGTTATATTGATAAATTATAAATTTTCATTTTTGTTATGCATGAAGAGAAAATACATTATGTTGTCTCTACTTATATCAGGACCAAAACAACTGGGTAATGATATTAATATTTATTTTGATTCATTGAACAAAAATTTGAACTTAATGTGGGATTAAAGTGTTACATTGAATGATTCTTACAAAAATGAAGATTTCACATCGAGATCCTTGCTGTATGGAATGATCAATGATTTTCCTATTAATGAAAATTTTTCAAGATATATAATTAATGTAAGTCAAGGGTGTCCCATTTGAGAAAAAGGTACACACTTAATTAGATTGAAACATTCATTTAAGAATGTGTATCTAGGATATCAAAAATCCCTCCCCCCTCGATGACATAAATATTGATCTTGTAATTCATCATTTTATTAGAGTTTAGAAGAAGGTAAAACAGCATATACACTAACAGGTGATCAACTATTTGTTCAAGTAAAAATATGGACACTTCTTTTAGTAAACCTTCTTTGAAAACCCTTATTTAAACCGATTGAAAAGAGAGATCAACTTTTTGAATTAGCATACTATAATTACATGTATGTCAGGAATTTTCTTGATGTCATTCTTGTGGAAAAAATGTATGTGATAGTTTCATTGGCTTGTTACTAAATACACCAGAAAAAAAGGATGACATTAAGTCTAGGTTGGACATGATTGAAATGGGGATACGAGAAGTGTTGGAATAAATGATAAGAAAACAATTATTAAGTTGGTAATACTATAAGAAATAAAATAAACATAAATATGAAACAATACATTAATAAATGTTCATTTTCATTTTAATCTAAAACCACACATTTTGAGTCATACGATGTATCATATTGAGGTGTTGATGATTCATACACATCACAACTGACTTATGGATTTTTTTTCTTGAATTATCAAAACAATATGAATGTATTTTATTGGTTTTGAGTATGTGATGTGTGTTTTGAACTAAAGCTTCAATTTTAAAATAATAAAATACACTTATAGTCATACTAGGAACACCATGTATCATATTTAGGTGCTGCTGATACCCACACATCACAAATGACATATGAATCATTATCCTAAAGTATCAAAACAATATGGATATGTTCGCTCAATTTTGATTATGTAATATTTGTTTTGAACTAGAATGTTAATTATAATCTAAAAACATACACTTAAAGTCATACCATACACACCATGCATTTCCATAAATTTTCTACTAAAATGTTAATTTTAAAATATTAATTTTGAACTAAACCAACACTTATAAAAACCATGGAAAATTATTTCACAACTTTCACATACATTTTAAAGATATTAAATTCTATTAGACAATAATTTTTTCTTACTCTTTAAACTATGGTTTCACTTAGATGAGTTTTTATTAACTTCCATTTAACTATCCCTAAATATAATATTTATTTATTTTATATTTTTTGAAAAATTATGCCAATAATCGATATCTTGATGCCCGAACTTTCTATGACACCTTTTATAGCCAAGAGATCAACTCTTATTCCATTGAGTATAATTTTGGCTGGTGGAGGGTTTTTACATTTTTCAAATGTTTCTTCCTTTCTTCTAAACACCTTGAGGGGAAATTTTTCCTATTATACATTCTTCCACCTTTACCTAAGTGGTGGGTTATTTATCACTTTTCCCTATCCACTTTTTTCTAGAATGAGAGTTGTTTCCAACACTTTTTAAAGAATAATAATTAATACATAATGAGTTTCTAGATCATTATTTTACCTTTTTATTCTTCATATTATTTTAAAATGATACCTCTAATTCTTTAATTCTTCACCTGCCACTTAATAGTGTCTTTCTAGAACTAAAAATCTCCTGTGAAACATTAAAAATGGTGGTTCTTTTCTTAACTCAATGTGAAGATTGATCATGAGTGTCTTCCATGTTTCTTAATTTAATATCCAACCCAAGAATCATTAAACTTAAAGTG
Organism: Viscum album; assembly: GCA_963277665.1. Taxonomy (NCBI): domain Eukaryota; kingdom Viridiplantae; phylum Streptophyta; class Magnoliopsida; order Santalales; family Viscaceae; genus Viscum; species Viscum album. Next base: position 821,884,041 of record OY728166.1, read on the forward strand.
TTTTATTGATCTTAAAAAAATCACTTTATCTTCACATTTGATTTTTATCTTCTAAATTATTTCTTTATGTATTATCCTTTTGTTCTTTATAGTGTTTTCAAGATATTTTATTCTTATAGATTTGATTTCCAACTGGGAGTTCTAAACTTAAATGGTAGTTTTCAATGCATGGTAAATTCCTTACAAAACATTCATAAATACTTATTTTTCACAAAAAATTACTTGAAATAGTTCTTTTATAAGGTTTAAAGTTTCTCATGAAAGTGATATCATTTCTTCTATTCCTTTAGGAAATTTTGTGATAGTTTTACAATAACTTATTTTCTTCCCTGATTCTTCCTCTATTTCATTTTTTCCTCATCAATATGTTTTTTTCATCATAAAGTTCCTTTATGAATGTAAATATGTAAATTATAACCACAATAAGAACTTCTTTCAAATGATCTTTAATTTTGGAGTAAAAATCTTTAATAATTCCAATGGATTCATACTCACCACAAAAAAGAGAATAATTCTTCTTACATAGGATTATTTTGAACAAATTTTGATAACCATAACTTTCTATGGTGGTGGATTCTCCTTACACGGATTTTGAGAGGCTTAATTTCTTAAATTCCAAGATTCATTCTTATTCTGATTCTTCGTCATTTTTGTTACTACTTTGACGCTACCACTAACTAGAGTATCTTTCATTAAATTCAACATAATAATACTTTTTGGAACTTATGAAAGTTCCATAATTTTATCTTTTGGATATATTATATTAATAACTTTCAAAAATATGTACTTCCTATAAATTAGTTAAAAACTAGTAATATAAAAATATATATCTTAATAGATGGTATTTTATGCTCTGATAACAATTGAGAGTCCTAGGGGATCATGCAGTCACCTTGGGGGGTGAATCCAGGGCGAAAAACTTTTTACCAATTAAATTCAACTTAATTTTTTTTACTTCATTTAATTTGATCAAACCTCTATCATCAGTTTGAGTGTATAGATCTTTAATAATTATCCATCACCACATTTACTTTATAAATATAATGTTAAATAAACAACACACATGGATTTTTACAAGGTTTGACTTCAATGTTATAACCTACTCTTTACCACATTGACACCCATCGAGTCACAAATTTTCCACTAGTAATCTTATTATCAATTACAAGTGGTGTGTGAAGTTATCATCCTTAACCCATAGTCTGAATCCCACACAATAAATAATGAAACCAAAATATTATGTATGTGGTTTAGCTATCTCCCAAAAATCTCCTTCTACCTCTTATTAGGAATGATGGAATTGTTTATACTGGAACTACCAGTCTTCAAATTCCCCTTGAACTTCATCATGGATAGAAATTTGACTACCAATTGAAATTTCTCTAAAATTTCATGCATATGGACCCATACTTTGATTATGATAAACTTAATCTTGGATCTATCTAAATGCCTTGAAATTCAACATCTATAAATTATGAAGGTTAACACATGACATCATTCTGGATCACCACCTTCTTATATTTTGAATATAGATAACCCACTAAACTCCTTGGAAATTCATGTTCCAATCTTCTTAAGTCACGGAATAAACTAAATGTTCCTTGAAATATCTGGTCAACAAATTCATTTCATAAATATTTATTTATATAATCATCATTTGATGGGTAATTCATAATCAATTTCCCAAACATCTTTTCTCATCATATGGGTAGAAAAATACCAACCTCAGGATATGCATATTGATAATAATCATACACCACTAAGTATACTTAATTCTATAATAAATTCTATGAGATATAATTTAACAAGTAAGTCCAAGTAATGATTCTTGATTTATTGCCTCAAAATTATATTCTTCATATATAATATATAACTTTTATATATAGTATAAGATTTTAATCAAACAAACCTTAACTAAAAATCAAAACCCATAATTCCTAGTGATAATCCTTGGTTATGGATAACTCAAATTTGTACTTTGAGGGGATATTATCATTCCTCAATTCATATAAAATAAATTATAACAAACATAAATGAATTATAAATGTAATTTACCACTATTATAAAATTATGATACATTTACATCCATTACAATAAATCACTTTTTTATCATATACCAAGATATTTAAATCGACCCTTAGGTTATTTTTGTTGAAAAAAAATCCATTTATATGTTTTAATTGGTTGTGTTTTTTGAAAATTAAATTTGTGTTTCAATGTTGAAGATGGTTATGGAGAAGAGGCGATGCTTAGAGGATTTATATGGATTCATTAAATCCACAAGGTTAGCAGCTATTAGATAATTCTATTAGAGAGACAAATTCAGTACCAAAAAGAAATGATTTACACCATAATTGAAGGTCACGTAAAGGTTCAATGTTATAGAACACACTTTATGTCATAGGAGGTGAACAACTGAATTTTAAATTCAGTGGAGCTTCAAGAGTGAAAATTCCATGATGGGAAGCCTACATTACGAGGAGCTATGTAGGGATGGTCAAATGATTTTCAATTTCACAATATTTTTAAGGAGGCCCATGTCATGGAGGATATGACATACAGTGAAAGATCGAAGAAGAAACACACACATTGCTTAAACACTTTTTTAAATGGAGGGTGTGAGTTTGGAAGTGTCGTTTATTTTTTATCTTACAATTATATGTGATCTCACACAATATCTAATCCTTACTTCATGGAAGGAGTGTTTTTAAAAGACATTAATTATTTTGTGATATCAAATCCTATAGGATTCCACATAAAATTATATTACACCATAGGATATTATATGTTTGAAGGAATTTAAGGAGATTATAAAATGATCATGGATAGTTCATGGTGGATATTTATGCATGTGAAAAATGGATCTGGTCATAGGAGTCATTCCATAGTACAACATTCCATGAATTCATACTTTGATTGAATACCACTTCTATACCATAGTAAAGATTTATGCATCGTAGTGAAGCTTTGGAAGAAGGTGTTTACACCGTATTATATGTTATCACTCCACAATCGAGCAGTTGTAGTGAAAAGTGTAATTTTATTAGAGAATTTATTTTTGGGTTTTGAGGTATTTAGTGAAAATTAAATGGTCCTTAATCACTACATTTAAGTGAGGATAACACATAGAATAATTATAAGAAGAGAGAGGATGAATTTCTTGATCAAAACCCTTGGATAAAATCAAAACTATTTATCTAAAACTACACACAATAGTTTGTAAGGGTGTGTACAAAAATATAATTAAAAAGGGGATCTATATAGGCATATAAGGAAGGAGCGAAGATGAGATTTCCAGGATTTCTAGAAAATTGAAAGTGAAAAATAAGGATGATATTTTAGGAGATTTATTATAGAAACTCCAACTCCAGTAACCCATAGATGATGTTTACTTTATTACATTATTACAAGATACAATGGATATCACCATAAAAGATCATATAGTTTAGAATTCTTGGAAACTAGACACAAACATAATTTCTATATTGCATTAGAAGATAAAAACATATTATGACAAACTTTCTTGTATCATTAAAAATCATTCAAATATTCTTTATTCATATAATGGGGAAAATAAAAAAATAACGAGTGAGATCATATTATCAATAAGGAAAAGTGTATGATAGAAGCTATCATGAATACATAAGGCATAAAAATATAATATAGTAAATAATCATTACACATATTCCATTTAATTAATAACATATTCTTAAAAATATATCCATGAAAAGTAAAACAATCACATAGATAATAATAAAAAATAAAATCTTAATGATGTAAATGTATAATACTAAACATAATATTCACCTAATGCTAAACATAAAAAAATAGTAATAAAGTAAATAAATAATAATAAATTTCTTTCCCTCATAGGATGGGGCCTAATTTTTTTCACTTGTAGTAGTTTCTTCCCTCTACTAACCCCATTAAAATTCCTTCCACTTTCATTCCAACCCCAGTTCCAATTAGTAAGTGGGTCTTTCTTTTCAGGGCATTCTTACTCTTAGCCCCACTTTCATTCATTCTTATCACCATTAGATTTATTTATGTCACCATATTGATATATTTTCTAGATGAATTTATTGGTTTATCTCATTGAGGCAAACCCATAATTTTATTCATCTAAACCCAATTAATCAAATCATGTATTCATATTTATCTTAACTTATTCTTTTTAAATATATATGTGTGTAATCAATTTAATTATTAATATTTTTTGTAGTTAATATACTTCATTTTTAATAATTTTTTATCTATATAATCAATACTATCTATTTATTTATTTTATTAATCTTTTATGTTTCTATAATTCCGTAATTAATGTTATTAATTCACATTTTTTAAAAAAATAAAAAAATTATTCAATTTAATTAATTCATTTTTAATATTATTTCTTTTTTAATATTTATTATTTTTTAATATTTTTTTTATTTATTCATTTTTTAATATATTTTTATACATAATTATTTATTAAGTTTTAAATGTTCTTAATATGTTTTTAATATAAATGATTAATATTTATTCAATTTCATTTATTAAACTGTAATGGTTTTAAAATGTGTTAAATTTATGCAATCTAAGGTGGAGGATGAGTTGTTTACCACCATTTGTGTTGCATCACATGTGGGGGTTTGATCCTCCACATGCCCTTAATTTGGCTAATGGATTCCCAATGACATACAGGTGATGGTGAGATGGGGGCACATTTGGAATATCCAGATGGCGTATATGCATGTACCATTGTTTTTCTTGCAACCAGTGTTTTCATATACCGAATCATAAAGAAGGTACCCAAATCCCTGGTGTATGGATACATTGACCACTACACCAACACTGGAGTCCCTGCCCAGAAATACAAGCTCAAAACACTTAACATTATTTCCCCAAACCAACCTCACAAACTCTCGATCCTAAAGTAGAACCAACTGCCTCTAAATACCACTATGTTAGGACCCGTCCTAGAGGGGCCCATGTCGTGGCTACCCAAAACCCACCTCCAATAGGACAGGGGATGGTGAATAGCACCGAGTAGGAATTTCCCACAAATGGGAGGCATTAGGCTAAATTACCTATACACACACACACACAGAGAGATCTCAAAGACACACAAGGATGAAATATAACATAACTGATAGAATGCATGAATAAAACAAAGATCTCAAAACCGGAGTACCGCAGGAAGTAAATGAAAAGTAAATAGGGCAAAATAAAATCTCACCACAAAGAGACTGTAACATAAGTCTAACTAAAACTGTAGAATTACAACCTTCTCTAAGGGAAAGGACTACGTTAATGTTATGCTCCACCCAGTCCCTGTCCTCCCAGGACACTGTCTGTAATGACCCACTAATTCTTATTGGCTTCAGAGCACAAAAAGTCATTACTTGTCCTTAAGAAACATCCCCAAGATGCCAAAGGCTGGAAATAAATGTCGAAGGGTTTCAAATACAAGTGGGGGAAGATTTACCCTTTGATAAATAAAACAATAAATCGAAAACCCATAACCATACCATTCAATAAATGATGCATGAATAAAATAGAGACAACTAAACAAATTCATGTGTCTCAAAACCACATCAAAGTCTGCCATAATAGAATAACAAACAAGTATCGAAGTAAAAAATAGATAAAAAACTTAAGACTCTCAAGAGACTACAGAACTCTATGCTCCACAAGCTCCAATATCCACCATCACCAAACAACCTAGGTATCATGAGTTAGTGCTAAAAATGTGGGAAACAGTATCTTTCCCTCTGTCCTAGAAGATAGAATCTGCAAAAGCACAAAATTTCTAAAGAAGGGATGAGTATAAAACTCAGTAGGTTTTCCCAAATTACATCCTACTCATGCCACTAGGATAAAATATTTAACCAAATTTATATAAAATAAATTATATAAAATGATTTCTAAAAACATTTTGTAACATAATATAAACAAATTCCAAATCCATTTGTAACCAAATGGAAATGAGGTCAATTGAAACCAATTTTACAGTAAGTTATTTTTCTAGAAAAATAACTAAAAAAGATTTGAACCCATTTCTCAATATTCCTTTATCATACCCAATCCATTACACACATCTGCAAAAAAACATGCATGTAACCTAGATCTCCTTATACTTGCGAGTGGTGAGTCATCCTTTCACTAAGTCGTCCCTAGTGAACCAATTGACGGGGGAGATCCCTAACCCTTATCCATCCCATTAATGATATGTTAGAACTCTAAAACTTATTTTTCCTATATTCACCCTTTTATGGGGGAGATCCCTAACCCTTATATATCCTCCTAATGATGGGGGAGACCCCTAACCCTTATTCGTCCCGCAAACCTGTGAACACACACTACCATCGTGTCAAAAACAAAGTGTGTTCAACCCATTCAAACCATTTAAATAAAATTGTACTTTTATTGAAAACAATTGAATAAAACAATTTCAAAATTTCCATTTCACTTCAATAAAACATTCCATTTTATTGAAAACATCTAATCCAAACCATGTTCCACAATTTGAGAAAATCCCCATTTTAAAATATCGATTTTAAAATTAAGAACACAAGCACTCATTCAAAATCTCCAATTTTCCATATTTGACAAATTGTTACACAAGAAGGTTTCCGACAAGTTTTAAATAAGAAAATCACAATAAAATTAACACAATAAAATAAATTTGAAATAATTCCAACCAGTTCTACTAAGAGGAATCAGGAGTGAAATGTCCTACCTCAAAGGTTTTGACAAAAAACCCCAATGAAAGAAGAACGCACAAGACAACCAGGTAGATTCTCAAAGAACCCACTTTAAATATCTTCTCCTAGAAATATCAAGATAAGATATCATCATATTTGGCATCCACACACCTATATATACCCATAATGGGCATAGATCTAAGAAACTAAGAGCTGAGGATAAGTTGATCTAAGTAGATCTAAGAAACTAATCAAGAACGAAGAAGAATGGCCACATAACTCAAGAATCCAGCTTTGATTCACCAAGGGAAGCCTTCAGATCACCTCCAAATCGATGGGAGAACCTTATTTGGCCTTAGGAGAAGAAAATTACAATGTTAGGGAAGTATTGTGTTAAAAAATAGGGAGTTAAGGAAAAAAATGAGTGAGATCCTATTTTTAAGGATCTCATTATGACTTCGTGCATGGTTTGACCGCACGATTAGGAAAACCGTGCACTAACCATGTGGTAGCCCCTGCCTGAATGGCTTCCCCTTGCATGATCTCCCAAACTATGCTCCAACTGTGCTGGAGTTATAGCCTCAAGAGGACCACCATGCACGGTTTCACCGCACGGGTAGGCAAACATTGCGCCACTTGTGCAACATCCCTTTAACCCCAAAACACTTCTAATGTTCTCCAAACTCTCCCCACTATCACCCTTACAATTCATAACAATTAAAATCATCAAGTAAGGGTTACATAATAGAAATAGTGTGTACTTAATTCTCCCTACCATTGCTCTTTCTGTCCTTGGAAATTAGAAAACCCTCACCGATCTGAATGAGTTCCAGCCATTACTCTTTCATCTCATTTTCACATTCCCAAGTCTCTTCCTGAATCTAACCATGCTGCCATAAAACCACACTAGACTAATGGTTTTTCCTCACAATAATTTCTCTTGCCTATCCAAAATCCATATCGGGATATATATCAATGAAGCATCTGGATCTAGGTCAACGTGATCCCATCTGATCACATGGTCAGGATTAGGCTGATACTTTTTCAACTAAGATACATGGAACACATTGTGCACCAAACTGAACCGTGGTGGTAATTTCAATAGACATTACACCTCTCCAATCCATTCCAGTATCTCGAAAGGTCCAATGTATCTAGGAGATAACTTTCCCTACTTCCCAAAATGATGATGTCCAAATCTTAGAGAGATTCTCAAGAAAACGTTATCATTCATGGCAAACAACAATGACCTTCATCATTGATCTGCTAAGATTTATAACAACTCTGAGTCATGTCAATCCTCTTTCTAATCAACTGAATCTTCTATATTATTTTTTGGATAAGTCGCAGCCCAACTAGTGAAGTATCTCCCATTTCCACCCAACATAGTGGTGAACAACATGGGTTCCTATACAATGCTTCAAACAGAGCCATGTGTATCGAGGCCTGATAGCTGTTATTATATGAGAACTCCACCAAGGGTATATGCTCCTCCCATGAGCCACCAAAATCCATTACACAAGCCTACAACATGTCTTCCAACATTTGTATCATCCACTTGGATTACCCATCCATCTGAGGATGATAAGATGTGCTTATATTCAACTGAGTCCCAAGGGATTGTTTTAAGGATTTCCAGAAACAAGACGTGAACCTCAGATCTTTATCTGATACTATAGATACTGGTACATCATGCCTCTTTACCACTTATCAAATATATTTTTTTGATAGATCCTCCACCATATGAGTTTCACTAATTGTAATGAAATGGACCGACTTGGTAAGTCTATCCACTATCACCTAAATGGAATCATGTTTCTAGACTATTCTTGGAAGACCTCTAACAAAATCCATTGCTATTTACTCCAATTTCCACACTGGGATAGGTAAAGACTGCAACATACCTACTGGTCTCTGATGCTTGGCTTTAACTTATGGACAAGTTAAGCACCGTGAGATGAACTCGGCCACCTTCCCTTTCATGTTGTGCCACCAAAACTACACATTCAATTCCTTATACATATTTTGTGTACCTAGATGTACAACTCATCTCAAATAGTGGTAAGCATGAAGGAGTTGTTTCTGAAAACCCATAGGTACAACCATTCAATCACTAAAACACAAAACTAAACTCCCATAAAGTTTTTAGTCCTCAATGGTCTCCCCACCATTGAGTTCTAAACTCATAACCAGACATTATACATCAGATGTTTATGCCTCTTTGACCATTTTTACCAAATCAGGAACAAGAAAAGCTGAAATGAAAACTACAACATCACCTCAGTCTTCACATTCCACATGCATGTCAGCTAGGACTGATATCAAATTCCATTCATCTAAAGCTTATTTCACCAACTGATCATACGAATTTTTACTCAATGCATTTTCCACCAAATTCCCTTTCCTTATTGTATACATGAAGTTAAAGTCAAACATTTTTAGATACTCTATCCACGTCCTTTTCCTCAGATTCAAATATCACTATGATAAAATGTGTTTCAAGATTTTTTTCTCAATAAACATAGAAATTTCTCACCAAATAGATAATTTCTCCAAGTTTTTGAAGCATGGATGACTATAGATAACTCCAAATCATGTGTTGGGTAATTCTTCTCATGCACCCAAAACTTCCTTGAACTATAAGCAACCACATGGTATCCTTAAAAGATAAAACAACCCAAAACCTGATCCCAAAGAATCATAGTACACCACATACCCCTGTCCTAATTATAGAAAGATCAAGATAGGTGCCAATGTAAGATGAACTTTTAGTTCTTCGAAAGATTTCTGGCATCTCTATATCCATTGGAATGGAGCATTCTTCTTTGTTAGAGTTCTCATTGATGAAGCTAGTCGTGATAAATCACACACAAAGCGTTTGTAGTAACCAGATAGACCAAGAAAAATTCATATATTGAAGACATTATTTGGTGGTTTCCATGAGATACCTGCTTATATCTTTTCAGGATCAGTAGAAACACCTTTCTTTGAAATGAAAAGGCCAAGGAAATGTACTTCCTGTATCCCAAAATCACACTTTGATAATTTGGAATACAAATAGTGATCTCTCAAGAGTTGTAACACTATTTTCAGGTGCTCCTCATGGTAAATCGTTGTTAAAACTCTTGAGAGATCACTATTTGTATTCCAAATTATCAAAGTGTGAGATCACTGTTTGTATTTCCACGTGCTCCTCATGGTAAACCCTTGTCTTTGAATACACCAAGATTTCATCAACTAACACCAAAACAAAACAAACCAAATATTGATGAAATATCCAATTCATCAAATCTATGAAGACCACTGGTGCATTCATTAAACCAAAAGGCATGACTACATATTCATAGTGTCCATATCTTCTTTTGAAAGCTATATTTGGAATATCCTCCTTCCGGACTCACAATTGGTGATATCCAGATTGCAATTCAATATTGGAGAACCACTGATCTCCCCTTAATTGGTTGAACAGATCATCAATGTGTGGAAGTGGGTACATATTATTTATCATAACTTGTCTAAGATTATGATAATCAACACATAGCCGAAGAGTTCCATCTGGATTCTTCATAAACAAAACTGGTGCTTCCCACGGAGACATATATGGTCGAATGAAACCCTTTCTTCCTAGACCTCTAACTACACTTTCAATTCACTTAACTCTTTTGGTGTCATCCTATAAGATTGAAGAGAAATAAGACTGGTCCTCAAAAGGAGATCAATCATAAACCCCACTTCCCTTATTGGTGGTAACCCTGAGAATTTTTTGGAAAATACATCTAGAAATAAATCTACGACTATTGGGAAACTATTTCCCTCGATCTAGTCCATTGATTCCAAAGTCAATGGTACCAACTAATAAGAGCTTGTTCCCACCATTGGTGCCAACAATATCTTTTCACCTTTCTTTACTATCCTCTCTCCTCTGTAGAGATGCTTGATTTCATCCTCATCCATGAAACCAAATGTTCTCCTATAATAGTTGATGTGAGCCTTAAATGTTGTCAACCAATCCATACCCATAATTACATCATAGAAATCCATGTCCAACATCAATAAGTCCCATTTCAGATCGGCTCCATCAATAGCTATAGCACATGATCTACACACAAAGTCTTGACATTATCTTTAACTAAGAGGGATTTTCAATTTTAAAATAGAAGGAATCATTTACAAATTTAAACATAGAAAATCAATAGTACAAGAAGTAATGAAAGAATGTTATGAACCAGTATCTAAGAGCACTTACACCAGGGTAGAATTCAAAAGAAATGTACCTCTCACCGTAGATTTTCCAGCTTGATCATCGACAATCATTTACTCATCTCCATATAATTGCTTCATCACTACACTTTTCAGATTGTTTCCTTACTAATATTTCCCTGGTTAAGGAGTCATGGTATTTCTAGAATCACCATGGCTATCTTTACTCTGCTGATGAGACTGATTCTATTGTCCTCGTCCTCTTGAAGCATACAATGCTTTTGACACCTGAGAAGTGTCTTGATAACCCTACCTCGGAGCACTGCAACAATAGCACTGAAGCTGACCCATCTTTTTGAAATTATGAAATTCTATAGTTTTTTTCATACACTCTCTATTTATGTGGTCAAGTGAACCACATTAAAAGCAACATGTTTTACTCTGGGGTCATGGAGGAAGGTTCACTGATCCAGCTGTCTGGTTCTGATTTCCACATCCACTTTGGAAATAAGTGTCCCTTTTCTACTTTTTCCCAGCAGTTGAGTACTCACCATTTCCTGTAGGTATCATCATACCTCCTCCAACATATCCCGATATATCACGTTCATCCACAGTCTCTCTATTCACTATCTCTGTATAATCCATAATACATAGCACCACAATATTTGATCAAATATCCTTCAGTAGCCCCGATTCAATGATGCGTACATTCAAAGAGGCACTTTCCACAATCTATGGTGAAAAAATGGACAAAATTCATGAATTTATCTTCGTACTCTAGGATAGAGAGACTCTCCAATTTCAGCTTGATGAAGTCCATCATTTTCTGGATCTTTAACATGTGAGGATAGAATTTTTTGTTGAACAATTCCTCAAAATACTCCCATGTAATGCCTTCATCCAATTTATCCTTCACCGCTAAATACCACCACTGGCTTGCATGATCCTTGAGCATATACATTTCCATCCTGACCTTTAACTCTACCGGGGTGCCGATGAAGTCGAAGATACGATTCATCCTACTCAACCACACCTCCGCCTTCTTGGGTTCTGAATCACCCTGGAAGTTAGGTGGATTATGATTTATGAACTGGATGGTATGATCCACATGCCATATCTCATTCCTCCAGTTCCACGTTTCCAAAACTTGAAAATCTTGGACAATACTCTAAACCGGATCTTGGTTCACCCGTGGTTCAAGTGAAACCACATTCTCTATAGCTTCTTCTAGTTGGTTTTGATGACACCTAGTGGGTGCAATTTTCTAAACCAATAACAAACTTCGTCAATATCACCCTCTAGAAACTGATGTATTAGCTTTTCAAATTCTATCACATCACTATCACAACATTTTTTTTCCAAAACACCCCTTTTTATTTCAACCAATTTTGAAACACCTTGTTCCTATTTTTGAAAATAAACCATTTTCAAAATACACCAAATATACTCTTTTCACAATCATTCATTTGAAACCAAATTCAATATTTTTCAAAAAAATTACACCTTACACAAAATCATAAATCATTACGCCAATGAAATATGAAATCCTAGTGGGAATTCATTCCTCTTCAATACATGTCATGCTCATCTCATTGGCTAAACCCAAGACAATGAGATTTCCAAAATCCTAGAAGTGTCTCCAAACACTTGTGTACCCAAATCCCTAGTAACTTGAAGTTCAACATAAAAGGGTTAGCTACATCCTTTTATGCTATACATTTCATGTTCCTAAAATCCAACTCTTATCTAAGATTTCAACCCAAAGAATAGACAAGATGGAATTTCAAACTCCAAGACCACCAACATTGATGACTACTTGTTAGGCTAGGACCGAACAAGATGATAACATTTGTTTCTCAAAAGAAGGACTAGTCTGATACCATTTATAATGACCCTCTCATTCTCATTGGCTTGAGAGAACAATGAGTCATTACCTGGCCTTAAGAGACATTACCAAGATGCCCAAGGCTGGAAATAAATGCCAAAGTGTTTCAAATAAAAGTGGTGGATGATTTTACCTTTAAGAAATAAACTAATAAACCATCAAACCATAACCAAAACATTCACTAAATGATGCATGAAAAAAAAAGAGACAACTGAACAACTTCATGTATCTCAAAACCACATCAAAGTGTGCCACAACGAAAGACCAAAAAAGTATCAAAGTAAACAGTAGATAAAAAACTCAGGACTCTCAAGAGACCACAAGACTCCATGCTCCAAAAGTTCCAATGTCCACCATCACCAAACATTTTAAGTATCATGATGTAGTGCTAAAAACATGGAAAACATTACCTTTACTCATGTCCTAGAAGATATCATTTGTAAAAGCACTAAATTTCCAAAGCAGGGGTGAGTATAAAACTCAGTAGGTTTTCCCCAATGAATTCCCTACTCACACCACTAGGATAGAAAAGTTAGCCATGTTAATATAAAATAGATTGCATAAAATTATTTCTAAAAACATTTTGTAACACAATATAAACAAGTTCTAAAGCCATTTGTAATGAAATGAAAATGAGATCAATTGAAACCAATTTTACAGCAAGTTATTTTTTTAGAAAAATAACTAAACAAAGATTTGAAACCAATTCTCAATATTCCATTAGCATACCCAATCCATCCAACACATCCACACAAACAACCGTGCATGTAACTTGGATATAACTATAATCCTAAGTGGTGAGTCATCCTTTCACTAAGTTGTCCCTAGGGAACCAATTGATGGGGGAGAGCCCTAAACCTTATCCATCCCATTAATGATGGGGGAGACCCCTAACCCTTATACGTCCCGCATGCACCCTTTTATGGGAGAGATCCCTAAACCTTATCCATCCTGTTAATGATGGGGGAGACCCCTAACCCTTATCCATCCAAAAAAACCATGAACACACACAACCATCATGTCCAAAACCAAGTGTGTTCAACCAATTAAAACCATTTCAATAAAACTATAATTTTATTGAAAACAAATGAATAAACCAATTTCATAACAACGATTTAACCAATAAAACGTTCCCTTTTATAGAAAACATCTAATCTAAACTTTGTTCAAAAATTACAAAAAAAAATCCACATTTTAAAATGTCTATTTTAAAATTAAGAACACAAGAATGAATTCAAAATCTCCAATTTTACGGATTTCACAAACTGTCACTTAAAAAGGTAAGCACGCATTCAAAATCTCCAATTTTACGAATTCACAAACTTTCACTTAAAAAGGTTTCTAACAAGTGTTAAACAACCAAATAAAAATCAATTAAACATAATATATGAATTTTGAATGCATCACAACCAGTTATACTAACAAGAGTCAAGAGTGATGCCTCATACCTCGAAGGTTTTGACAAAAACCCCAATGAACAAAGAACGCATAAGACAACCAGGTCGATTCTCCAAGAACCCACATTATATATCTTATACTAGAAATATAAATACCAAATCTCGTCATATTTGGAATCCAAATAGCAAGATCTACCCATAAGATGCATAGATCTAAGAAACCAGGATAAGAGGAGAAGTATATCTAAGTAGATTTAAGAAACTGATCAACAACAAAGAAGAAAAATCACATACCTCAAGAAATCAGCTTAGATTCACCAAGGTAAGCCTTAGGATCACATTTGGACCGATGAGAGAACCTTATTTGGACTTAGGATAAGAAAAATACCATGTTGGGGCCGGTTTGGGTCAAAAATGATGGAGTTATGGAAAAACCGAGTGAGATCCTATTTTTAAGGATCTCATTCTGACTCCACGCATAGTTTGACCACACAGTTATGAAAACCACATGCTAACCATGCGGTAGACCAAGTCTACACACCTTCCCCTTGTATGATCTCCCAAATTGTACTCTAACCATTCTAGATCTACTACCTCAAGAGGACCACTACACATGGTTCGGCCGCATAGTTAGGTAAACCATGCGCCGCCCATGCGACTTCCCTTTAACCCCAAAACACTTCCAAAGTTCTCCAAACTATCCCCATTATCACCCATAAACTTCATGTAGAGACCCCAAACTTGACGCACATGGACATTACATTACTTTTGTGGAATACTTAATACATAACAAAAACCAATGCTCAAGGATCGTAATAGTATAGTGTCTTTGGAAACTCGGAGCATAATCTTCTAATCATGGTGAAAGATCTTCAACATCTCCCATAAAGATCTTACCCTTTTTTTTCTTACCAAAAACCTTTCTTTATATCCTAGGGAAAAGAAAACATATAAAACGGTGAGATCAAATTTTCAGTAAGGGTAAGAACGGAGAAAATAAAACAAACCATAAACATTTGTACTTAAAAACATGAACATAATATTTAAACATCAAAATCTTGAGCAATGACATAAAACATGGTAGTACATAAGGCATAGATCATAATAGAACATCAATAATGATAAAATAGCATGGTAATAAAACATGTAATTATAGAAAATCATTAAGAACATGATATGATTTCCATAGTAGCCAAGTCATTACTGCCAAGACCATCTTAGTGGACAAAGTCCCTTACTAAACCAGGTTTACTTAACGTTCCAGCCCTGTATTACTAAACTGGATTTACTTGTCGTTCCAGCCATGTCTATCTCATGAAATATAAATCTTTACCCAATGAATTTGAGTGAGATATAGTTCCCACCCATCTCATAATGAAATCATTCTTACTTGTTCCACAACATAAACATAAATCATTCATCATAACCCAATGAATAAAAATGGGTTTTATAAACATCATCCCATCATAACATAATTCATATAAAACAAATGGATATCATTTAATCATAAGAAAAGTTAAACCATGTAAATCATAGAGACGTTATACTTGAAACATACACATATGAAATAATTTAATCTTATATGGAAAATGGTTTTGATAAAATACTTGAAATGAATTTTTGAGGAAAATATCCTTTCTTTTTAAAAATCATTTTCTTTTCACAAAATGCCACGCAATTTTAAAAGAAAAGTGTTTTATTGAAAATAACCTTGAAATATTGTAGAGTAAACTTAATTAAAACAAGTCATTATGAAACCGTAAAAATCCGTTCATGCCGTATAATTTGAAAAAACATTCTTCTCGTACTTTTGCTGAAAAAGTCAAAAAGTATCTCATACTGAAAACGAAAAAAGATTCCTTTCGTATATTTTACTAAAAATTAACCAATAGATAAAATTGGATTTAAAAAATGGTATAAGGATAGAAATAAAATTACATATTGTGGAAACATGGATGTGGATGATAAATATTCCCCAGTAAATACCGAAGTATAAACAATCTCGGATAAAAATTGAGATTGCGAGATTTTCCCTTACCTTAGGTCCGATTTGCTTCGTACGTATCTGAAACTCTATTATAGTGGGTTTAAACATATTATTTACTTTTAACAGAACCATAATAATATTTATGATATCATATATGATTCTCTTATGACTTTATATTACCCGTTCTTTTGTAAATTCCATGTTAAAGCAGTGTTTTGGGTAAAATCGTTTTATTTATCATACGTGTTTGGACTTGTTGTTCTTGATATTATTATTACTTATCATTGTTTAATTAATTACAGAATTTAAATCATGATTTATATATCAAATATATTAATTGTATATATATATATATAATAGATAGATAAATGAAATGAAATACACCGTTCATGGAGACCGTAGGTCGTACGTACGCATGAACGTTGTTTTCCTTTCCTTATTGACTTGAATGAAAGTAAGTAGATGTCATATATATATATATATAGTAGCTTTATCATGTCATATATTTCATTATTATTCATTATATATACTTTATAATCATTCTTGAGTGGTTAACATGGATAATGAATCACATCACGTCGTGGAGCGGTAATCCATACGTACGCACCAGTGATGATATCGTTCCCATAATTATTTAATTGAATTGGAGTGGATGATATAATATTTCAGAATCATTATGATTTTATATTAACCATATATAGTTATTCATTACACCATTATACCCATCCAAGTAAGGTGGTGGTGGAAAAACAGATTACACCACAGTGTGGAGATGGTATTCTGTACGTACGCACGCTCGGTGATTTCATTTCCCATAGGATGGATAGAAGGTGAAATTGTCATTATCACTACCAAGTGGCTCAATGGGGTCCCACAATAGACCCAAGGATTCCCATGGTCAGCCAATACTCATCCAATAAGGTTAGGACAAGTGTTAAGTAAATTTTGAATTATTATAATATTCTTTTAACCTTGAATTACCCTATTTACCTTTAACCGCAGTAAATAAAAGTCAAAAGTTAATATTCACCAAAAATTATTTTCATCTTATTGAAACACATTTTACTTTTGTATTACAACCATGTATGTCGGATTTTTGAAATTCAATTCACAGAAGTGGTAAAATTTCATTTAAATGAAAGAGTTAGTTTTTTAACTACCACTAAGTGGTTTCACTATTCATCAAAAATTGATGCTTTTTAGAAAAATACCAAAAATTCATCCAAAGATATATTTTATATTCTGAATTCAAAAATTATGTCTATTTTTTCAAATTCAAAACATAGAAGTTTCATAAATTAATTTTAAAAATAATTCCCGTTATCAAAACAAATAGCGTGTCTTTAAGAAACAATAACTATCAAAAGATTGACACTTGTTTATGTCTAATTTCAAAGTGAAATTAATTACAATGACCAAAATTGGATTAAATGGTAAAAATATATTCTAATTACACTTTAAAACCAATTAAAAATATAATCTAACCATAAAAATTATTTCTATGAAAAAAGTTGTTTTTAATTAAAATATAGTGTGTTTTTACTATTCATTAAAATATGAAAGTTATTAGAATAATATGAAAAATGTATCCAAATTAAATTTTTATATCCTGATTCCAAGGAAGAATTTTATTTTGTCAAATTTAACTTATAAACATGTCAAAAACTAGATTTAAAATGAGTGTGTCATCAAAAGGCGGCAAAACTGCATTTTTTGAAAAATACTTATTTTACCGGAAAAATTCATTTTGTTCTCATAACATGTTCTAGAAAATCTTTGAGATGAATAATAATGTTATAAAATTCAAAATTTAGTTAATATTATTCATAACGGCTAGTCCATAATAATATTATAACAATATATAGTTGTTTAGCGAAACCCGGTATTACGTACAACACACGCTATCGAGGAAGATCGTGACTGCGTGTAATGAAAGCCAAGTCAGGGTTGCGTGTAGTGAAAGACTCCTTTGTTGTTGCGTATAACAAAATCCAACCATATTTCATTTATACATTGAATATATATATATATATATACACACTCGATGTTGCGTTGAATGACTACTATCAAACAAACTTGAAATTGTGTTTAACACGATCCAAGATTAGTTTTGCATATATTGCAAGCTAATATGGTGTTGTGTATAGCGCAATATAATCTTGGTGTAGCGTACACTAGAAGATATGAAAGAAATTAAAAAGAATATATCTTATAAAATCTCAGGGTGTTACATTCTACCCCCCTTAAAATGAATTTTTCCCTCGAAATTCGTCAGGGTTATAAATGGTTTACTACTTGAAAGTTTCTTTAATAGAAACCCATATCTTAAAAAGGAATACCAAAACTGAACTTTAAAAAACTAAATTATTAAACGTAATGGTTACCTAAATTAACTAATCACTGAGTGTCCACATAGGATAACATAGATGAAAATATGGATGTGGAAGATAAATCTAACCATCATGTTCTGATGGAGAGTGGTAGAGAACATGGATATGAAAAATCCAACAATCACAAAGCCATAAATTTGTGATGATCTAAGGTACCATTTAATTCATGAAATATGAGGACATTAGGACAACATTTTTGGTTTTCAAGATCATTTCCCTAAATTTGAAGAATAATTAAAAGAAATACTTACTTGATTTTGGTATAATCTCACTATTGTTTGTGACTTGAACAATTTCTACATCATATCATAAAGAAATGAATTTGAATTTTTCTTCCGTGAAGTGTTAGCAGATCATGCGATAGAATGATGGGTCATTCCATCTGTCTCAAACAAAAGGTTAGAAAAATTTATCAAATATACATAAGTCCGTCTATGGTGAGGTTAATCGTATATGATTCCAAAAATGGACTTATACTTAATCTATCATACCACTTAATATAATAAAACTAGTTTCTACTAACCAGGGACTTCCTTTAGGCCAATGGTAGGCGATAAAGGCCTGTCACACTTTGGTTGTGGGTTCGATTCCCACAGCCTTGTCTGACGTGACGGGTTGTCACCCATCCTGCAGGTTGTCCTTTTTCTAAAACTACATTATTATAATATTCCATCAATAATATCGAAAAAAATGTTCTAGACTTAAACAATACTTACTTATGTCCAACATAATACTTCTGTCCAAACTCATAGTATAAAAAAACAATTACTAGAAATTTCATCTGCCGAGAATGTGAATACCATCATTTATCCCCCATATATCATGAGATATATCTTGTTGGTCACATTAAAAACATTTGAATACCTTAATCATGTATTCTCTTGAAAAATTAATACCCATAAAACCTTATTGAAAACATAAATACTGTCAAAATTTAACACTTTCCACATACCAAAATCCCAAAATTTCTATATACTCAAACCACGATATAAATTTTTCCTTATATCAGTCATGAGCTCATTTCATTTTTTCTTTATCCCTTCATTATGAGCATATCATCTTATTTCCAAAAATATTTCACTATTCATGGTCACCAGTACCATATAATTATTGAAAATTAATACATAGATATTCCAAAATTCCACGATACCATAAATGAGATTCCATGATACTATTTTGAAATCCCATTACATAAACACTTAATCATTACACAACATCATTTTCATACTCAATATCACAAATAGTGATCGCATGTGACTTCCCTTTATCCTTTTCCTTAAGAGGTTGCTCACGTTGATCATCATTAACCCTTGGGTTAGGACATTGATTAGCATAATGCCCCATTTCTTTGCAATTGAAGCATTGAAGTGTTGGTGGTGTGTTCTCTGCACTCTTTTATTTATTCACATCATTAGAAACCCTTTTTCCATTACTTCGACACTCAGCTGCTTGATGACCTTCTTTTCTACACTTAAAACATTTTCTAGTCCCTTTAAGACAATCTCTGCCATGCTTCTTTCCACACATTGACCATAAAGAAACATTCATATTCTTTTCACCGTTATTTTGAGATTTATCCTTGAACTCCATATTTCATTTCTTGTCAAAACCATGAGATGGATATGTAACACCAACTTCCATTTATACCTTTATAGCACAACGCATAATTTCTTCATAGCTACTGAAGTCTATTATAGCTAATGACCTTCAAAGTCCTGGTTTTAAGCCACTGAAGAATCGATCCACTTTACTTTCAGGTTGGATGATAAAGCCAAATGCATACCTTGCAAGCCTTGTAAAATTTGCTTCGTATATACCAACAGATTCATCATCCTTTTGCTTAAGCTCAAGGAAATCCTTTTCCATCTTTGTTTGAAGAATATGAGGGAAGTACTTATTGAAAAATAAGTTTTTTAACTCATCCCATTCCATGGATTCAATTTCATCTCAGGGCCTCGTATTCTTAATTAGAGTCCACCATTGATCTGCATCACTTTCTAAACGGTAAATAGTCAGAATGAATTTTTCATGTTCCGAACAGTGAAGTATGAAAAATATCTTTTCAATGGTACTGATCCATTGTTTAGCAATAAGTGGATCAGAAGACCCACTTAAAGAAGGTGGACGTTGCCTCATGAAGGACTCAATATAATATTGTTCCCTTCTCTACTCATTTGGAAGTCTCGAATGATTCATAGCTTGTGTAAGTGTAGCAATAATATTTTTCACTCCATCTCCCATAACATTAGTTTGTTTAGGAGGACAATAATTTAAGTGTCCGTTACGTTGATCAATACGGTTCCTTCGGGTTCCAGCCATCGTCTAAAACCCAAAAAGAATAGTTTGAGAGGCAAAAATCATGCCAGGGAAAACAACATAATAAAGGGGGAGTAACTTCAATATATAACATCTTAGGGTTAATTCTAATATTTTTACCATAATTCTAGGACTATAACCTATACTTATACTTAACCTTAGGGACATCCCTAGAAATACCATAGAAATATCTCTAGGGATCTCACTAATGTTTTCACATCCTAGTTTCCAAAGGTTAACTAAACATTTCCTCCGATACCAACTATAGAGACCCAAGCTTGATGTACATGGACATTACATTACTTTTTTGGAATACTTAATAAATAACAAAAACCAACACTCAAGGATCGTAATAGTTTAGTGTCTTTGGAAACTTGAAACATCATCTTTTAATCATGGTGAAAGATCTTCAACATCTCCCATAAAGATCTTCCCCTTTTGTTTTCTTACCTAAAACCTTTCTTTATATCCTGGGGAAAAGAAAACACATAAAAGGGTGGGATAAAATTCTCAGTAAGGGTAAGCACAGAGAAAATAAAACAAACCATAAACATTTGAACTTAAAAACATGAACATAATGTTTAAACATCAAAATCTTGAGCAATGACATAAAACATGGCAGTACGTAAGGCATAGATAATAATGCAACATCAATCATGATAAAATAGCATGGGAATAAAACATGTAATTGTGGCATACCATTAACCACAAGACATGATTTCCATAGTAGCCAAGGCATTGCTGCCAAGACCATATTAGTGGACAAAGTCCCTTACTGAACCGGGTTTACTTGTCGTTCTAGCCCTGTATTACTAAACCGGGTTTACTTGTCGTTCCAACCATGTCTATCTCAGGAGATATAAATATTTATCCAATTCATTTGAGGGAGATATAGGTCCCACCCATCTCATAATTAAATCATTCTTACTTTTTCCACAACGTAAACATAAATCATTCATCATAACCCAAGGAAAAAAAGTGTTTCATAAACATCATCTCATCATAACACAATCCATATAATACAAATGGATATCATTTAATCATAAGAAAAGTGAAACCATGTAAATCATAGAGTCATTATACTTGAAACATACACATATGAAATAATTTCATCTTAGATGGAAAATGGTTTTGATAAAATACTTGAGATGAATTTTTGAGGAAAATATCATTTCTTTTTAAAAATCATCTTCTTTTCACAAAATGCAGTGCAATTTTAAAAGAAAATGATTTTATTGAAAATAACCTCGAAATATTGTAGATTAAACTTAATGAAAATAAGGCATTATGAAACCGTAAAAATCTGTTCATGCCGTATAAGTTAAAAAACCATTCTTTTCGTACTTTTTCCAGAAAAGTCAAAAAGTATCTCGTACGAAAAACGACAAAAGATTCCTTTTGTATATTTTACTAAAAATTAACCAATATGTAAAATTTGATTTAAACAATTGTAGAAGGATAGAAATAATATTAAATATTGTGGAAACATGGATTTGGATGATAAATATGGCCTAGTAAATACAGAAGTATAAACAATCTCATATAAAAATTGAGATTGTGAGATTTTCCCTTACCTTAGGTCCGATTTGCTTCATACGTATCTGAAACTCTTATATAGTGGGTTTAAGCATATTATTAACTTTTAATAGAAGCATAATAATATTTACGATATCATATATGATTCTCTTATGACTTTATATTACCCGTTGTTTTGTAAATTCCATGTTAAACCAGTGTTTTGGGTAAAATCATTTTATTTATCGTACGTGTTTGGACTTGTTGTTCTTGATATTATTATTAATTATATCATGATTTATTTAATTGAATAATGTAAATCATGATTTATAAATCATATATATTTAGTATATATATATATATATATATATAATAGATAGATAAATGAAATGAAATACACCATTCACGCAGACGGTAGGTCATACGTACGCATGAACGTTGTTTTCCTTTCCTTATTGACTTGAATGAAAGTAATTAGATGTCATATATATATATATATATATATATATTAGCTTTATCATGTCATATATTTCCTTATTATTCATTATATATACTTTATAATCATTTTTGAGTGGTTAACATGGAGAATGAATCCCATCACGTCGTGGAGACGGTAATCCGTACGTACACACGAGCGATGATATCATTCCCATAATTATTTAATTGAATTGGAGTGGATGATATAATATCTCATAATAATTATGATTTTATATTAACCATAAATAGTTATTCTTTACACCATCATACCCATCCAAGTAAGGTGGTGGTGGAAAAACAGATTACACCACGGCGTGGAGACAGTATTTCGTACTTACGCACATACGGTGATTTCATTTTATGTAGGATGGATATAAGGTGAAATAGGTTTGTTTCATATTTATAATAACATATAATTATATGATTTATACTTATGTTATTACTTCATAGTGAAACAACTAAATAATAGAAAGTAGAAGAAGAAATAAATTTGAAAGAATCAGTAACAGATATTACCTCTTCTTCTATACGCCTCTTTGAAACCTCCTCTTATAGCACTAATGTTTGTCTTTGAAGAAGACCAGGACCTCTAGAATATTACTAGAGGTTTTGAGAAGAGTAATGGGAATGGTTTGGCTGATCTTGAAGGCTCAAAGTTGTGTAAAGAGGGGAGGGAGGAGGTGCCCTTTTATAAGGGAGGAGAGGGGCACCTTTGGAAAGTGTGAAAATATTATTTTATTATAAACTTATCTTCGGTTTCAAAAGGTCAAAAAATAATTAAAGATGAATATAAGATGACTCATGGTCTAAATAAAATCATCCAATCAGAATTGGACATGTTTTGAATAATATTTTAATCATTATAATCTTATTTACTAAAATCATTTATTAATGAGGTAAATACTGCATCATTATTATGTCATAAATAATTTAATTTATTTGATTTCTAAAAATTATAAAAAAAACCACCATGTAGGAAATGTTTTTAGATTTCCAATTAATATTTATAGTCGAAAATATAATTTATATAACTCCTTATAAAAATTAATTACTAAAAGATTTTTGTTAATGTCAATTTTGTCTTTACATTAAATTAATTAATCCAAATTCTCATTAT
Source organism: Viscum album (assembly GCA_963277665.1). Classification (NCBI taxonomy): domain Eukaryota; kingdom Viridiplantae; phylum Streptophyta; class Magnoliopsida; order Santalales; family Viscaceae; genus Viscum; species Viscum album. The sequence continues at coordinate 821,908,011 of OY728166.1, forward strand.
CACTACCAAGTGGCTCAATGGGGTCCCAAAATCGACCCAAGGATGACCATGGTCAGACACTACTTATCCAATAAGTTTAGGACAAGTGTTAAGGTAATTTTGAATTATTATAATATTCTTTTAACCTTGAATTACCCTCTTTACCTTTAACCGCAGTAAACAAAAGTCAAAAGTTACTATTCATCAAAAATTATTTTCATCTTATTGAGCCACATTTTACTTCTTGATAACAACCATGTATGTCGGAGTTTTGAAATTAAATTCACAGAAGTGGTAAAATTTCATTTAAATGAAAGAGTGAGTTTTCTAACTACCACTAAGTGGTTTCACCATTCATCAAAAATTGAAGTTTTTCAGAAAAATACCAAAAATTCATTTTAAGCTATATTTGATATTAAAAATTCAAAAATTATGTCTATTTTTTCAAATTCAAAACATATAAGTGGCATTAATTAATTTGAAAGTTAATTCCCATTATCAAAACAAATAGCGTGTTTGTAAGAAGCAATAACTATCAAAAGATCGACACTTGTTTATGTCCAATTTCAAAGTGAAATTAATTCTAATGACCAACATTGGATTAAATGGTAAAAATATATTCTAATTACACTTTAAAACCAATTAAAAAGATAATCTAACCATATAAATTATTGCGATGAAAAAAGTTGTTTTTAATTAAAATATAGCTTGTTTTTACTATTCATTAAAATTTGAAAGTTATCAGAATAATATGAAAATTTTTTCCAAATTAAATTTTTATATCCTGATTCCAAGTAAGAATTTTATTTTTTTAAAATTGAAATTATTAACATGTCAAAAACTAGATTTAAAATGGGTGCGCCATCAAAAGGCGGCAAAACTGCATTTTTTGAAAAATACTTATTTTACCCGAAAAAATGATTTTGTTCTCATACCATGTTCTAGAAAATGTGTGAGATGAATAATAATGTTATAAAATTTAAAATTTAGTAAATACTATTCATAATAGCTAGTCCATAATAATATTATAACAATATATCATTGTTTAGTGAAACCCGGTATTGCGTACAACACACGCTATCGAGGATGGTCGTGATTGCGTGTAATGCAAGCCAAGTCAGGGTTGCGTGTAGTGAAAGACTTCTTTGTTGTTGTGTATAACAAAATCCAACCATATTTCATTTATACATTGAATATATATATATATATATATATACTCAATGTTGCATTGAATAACTACTATCAAACAAACTTGAAATTGCGTTTAACACAATCCAAGATTAGTTTTGAATATACTGAAAGCTAATACGGTGTTGCATATAGCACCAGATAATCTTAGTGTAGCGTACAACAGAAGATATGAAAGAAATTAAAAAGAATATATCTTATAAAATCTCAGGGTGTTGCACTTCATAAACATAAAAAGCATCAGGTAAGGGTTACATACTAGAAAATGGGGGTACTACACCATCATAAGGGCCTCTGTCTGCACCAGAAACAACACATGTAGGCAAAGCCCATGCAGGGGTGAGTATAAAAATACTCAATAGGACACCCCAAAAACACTAAACATGAAGAACAAAATATAGTCATCTCAATAAAAGATTTAAAAATCTATGTATAAAAAAACCGAAATTTAAAAAATTATACTTAGGTGGGACACCACTCCATCAGGCGATCTTAACCAACTATCATCCATAGGATTATTCTCGAAGCACACACATTCTGGAAGAATTCACTCCTTGAGCCATGATATCATTGATGAAAATCAATGAAGAGGTCTAGCTCTTTTGGACCCTACCCAATAAAAATTAATTGGTCAAAGATGACTATGATACACAGAGAGGGGTTAATGAGATCAAAAGATGAAACATTGTTGTATGTAAATGTTCATAGGAAAATTTTAATTGTTATTAAATAAAAAATCCTTTCTCCAATGACTCATTTGTCCATTTTAACAGATGAAATTCACCAGCAACATGAAATAATGATGAACCACTTTTCTTTGGGCTTTGGATAAGAATAAACAGTAAAATTACTAAAATACCTTCATATCCAAACAAACGCATTCAGATTGTGTTGATAATTTATAAGAATGATCCATGGGCCTCTTTTTATGTGTATGAGTCAACCTCACCTTATTCTGAGGCACGGTGTTGCCAGTATCACTCAAAGTGTCTCACTTTTGTTTAAAATGGACATAATTTTAAGTGAAAACAACAACTGACGTACGAAAAACAAAACAAATGCATTCAGAATGTGTTGATACTTTAATAAAATGACCCATTGGTCATTTTTGACATGTAAGAGTAAACCATACCTCAAAACAAGGCATGGTGTGTCCGGTATCTCTCAAAGTGTCTCTCTTTTGTTTAAAATGAACATAATTTTATGTGAAAACAACAACTGACGTATGGAAAACCGACCAAACGCATTCATATTGTGTTGATAATTTCTTGTAACGATTCATGGGTCATGTATTTTGTGTATGAGTCAACCCTGACTCAATCTGAGACACAATGTGGTCGGTATCACTCAAACTGTCTCTCTTTTGTTTAAAATGGACAGAATTTTAAGTGAAAACAACAACTGACGTACGGAAAACTAACCAAACGCATTAGGCTTGTGTTTATACGTTATTAGAATGATACATTGGTCATTTTTGACATGTATGAGCCAACCCCGCCTCAATCTGAAGCACGGTGTGGTTGGTATCACTCAAAGTGTCTCTCTATTGTTTAAAATGGACAAAATTTTAAGTGAAAACAACAACTGACGTACGGAAAACAGAACAAATGCATTCTTATTGTGCTGATACTTTAATATAACGATCCATGAGTCATGTGTGATGTGTAAGAGTCAACTCTGTCTCAATCTGAGGCACAGTGTGGCCGATATCACTCAAAATGTCTCTCTTTTGTTTAAAATGGAATGAATTTTAAGTGAAAACAACAACTAACATACAGAAAAACCCCTATATGCATTCAGATTGTGTTGATACTTTAGAAGAATGATCCATGAGTCATTTTTTACATATAAGAGTCAACCCCACCTCAATCCGAGGTATGGTGTAGCTGATATCACTCAAAGTGTATCTGTTTTGTTTAAAATGGATAGAATTTTAAGTGAAAACAACAACTGACGTAGGGAAAACCGACCAAAAACATTCGGATTGTGTTGATACTTTAGTATAATGATCAATGGGTCATTTTTGACGTGTAAAAGTCAACCCTACCTCAATGTGAGGTACATTATGGATGGTATCACTCAAAGTGTCTCAGTTTTGTTTAAAATGGAAAAAAAATTAAGTGAAAACAACAACTGGCATACAGAAATCCACCATCCGACCATACACACCAAAAGAATTAATTTTTTTTATAAAGAAACACATTATATTTAAATAAAAACTTTTCCAAAACCACTTTAAAAATACCAATGATCTTAAAATCCATGAAATTCATTCCATTAAAACCATTAAAGCCCCCCCCCCCCCCCCGGACACCACCCAGCCCCCCATAGACACCACCCCACCCCCTAGACACCCCCATAGATAGCCCCCCCCCCCCCACCCTGGATAGCCCCCACCCCCACCCCCTGGACAGACCCAACCCATTGGACGACCCCCACCCCCTGGATAGCCCCCACCACTCCTAGTCACCACCCCACCACCTAGACACCCCCACCCCCTGGACACCACCACCCCCATGGATAGACACGCCCACCCCCTGGACAACACCCAACCCCCCTTGGATAGCCCCCAACCCCTTGGACCGCACCCACACCTATGGAAAACTCCCCACCCCCTGGACACCCCCACCCCTGGAAAGCCCCCCCCCCCCCAACCCCCTGGAAACCACCCCACCCCCTGGACAGCACCCGACTTCCCTAGACACCACCATGGGCAGCCCCCCCCCCCCTGGACAACCACAACATCCTATATGGCCCCCACCCCGTGGACGCCCCCTCCTAGACACCACCCCACCACCTGGACACCACCCACACCTTGGATACGCCCACCCCCATGGACAGCCACCCCCACCCCCTGAACATCACCCCACCCCCTTGGACAGCCCCCAACCTCCTGGACCTCCCTGCCCCCCTGGACACCACCCCACCCCCTGGACACCACCCCCACCCCCTGGACACCACCCCTCCCCCTAGACACCCCCACACCCCTGGACACCCCCACCCCCTGGACACCCCCACCCCTATAAATCCCCCCGACCCCCTGGACACCCATCCCCCCCACCCCCTGGACACCCCCAACCCCCTGGACAGCCCCCACCCCCTAGACACCCCCCCCCCTCCTAGACACCACCCCACCACCTTGAAACCCCCACCCCCTGGACACTCCCACCCCCCTGGACACCCCCACCCCCATGGACAACCAACCCCACCCCATGGACACCACCCCTCCCCCCTTGGACAGCCCCCCAACCTCCTGGACCCCCCACCCTCCTGGACACCACCCACCACCCAGACACCCCCACCCCCTAGACACCCCCACCCCCTAGACACCCCCACCCCTGGAAATCCCCCCAACCCCCTGGACACTACCATGGAAATCCCCCCCCCCCCCCACCGTGGACAACCCCCACCCCCCCGGACACCCCCATCCCCCTAGACACCCCCACCCCCTGGAAACCCCTCCCCCCTTTGGACAGAAACCCCAAACCCCTGAATAGCCCCCCAACCCCCTGAATTATGAATTTAATTCTTTATTTATTTAATTAACTTATGAATTATTGTTAATGGTGTGTGGGTATACTTGTTGTATAAGTATATGTGTTGTATGGGTATACTTGTTGTAGGTGTATTCTTGTTGTAATTACCTTATGAATTATGTGTTAATTTTTTATGGGTATACTTGTTGATATGCTGATTTTTTGTAGGTCTTGTTTGGGTGTGCTATTGTAGAATTTTATGTTATAGAAGTCAAAACATTTATCAGCGCTTTTTATCACTAATAAATGGTACCTTTATCAGTGCTAAATAAGATCTGATAAAGGATCCCTTTATCTATGATAAATAATCACTGCTAAACAATCCCTTTATCAGTTCTTTTTTAGCAATGATAAAGAATCCCTTTATTAGTGCATTTTTAGCACTGATAAAGGCTCCCTTTATCAGTGTGTTTTTAGCAGTGATAAAGGCTCCCTTTATCTGTGATTTTTAGTACTGATAAAGGCTACCTTTATCGGCGTTTTTTATCACTGATAAAGGGGACCCCCCCCCTTATCAGCACTGAGCTTTATAGCGCTTTTTTAGTGCTATTGAAGCCCATTTTGTGTGCTGATAAATTCCGTTTTTGTAGTAGTGAATTACCAAGAAACAATACAAACAAACATACTAAAACCATATGAGAGTACCAAGCGGAAGAATAAAAAATACCCAAAGTAAACTCAGAGACACTCCACCACTCTACACCAAGCTCTATGCTCCAATCACCACAACATCTCCCAAGCATCCCCACAAACCACTTGTAATGAGATGCTTTACATTTACCCGTGAGTCAAAATACAACATCTACAAAATCACCAGTGTGCCAAGGTAGGGGGTGAGTACTAATACATAGTAGGATTTCCCCAAATGACTTCCCTACACACTCCACTAGGATAAAACCATTAGCACATTTATATAAAACAGTTTATATAAAACATTCCATAGCGCAACAACATACAACATGCCAAACATACCCTTACCAAGCCATGAACAACAAAGGAAATCCATAACTATTCCATAATCCATATCCCCATCACGCATTAGCACAAAAAATTCCATCTGTGTAAAGTAACACACAACAATGCAACCTTTACGGTGGGACTTCCGCCCATCCCATTCACCCAATTTCCAACTAGCGGTGCTTCCCAACCACTATCCATAATGGTGGTTCTTCCAACCACTATCCATCACCTTTTATAATGAGACTTCCCTCCCACTTCCACACAACATTTCAATAAGAAAAAACCAAGAATATAACACATAAAGTCCACAATAAAATGAAAATAACCATTTCCATCACATGTCAATCCACTTTAATAAATCACCCATTTGTTGAGAACACCCTTTCACCAACATTCCATGCCCAACCACATTCCAATAAACAAAATATTTATTGAAAACTATCTTCTATAAAACATTTTTCATAATCAAACACTAATGATTTTAAAATCAACATTTTAAAATCACACAACAAAGCCCCTTTTTGCAATAATAACCCATTTTTTCCAAAATCCCCCAAATCACCACCAAATGGATTTCCAATAAGATTCGTACATCATTACCACAATTAATTTCATGCAAGAAAAATTAATTGTAACCAATGCCACTAGTTATAATAAAGTATAGTCAAGAGAGAATCCACCTAACATTAGGGTTCTGGTGAATTCAACCCACAAGCAACCGCACCCCAATTTGGGAAAATGCTCCACAAAAACTGCTCTAGATCTCCATCCCTATCATTAGCAAGCCTTAAAATCAACACTCAAAGAAAACATGAACCTAGATCTACAAAAAATGAGTTTAGATATAGAAAACTGAGAGGGAGGGTGATGTAGATCTATAGGAAACCACGAAGAACCATGAGAGGAGACTTACCCGAGAAGAACCACCTTTATTCCACCAAGAAACCCCTTCGATCTGCTTCCAAAACATGTGGGAGAGAACCTCCAACCTTTGAAAACCCAAAATACTAAGTGAGGATCGAGTGGCAAGAAGTTTGGAATGAAAAGTGGAAACCCCGAGGGAGCTCGGATTTAAAAACCCCATTTTTAAGTGGTCGCACGGTTAGCCCGCATAGTTTGGTAAACCATGCACAGGCCATGCAAAACCCACTATCTCCCCCTGCACAGTTTTCCCTAACTGTTCTCAAATCGTGAGCCCATAAAAAAGCCTCCAAACTTATTCAAAACCCATCCAATCTCTCTAAACCTCTTCCCAACTCATCTCAAGCACTTTAAACATGTAAAAAGGCATAAACAAAGGCTACATACCTAAAACTGGGGGGGTGTTACAGTCTCCATCTTGTTTGGTGATAATTTTTAAAAGACAATAAAAGATATGTTTTGATAACATAAAAAAAATGAACTTTATTAAAAAAAATATGGTTTTCCAATATTCAATTGTTTAAAATAAAAAAATATTATAATCTTAAATTGTATCTTTTATTTTCAATTAAATATATATATATTATAAATGAAAATATTTTTTAAAAAAGCAATTTTTATAATTATATAAACATGCTTTCATAAATATATATACTTATAAAATATTATATATATATATATATATATATTTTAAATATATTTTTATATAAATATTTAATTATAAATATACAAATATTTTTAAAAAAATATTTATATAATTATAAATTTATATTTATAAATATCTTTATATATATATATATAAATAAAATTTGAAATCATAATATAATTATTGATCTGGGCGGGTTTGGGTAATATTTTTAAAAAATATAATTTTTCAATACTAAATTATTTCAAATAAAAAATATTATAATTTTAAATTGTATCTTTTATTTTTATATCATGTGAATTATATAAACATTTAATTTTCAAATATATATTAGAAATTATTTTTTTATATCATGTTAATTATATAAATAGTAATTTAGATTTTAATAATCATCTTATTTCATGTCAAAAAAATTAAGTAAACTTTAATCAAATAAAAATATATTAATAGAAATTTTTTTTAAATGTTTATAAAAAATTGATTTCATTTAAATCATTTACACAATCCATATATTTATTTACTTGAAAATTAATTATATTTTTTTTTCATTATTATTTATAAATTTTGTTGAACCAAATATTTATATACTCATAATCCAAATTATTTATACACACATGATCAAAATTATTAATATACACATAATCAAAATTATTAATTCAATCGAATCAGAATTATTTATAAGTTACTTATATAATTAATTAATTTAAAATTATTAATTCAAGATAATAAAAATTATTAATTCAAAATAATTAAAAATTTAAAATTAATAAGTCAAAATTATTATTGTTTCAAAATTATTAATTCAAAATAAATACTAATTGAAAATAAATATTAATTCGAAATAAATATTAATTCAAAATTATTTATAAATTATGTATAAAAATTATATATATAAATTATTAATTTAAGATAATCAAAATTATTCATAATCAAAATTATTTATAATTATTTGTTATTATTACATATAAATTACGTTGAACTTATAAAAACAATTATTTATAAATCACATTTAACAAAATGTTATGCACATGAAAATATTATTATTATTATTAATCATAATGACGATATTTTTTTAAATATTAATTTTAAAAAATAGTGAATAAAATAAAATTTAAAGAATAAGATAATATAGGAATTTTCATATTTACAACACCCAACCAGTTGGTTTCCTTCCAAATCACCCCAATTTGGGGGTGATTTTAAACTTGTAGCAAGGGGGAAATGTTTCTTGATGTTACTTCTAGTTTCTCCCCCCTAATTTATCCCTCTGTTTCTTTGGTCTCACCAAACGAGGGAAATCAGTTTCACTCCCCCAAATCATTTCTTTTCCTCTCAACACTCGCCTTCCAAACAAGCTCGACGATGACATCCTAGTGACATATAGGTGAAGGCGAGATGGGGACTCATTTGGAATCTCCTTACATCATATACACAAGGTGCACAGAGGGATGAAAACATTCATCTGGTGAATGGGAGCACTAGTGGGTCATGGGAGTGGAAATCAGAATGATGATAGAGAGCATCCACTAGCTACATGTGGCAGAATTATGGAGAAACTACACAATGATGATGACAATCGACAATGATAATGATGATGGGAAATAGTGGGCCAGGGGATGGCTGCTCGTGTGTGATCTGTGATGGTGGACATCAATGGTCCTGTTAGAAGTGAAGAAGACCGCGTAGATCAGGCAGGAGCACATGATGGAACTACAAGTTTATGCCTTCAGGTCATGATATCAAGAGCTTTATAATCTACAGAGCTTACAACCCATGTAATGAGTACCATCTTCCTAGAATAATGAGATGAATTTGTTTGGTTTAATAATGGGGGGGATTTCCCCTACCTTTATAAAAAATTGTTTGAAATTTATATAATTTATTTATTTAAATTCTTTTTTTAATATTCTCTTAATTTTGCACATGATTACAGTTAATGAAATTAATCTAACGAATTATACATAATTATTTACTAAGTTTTAATATTATTAATATGATTTTAATTTCTATGATTAATATTCATTCAATTTTATTTATCAGGTTGAATTTCTTTTAAATGTTTAGAATCTAAATAATTAATTAATTTAAATTCATTTTTTAATATTTTATTCATTTTTTGTACGTATTTACAATTCATGTAATTAATTTTATGAATTCATTTTTCATACGTGTTTACTATGTTTTAATATTTTATGCATGTATTTATCTTTATTTTAGTATATATCCATTTTTAATTTTATTTAATAATTTATATAATTAATAATACTTATCCTTTTTAAATATTTTTTGAATTATTCATTTTTAATTATTCAATTTCACCCATTTTTAACATTCATGCATTTAAGATTATATATTCATTAATAATGTTAATAATCTTTTACCTTTTTTATAATTAATCTATTTTTAATATATATTTGTTTAATATATATATATATATATTCATCAGTTTTTATCAACACTTTCCAAAAAGAACTGATAAAAATATCTTTTACTAGTGCTAAAACATAAAGCCCTTATAAAACCTATATTAATCAGCACTAAAATTCTAACAACAATAAAGATAGGTTTTATAAGAGTTTATTTAGAATTGATAAAAATATGTTTTATTATCTCTTATTAATTTAATCATGATCAATGTCATATTTATCAGTGCTATTTGGAAAGCGTTGATAAAAATTTTCTCGATCTTATAAATTCAACCTGAAGAGAACTCACTTCTTCAAACCATTCTAGCTCTCCTAGGGATGTCAACCTCTATTGTTTCTCCACCTCCAACTTCTCAGATGTGTAAGAACCCGGTTCTTATCTTTGAGGTACGTGCTTATTCTTTTCCCTTTTCCTTGAGTTTTTTGAGAAAATATGGAAAATGGGGGGAAATCCTAAATTTTGGAACTACACGCCGTGTACTTTTCCATACACCGTGTACTTTTGGCCGTATGGGATGGGTACACGGGGTGTGTAGCCATGTCAGCGAAGAAGGGTGTAGGAACCGACTACACGTCATGTAGTGCTCCTTTACACGCCATGTAGTCAGTCAGCAGGCCAAAACAGTAAGGCGGTGGAGCAGCCGCCAGCTGGGCGACAGTACACACCGTGTAGTCGGGAGTACATGTCGTGTACGCATGTCAATGGATGAACAGTGTGGCGGTGCCTCTAGAGGAACAGTTAAATGAAGAAAGCACACATCATGTACTTGGTATTACACATAGTGTACTTTGTTTTTTTCGCTTAAAATGGGCATTAGCCTCCCCTGTTCACAGGGAAGGCTTAGAACGAAAAGAAGGAGTGGGAGGGGATGACCAGAGCTTCGGAGATCCGCCGAGTGCACATCCGGAATCAGTTTCCGCCTCAGACGATCTCATTGGAACCGTGTGGGTAAGCCCTCTATTCTCCTAGTGTGTTTCTTACAAATTATTTCCCTATTGGGAGTTATTTTAGGTTGAATGAAAGTTTTATTACCTCATATCTACATCGTTATTGGGCTTTTCTAGGATTGACGTTTGTATATAGCGCTCCTTGGCGTATATGGTAGGTGGCATGGTGTTTTTTTTCAACTACCATGTGTTTTATGCATTTTCGTGCCACGAACCCATGTTGGGGTGTCATGTGGCTGATGCCATGGATATTTTAAATACCTAGATTTGAATAGGTGATTGAAATGTGATATTAAAATGTTGTTTGGGATTGTTGCTTGGATCCGGAACCACCCCGGGGGTGTATTACACTGTTTAGTCATTTGGCCAGGATACCTGAGGGTATGCCTTTAAAGTAGTAATTGTAGAATTCCCTCGAGAGGAATTTCTTGTTTACTGCATATTTTCATATTGGGCATGTCCCGGTTACCTGTTTATCCTGAGGGCATTGTTGTGATTAACTTGTGGGCACTACACTATTTAGCCTGAGGGCAGTAGTTATTTCACCCTGAGGGAAACTTCTTCCGTGCCTGTGGGAAGCTGATTCTATGCCTGTGGGAGACACTACATACGCCTGAGGGGAAAATCCGTTATGCCTTAGGGAAGATTCTTGTGTTGGATACTCTTTACCTGAGGGTAGGGGTTTACATGTCTGAGGACATTAGTTGGTTACTTAGAATATTCACTGTGGTGATATTTTAAATTAAATGATTAAAAAGAATATTAAAATGGAAATATGATTGGTTAAGTTAGTTACTTTTGGTACTGCTTACTTTTATTGCATTTTACTACTGCACCCTATTGTTGCATGTTTTACACGCAGTTGGGCACGGGCCTTTGGTGGGTGCCTACTGGGATATATTTCTCACACCCTATTTGGATCATGCTTTTCGGACCAAACTGATTACGTTGTTGCAGGTGTGGATAGGGGAAAGAGTCCCTATACATGTACTTGATTGTTACTGAGGAGTAGGAGGGCATGGGACCGAGCCTAGACTCGCGATGCCGCTGCCAGATATTTTGTTTTGTTTTGCTTTACTCTAAATTTTTTTGTACTTTATTGATGTATAACATGTTCTGGCTATTTTATAGAATAGTGACATGCTTCATCTTCTCATATATATATGACTGCGGGTTCCCTTGTTATTATTTATCCCTTTAAGTTATATATGAATGGTTATTGCTTCCGCTGTTGTTGTATGTTTAATTTCGTATTCTGATATTCTACACTTTTGACAAATGAGGGCATAGTTTCCCCACTATCAGACATGGGCCCTCGTTGCTAGTCGGCAGCCTCTGGAGTTTGGGGAAATGTTCTTGAGGACTTGTGGCGAACTGGGTTCGGGGCACCCCTTGAGTGGCTCCCGGAACCGGGACATTACAAAGTGGTATTAGAGGGTGCTCTTTTATTTTACTTACTATTTGGAGCCATAGATAGGGATAGGATGAATGGTAGTTGGTAATAAACTATGCCCGGGCGTAGCTAACCTGTGCATAGGAAAAATCTAGTCTACCTCATATTTTTTCAATTCTTTTGATTTTGAAAATTTTACAGTTGATATGTTTTCACCGTTGGGTGACACACTTGAGATTGTGATGTTATATTATATCTATGGGTTCTATTTAGTTTCAACCAGATGAGATGAGGGTATGTTGTCTCATGCATCATATAGGAACATGCTAGATATAAGATGCCATGCATTGTTTCCATGCCATGTACGTGCATTAGAAATTTCATGTTGTTCTGATAGTTGTTGTGCTAGAAAAGCATACTGTTGTGATAGATTCTTGATAAATACCTTCTTTGTGATAGGGTATTTTCTTGTGTGAGCCTATTTATAAAATGAATGCTGAACTTTGGTCTCTTTTGAGTATGGGCCCTCATTGACCGGAATTTGGTGTGTCATTTACTATTTATTTTGTTATAACACAGATAGGATGTCAAACTTTGATTCATGGGGAGTATGGGCCCTCACGGGTCCGAATTTGACACTTAGGTGTTGGTTTTCAGTATTTTTTGGGTTTCGGAGAAGTTTCTAAGGTTTACTATCCGGAAACCCAGAATACACACCATGTAGTACCTCATACATGCCGTGTATATCCTTCTGTTTGGGAAGGAAAATAAACTTTTTGAGTACACGCCGTGTACCCCGAGTACACGCCGTGTAGTCTCTTCCTGTGTCACAAACCGTGTGGGCGGCGACACGAGGAAGGGAAGAGCATGGGGCGAACATGCCGTGTAGCTTCTGTACACGCCATGTAGTTGCTTCCCGTGTCACAAACCGTGTGGGTGGCAACACGGGTTAAGGGAAGGCTTGGGTAAAACACACCATGTACCTAATGTAAACGCCGTGTAGTGTTGACCCAGAGTCTGGCTGTGTAACTAACAACATGGGTCGGTGAACTCCTTTACAGAACACACGGTGTCAATTATGAACACGCTGTGTAGTGTGACATAGGGACTCGGCCATGTAACTAACAACACTGGTCGGTGTCACCGCTCCTTGAACACACCGTGTACCTAAGGGACACGCTGTGTAGTCTTTTTCGAGGACAGACCGTGTGGACTTAGCCTTGTGGCAGAGAGACAGGGTGGTGTACACATCGTGTGCGGGTGTAACACGCCGTATAGTTTCAAGCCCAGTAGTCTGTCGTGTCACAAGTGACACAGTCAGTTGGAAAATAACACCGTACACACCGTGTAGATATTATACACGCCGTGTAGTTTTTGTTCAATAGGAGTCGTGTGGCTCAGCCGTGTAGAAGGACCCAGGCAGGGGAAGGGAAGTCAAGTACACGTCGTATAGTCATTGTACACGCCTTGTAGTCTTGTTTTTTAAATCTTGAAATGTCATCTTCCTCTTGTTCCTTTGTGAATCCTTCATTTTCGGTATTGATAAATCTTGAATCTAAGGCGTGCTTTTGACCTTGTAGTGTCATGCCGCCTAGACGACCGCGTGTTGTTTTCCAGGAGAGCGGCGAAGACTATACTCTAGAGATGGTGGGCCATAGCCTACCAGTGGATCCTCCAGTAGGGCTAGATGCGGCGCCAGCTGTTATACCAGACATAGGTGCGGAGGCGCAGTTCCGTGAAGGCTTCATGCGGTTCCTGCAGAACTTTCAGGGAGCACCGCAGGCTGCCACATCTATGGCTGAGCTAACTCGTATATTCCAACAGCATCATCCACCTACGTTTTCAGGGGATGGCAGACTACGGGATGCGGATTCTTGGTTGGGGTTGATGCAGACCATTTTTGAGCATCTTGAGATTCCTCCAGGGCGAAGGGTCAAGCTCGCGACTTACATGCTGCGTGATTCCACCAAGAGGTGGTGGGATGTTACCACCCAGTCAGATCATCACAGGGACATGGCGTGGGAATAATTTTAGGTAGTATTCTATGACTTATTCTTTTCAAAGATGTTGTGGGTATATAGAGCTCAAGAGTTTATGAATCCGCAGCAGGGCTCTATGTCGGTGATGGACTATTCTACTCGTTTCACCAAGCTTCAGCATTTGGCACCCGTGCTAGTGGGTGATGAGACATTGAGAGCTAGTCGTTTTGAGGATCATGTTCGTTATGACATCCGAGTGCTGGAGAATGTTTTCAAGTTGTCTTCAGTACACACTATTGTGAACCAGGCACTGATTACAGAGAGGAACCTATGGGAATCGAGTGGTTTGGGCCAGGGCGGTTCAGCACCAGTTACTGGTACTATTTCTATTGGCAAGAGGAAGAGATAGATGGAATTCTCTCAGGGCAGTAGTACCAGTCAAAAGAATGCTTCAGGTGGCTAGGTCATGTGCTACCAGTGTGGTAGTGAGGGGCACAAGATACCACAGTGTCCACCAGACCCAGTGGAGTGATGAGCTTGTAGAAAGATGGGTCATCTACATCGCTTTTGTAGGGAGTTTCCACCAATGTCTAGTGAGAGGGGTTCTGTGCAGACTCCGCGTGCGGGATCAGGACCAGTGGCTTCTTACCAGTTAGGGAACTGGAATACGTCAAGGCGTGCCGGCAGAGATGGTGGTCGTGGTCGTGGTAGCTAGACACCAGGATCTTAGAGGCAACGGGGTGGGACAGTTCAGGGTAGCCAGGCTATGTCGTAGGGCCGCGGCACTGGGCAGGCATATACAGTGCACCAGACCCAGCAGGAGCAGGATCTCGGACCTTCTATAGTTAGAGGTACTATACTAGTAGCTTCTGTTTTATCTTCAATACTTTTCGATACGGGTGCTACACATAGATTCTTATCTGTACCCGTTGTGGAGAGCCTTGGGCTCGGTGTTTCTTCTTCTTTTGATATCATGATGCTAGACACTCCTTTGGGAACTAGAACGGCTGGTGTGCGTCAGTGCAAGGAGTGCCCCCTTGAGGTTGGTGGGTGTCACTTTCTTTGGGACCTCTATGTCTTAGAGATGACTAACTATGATGTCATTATCGAGATGGACCAGTTGGTTCCCTTTTGAGCCTTCGTAGACTACTATCGTCGCAGGGTGAGCTTCATGTCACCAGAGGGCGGAGAGTTTCTATACAAGGGCGAATGGGATGTTCAGGCGAGTCGAGCTAGACCATAGCATCATGGGCGAGGTGGAGTCGTGGCCTAGATTGCAAGTTTGTATCTGGATGATCAGGGGATTAGTCAGACGGGTTTCCCTCCAGTTGTTGATCGTTTCAGGGATGTCTTCCTGGAAAACTTTTCAGGTCTACCTCTAGAGCAAGAGGTGGATTTCTCTATTGGTCTCATTCCAGGAGCAGCATCGGTGTCCATTCCTCCTTATAGGATGGATACACCTGAGTTTTAGGAGCTCAAGAGGCAGTTAGAGGAGTTACAGGCAAAGGGTTTTATCCGACCCAGTACTTCTCCATGGGGTTCTCCAGTCCTTTTTGCAAATAATGTGGATGGTACCCTTAGACTTTGTGTGGATTATCGGAAGCTGAACCAGTTAACGATCAAGAATCGATATCCCTTTCCAAGTATTGATGATCTTTTTGATCAAATTCGTGTATCATGAGTGTTCTTGAAGATTTACTTGAGATCTGGATATCATCAGCTGTGCGTGAGACCATCGGATATACCGCTTACATCTTTTTGGAGCAGATATGGTCTATACGAGTATTTTGTTATGTCATTCGGACTCAAGAACATGCTATCGGTTTTCATGGATCTGATGAATCGTGTGTTCCATCTGTATCTTGATTATTTTATGGTAGTATTCGCGGACGACAACTTAGTGTACTCTCACACTCGACTCGACCATGCCACCCATCTTGATATTGTATTGAGTACACTGAGAGAGCATCGGATATATGCTAAGCTCTCAAAGTGCCACTTTTTGATGGACCAAATTCACTTCCTGGGTCATATCATCTTGGAGGTAGGAGTTGTAGTGGACCCAAATAAGGTAAGAGTAATAGTTTCCTGGGAGCAGCCAAAGAATGTGTTTGAAATACGAAGTTTCTTAGGGCTGGATGGTTACTACAGATGCTTCATATAGGACTTCTCCCACTTAGCAGTGCCATTGACGGGTCTGACTAAGAAGGGTATGAAGTTCGTTTGGTCAGAAGCTTTTGAGGCAGCTTTTCACTACCTAAAAGGAAGGTTGAAATAAGCACTGATCCTGATACTCCCAGAGCAGGGGAAGAGCTATACATTTTACTGTGACACATCAGGTATTAGGCTGGGAGCAGTGTTGATGCAGGGAGATCGAGTTATTGCATATGGGTCTCAGGTGTTGAGGCCACATGAGAGGAATTACCCGATGCATGACCTCGAGTTGGCTGCAGTTGTGCATGCGTTGCACTGTTGGAGACATTATCTTTTGGGAGAGCATTTTGTGGTTTTCACCGACCACAAAATCCTCAAGTATATCTTTACTCAGCGTGACCTGAATCTGATGCATAGGAGTTGGGTTGAGTACCTACAGTCCTTCGATTTTGAGCTTTCCTATACACCTATTAAAGGTAATGCAGTAGCCGATGCACTGAGTAGGAAGACTCAGACACAGGATGTGCAGGAGGCCAGTGGTGAGTGGCAGCTTATGGCCTTGTTCTCTGAGATGCATCTGGAGGTGCATGACAGTCAGGGGCAGACTTATCTTTCCACTTTAGCTGTGACATCTACCCTCCTGGACAGAGTGAGGATGAGACAGCTATCCGATTCGGAAGGCCTAGTTCTACATGAGTTGGTGGCAAGTGAAGACCCTCCTCCCATTTGGACGATAGGCGATGATGAGGTTCTGTGTTTCCATAGACGAGTATGGTTTACAGGGGATATACGCGGGAAGCTGATGTGGGAGTTTCATGCTTCAGCTTGGGAAGTTCATCCTGGGGTTACGAAGATGTACCAAGACTTGATACATCAGTACTGGTGGCCGGGTATGAAGAGAGATGGGGTTGGTTTTGTTACGAGGTGTTCCACCTATCAGCAGGTGAAGGCGGAGCATCAGAGACCAGCTGGACTGTTACAGCAGTTACCCATTCCAGAGTGGAAATGGGATGATGTCACGATGGACTTCGTGATAGGGTTGCCGAGGTCACCTCGAGGAAATGATGTCGTATGGGTTGTTGTGGATAGACTCACGAAATTAGCTCACTTTTTTCTGATCAAGGAGAACTTCGGTGTTGACGAGCTCAGAAGGCTGTATATCCGAGAGATCGTACGTCTTCATGGGGTCCCTCGTTCTATAATTTCAGATATGGATGCCCGTTTTACGTCTCGTTTCTGGCAGAGTTTTCAGAGGGAACTGGGTACACAGGTGCTTCTGAGCACAGCTTACCACCCTCAGACCGATGTCCAGTCAGAGCATACTATACAGGTGCTAGAGGAAATGTTATGTGCATGCATCCTGGACTTTAGGGGCTCTTGGGAGAAGCATATACCCCTAGTCGAGTTTGCCTATAATAATAGTTTTCAGGCAACTATTTAGATGGTATCAAACGAAGCTTTATATGGTAGGTTATGTCGATCACCTTTGTGCTGGTCAGAGGCAAGTGAGGTAGCTTTATTGGGACCACGTCTTGTGAAGGAGACTTTTGAGTAGGTCTAGTTGATTCAGAAGTGGATGGCTACCACGCAGTCTCATCAAAAGTCATATACTGATTGCCGCAGACGACCTTTGGAGTTCGTGGTCGGGGATCAGGTGTTCTTGCGTGTTTTGCCATGGCTGTGACACAAATGGGTCAGGAGACTGGGTAATCTTTCACCAAGGTATGTGGGCCATTCGAGATTCTGGAGAGAGTCGGGCTGGTTGCCTATCGGTTGTAGTTACCACAGTAGTATCGAGCCATGCACGACGTCTTCCATGTGTCTCAGTTGCATCGCTATCATTCAGACTTGTCTCACACCTTTCAGCCAGAGGAGGTTGAGCTTCATATGGATGCATCATTTGAGGAGAATCTGATTCGTATCGTTGATAGGAGCACGAAGGTTCTCCAAGGCCGATCAGTTCCTCTCATACGGGTGCTATGGCAGCATGGCTGAGTGCAGGATGAGACCTGGGAGCGGGAGACCGATGTACGTGCTCAGTGGCCAGATTTGTTCACGGCTATATCTTCTCTACCCTTGGAAGGGAAATTCAGGGACGAATTGTTATAAGGGGAAGTTTGTAAGAACCCGGTTCTTATCTTTGAGGTATGTACTTCTTCTTTTCCATTTTCCTTGAGTGTTTTTGAGAAAATATGGAAAATGGGAAAAAATCCTAAATTTTGGAACTACACGCCATGTACTTTTGGCCGTGTGGGATGGGTACACGGGGCGTGTAGCCATGTCGGTGATGAAGGGTGTAGGAACCGACTACACGTTGTGTAGTGGTCCTTTACACGTTGTGTAGTCAGTCGGCGGGCCAAAATAGTAAGGCAGTGGAGCAGCTGCCAGCTGGGTGACAGTACACGCCGTGTAGTCGGGAGTACATGCTGCGTACGCATGTCGACGAATGAACAGTACGGCGGAGCCGCTAGAGGAACAGTTAAATAAAGGAAGTACGTTCCGTGTACTTCGAAGTACATGTCGTGTACTTTGTTTTTTTCTCTTAAAATGGGCAGTATCCTGCCCTGTTCACAGGGAAGGCTTATAATGGGAAGAAAGAGCAGGAGGGGACGATCGGAGCTTCGGAGATCTGCCGAGCGCACGTCCGGAATCTGTTTCCACCTTGGATGATCTCGTTGGAACCGCACGGGTAAGCCCCCTCTTCTCCTAGCGTGTTTCTTACAAATTATTTCCCTATTGGGTGTTATTTTAGGTTGAATGAAAGTTTTCTTACCTCAGATCTACGCCGTTCTTGGGAGTTTTGGGGATTGACGTTTGTATATAGCGCTCATTGGCATATTAGGTAGGTGGATTGGTGTTTGTTTTTCCAACTGTCGTGTGTTTTGTGCGTTTTCGGGCCACAAACCCATGTTGGGGTGTCGTGTGGTTGAGGCCATGGCAATTTTAAATACCTAGATTTGAATAGGGGATTGAAATGTGATATTAAAATACTGGTTGGGATCGTTGCTTGGATATGGAACCACCCCAGGGGTGTGTTCCACTGTTTAGCCGTTTGGCCAGGATACCCGAGGGTATGCCTTTAAAGTAGTAATTGTAGAATTGCCTCAAGAGGAATTTCTTGTTTACTGCATATTTTCATATTGGGCATGGCCCGGTTACCTGTTTGGCATGAGGGCATTTTTGGGATTAGCCTGTGAACACTGCACTATTTAGCCTGAGGGCAGTAGTTATTTCAGCCTAAGGGAAACTTCCTTCATGCCTATGGGCAGTTGATTCTGTGCCTGTGGGCGACACTACCTACGCCTGAGGGAAAAATCCGTTATTCCTGAGGGCATATTCTAGTGTGGATACTCTTTACCCGAGGGTAGGAGTTTACTTGTCTGAGGACATTAGTTGGTTACTTAGAATATTCACTGTGGTGATATTTTAAATTAAATGATTAAAAACAATATTAAAATGGCAATATGATTGGTTAAGTTAGTTACTTTTGGTACTGCTTACTTTTATTCCATTTTACTACTTCACCCTGTTGTTGCATGTTTTACACGCAGTTGGGCATGGGCCTTTGGTGGGTGCCTACTGAGATATATTTCTCACACCCTGTTTGGGTCCTGATTTTCGGCCCAAACAGATTATGTTGCTGTAGTTGTGGATAGGGGCAAGAGTCCCTATACAGGTACATGACTGTTACTGAGGAGTAGATGAGCATGGGACCCAGCCTAGGCTTACGATGTCACTGCCAGCTATTTTGATTTGTTTTGATGTACTCTGCATTTTGTTGTACTGTATTGATGTATAACATGTTCTGGCTGTTTTCTTAGAACTTGAGACATGTAGAATCATTATTTATACACTGTTGGTTGTATCCACTATCATTGTTTAGTTCAGTTGTGTATGGTTTACTGCTTCCACTATTTTTGTATGTTTAATTTCGTATTCCACTGCGCTACACTTTGACAAATGAGGGCATAGTTTCCCCACTATCAGACTCGGACCCTCCCTGCTAGTCGGTATCCTCTGGCGTTTGGGGAAATGTGCTTGAGGTCTTGTGGAAAACCGGTTTCGAGGCACCCATTGAGTGGCACCCTGAACCGGGACGTTATAGATGAGTCTACCCTCTCAAAACCTAATTTACATGAGTTATTCTCATACAACTACTTATACTTGTTTCTTATTACACATTGTGAGCTAAATTCTTCTTATGGGAGCTGACTTCATGTTTGGTCCCCCTCATCCTGATCAGATTCCCTATAAGCACCCTCAACCCTCTTATTTATAAGCAAAAGTACATCTTACAGGGTTGATATATCTTCTAAATATATCTTTTATCTTCTCTTTATCTCTAGAAATTTGAATTTAAACTTCCACATTTGAATTAGACCTCATATTCTCATAGACATCCTTCAAATGCCTTATGCACATTCCTTTTATCTCCCCTGAAAATAAATCTCCAAAATTATTGCAAGGATAAATATATTCAAATAAAAAATTTCCTATAGATATACCACAAACACAGCTTAACACTGGACATTTTATTAGGTGATTTATCCTCACTCTCACTTTACACCACTGCACCATGTTGAAAATCTTCATCTCTATAGTATACCAAATGTTGGAAACCGTGATGCCTCCTCAATATGTCATGCACATGAACTTATGAGAATCACTATCATCATTCCCTGTAGGATCCAACCTCCCATGTAAACATATTTACCATGATTATAACTATGCCAAAAACCTAGGCGTTTCAAGGCTTAATAAATTCCTTACATTTTGATTTGTATGTGTTTTATGAAGGCAATTTCTTATGCAACCATTTTGTAAAATGATTTACTCTTACATGAGTATTTCTAAATGTTTTCATATTTGAGATTGGATAAATTAGTTGTGTATCATAATAAAGCCCAATCAATTCCAACATAATCTTCTAAATGGTATCAATAATTCCAAATAAATACATTCAATTACAATTAAACATTCCAGTTTCATTATAATTTGTAGAAATAGAAAATTCTAAATTGTGATTCCATATTTATTTAGTAAAATCAACAGTGCATTTCAATATTTTTATTCAAAAAATTGAACTTCAAAAAACATTCTAGTATTAGCAATGAAATTTAAACACACCGGTTCAATATTAGAAATAATGTCTTGTCTCTCAGAATTGAAGGAGTCCAAACACTGTTGAGTAGTAGAAAGCATGATAATTATAGTATTATCATCACCTAAATTCATTTCCCACTTAGGACGGGGCCTATGAATTTTCACTTATAGTAGTTTCTTCCCTCTACAGACCCCATTAAGTATTCATTCCATTTTCATTCCATCCCAGTTCCAATTAGTAAGTGGGTCTTTATTTTTAAAGAATTCTTATTCTTGGCCCCACTTGCAGTCATTACAATCACCATTGGATTTCTTTATGTCATCATATTGATATTTCTTTCCAGATAACATTATCAATTCATCCCATTGAGATATACCCATGGTTTTATTCATCAAAACCGAATTAAATTCAAGAGTTTCTTCAAATGTTGGGTTCTCAAGGCCAAGTGATTAGTCCCTATCAATGTTTTCATCTTCTAAAAAAATATCAACTTCAACTCTTAAGTATCCTATCACTAAAACAACACCTTCCCCATCACATACCAAGTGAATAATTGAATAAATATAAACTCATCACTATTGTTATACCCCACCTAGAAAATTTATAGAAACCATCCTCAAACTCTGTGTTTTGAAATAGATAAAATTTAATTAGATTATTTATAACTATATAGATATCACACATTCCCTTAAATTAATGATTTAGATCACATAAAACAATCTCAATACACATCATTTAACTCTTATTGTCTCAGAATAATGGATTCATGTAGCTTAAATGATTCTTTAAGAAAGAACTTTTGAGCTTCTACACTCATAATTTTCATGTATTTGTTGATTTTATTAAATATGAACATTACTAAATTAAATAATATGAATATGAATCTAGAATGGATATATGTTAATCCTATAACAAAAGAGTTTGAATATGGGGTGAAAGAGTTTATCAAATTTTTGAAATATCATGCATATGGACCTTATAAAATCCTTTAACCATGTTTAAGTTGTTGTTATTCAAGAATAATTAGTCAAAGGGATTTAGAAGAACACCTAATCTGTAACAGATTAGATCCACATTATTAATGTTGGACTAAACACGAGGAAAATGAATTTATATAGTAATTGGGATAACACTATGTTTTATGGATCATCAGATATGATTATAACAATGAACAATGATGAAGACCATATCAAGGGTACGATTACATGTTTGAATGATGATGAAGATCATATTGAGGAAGTGATAATGATAGTTTAAGTTGAAGTTTACGAATGTAAAACACTATTTCAGAAGTAAAAGCTTTTTGTGAAGAAACCATTGTATGTTGGTTGAACTAAATATACCACATTGTCAGCTATACTAAATCTATATAATGTGAATGTTTGAAAATGATGGAGTGACACCATATTTATTGAACCACTTTCTCTCTTGAATGATATTATCCTATAATATAATGATTTTCCTTGACAATCATATGATGCTAAATGAATTTTATGTTCAATGGGTATGATCTCTAAAAGAATACATACCTATCCAAATGGATGTATACTATTTCACAAGGATCGTGAATCACTTTAAAAATTACCGAAGTGTGGTTTTTCTCGATACAAGAAAGATGAATCATGTCATTCAAAATTTATATGGTACTTTCCAATCATACCAAGGTTTAGGTGCTTATATGGAAGTGAAGAGACTGAAAAAAAAAATTAACATGGGGAACATATACATGAAATAAAAATAGAAATCTTTATCACCCTGCAAACTCTCCCTAGTGGAAGAAAATTGATCACAAGCACCTGAATTTGAAAATAATCTAAGAAACCTTTGTCTTGTACTATCTATAGATAGAGTGAGTCCTTTTGGTTTTCAAAGTAGCAGTCATAGTACATGGATGGTTATATTGGTAAATTATAACTTTCCATTATGGTTATACAAGAAGTGAAAATACATTGTCTCTAATTATATCATGACCAAAATGATCGGGTAATGATATTGATGATTATTTGGATTCATTTATTGAATATTTGAAATTAATGTGGGATTCAGGTGTTACATCAAATGATGCTTATAGAAATGAATATTTTATATCAAGAGACATATTGTATGGGATGATAAATGATTTTTCTATTTATGTAAAATTTTCAAGATATATAATTAAAGTAACTCAAGGGTTTACCATTTGTCAAAACATCATAACCCATAATACCTAGTGATAATCCATGGCTAGGGATTACTCAATGTTATAATTTGAAGGTATATCATCATTCCATTATTCATTTAAAATAAATTATAACACACATGAATGAATGATAAATGAATTTTTCCAATATTATAAAATCATGATACATTTAAAACCACTATAATAAATCACTTTTGTATCATATAACAAGATATTTAAATCAAACCTCATGTTATTGTTGTTGAAAGAAAATACCTTTAAAGTTTTTCATTATTTGTGTTCGTTGAAAATTACATATGTGTTTCAATATTGAAGAATATTTTATAGAAGAGTTGATGCTTAGAGTATTTCTATGAATTCATTAAATCCATAAGGTTTACAACTATTGGATGAATCTGTTAGAGAGACAAATTATATTGCACGAAAAAATGATCTACATTATAATGGAAGGTCACATAACAATTCTATGTTACAGAACACACTTTATGTCATAGGTAGTAAAAAATTGAATTTTAAATTTAGTGGAGTTTCATGGGTTCCTACACCATGGAGGTAAGCCAATATTGTGAAGATCTATATAGGGATGACTAGATGATTTTCAATTTCACTAGAGTTTTGAGGAGGCCATGTAAATGGTTGAAGAAGAAATACACATGCCTCAAAAACACTTTATGACATAGAGGGTGTGAGTTTAGAAGTGTGGTTTATTTCTTATCTTCTAATCATATAGGATATCACACTATAGCTAATCCTTACTTCATGGAAGGTATGCTTTTAATAGAAATTTATTATTTGGTGCCTCAAATCCTATAAGATTCCATGTTATAGGATATTACATCGTAGGCCATTATATGTTTGAAGGAAGTTAAGGAGATTATATTGTGATTATGGTTAGTTAATGGTGTAGCTTTATACATTTGAAAAATGGACTTGGTAAAGGAATTAATTCCACAGTGCAGTATTCCATGAACTCATAATTTGATTAAATTCCTCTTCTATATCGTAATAAATAATTCTACATCATGGTGAAGATTTGGAAGAAGTTTTTTACACCATATTATATGTGATCAGTCCACAATAAAGTGGTTATAGTGAAACATATACTCCAATTAGAGAATTTATTCTTGTTATTTGAGTTATTTACTAAAAATTAAATAGTCTTTAATCACAACATTTAAGTAAGGATAACACAGAGAATAATCATAAGAAGATATAGGATTAATCTCTTGATCCTAGCCCTTGGATAAAATCAGACTGAGTTATCTACAACTATACACAATAGTTTTTTTGGGTGTGTACAAAAATAGAATTATAAAGTGAATCTATATAGGCTTATAAGGAAGAAATGAACAGGATATTTCCAGGATTTTGAGAAAATTGAAAATGAAAAATAAGTATGATATTCTAGGAGCTTTATTGTAGCAACACCAACTCCAGTAACCCAGATATAGTGTTTAATTTATTAAATTGGTGGAAAAAAATAAGGGATCACACCATAAAATATCGATCAATTTTTAATTCTTGGGAAACTAGAACTATAGTAAAGGAATTTTGTGATTTCGCATCTACATAAATAATTTTCTTGTATGTATCATTCATATAAAACCCTATTGCATTGGTGACATTTATCCCTTGTGTAGTGGAAAAAAAGAACTTCCATTCCAAGATATATTAGATGAAATCTAATCATGTTCATCCAAATCTAAAGGTTTATTCCATAAAATAGGGGGATCCTCTAACATTTACTGAATTCTCCATGATAACAAAAGAGGATAGATTTAACTCCAATAACCTATAGGCTTCGATACCACTTGAAGGACCCTGGAACACCCTGAGAGGGGATGGGTGAATTAGGGTGTCAAATTTTTCTTCTAATGTGATGGTTCTTGTCCTCTTGTTGGTAATAACCATTTAAACCTGTTTGATGGGAATGAGCAGAAAATAAACAATCACATGCAAAGAGACATCAAAAAAAATTTACTTAGCTCACCACTAAGGGATAGTCCAAGGATAATATTCCAACAGTGTGTTGTTCATACCTAAATACACTAATTTTCACTAGTTGTGGAATAAAAAAGTTTAGACACTATCACTATGTACCATAAATTATACCTTTAAAAGATTTTAGGGATAACACACTACATCTCTCAAAACACTTTCGTTGAATCCCCCTTGCACATTGCCTTGGGTGAAGTCTTACTCAGTTTATCTACTTGAAGTTCTATTTAGTAAATTGGCATTAAAGTCTTTGTCCCTGACTATAATAGGACTCTAATTTCACCATAGACCTAAGTTGATGCACTTTGAAAGCCTTGTTAACTGAAAAAACTGATTTTTAAACCCACCTTTCATGAAGCTCCTTTATAAAGCTCAATACTTTTGCGAATATTGTTGAACCATCACAGAATACCCAGTCATAGTGAAGCACCCATTACTCAGAAGCATTGACATCAGTCAATACTTAAATATTATTTTCGTGATGCTCAAGCTCATATAGAAAACCAGATTCATAAGGGTCCCCATCCTTCGTTAAATCAAAGTGATTCTAACTTTTCTCTAATTATTTTTGTGTCAAATAAAGTGGGGGTAGCCTAATATTTATAGTCTCAACCATTCGCGATGATCCACCACCTTTAGTGAATTTTTTGGATCTTTCATAAACATCTTCTCCAAGATCCTTTATTCATGATTATCCAGGTATTCTTCTCATAGTCATGGAGATCACCTTCAACTCATCACATATTTATGATTCTCCACTTCTTGTAGTCATGAAGAACACTATCAACCCATTGAGAACTTGCAAAAAATTCCTTTATGAAACCTATTCTTCCCGAAACCCATTTCCTTACCATATTTTTGAAGATTTGATTACATAAAACAACCTTTCATGATGTTATCCTCTTCCTCTAGATTTTGAGCCCGGAAATTTGGTAAACAGTGGTAAAAGACACCACCTTTAATATTGTTATCAGCTTGTACTGTAAGATCACTTGACTTACAATTCCTTGATCAAACCAGTTTGGATTGACAACAAACACAAACCAGACTCCATTTCTAGTAAATTATAACCTTGGTTCCAACATTATAAACCACCTACCTCATTCTTAGGATGACCCAAATGTTCAATATTGAGGTTTGATTCGGTCTAATTTGAGAGAAAAATAAGAAATACAGATTCACCATGAAAATAAGGTGGATTATCTCACACCAAAATAGCATAGACAATGAGAATATAAATGAATAAAGGGGGAAGGAGGAGTTGTAGAATCACCAAGAGTTATCCAACAGACTTGACGATGCTTGAAATAGACACTAAGTAGAGGAGATCAGTCCATCCCTAAGAGATGAGAGGAGAAACCTGAGTGGATGTCCCCTAGTGTGCATGAAGGAGAAATAAAATAGGGGGAGAAAGAAATAAGGTGGGAGGGGTAAATATTAATTTATATCCCCTTTAATGAGGTTCAAAATTTGGCCATACAGTTGGCCAAACCATGCATCAACCATGCTTGATCCACTGCCCAATAGGGAGGCTCGCATAGTTGATGTGCATGGTTAGGGAAACCATGCACAAACCATGATTTTCCCCTCTGTCCTAGATCTATAGAAAGTTGCACGACCATGTGGATCCTCTCACATGGTCAAACCTATAATGTCCCAATTTTTTTGTGTATTATTTTTAAATATTTTATGGATTGATTTCTAGACCATGAACTGAGATGGAGAGTGATTCTAAGACCCAAGATGGGTATAATTTTGGGGTTTATTAAAAGATTCCAATCTTTGTGATTAAATATTTTTCTTGATTCATTTATCATTATAATGGTTATGAACCAAGATTAAAATGAACTTTGATTGAGTTTCAACCCTCTCTATTTGGTTTGTTATTTTCTCCCCCGATTCACCATTATTCATGTTGTTTATCATTCTTCCCCACTGTTCGAATTTTCCTGAATGATCGATCGTTGCTCATTCAATTCTTGGCGAGATGATCTGAAATTATAGATTTGGCATCAGTGTCACTCGATAGAGGTGCAAAGGTGGTTGTGGTACTGTATCGAATGATGGTGGGAGCCAATTTCATGTTATACAACATGTAATGAAGAACAGTGGAAATCTGGTTTTCCAAGTCAATTGAAGGCCCAAATATTACTGATTCGGTGATTCCATGACCTAATGATCTTAGATCTAAAGTTTCATGGAAAACTGACCACCATAACGGAAGCCAAAAGATCAACCAGTATGATCAGGGGGAAGAAGAAGGGTTCTAGAAAAACCTAATACACACGGTGTGTAGTCCTTGACTACATGGCATGTTGTCCCCTTGCATGAACCTGGCATGTACTTTAGATAATAAATGAACATGGGGTGGATTACATGGGTTTCCTACATGGTGTGTACTCCCCTAGCCAGCATGTCCTAGACCATTTACATGGGCTAACCTATGTACTAGTACATGGGCACAGATACATGGGTTGACGCCATGTACAGAAAATAGAACTAGAGTACATGGATGGACCCTAGCTAGAGAGATATGACATGTAATCCTTACACATTTCATGTACTCTTATACATGAAAAATGTTGAATGACACAATCTGTTCTACATGGGTTGTATCTGGGGTCAAGGGACACAGCGTGCTCCCCTACTACCAGTAGTGTTCTCCTTTATACAAGGCCTAATTCTCTAATCCTCTATATCTTAGAAAAGTTTTGTTAGGGTTTGTTCCCTTTATCATTTCCCTAAAGATTTGTGTGAATAATTTCCTACTCATAGGACTATGATCCTTTCCACATGACCTCATAGATAATGTTATTGGAATCCCCTAAGTGGCTCAGAGTGGGATTATCTATTCATATTCATTCCCTAGGTGGAGTTCTTGGTATTGACGTGACCAACACTACATGGGTTTTGATCCTCTACTTAGCGGGTTAATCCAGATTGAGATGTTGGTATCACTCCATGGCCCTGACAATGATATTCATATGTGTATCGTGTTATCTTTAGACTATCTTCATATCTTTCTCATGGAGAGACTCGATGAGAAGCACCACTCAGAAAGAATCTACCAGTTCTATCGGTCTCAGGAGTCTGTTCTCCCAGATGATTGATTCATTGAATCTTCATTTGAAATCCTAAGGCTGGTATACTATGGTTATAGATTACCTCTAGACCATGAGTCTTGGATTGAGTATATCTAGACACTCTTATTATATGTAATGTAGACATATTCCTGTGTAGAGTTGATAGTACTTTCATTTGTTGTGTTCCTTTTTGGATTCAAGGTGTCCTTCTGAGTACGGTTATACTCACCCTTGTATGGGATTTTCCCACATGTGTCATGTCTTGTGTAAAAGATAGACCTTTCAACGGAGTCCTAGGTGGACTAGGACCAGATGGTGCTTTGTGAGACTGGATAGACCAAGGTGTGTCCCTGCAGATTTCGGACAGTAGTCTCAGTACCATTACTTAGATGTTGGACTTATGGTTATAGAATATTTGTGGTGGACTTTTATTTTTTCATGTTTACATTACTTTAATTCCAATCATACTATGTTTGTGAGATATAGATGCATGCATGAATTATTTTCTTAGTGGCTTTTTACATTTCAACATTTTGCAGGCATGGTGATGTGTGTGTGTGCATAGGTACATAGACAATGCCTCCCATTTTAGGGATATGCTTACTTAGTGCTAGTCATCAGCCGATGGAATATTAGATCTAGGTTTGGGGAGTCACAGTATGGGCCCCATTGGGACGGATCATGATAGAGTGGTATCAAGGCCAGTTTGGTTCTACTTCAGGACCAAGATTCAATGATATTGGTTTGACCTTCTTCCTCACTACTTCCTAATCTAAGAAAATCAATGGAATTATGAGTACAAACCTTCAAGGTAGATTTTTTATTTCAGATGGTGTTAAATTACTAATACCAAATACTTCCCATCCCCTTTTTCACTATCTAGATAAAGGGGTAAAAAGGGATTAGCCATCTGTTGCCTTCCCTACTCATGAGTTGATACAATTAACTGAACAGGAGCTGATGCATTTGTCTGGACCGTAGAATTTCCACCATATTCTATTGCACTATCCAGAGAAAATGAAAAAGGGGTAGAATCCCTATGATTCTTTACCTTATCAAAATATGAGAATCTAGTTATATGTTCTACATTAGTTTTGATCCTATGATACTTTGCACTGACAAGGGTTTAGAGAAACCACCATATTCACCACCCAGAGCTGAATGTTTAACAAAGAAAGATCTTGTTGTCTCCCTACCATGAGAAGGTTCGATAACTAATTCAGGACTCTAAATTATCAAGTCACTACAAGTAGACTTTATAGAGGTTTTCCCACTACCCTTAAATTAAGAACAACCATGATATTTGGACAAAGAGAGAATATGATCATGGTCCCTACCCTGACTAGGACCCAATTGAGCCCTTATTTCAGTGGCCACAAGGGGATGAGTTTCACATCCTATAACATTTTGTTGACCCATGTTATTTAGAGGTTAATGTCTACCCGGTCAAACTTCTTTTTTTGTGAATAGGAGTAGAAGAAGCTAAAGGCTCATTGGGATTCTACTTTCATTTTCCCTTTTCCTTTTTTGTAGAAATAATTATTTGATCCTACTAAAAATTAAAATCTACATCATCCTACGCATCATTCTTCATGTCATCTTGACTATCAATGTATTTTTCTACCTCATTATCATCAATAATTCCCCTAGATAAGGCATCTTTGAAGGTGAAACATCAGCGGCTAAAAGTTTTTCTTCTATGATATCAGCCCAAGATAAAGGGATCTTATCATTCTTCTTAGAAGGAACAAAACTTTTAGAAGCATCTAGAGGAAAATTTAAAGATCTAATAGAAGGAAAGTCTTTGCATAATTATTTTAGAAGACATTTAGAATGAGGACACCTATTAACCTAAGAAGGCCCTTCACTAGCATGGTCCTATACTTTTTTGGGATTAGATACATTGGATGAAAGAGAAATCCCAATATTATATGTTAATTATATCTCGACCTGAGCATCAATGCTCTGGATAGTCCTTTGGGTTCCTGTCTTCCAACAGTGCAATACATCATGTCCCAAAATATGACAATTAGAGCAAACCAAGTCCCCTCTACACATAGACCTTGAGTGACCAATAATTCTTCAAGCATCACAAAATGGAAGCATTTTTTCATATTCAATTCTGAGATTGATTTCAACATGCAAAGTGGAGAGAACCATCCTATCAATTAGGGTAGAGTTAAAATCTACTTCCATCCAAACTCATGCATAATGACCAAAACTCACCATTTAAGCGACATTGTCTATCCTAATTGGAATTCCAATATCAAATGAAATATCATAAATAATTTTAGGGTTTCATAATACCCTATTAAGAACATGAATCTTTATCGAAACCTGATAAAAAGTATCCTTAAAGTCATTCAGACTAAATTTTATCCTCCATTCAGGAATCCAAAAGATACCTGGTTTTATGTTTACCAAGCCTAAACTCCACGATCTTCCTTTTAGATTCTTTGAAGGAAACAAAATGTGGAAGAAACCATGTCCAAGTGGAACTCGCTTATAGTCTATGAATCCCCAAATTGAAGCTAGATGAGAGAGAAGATCCACAATCTTCCAGGGTTTCGTACCCTTCATCAACGAAATACGAGCAATCATTGAATACATACAAAGATTGATCATTACTGAGATGGAATAATCTGAGGCTGAAACATGCGCAGTGGAACCTTTCTTGACTATACGGGTTGAGGCCCGATTTGTGAGTGAGGAAAATGAACCACCCGAAAATCCAGAGAAAGGAGAAACCCTTTAAGATCTCTTTATCAAACTCCTTGATCTTCTTTGAGCGTGATGATTTCTACCGAGAAATTTGATGAATCAGGACATACGAGTAAAGATTCATGCTTTTGGAGTGTTCTAGGGTAGCCCAATCACTGGGGGTCTATGAAAGAATACTCTCCCTTTCCTCCATCAATGATATATATTTTTAATAGTAATTAAAAAATTATTATTTAATTAAATGTATAAAAATATAAAAATGTATAAATAACTACAAAAATTCAATATATTATTAAAATATTAAATGAATATATATTAAAAAAGAATAAATTTTAAAAATGAATAAATTATGGAAAATACTAAAAATTGAGAAATATTAAAAATGAATATAGATTATTATATCAATAAATAGAAATACACTTACACACATACATATGCATAGACATACATGTACAGACACATATACATACATATACATATACGTACATATACACATAGACGTACACATATACATACACATACACATACATACGCATGTACTCATACACATATGCACATACACATACATACACATGTACACATACATAGATACACATACACATACAACTACACATACACATGCATTTGCATCTACATACACATACACAACCATACAATTACACACACACACACAAGTAAGAACATACATAAAACATACAAATATGGACATACTCAAACACATACACATACACACATATATATGCATAGACATACATATGTACACATACATGCACATACATGTACATACCCATATATAGACATACACATACACATACACACATATATATGCATAGACATATATATGTACACATACATGCACATACACATACATACACATATATAGACATACACATACACATACATATGAATGCATGCATATAGAAACAAATACATGCACATGAACAAAAATGTATACACATAAATATACATACAATTACATATATGTGTGGATACATACACATACATATGTATACATACACATATTATATAAACATATACACCTTCCACATAAACATATGGACATGTATATACACATATACACATGTCATATACATACATAAAAATACATACACATACTACACATGTATGTACATCCATGCACAGACATACATACACATCCATGCACAGATACACACACACAAACATACATACATACACATATAGATGTAAACATACATGTACACAAAACAAACAAACACACACACACAACATTACACACACACATACAGACACACACATACATCCACCTACATACACATGCATACATATACCTACAGATACATGTATTTATATTTTAAATTGTTTATTATGAATATAAATATATAAATTCAAACATGAATCACATACTTAAAAAAATATATTCATTTATATATTTGTATAATTGTTTGAATAAAATATTAATATGACATATTTATATTAATTATATATAAATTTTGTAACTAATGTATATAAATATACTACTAAACATTTTTATTGATTAATATAAATTTGACAATTTTTTATATATAAAATTATGAAAATAAGATTCATTTTTTATTAAAGGTTTTATAAATCATATTTATATATTATATTTACATATATATACTTATTGTAAAATAATATTATTTAAAAATATATAAATATGTATTATTCGTTGTTTCATTTACCATCATTTTTTCATGATGTTAAAGGTGGATATTTTTTCAATGCTAAGAAAAACAATGATAAAGCGACATGTTAAACAGCATTAACAAAGTGTTGATTTGGTTATCATTTTCTAGTATTGATAAAAATTATATTTATTAGTAATTTTAGCCATCATTGATAAAAGTATCACTTAAACGCCATTATTTTTTTGTTGAAAAAAAATGCTAAATATCCCACAATTTGGTTTGATTTCTGGCATTGTGAGTCTCATTTGCATTAGGGGTGTTTTGGGATGGATAGAGGATCAGATAGTGAGGAATTGAACAAGGGGATTGAAAACATTTCAACTTTAATCAGACACAAGAAACACACATGAATATTAGCCACCTTCATATTTCTTTATTATATAGTTAATATTCAATGAACAAAATAGAAAACTGTCCACACACTTTTTCTTCCTTAGGATAAAATGTCGGTGCATAACTAACCATGGGAATCATTGGAAGAGTGTACAGATTTCTGAAGCCAATTTTTTTGTACATGATTATTTTGGACCCAGTCTGAGAAGGCATTGAGGGTGTCCTCGTCAGTGTGGTACAGTTTTATGGTTAATTCCTTGAGCTACGATCAAGTAATATCTGGGAACACTCAACGATTTCCAGTATCCTACACCAGTTTGTGGGGTGGCGCCACCAACTTGTCTGTTAGGGGGTTCAGGAAGAACGTCAAAATTATTCGTGGCCTAGCGATGTTCATCACTACTCAATGAATTAAACTCTTATACATCCCATTGGAAATATCCTGAAATTTGTATCTAATGTTGATGATGAAGGTTTACAGGATGGGGAGGATTTGGTGTTAGGTAGAATCCACCAGCATTTCCAGGTCACCGACTAGATCCTGGTGGAGGAGGGTGAGGGAGGTTGGGTCCTTGTGCAACCTCTTACCCAGAACCAAACTCGGATACTGGTAGGGTGGGTAGTTATTCAACCTCGTGATCAAATCATTCCTCTCATAGAAGTTTCAGAAGTGGCATCTCCCCACTCCCAGACTCATGCCCAGTACCTCCATGATCTCTAAAGCCACCCGGTTCACGGCTTCATAATACTTATGGTACACTACCCTATACCAAAAACCAATCCCATCATATAAACAACCCAACAAAAATAGTTTCCATGCTTAATTACTTTCCCAAACTCTCAAAAATTCTCACCCATGTAACTTCCATGAAGTAGTATTCCATGACATGTGCCTCCTTCGTTGCCACATCCATTTACCCAAAAAGATAGAGTTTATTTCCACGATAGGTTTCTGGTGAACCTACTGATGAAGCTAATGGCATACCTGTAGCTCTCTCTGACCTTCCTCTTGTTGGAAATAGAAAAAAATAAATATTGTCCATTGGGTTCTGGGTCTTCTCCATGCAGCGCCTATTTTCTATGTGGCTTTTCATTTATCCATGCATGTGTTTCATTCCAATGCAAGAAATTAATATTTATTTGTTTTTTTCCTTTTATTAAATGTATGGGATGTCCAATTTGATGTAATTTTAATAACCTATAAATATGGTTCAAATGTAATCTATTGAAGTTAGTGAAAATTTTGCAATAATGCTTAAAAGATCTTGTGGTGTTTTTTGTCTCTTTTTTCTTCCTATTATATTTTCTGTTTTCCTTGGCTTGTATATCCAACAAACTGGTATTAGAGTTAATACCAAAGAATCCTCTAATTTTCAAAGATGGCCACCGCAATTTAGCCTCATGTTCTGAAGCTGTCTAAGGACAACTATGAAAGGTGGTGCATCTAAATGAAGGTATTGTTTGGGTTGCAATAATTATTGGAGATCATCACCGATGGGTATATCGTACCCACTACAGAGGAAGAAGCATCCTTTACAAATGAAGAAAATACGGACATCAAAAATAAAAGGAAGAAAGACAACAAGGCATTGTTCCTCATCTATCAAGGGTTGGATGAATCAACGTTTGAAAAGATTATCCAAGAAACATCGAGCAAGAAAGCTTGGGATACCCTTACCATCATTTTCAAAGGTGTTGATTGAGTGAAGTGGGTTCGTCTTCAAACACTAAGATCAGAGTTCGAAGCGTCGCACATGAAAGATAATGAGAGTATATCTGATTACTTCTCACGCCTAATTCTCATTGATAAAAATTTGAAAAGAAATGGTGAAAAAATGGAGGATATTCGTGTTATTGAGAAATAACTTCGATCTCTCACAACCAAATTTGAGCATGTGGTTTTGGAAATTGATGAATCAAAATATTTATAAAAATTGTCAATTGAATAATTGATGGGGTCATTGCAAGTACAAGAGAAATGAATATAGAAGAATGCGAGTTAAACAATAGAGCAAGCCTTAGAGTCCAATTTGACTCTACAGGAACAAAATAATGGCCATGCACAATGAGGTGGTATCGTGCAAGAGGCAGAGTTCGTGGATACCATCCAAGCTATTAAAAAAAGCAAAAAAATCACTAGATTCCATGGAAGAGGACCCGATGGATGCCGATTCATGCATGGTCATGGAAACACAAGGAATGTTCAATGCCACAACTATAAGAAATTCAGCCATTACGCCTCTGACTGTTGGTGAAAAGTAGATCACGATGAACGATACAATTATGCTGAAGCATCTCATCAGGAAGAAGAAGGTACCACACTTCTCCTGGCATAAAAAAAGGCATGTGAATGCCCTGATGTATGGTATCTAGACATGGGTGTAAGAAACCACATGATTGGTAACAAACATCTATTCAAGGAACTCACCGAAGGAGTTCATGGTGACATGGGTTTTGGCGACTCATCCAAGGTACCAGTGATAGGCAAAGTTAAAATAAAAATTTATCTGAAGAATGGAGAGTCGAATTACATTTCTAATGTTTATTACATACCATGTATGAATAATAATATCAGCAGTCTCAGCCAACTCCTTGAGAAGGGGTATGTCATACACTTGGAAAATTATTCTTTGTCTATAATAGATTCTCACAAGAGACTTGTCGCTCAAGTCCAAATGGAAAAGAATTGCATGTTTCCACTGCATATCGACACAAAGTCCGAGAAGAGTCTCTTTGGGCTCATAAATAATGATTCATGGAGATGGAATCTGTGTTTTGGGTATCTCCATTTTAGAAGGCTTAAACTTTTATCCTCATCAAGCATGGTGTGTGGCTTGCCAAAAATTGAAGTTTCAAATAATGTGTGTGAGGTGTTTACACTCTGCAAACAACAAAGGAACTCCTTTCCAAGTGGAGTGTCTGAAAGAGCAACGACCCCACTTTAGTTGGTTCACACTGATATATGAGGGCCACTTGAAACACCATCACTTGGATGTAATAGGTATTTTATTACCCTTATTGATGACTTTAGTATAAATTTGTGGGTGTATTTCCTTAAATAAAAATATTTCGCTTTCACTTTCTTTAAAACTTTCAAAGCTCTTGTTGAAACTGAAAGTGGCCACAGAATCAAAGTACTCAGATCTGATAGAGGTGGATAATACACCTCAAATTCATTTCAAGATTTCTGCAGAGAATATGGTATCAAAAAACAATACACAAATGATTATATGCCACAACAGAATGGCATTGCGGAAAGGAAGAACCGCACTATCCTCGACATGATGAGGACCATGCTAAAAGAGAAAGGGATTCCAAAGAGTTTTTGGGCAGAGGAAGTGGCAAGTACTACCTAAATGCTCAATCGGTGTCCAATGAAGAGTGTCAAAAACTTGACACCACAAGAGGTGTGGAGTAGCTACAAACCGAGCATGGCACACCTAAGAATCTTCAGGTGTGTCGCCTATGCTCAAGTTCAAGAATCGTGAAGAAGGAAACTTGATGATCGTGTTGAAAATTGCGTCTTCATCAGCTATTTTGTAGCCTCTAAATCCTACAATCTTTACAATACACTAACCAATAAATTAGTGGTGATTAGAGATGTGGTCTTTATTAAGGAAGAAGCGTGGAAATGGAGTGATGAAGAATCAAACAAGGATGTTCTAGTTGAGTCAGAGGTTCCTGAAGAAAGGAATGATTATCACGAGAAAATACCTACAACACCTTCCTCGGGCGCATCATCAGTTGGAAGAAGTCAAGGAGTACATTTCATCACTATTGAAATAACTCCATCAAATAAAAATTTGGAAATATCATACTCACCTATGGCTCCTATGATGATGAAAAATATGAGGGATATTTATGAGCAGACCAAAGAGGTAAATATTTTTTTCTTGTATGCAGATCATGAGCCTCTGAAGTTTCAAGAAGCTGTGAGGGAAGAATGCTGTAGAATTGCTATGGAAGAAGAAATTCATACTATATAGAGAAATGGAACATGGGAGATTACTACACTTCCAAAAAGCTAGAAGAGCATTAGTGTCAAATGGGTGTATAAGATCAATAAAAATGTTGATGGTGAGACCGATCGACATAAAGAAAGGCTCGTAGCAAATGGGTATAAACAGAAGTATGGGGTAGACTATGAAGAAGTGTTTACTCCTTTTGCTCACCTTGACACTGTAAGGATGATTATATCCCTTGATTTCCATAATAGTTATATTATCTACCAACTAGATATGAATTCTATGTTCCTGAATGTAGTTCTGAAGGAAGAGGTCTATGTTGACCATCCTGAAGGCTCTGTTATGAAAGATGAGGAAGATATGGTGTATTGTCTAAATAAATCTCTTTATGGGTTGAAGAAGGATCCACATGCTTGTAATTCATGCATCAATAGCTATATTCGAGAGAACGGCTTCACCCAATGTCCATATAATCATGTGGTTTACATCAAGAAGAATGATCATGGAGATATACTTATTGTATTCTTGTATGTTGATGATTTGTTGTTTACAGGGAATAGTAGACCGATGTTTGATGATTTCAAGGAGGCCATGTTCAAGGAGTTCAAGATGACTGATGGAGGTCTCATGTCCTTCTTTTTGGGAATAGAAGTAAAGTAACAACAATGTGGAATCTCTATATCTCAGAAGATGTATGCCAAGGAGTTTCTTGAAAAATTCAAGATGGAGAATTGAAATGATGTTAACACACATGTTGAAACAAGCTTAAAACTGACAAAAGATGGAGAAGGAAGAAGTGTTGACTCAACTCTATTAAATATTCTGATTATAATTCTATGGTATCACACAATCACAAGTCCGGATATTTTCTATAGTGTTGGGATTCTAAGAAGGTATATGGAAGCTCTGAAAGAGTCACACTGGATAGTGGAAAAATGTATCCTCTGTTACATTAAAGGAACGGTGGATTTTGGACTCTTTTATCCATATAATGAAGAAGAAAAGTTGTATGGATACTTAGATAGTAATTGGGGAGGTGACCAAGATGAAAGAAAAAGAACCACTAGATATGTATTTTTTCTTGGACCGACTGCTTTCACATGGAATTCAAGGAAGCAATGTGTGGTCGCCCTATCCGCATGTGAAGTAAAGTTTGTGGCAGCATCATCCACTGTTTGTGAGGGAATTTGTTTGAGAAATTTTCTAAAGGATATGAAGCATCCACAGAATGGATCCATGGTGATATATGTGGATAACAAATTGGCTATTGAACTAGCCAAAAATCTAGTGTTGCATGGTAGAAGAAAACACATTGATACTCGTTCTCATTTTCTCAGGGATCATATGAAACATAAAACGATAAAATTGGTATATTATCACACTATGGAATATGTGGAAGATATTTTCAAAAAGGCACTACCAACAGATACATTCTAACGACTAAGAGTGATTCTCAGAATGAAACAGGTTTTGGTTTGAAGGGTAGTGTTGGAAATACAAACCAAAATAAATGTTGTACGTTGGGTTTCGGGTCTTCCCCATGTAGCACCTATTTTCTATGTGGATTTTCATTTATCCATGCATGTGTTTAATTCCAATGAAAGCAATTAATATTGATTTTTTTCCTTTTATTAAATGTATGGGCTGTCCATTTTGATGTAATTTTAATAACCTATAAATATGGTTCAAATGTAATTCATTGAAGTTAGTGAGAATTTTGCAATAAATCTTGAAAGATCTTGTGGTGTTTCTTGTCTCATTTTTCATCATATTATTTTTTCTATTTTCCTTGGATTGTACAACCAACACCTTTGTGCCATCCGCTTCTCCTGTGGTGATAACTCGAAGAACAATGCCATCGTCACCTCCGCCTAGGTGATCAGGTCGGGATCCACCCCATGGTTCTTCACAATGAAGAACTCATTCTTCCTACACACCTCATCCACCTACGTATCCACCTCTCAAAAGGATGTTTCGGTCACTATAAATGAAGCATACAATGTCCACCACCGCCACCTGGAGCGGTTGCGGGTTGTGGGATGGTCAATCCAACTCTGGCTAGATGAATGGCTTGGAGATGTTGCACTGGTTTTGAAGTTCAAATAACTCAAAAAATATTGACGCCTGATACTCGATATCCATGTATGGTCTGAAAAAATGATTATGGAGAATAATTCATTAGTGTTGGTTTTTTTTTGTATTTTTTTAAATAGGTGGAGGTTAAAATTTTCTATAAAAATATTCATGAAAGGCGGTAGTCTGCAACCACCTTTCAGAAAAAATAAAAAAAAATACAATTATATGTTATTATATTTAAAAATATATATATTTTTATATTATGATATATATATATATGTATGTATATATATTGTGTTTTTTTATAATTATATCATTAACATTTGGAAGTGAAAATGTTATGTTTTTAAGCAATAGATTTTGTGGCGCTCAAATTTGTATTCAAACAAAAAAACCAAGTATAATTTTAAAGATCACATGAGGATAGATGGATTCACATGTTTGTAATGGAAGTAGGTTGGTTTCTATAGCCATTGGAGCCCACAACCACATATTTATAACATGACTTATTTTGGTTTTAAAAAGCTATTATTATATTCTCAGTTTTACCAAGAACAACATATATATTTCATTCCACGACATGGAAGGATTTAATTTCATGTTTTAAAATAAAGAATGATATTTTTCTAAAATTAACATTTTTCATGGTATAAAAAAAGTTAATAATGGTGTTTATATATTAAATTATGAAAACCAAGTACTGACCATTGATAACAAATTAAGTTTTCATGACTCATTTCAGACACAATTTTGGCATCACCATATTGGTTATGTAAATAATAAAATTTTGAAAAAGTTTTATGAATAGGATTACTTAGGGGTTTTTGATTTTAAACTAAATGAAAAATTCCACACTCGTTTACAAGGAAAAATAACCAAATCACTATTTTTTGGACAAGGTAAAACGGATATAGAGCTTTTAGAATTGGTAAAAATTAACGTCGATGATGAGTCATGAAATTATTTAATTATGCTTTATGGATATTCATTACAAATTAAAAAAAATACACTAAACCTTATGCCAAAAAAAGTTCCAAATGGTACCCCATACCAGTTATATGTGGATTGGGAAGGAATCTATTTTTTCAAACATGAATGCATGGGGATTTGAGACAATTTTTAAGGACTTCACATGAAACAAAAGTGGTCCCTGAAGGAATGTAGTGTATCTTTATAGGATATTCTAAGAAAAATAAGAGATATTATGTATAAAACCCTTTAGATAAAATAATTTTGGTCGCCAAAGATGGTTACTTGTAATTGGTTGAATAAAATGACCCACTTTCCTACAAGGTAGGAATAAAGAGCTCAAAAGCTGCAAGATAGATAGAATCCATGAATTGAAACATGGATTCCATTTATCAGAACTAAATATGGGTTTTGGTTGATCTTCACATTGATATAAATATCATTAGGTGAAAATGGGTATTTTAGAGAAAAATGACCATATAAGTTAAATTGAATAGATATAAAGAAAGGCTAGTGACTAAATGGTTTAAACAATAATAAGGCATTGGATACAATGAAAATTTTTCTCTAGTTTCCATGTTTAAATCCCTCAGAATTATACTTTCCATATAATTTATTCATGTTAGAAGAGTTCAATATCTAGTGTTAGTTTGAATCTATAATTTTCTAACTTCATCAATATTTCATAAAAAATAAATTTTTGTATTGGTTTAAACCATTAAAATGGTATTTATAATATTTTTTTACATTCCTTTCATTTTAATTTATTTATTATATTTATAAAATTCATTTTATTTTTCAAAAACTTTTTGGATGTTTAGGATATGTTTTAAATTTTATTTATATTGTTTTTATAAAGTATAATTTGTAATCTTTTAAAGTTACCTACTTAAAATTTAATAACTTTTCTTATGTTTCAAGTAGTCAACTTTGAAAGCTTATAAAATATAAAATGTGACTAAAATATTAATGAAAACTAAAACACTATATAAAAATGTAAAAATGTATGGTATTAATAATAATATCTTCATTTCAATATACATAAAACATATACATGAACAAGTACAATCAATGTCTATGAGGAGTAGATTCTATCCCACATGGTGGTCTACGAAGGGTACACTGATATCGAGATTACCAAGCTCGGTGCTGGGGTGAAGTCTATTGAAACTACTAGAAAATGGGTCTTTACCCACACATCTATACCCATGGTTTAAAATAACTCTGGTTATATATGGTATAGTTTTACCTATACCCACAGTTTTGTTAAAACTATGGGTATACTAAAACTGATTTAACGTTTTTATTGGCCCCCCTTCTGATTAGTCATTTCCTCCCCCATGTCTCCCATGCATCTCCCTCGTTCCATGGCCTCTCTACTCTCTCCTTCCCTCCCTGACCTCAACCTCCCGTCCTCGGCTCTGCCTCTTGGCCCCCAACTCCCTCCCTCTACCTTATGGCCTCCACCTCCTGGCCTCTACCTCTGGCTCTTGACCCTCACCTCTGCCTCCGCAGCTGCCTCCACCTCCACCTCCTCCCGACCTCCACCTCATCCCGGCCTCTGCCTCCTCCAAAACTCCTCCTTCTGTCCTCAAAAGTTATTCATATTTTCATCACCTCTTCCTTTTTTCATTTCTTTTAATACTTGTTAATGATTTAAATATTTTTGGGTGAATCCCACCAGAGCATGGTGGAATTAATCTTGGATCAAGGGTATATCTATTCTCTTGTATAAAGGAGTTTGTTGCGGGTATCCTGTAAACCATGTTTTCTGTATTTTCATGGAAGGTGACCAAGGTATGTTGTGTCCTAGTGTTTTCTAGATTTTAGGGTGAAATTTTGGGATACTCTACTGTAGTTATTTGGTACTTTAGGCTTGTGGAAATTTGGGTTAATTTTTTGGATGTTTATTGCATTGGTTTCTCTTACGTATTAGTTATTCTTTGATTGTAGTTATTATATAATTGATTGTAGTTATTTGGTACTTTATCCTATGCTCCCTATGATTGGATCTTTTGGATTATTTAAACTAAATCAGAATCAAAAGGTTACCTGAGATAAAGACCGAAACAATTTATCCCAGTTATTCTATATAATATATTTATAAATTACACATTTCATATGTTTAAACAAGTTACTTATATCGAAGAATCAATTACCATCCATTTTAGTGATAAATTTTAGTTTTTAGTTAAGATAATATATAACAGGAAGAATAGGTTGGTCAATAATAAATTATATAGCACAAAGTAGCAATAGGAAATATCATCAATTGAATTAAATAAGGATGGTAATGATATAATTTATAATTTGTTTGTCTGCCATTCCAGTTGAGAATATAGCTCAAACGGTGGGGTTGATTTCATTAAAATGGGATAAGATGTCTATCCTGAGGTTAAAGAACATATAAAGATTTTATCAATTGATGTAGTAATATATATATTTAGATTTATCGAGGGACTTTAGAATGAAATGGAAAAACTAGATAGAAGGTTGGTGCAATCAAAAAAAGCATTAGAAAACAAGATGTGTTCCTAAAACAATATAACAAAGGTATTAAAATCCAAGAAAGAATATTTCCTATATTAACATGAAATAATTTACTCAGATAATAAATAACTATAATGATATAAGTTTGGGAATTTTTTTTAAGAATGATGCGAAGGAATTATTCTATTCATTGGATTATATCTTCAAAGTCTCTATGGATGTCACTACTTCCCTACTAAAAGTTAAATAAAAAGTATGAAAAATGAGGATAGTTCGTTAATCAATTCAAATCAAATGCATGAGTATGAAATTTTAATTTTGAAGAATGATTGGGTTGAAATGTTGATATTAGTAGAAGAAGAGAAGAACACTCTCAACCTTAAATGAATTGAACTAAAACATAAACTGAAAAATATAGAAGAGAAAAAATATAAACCTTACCAAAAAGATATAAATTATATTATTTTAACTCAAACTAAAAAAATGAGTTCTTAAAAATATGGACCTCACATTTTCTAACGTTTGATTCATGGTACCAACTCTCCCAGACCTTTAATAATTTTTTTATTAGAATCATTAAAGGGGAGCGTTAGTGAAATTAAATGGCCAAGTAACTTACCTGCACTTGAAAATAATGATGTGTTTATTAATATTAGTATAGGTCCATATAATTTTTTTAAAATTTATTTATTACAGTCCTTAAGAAATAATTATTTTAGTTGGTATCACATAGTGGGTAGTTATGGACATCGTTGTTCTATAAATTAATTACTCATTTTTTTCACATCAGGGTTTCCCATGTGGACTTTTATCTAATTGGTTAAAGGAATGCTACAAAGGAACAAGTGATTCTACTGAATTTTATTTTATTCATATGATAATATTCATCTCTAAAATTCACT
Source organism: Viscum album (assembly GCA_963277665.1). Taxonomy (NCBI): domain Eukaryota; kingdom Viridiplantae; phylum Streptophyta; class Magnoliopsida; order Santalales; family Viscaceae; genus Viscum; species Viscum album. Next base: position 821,951,652 of record OY728166.1, read on the forward strand.
TGAAAATGGTGTTTATTGATTCAAGTACTATTCCTTCTATATAAAAAGTGGAACATCATTAATAAAAGAAGAGGCATTTAGAGAGTATCCACCCAATATATGGAAAATTGGTTTCCCATGTATTATGTTTAAATATGATTGGATTTAGTTGTCCATGTATACCCAGATTGATAGATTCAAGGGGGAATTCAATAATATTAGGCAATAGAGATAATTGGTCCTAATGTTTATGACAAAAACTAAAATGGTTGAGTGCTTTGTGAAAAAGATAGAGAAGTTGAGAAATGTGAAGGAAAAGGTATATTTGGAATAAGTTTAGAACTATTAAAATAATTATAATTATCATTTGAAGGTGTTTGAAGATGATTTTGTGAAGTTTGAGAAGCTCATGAAGCAATTAGATGCCATTTTTTAGTTACCTTCAGAAATATTGTTTCTAGAGTTATTGAAAAAATGTATATTTTCAAAGAATAAATCATTACCTACGACCTGTAAGTCTTCACTCCAATCATAATAAATTTGGTGTTGGACTTAAGTATTTTTTAATCATAAGGAATCATCATATCCATTTGAAGTCATAATTCAATTGATGATGGAATTGATTATAAACCTCAAAAGTGTAGAGTCTTCCTTTATAATACCGTGTGTAATTCTCCATCATATGACTTTATTAATGTATGGATCCAAATTTCCTTGATTAAATATTTATCTAAGGGTAAATATTTAACACTTATCAATATTCTTAGAAAGTTTTTAGATTAATATAAGTATACAAAGTATAATTTAAAGATCTATTATAAGGAATTTTGAATGTAAATCATTGCAGAATCCAAGATTAGTCTTTAATAGTTAAGAATATTTTCATGATATCCTAGATAAAAAAATGAGTTTCTAGATCCCAAATATGATGATGAAGTTATTTAATTAGGATGATTCTGAATTTGTTCTAAAGTGTCATAAACATCATAAAAACAATTTTAAACATGATTCAAACCTGTTTAACAAATTTATAAGTTATATGGTAATGAGTTTCAAAATTCATAATTATAAAAAATGAATTTATTAGGTTTTTAATAATAATTTAGACATTATTCCATCGATTATTTATATGTATATTAGAGTTTAAATCAGTTTAATCCAATATGATTCAGTTATTTTTATAATATTTTTAACTAAGATACAAGATATTAAAGGAATATATATATATAAGGAATGAAATTATCCAATTCATGGAAAGTGAGGAGAATTCATGATTTTAGGAATTTTGGAATGAAAAAAAACTAACTATGTTTTATTATTATTATGATCATAAATCACCTACTAATGAAGTAGAAATACATGTTTATTTGTTGATATTAGTTTTAAAAGAGAATTTGAGATACAAATACTTTACAAAAATACTATATTCATAGAAATATTGTTTTAATGTAATGTTTCATGCTATAAGAGGAATTTTCCACTATAGAAATGATATATTTTGTCATCCTTTTATACATTTTGATAAATGTAATCTATGTATTTTTGAGGAATTATTTTAGGAAGAAGAATTTATACTTATTATTGATATCTTACAAAGATATTTTGGGATGAGATTCAAAAGGAAAAAACATTAATTGATGTTATTATCAGCAATTCATATGAGTAGAAAAAGTAGTACTTAAAGTAACGTTGGCCCCATAATGGGTATTTTATGAGAATTATTTATGGATGTAATTGAGAATATAACTCTAATATTTAATTTAAGAATGATAATTTTGATGAGATCCATTTAATTATATTCACTTATACAACTCATTCAAGTGAGATATTGAGAATATAGGAGAGGTAGATAAAAAATGAACAAGAAGCTAATTCCATTGGATGTGTGAATTTATGAGGATATGAGAGGTGAGAATCAAAGATATCTCAAATATGAAATACCTTTTACATGTTTTAGAAAATAATAATAGGGATTTAATATAATTATAGAGTTTTATATTATTTTAATGTAAAAGTTGAAATATATGAGAGAAGAAGTTAGAGTGCCATATGAGAAATTTTGATTAAGAACTAGGAAGCTGAGCTGAGTAGTGGCAGGGTTGTAGTTACTTCTATTCAGAAGTAGTGATTCAAGGACACTAATGTGAAATGATATAGATATAATATTATGTATTATAAAAAATATTTTAACCTTATATATTGGTTTTTTATAATTAAAATTGTTTTTATAATCTTTAAAGTGAGTGAAGTTTTATTTTAAAACCATATTTTATAATTGGATCCTTTTGAAAAACACTTTCCTAGTTAAACTCCTTCCTTCCATTAGATGTTTTCTAAAAATGTGTTTGTAAATTAACTCACTCCTTTTACCTTTTTATATTTTTTTTTTTATCTTCTATACCAATGTATTCTAAAATATGAGTTGTAACACATTATTAAAATAGTGATTGAGGAAGTTGGTTTCTAAATGTTCTTTTAGGTCATGGGCACTTATAACATAAAAAATAATTTACTTACATGTTCTATAGAAGATATTTTTTTCATTAAAGATGAAATATTATATTAATTAATTGGTGATTTAAAATATATTAGTCTAGATTAACATTTATTACCATCCCATTTCTAATAAATAATACTTTACAACCTTATACTTTTGATTTTTGGAAATGTTTTGATACTTTATTCCAAACAAAACAGTCAGTCTCTAGTCTATGACTCATTTGTGTTGTCTATACCATGTGTGATATTTTGGTGCATGACATGACTATAGCTTCATTTGACATCTCCCTAGTATGTCTGTAGGGTCCAGAAAATTCCACAAGGGGGAAATCCAATTACCCCAAGACATGGGAATGGACCGAACCGGTCTACGTACCGGCTCCCAGCAATAGTACGCGGCCGGTTCAGCGAACCGCCCTCCCGTAGATGCTTTTGTTCGTGAAATGGGGGCGGAGCACCTACACGGGTGCGAACCAGGGAGACCGCCGATGAAGTTGGATGCGAACGTCGTCGCTCGCAAAATGGAGGTGGAAGCCGTATGCGGCCGCGAACCCCATCATTTGTGGAATAGAGGAAAATTGGTGCACGAATGCGGAGAAATTCCACAAAACTCAGTTACATAAATGTCAATTGACCGAGTCATCCAAGGGTGGGGGATTCCTTCATGGGATTCCGCAGAAAGTGTCATTTGCCCCATTGATACTTCCTCTTTGCTACTTTATAAATAGTCCCTAAGGGACACCAAAAAAAGAGGAGGAAGGATGGGTGAAAACCTATGGGGAGACACTGGATAAATCGCTCCCAGTGGTAATGTTTTGTGACCATCCATGGACCCCATATCATCCGCGGATGCACTCTTACGCGTAGAGAAGAAACCAAACTGTGAACCACATGCATCTAGCTCCTCTGTGGCCATCCCTTAGCATCCATTTCCTTCGTGGATAGTCCCTCCATGAACACCCCCTCCGCGGACTAGTGTCTCTCGCGAAATGGAGAAGGGAACCCCTCTGCAGGCACGAAGTAGGACGGCCACCAGCCCCTTCGCAGACGCCCCTCGCGGCCATTTCCTTCACGGCCATCTCATCCACGGACACCCTTCACGAAAGGCTATCTCCTCTGCGGACAGCCTCCTTTGCGAACATCCTCCTTCGCAGCCTTCTCCCTCCGCGGCCATCCTTTGTGAATAGCCTCCTTCATGGACAGCGTCCTCCGCAACCATCCTTCACGGACAGCCTCCTCCACAGCCTCCTTTGCAGACAGCCTTTGCGGATAGCCTCCTTCGCAGCCTAGTCCTTCATGGCCTGCTCCCTCCCGGCTAACTCCTCCGAGGACACCCTTCACGGACAACCAAACAGCGAACCACATGCGGCGAGTCCTTCGCAGACGGCTCCTCAGCGGCCAGTCCCTCGCGGCCGGCTCCTCGTGGCAAGCTCCTATGCGACCCGCCCCATACGGAAAACCCCATGCACTCGCTGGTCCATACCACGGGGGTTGCGCCCCCGCGCCCCCACTCTGGGTCAGTGTTAGGCTGATACCTTCGCTACCATCACTGATCGCCATTAATAATGGAGAGTTGCACCGTGAACTTTCTGGGCCGAGTCAACTGTATTTTACATTCCACCCTTGTGCCGCCCCAACATTCGTCCCATACATGTCATGAGTTGAGATACTCCTCATGACTCTCCTATAACCCCATTACCTAGCACCTTTTGCTAGGTTTATCCTGAAAGGGCCACCCTTGCGTAAGTCCCACACCAACCATTTCTAGGCATCTCCTACCTAGTCATCCTGACCACATGACGTTAAACTGTATGGTCCTCGTCCTGACCACATGATGTTAAACTGTATGGCCCTCTTCCTGACCACATGACTTTAAACTGTATGGCCCTCATCCTATCCATATGACATTAAACTATACGGAAACAGTCCGATCTACATGACATTAAACTGTAGTATTCCCTATGTTCCAAACGTAGAATGCCTCTTGCTCCAAACCAGAGATGCATTATGCTCCAACCATAAGATGCCTAATTCCATGATCACAATGACGTACCTTCAAGATCATTGGAATCTATTCAAACATTCCATCACTCCACCTCACGCTTTGCGTGTCCTTTATTCGGATCTTCATCCACTTCCATGTCCGAAGGGACCCCCTAACGGCTAGGTCCCATACCGCATCGGCTCACCTACCATCCTGGGCGAATGCCCCGAAAGACCTTGGACAACACTTTGAGTCAGGTCTTGTGTTTCGAACATAGTCAGCAGTCGACCCTCATTTGTTTTTTCCCATTTCTGGCTAACGTGATATGGATTCTATGTTTCAAACATGGTCAGCAGTTATCCTCCATCACCATGCCACCCTCATTGCGTTCCGAATTTTGGGCATGCAATTCACACTTTTCATCTCCCTTTGTTCGGAATGATTCCAACGCCCTTGGCGTTATCCCGCTTGTGCACTTGCGCATAGGCATTGGCCCCCATTATATTCATCAAACCACAAATGGGTTGGTATGCCCTCATAGCCAGACATGAGGAAGGAACCATGGGCATCCACGTTAGAGTAAGCCCCGACTTTATGGGCCGCCTCTATGTGTAAGCCCCACTCCACTTCCCATGGACGCACCTTTTACGACATGATTGTCTGGTCCTTGCTGCCTCTTGTTTCTCACACCAAGCATGACTCATGTGGGCTTAGAGTAAGCATCGCCCATGACATCCTCTCCTGGGCCTCCTTAGTGTGTAAGCCCCAATCTATTACTATGGGCCTCCTCAGAGTGTAAGCCCCAATCCTTTACTATGGTTCTTTTCAGAGTGTAAGCCCCAATCCTTTACTATAGGCCTCCTCAGAGTGTAAGCCCCAATCCTTTACTATGGTCCACCATAGAGTGTAGGCCCCAATCCATTACTATGGGCCTCCTCAGAGTGTAAGCCCAAGCTAATGTGAACTATGAGGACTTTGATTCCCTACCACAGGGATACGTAGGAAGCCTCCATGAGGTTCAAGCACGATCTCCATCGGACCCTCGGGTCCACATTCATGTTGGCTCTCTGACACTCCCATTACAACTACATGGACTTTGATCCCTATCTCCAAGGCAGAGTACGTAGGAAGCCTCCCTAAGGTTCAAGCCCAACAACCAGTCGATCTAACTATCTTCATGTCGGTTCACTGCACCACTCCTAGTGCCGCCTCATTGAGTCCAGACTCCTCGGGGTCATTAATCCAACGAGGGATGGTAAACAACAGGCATAAATGATTCTGAACCCCTGCGTCCAGCTGACCATTTCCAACCAGGAGTAATCTGTGAATACTATGCTTGGGTATAAACAAAAGATTCGCAAACATATGAACATGTCTTAAATCTATAAGAGAGTCTCAGAAAATGCAATAATTCCTCCCAAAAGGGTGAGATGAGACCGACTTCCCATCCTCTCGACCAATGTGAGTTCTTAAGTGTCGATGGTCAAACCACCCAGTAAACGCCTGCCTTTGGAAATTAGGACCACGTATTACTAGATATGGAACCATTGGGAGTTTCGAGGTGGAAAATGGTGCACCCGATATGAGTGATTAAGTGGAACCCAACCTTCTCTAATCAACCGTCGGGTAGCGCACGTTTCTTCCCCATGACCCCGTTGTGCGCCGTGAGAGAAAAAATGGTGAACCTGACTTGAATATTTAACCAATCATGAAAAATTTAACCTAATCCCACCCTATCCCCCCTTTATACTCACAAGGAGGTCCAAGAAAGGTCATTAAATATGCATGGGGTCATGAGATGCTGCTTTGACAGGTTTTCTATTTATATTTGTTAAAATGTTCTATAGGTACCACACAGAACTCCCTTCAATCCAATGGAGTCATGAAGGAACTCACAGGCGCGTGCTTACAACTATGTAATGACTAGACTTCCTCACCAACGGAGTACCCCGTCACGTACCCAGCGTCTTCAACGCTGGGTCTCAGATGCGCTGATCTGAGAGTACCACGTGAATGGTACTCTATCGACGGTGGAGGCGGCCATGCACGCCATCCAATCTGCCAGGACTCACCAGTCGCCTACTCAGCAGCGGCCGCAAAGGCAGATCTAGACCACTCCTCTTGCCGTCTCAAACCATTTCGGGAGGGTATCCATGGAACGAGATAATGCATACCTCCCTTATCTTAGGGAGGTGGATGAGGTCAACGCGGAGGACTTCATCCCCTCTGAACAGGGGTTACACTCCGAGGCCGCCACCAGAAGACATCATCGTGGTCATGCCGTGACTCAACATCCTCACGCTCAGGAGGATGTAGCCCCGAAGATCCAGGCACACGCTCCCCGAGCTCCGGCCCCTTGGACCGCCCGATGAGGGCGGCAAATGTACAACCAGGGACCAGTCATCACCCTTGTCCTTGAGGAGGAGCTCCACTGCCCAGTCACGGGTAAGCATCACGAACAGGCACAAACACATGTTTGCTCTTCCAAAGCCCGCCATCCAGAAATGGCAGGCCGCCATCCCGACATGGCGGCATCATATGAGAAGGTGCACATCCCCGCCAGGATCCATCAATCTCGTCGCTCACACAGGATGGCACTTACCCGGCAGGCACCTCTCCCTTCTCAGGGTCGTGAATCCCACCAACCCGACGTGGTGGCGACCCAGTGCCTGCAGGACCAGCTCCTAGTATATGCTCTTGACACCTACCATCCTGATATGGTGGCGATCAACAAAGCCCGCCACCCAGATGTGGCGGCAACTCATAGACGGGCACGTCTCCCTGCCAATAAAAAACACTAACTCGATACGGTGGGAAACCAAAATATACAGGGCCATCTCCCTGTGGATGCAAGTAAAGTCCACCATCCTGATGTGGTTGCAAACGTATAGATAAACCGGCATATCTTGGGACAGGGGCAGCTTCGTTCACCTGCCATGACACAGGATAATTGTCAGTACCCACTGACCACCGGAGGACCAAAGCAGGATGTTCCTACTCCGATACCGGAATGGGCCTTCATACCCGTTCCAGCCAAAGATGTCTCTCTGCATATCCTGGCAATGATAGAGGAGCAGGTATTGATCCCAGATCATATCTTGCAGGCTTTCCAGATTGTAATTTCATCAGTGGAAACAGTAAGGACTCAGGCACGTGAGCATGTCTCCCCAATTGAGGAGACTCATCTAAGAGATGAGATAGCCGCCTTGGAGCAGATCTGCATCCCTACTTCTGCCCAGGAGGGTCACTGGCTATATTCCACAATGCAAGGGCAACCAGATCGAGTATATTTACTCGTTCTAATTGGGAGACACCCATTCATCATGGTGGATGCTCCAGAGCAGGCATATATCCCTTATAAAAGTCAAGATGTTCGTCGGCGTATCCCAGCAAAATCACGGGACCCAATTAGACAGGGACCCAAAGGTGAAGGTTGTTGTCAATAGTAGACGGCCACCGCTGCCCGAAAGAAGGTGACCCAAACGCGCCGAAGGTAGTTGGAAAATAAAGAGCGAGTTCATGACTCCGCTCTGCTAGAATCTGGAGTTCCCAACACCGCTAAGCGCATATCTAAGGCTCAGAACCCTTCCCACCCATTACCATATTATGGGAGTGGCAGTAGAAGTTGCGAATTTCCTCCCCACAATGTTGCTACCAGCAACTCTGAAGGTCCTCCCCAGAGCACCCATGGGGGCCTCCCCCATGGACATATAATGATCGTTCACAAGAGCTCCTCTTTTTATGCAAGTCACAGAAACCCTCCACATGACCAGAAGATCAAGCAGCAAGATGGTCCTCCACTTGCTGCGGTCCACCCTAAAGGTCCTCCCCGGGGTATACACTGCAAACACACTCCATGCAGTGGGACCATATATTATTATAGTAGTCCTCGCTATCATAGTTGCAACTGCAGAGGCCCTCCCCGCAGTGACATCTCATCACAACAAGAAGGCCCTCCCCTTGTCGTGGCCTGCCCTAAAGGTCCTCCCCAAGGGTCACGTTGCAACGACACTCCATGCAGTCGGGCATCAGATCACGGTGGTAGTCCTCAACACCCTGATAACGGAGGTCCTCCTCGTAGAGATGTCAAGCAATGACAAGACCCTACCCTCATTGTGTTACATCTTGAATGCCCTCCCCATGGTGTACCCCGAAGATATTCTCCCTGTGGCAGTTGTAATGGTAGTCCTCGCCATTGTAGCAGTTGTGATGGTAGTCCACACCACCACGGCTGCCATTGCAAAGTTCCTCCCCGCAGTGGCCCCATGAAACAAGAAGGTCCTCCCCTTGTCTCAGTGTGTCTTAAAGGTACTTTCCAAGATACACACTGAACATCAAACCATGATGGTAATCCTCACCATGATGGTAGTTTTGGTGAAGGCCCTCCCCGTAACAATGCTACGTAGCTTGAAGGTCCTCCCCTGGATGTGACACGCCTTGGAGGACCTCCCCAGGGTATGCACTGCAAAATTCCTCTATGCAGTTAGGCTTCAAGCCGTGATTGTATTCCTTGCCACCACGGACGCCATTGCGAAGGTCCTCCCCGAAATGACATATCATGTCTACAGGAAGGTCATCCCTCTGCCGAATCAAGCATAGAGAAGCCCTCATATGCTGAGGCACTCAGAAGGACAGGATCAAACATGTCGGATTCCCAACTAGTCTCCAATGGCACCCTTCTTCAATTGGGAGACGTTCTGGAGCCATGTTCATCTTCCAAACCACCTTGGAATCGCCCATATGACAATTCAATACCTACCGGTCCCATTGCCTCCGACCACCCTATCGGCGAGCGTCTCAGTTGATCTGACCAAGTAGAGGAATCACTAGCAGAGGAGTATGCCAACATGTTGCACCTGAGGAAATGACTATCCAGGGATGATATACCAGTTATGTTTTTTCCCACGGCCACCTCTCAGTTTGACATACCCATAGAGTTTTCAGAAGAATGCATGCATGACATCCGCCATAATATATAGACAACCCTCCACAGACTGAAATCAATATTTTTTCCCTACGACGTGTATTTAGACCATGTCAAGACAATAGGAGACCTCCTGCATCACATCGACCTAGAAGCTCTTCCTTCGGCGTGGCAACAATGACTCGAGAGTCGTAAAAGAAACATGGAGATACCCTGCCTCCGTGCATTGCACCAGTTGTGTCGCCTCATCGGTGACGCTCTGATGGGAGTCCATATCAGGGGATGGGGGAACATGGAGCTCTACATTTCACTGCACTCCCCACCCAGAAGAACCTGTTCAGCATGGTGTCTTGCAACGTCATCACGTCAAGACAGCAATCGAGTGGTCTCCCTGTTCGTGAAAGGCAACACACCCAACAGAATTAGGCCTTGAGTAAGTCCAAGAAGCGTCAGGCCCAACGGGAATGAGCCATTCAATAACTCCTGAATAAGGCCACCGAGAGCATACAACAGGCCTCTTTCCTAGGAGAGTCCAATCGGTGGTATTTGCGTGCCTCCCCAGAAGGGATTTATTCACAAAAGAAATCGGCCCCAAACCCAATTCACCCCCGAATGGGGGCACGTGAGATCAGGCAGGTCACGATAGTAGCAGCCACCACTGCAATCCAGGGTCAACCCAAGCCTGCAGGTATGGGGGCATTTTTAACAACAAATTCCCCCGTAAGACCAATAAAAATGGGAAGAGACTCAACATCCACTGAACGGATCCAACCCCTGGCCTTAGGGTTGGGGTTCATTATTTCCTCCTCAACAACAACCTCCCCCATGAGAATCAGTATTCTCTCATCTAGGGAGGACAGTCAGAAGGGGAGGTTCCTGCCCTATCCCATCATTTGAATCATTATCCACTCTGAAAGGGAGGTGTACCGTAAGGTCACATCAGAGAACTCTCCGCGTCACCCTTCGTCAAGGAGCCCAAAAGAAATCCTGGGACAAAAGAGGGAATACCAGTAAAAGACGCGGGATATCTTCTTCCTATTTGGAAGATGAAATCTTCTCCACCCTGTGATACGCATCCATCAATGCCATAGAGGTTAACCCCATGGGTAACACCGAAGATGGTGAAAATCCGAATAGATCGGGAGACGATGGTTCTGGTCAGGCTGTGACTCACAACGAACCACCAGGTGTGCACACCCAGAACCAGAGGGCTGCTCTAAACAAGGTCGCCCCTTCAGCCAACCTCCCTCTGCTCACCCAGTGAGCTTCCAACAAGGATAAGAACAAAGGACCGATTACCCTTAGCCCACCTCCTTCTCTCGATAAAAACGAGCCACTTAATCTCGAAGCAAGATTCGCTCGACAGGAAGAGGAAATGTAAGAATTGAGGTGGCTTAACACCGAGCTACTCCAGAGGAACCATATTATTGAAAGCACGTCCCAAGAGGAGCCACATCATGCACTCCCAGTAAGTGCACCTCAAAGACCAAGGTTTGCCCCGAAAAATGAAGCATGGTCAGGGCTCCTGCCCAAAGAGGCGCCCGGCCCATCCAACTACCTAAACGTGGATTCGGATGAATACCAAAACTTACCTCCACTCCGGAAGTAACTAGAGTGAGTATGTCTGAACCCTATGAAGGTGTCACAAATGGAACATGAACCCCTGGTGCCAACCGAGCTGGATCCTCAAGCAATGCCTCGGGCTATACTTGCCCAGGACTGGGCCCAACAGGATGTAAATAGGGGTCTCACCAACACCATCGAGGCACTAACAGCTCGATTGGAATAAATGGAAGGTCAACGCACTCCGATACAGCCAGAGCGGAAGCCCTACCCAGATTGGGTGAGAAACATGCCACCTCCACCCAATTTTCGGAGCCCTGTATTCCCTATTTTCAATAGATCAGGCAATCCGGAGTAGCATTTGATGCACTACGTGTCTTATTGCGACCCTATAATGGGATCTTCGGAACAACAAGAAGCAGTGAAACTCAGATGCTTCGTACAGACCTTGAAAGGATCCGCCTTCGTCTGGTATACGAGTCTGATAGCCCAGTCAATAAAAAGTTAGGAAGACCTTCAGTAGTAGTTCCTATTCCACTTTAGCTCGACATTACCAAAAACAACGGTCAATGACCTCATGAACTACAAGCAAAAGGAGAACAAGAGGGTTTCAGATTTCATCGCCAGATAGAAAGGTCTAACCTACTCTCTGAAGAGGACAATGCCTCAAGATGAGTTTCTCTCCAAATGTATTGACAATCTTCAAGATGATCTGTGAACACCACTCATACTAGTGTAATGCACCACTGGCTTGCGCTATCTCTCAACCATTTCCTAGAGAATCAAGGACTCCCTGCATTGGACTAATTTTAAGTCCCTAATAGCCTCATAGGCTCCTGCAAAGTGAACAGTTAGAGCTGAAGCATCCTTTGTCACTCTCAAGCCAGCCCATGTGCCTGCTCCATCGCTCAGGCCTCCACCAAATCGTCAAGGGCCCCCTCCATATCAGCGGCTACCTCCGCTTAGGCGGGATGATCAGAAAGGGGCGAATCGGAACTAGTTTGAGGAAAGAAGACACAAAGTATACTTGTTCTAAGAGGACCAAGTCCACGAATACATCATCGCCGCCATGAATTGCAACTTTCTACGCCTCCTGGAGCCGAGGAAACATGAAAAAGTCGGCCTCGATGACAAACCAGAATAATATCCCTACCATCAAATGTTGGGGCACAATATTCGGGAATGCTTAGTTTTCAAGGACATCCTACAAAGGATGGTAGACTTCAGGTAGTTCGATCTGGGACCACCACCAGTACATGTGACATATATTTCTACCATCGGCTCTGACGAAGGGGAGGGGTGGCAGGAAGTCACCAGCAAAAAGGGGTAGATGTTTGATAACTGGATGACTCAAAAGACTATTAATTGAGCCCAGTGCATACTTCGAGCTCAACTACAGCAGCCAGTGTTGCCACCAACATCCCCTAATGCCGCACAACCGACAATATCGGCCTCACAACCCTCTACGAGCCGGTCATCCAGGTGTAATAGAAGAGGGAGGAGACAAGCGTGAGAGGAGCAGTCTGCGATGAGGCCAAAGTTAACCCTGGCGCTGTTAGATTTTATGCCCTTGAATTTGGTGCCATGGGTACTGACCCACCAAACGGCACCATCAGGGACAACCGACCAGGTTGACCTATTAGAGGAAAAAGAGCCAATATTTGGTTCCATCAACGTCATCCATCTTATGGAATCTTTCCCTGATGAAGGATATGGTTATGAACCCGATTTCCCAATATGAGGAGTCGGGACGAGGAATCGGAGAGGCAGGGGATATCAGGGAAGGAGGAATTGTGGCCGAAACCAACCCTATGGTTGGACCTCGGCCCAAACCGTCAATATTGCGGAAACTTGTGGGAGAACCCTTCAATGGACTCAGCAGGAGAAAGAACATACCCTCGCTTACACAAGTGGCCACTCTGCCCTCGTCATTCTGTGGTACCCATTAGAGGAAGAACAAGTCTCTATCCACCTAGTGCGCACAAACAGACCGGCCGGGCCGAGTCCCCAGAATGTGGGGACATCATCAGCATATGACCCCGCAGCAGGTCCCTCCTCATCACGTATTCCAACTTCAAAGCTGCCCGCTAAAACTCTCCTGCCAATGGAGAAGCGTTGGCTGCTGGAGAAGAAATACGATATCCTTAAGCAGCTGGCGTCAGTACCAGCCAAACTGTCGATCCTGGACGCCTTGAGTTTGTCAGTAGACCTCAGGGAGGCACTAATAGAATCCTTGCTCAGCCCCCAGGAGTTTCAAGCCGAGGTAATTGCCACCAAAATTTACTGGACGGAGACTAGCCCGGCTGAATACAATGCGGTGATTTCCTTCACCAATCAGGATGAAGATGTCGTCATGCAAGGACACATCAGGCCACTATATGTGTCTGGCACACTAAATAATGTTGAAATATGAAAAGTATTTATTGAAAATAGCTTTGGAGTTAACCTCCTTCCCCTACAGACACTTCGTAAGCTGAGCCACAATGAGGATGATTTAATACCCTCAGCCACAACTCTGTTGGGTTACGACAAGAGTGATAAGATGCCAATGGGACAAATTAAGCTAAAACCCCATTTTGGCAACCTTGTGGCCTACTCGGAATTCCTGATGGTCCAATAAAACACAGTATTCAATGCCCTGCTGTGAAGGTTGTGTGTCCATAATCAAATGTTCGTTCCTTCATCCTACCATCAGTGTATTAAGTACTGTGTCAATGGGAAAAGTGGGACATTGCATGCTGACAAGGCCCCTTTTGAGCTCTCCGAGTCACACTACATTGACCCCGGGTTTTATTAGCAAAAGAGGAAGAAACATTTGACCGATGGTATCGACTGGATCCCTCCTCCCTATAGTCTAGAAATGGTTCCTAACGACCCCCTCAGATAGCTTGGCAGAGACTACGTACTGGCCATCAACCATGTTGAGAGCCGGGATTGAAGTTCGGACACACACTCGGTTGTCCTCGTGACTTCATCCATAACGGTCGAGCGTGACAATGTGGGAATGTCCGCTGAACCTCAGTTTTGGGGTGGATACTTGAGTGAGGACGCCCACAACGCCTCACCTCCAGAATCCCAAGAGCCCGAGTTAAGAGCTCTCCTCTCTTCAGATCAAGAATATGAGAATTTGGGAGAAGAAGAGGAGGAAGATCTCAGGGATGGACCTCCCACATTTGAGGAAGGTATCTCCACCACTATGGATGAGCTTAGGGAAATAAACTTGGGTACTAAGGAAGACCTGAGGCCCACTCTTGTTAGTCCATCCATGTCCCCCGAGGAGCACGAGGTATATACCTCTTTCTTGAGGCAACATCAGGATGTATTTGCCTAGAATTACACGGAAATGCTGGGACTCGATCCTGAAGTGGAAATGCACTGCTTAGGTATGCCAGAAGACCACTGGGGCTATAAACAGGCTACCAGAAGGACAAACCCCTCACATGCTGCCAAAATAGAGGCTAAAGTTGATAATCTCATTAAAGTAGGACTCATTCGGGAGGTCTAGTACCACATCTGGTTGGCCAACATTGTCCCCGTTAAGAAAAAGAATGGAGAAATCCGCGTCTGCATTGATTTCAGGGCTCTCAATTGGCATTGTCTGAAAGATGATTTCCCAGTCCCGATCACCGAGTTGTTAATCGATGCAACGGCCGGGTATGAGGCTCTATCCTCCATGGAAAACTATTCTGGGTATAATCAAATCTGGATGGCCCAAGAAGACGAATAATCCACTGCCTTCAGGGCCCCTCAAGGTGTATTCTGTTACAGGGTCATGCCCTTTGGTCTTAAGAACACTGGCGCCACATAGCAATGTGCCATGCATCATATCTTTAAACCATTTCTGGGGAGATTCGTTGAATGTTACGTAGATGAATTGGTGGTCAAGTCCAGACAATGCTCAGATCACCTGTCAGACCTTGAGACCGTCTTCAAAAAACTTCAGCAACATAATCTGAAGATGAAACCCTTGAAGTGCGCCTTCGGGGTTACCTCAGGGAAATTTCTTAGCTTCCTCGTACACCATCGTGGCATCAAAGTCGACCCTGAAAAGACAAAGGCTATCCTCGGACTACCACCTCCCCGCAATCTCACCGAGTTGAGGGGACTCCAAGGGCACCTGACCTATATCAGGCGGTTCATAGCCAACCTGGCAGGATAATGTTTTCCCTTTACCAAGTTAATGAAGAAAGGGGTTACTTACCAATGGACAGATGACTGCCAGGAGGCATTCAACATCCTAAAGAGGCACCTCTTAATCCCACCGGTTCTCATGCCCCCGTTTGAAGGAAGACCTCTCATTTTATACGTGATGGCCCTAGAGCGGTCACTGGGAGCCTTTCTCGTGTAGCAAAATGACACTAGCAGTGAAAATAGCCTCTATTACCTCAGTCGAACCATGATTGATGTTGAGAATCAATACTCAACCATCGAGAAGAGTTGTTTGGCCATGGTCTTCACAGTTCAAAAGGTGCGACATTATCTACAGCATCATGAATTCCACCTGGTCTCGCGTAATAACCCGTTAAAGTACATCCTCAGCCGCCTGATGCTGACTAGGGGCCTATCCCAATGGGCAGTCATCCTGCAATAGTTTGACATCTGTTTTGTGCCTCAAAAGGCCATCAAAGGCTAGGCATTAGCAGATTTTCTGGTAGAGCGCCCTTCAATAGGGACCGCCGCACCGGACGTCGAGCTACCCGATGAAGACATCTTCACGGTTCAAGAGGATCTCCCAACATGGGAAATGTACTTCGACGGCACATCCCAAAGCCCAACCGGGAAAAGGATGGAAGATCCCAAATTTAACAAGGTGGTCTTGGGGATAATACTCATGTCCCCAGAAAAGGAAATCTTTCCATATTCCTTCCTACTGTCAGAATGATGTATGAACAATGAAGTGGAGTATCAAGCCCTCATTGCAAGCCTGAAGCTCGCACTCCAAGCACAAGTACAGCACCTTAAGGTAAAAGGTGACTCGAAACTGGTCATTAAGCAAGTCAAGGGTGACTATGCTATTAAAAAGGAGGATCTGATTCCCCTATTTGACCATGTCTGAGGGTTAATGGTGGAATTCTCCACAGAACCAACATTGACCTATGTTCCCCAGTCTCAGAATCCCATGGACAACGCATTAGCTAATGTGGCCACAGCCCTAGCCGACCCAGACCGGGACAAAATAGTCATCAGTATTGCTCACCGCCGAATGGTCTTGCCGTTTGTCCAGACCAAGATGGAGGAAATCCATAAAGTCAGTCCTATCCCTGAACCCTATGCTCCCACCACCGGTTGGATGACTCCCATTTCAAACTACCTTCAATGGGGTGAACTTCCATCAGACAGGGATGAACGAGAGAAAATACGGAGAAGGGAAATCAACTTTGTCCTATATGGCAGCACGAGTGAGCAAGAGGTCCTCTACAAATGAGGCCTCGACGGAATCCTCCTCAGATGCATTGATAGAGAAGAAACTGCTTCCATCATGACTGAAGTGCATGCCAGAGTATATGGAGCCCATCAGTCAGGGTCCAATATTTCCCATCAGGTCTGAATGCTTGGGTACTATTGGCCCACAATGGCACGAGATTGTGAGCGCTTTACCACAAAATGCCACTCATGCCAAATTCATTCCAAATTCATAAACCAACCCCCAGAGTTGCTTCATCAGGACAAGTACTCCTGGCCATTTTTCGTCTGGGAATGGATGTTGTGGGACCATATCCTCCCACCACAGCCAAACAGCTGAAGTATATCCTCACAGCAACCAACTTTTTTTCCAAATGGGCAGAAGTTATACCCCTTAAGGAAGTCGGGGAAAGAAGCATTGTCAGCTTTGTGAAAACCAATATCATCACCAGATTTGGTGTCCCTCATACCATACTGACGGATAACAGCACCAACTTCTACTCTGATAAATTAGAGAAATTATACCAAGAATATAGTATTAAGGCTAACCACTCATCCCGCTACCATGCAGTGGCCAACAGACAGATAGAGGCTTTCAACAAGACCCTGTCCAAAATTCTCCAGAAAATGGTGGACAAAGACAAGAAGTCATGGTCGGATAAACTCATCCATGCATTGTGGGCTTATGAAACCACAATCTTCACCGCTACTCGAACTACTCCGTACTCATTAGTATACGGAACAGAAGCGGCCATGACCATTGAGCTCCAACTACCCTCACTCAGTGTTGCCATTTGTGAACAATTATCCAACGATGAACAATCAGAAAAGTGGTTAGGAGAATCAGAACAGTTAGACGAGAAGCGACTGCACACTTTGCACCATCTCGAAGTATACCAGAACCGGATTGCACGAGCCTTCAATAAAAAGGTCCATCTTCGGTCCTTCTTAGAGGGAGAATTGGTGCTGGTCCTCCAGACCCCAATGATACCCGGAAAGAAACCTCCAAAGCTGGAGCCCAAGTGGGAGGGACCATATGTTATACAAAATGTCTACTCCAACGGAGCATATGCCCTGATCTCCATGGACGGGCAGTTCACCACTTCTCCTACAAATGCGATATTCCTGAATAAGTATCTCACATAATAACTAAAATCAGTTATCGTTCGAGCTGCAGGACGTTAAATTTTCAAGCACTCAACGGTCCAAACTCTATGACCCCAAACTAAGAGTATTTCATTCTCACCGCACGATGTTAAACTTCACGGACATCATCCGAGCTGCAGGATGTTAAAATGCCAAGAACTCAATGGTACAAACTCTATGAACTTAAACTAAGAGTATTTCGTCCTCACCGCACGACGTTAAACTGCATGGACATCGTCCAAGCTGCTATACGTTAAACTTCCAAGCACTCAACGGTCCACACTCTATGACCCTAAACTAAGAGTATTTCTTCCTTACTGGTATAACTAAAAGCAGTTATCGTCTGAGCTGTAGGATGTTAAACTACCAAGCACTCAACGGTCCAAAATCTATGACCTTAAACTAAGAGTATTTCATCCTCACCGCACGATGTTAAACTGCACGGACATCATCCGATCTGCAGGATGTTAAAATGCCAAGCACTCAATGGTCAAAACTCTATGACATTAAACTAAGAGTATTTCATCCTCACCGCACGATGTTAAACTACACGGACATCGTCCAAGCTGCAGGACGTTAAACTACCAAGCACTCAATGATCTAAACTCTATGACCTTAAACTAAGAGTATTGCATCCCCACTGCTCGACGTTAAACTGCACGAACATCGTCCGAGCTGCAAGATGTTAAACTGCCAAGCACTCAACGGTCCAAACTCTATGACCCTAAACTAAGAGTATTTCGTCCTCACTGGAATAACTAAAAGCAGTTATCATCCGAGCTATAGGTCATTAAACTTCCAAGCACTCAATGGTACAAACTCTATGACCTTAAACTAAGACTATTTCGTCCTCACCACACGACATTAAACTGAACAGACATCGTCCAAGCTGCAGGATGTTAAACTGTCAAGCACTCAACGGTCCAAACTCTATGACCTTAAATTAAGATTATTTTGTCCTCACCGCATGACGTTAAACTGCATGGACATCGTCCGAGCTATAGAACACTAAACTGCCAAGCACTCAATGGTCCAAACTCTATACCCCT
The DNA here is from genome assembly GCA_963277665.1 of Viscum album. Lineage (NCBI taxonomy): Eukaryota > Viridiplantae > Streptophyta > Magnoliopsida > Santalales > Viscaceae > Viscum > Viscum album. The sequence goes on from OY728166.1 coordinate 821,970,199, forward strand.
AAACTAAAAGTATTTAGTCCTCACCAGCATAACTAAAAACCGTTATCGTCCGAGTTGCAGGATGTTAAACTGCCACGCACTCAACTATCCAAACTCTATAACCCTAAACTAAGAGTATTTTGCCCTCAATGGAATAACTAAAAACCGTTATCGTCTGAGTTGCAGGACGTTAAACTATCAAGCACTCAACAGTACAAACTCTATGACCCTAAACTAAGAGTATTTCATCCTCACTGGCGTAACTAAAAGCAGTTATCATCCAAGCTACAGGACGTTAAACTACCAAGCACTCAACGGTCCAAACTTTATAACCCTAAACTAAGAGTATTTCATCCTCACTGGCATAACTAAAAACCATTATTTTTCGAGCTGCAGGACGTTAAACTGCCAAGCACTCAATGGTCCAAACTCTATGACCTTAAACTAAGAGTATTTCATCCTCACCGTACAACGTTAAACTGCACGGACAAGAATTTTGAAAATATTCCCCTTTCCCCCGTGTATGGACCAGCCCTGCATGGAGTGTACTCCTTTCAGAGAACTATGTATGGCTTGATTCATGCCCCCACAGGATACGTAGTGATGCCAGGGTTCCCCATCCTGGCCCAACCACACCCGAATAATAGTTAAAAAGCCGCTTTCCCCTATGTATGGACCAGACCTGCACGGGGTGTATTGTCTCTCAGAGAACTACATAAGGCTTGATTCCTGCCCTTATAAGATATGTAATGACGCCAAAGTTCCACACCCTGGCCCAGCCACATCAAATGAAGCCAAAAATACCCCCTCCCCCCGTACGGACCAGACCCGCATGGGATGTATTTCCCAGAGAAATACGTAAGTCTTGATTCCTACCCTCGCAGGATACGTAGTGATGCCTGGATTCTGTATCCTGTCCATGACATTCAAAAAGAAAAAAATGCCCCTTCCCCCTATGTTAGGACCATACCTGCACGGGGTGTATTTAGGAAATAACTACATATGGCTTGATTCCTGCCCTCGCAGGATACGTAATGATGCCAGGGTCCCCCACCCTGGCCCAGCTGTCCCCAAATGAAAGTTAAAAATTCCCTTTCCCCTGTGTACGGATTAGACCTGCATGGGGTGTACTCTTCGTCCTTACCACACGACGTTAAACTACATAGATAAGAGGTTAAAAATTCACTTTTCCCCCGTGTACAGACCAGACCTGCACGGGGTGTACTCTTCATCCACACTGCACGACGTTAAACTGCAGGGACCGCGTCCTAACCGCATGACGTTAAACTACATGGACTTCATCACGACCCACCCAAGATATATGAAAGAATGAGGTGGAAATACTCCTTGTGAATTTGGATGCATCCTCTCAATACATCAGACTCCACAACCCGGATAATTATGGATCTTCATAACCATTCACGACCATCAGAAGTGGAAATTTATCGACCCGTGGACACCTTTGCATGACTATGCCTACGATGCCCTCAGCGGCAATACATTTTGATAGCCCCTAACCCATCTACCAAAGGCAAGATTTCCTCAGGTGATACTCTTCCTAGCTCCATACGCTTACCATCCTCAGAGCACCCATATCATATCTCCTGATCCAGATATTTGTGGCGCAGTGGTTTACAAGTTCACCCCCCTTTTTTCACATCCAAACATTTCCAGGGTATCCCTTCCTGGTTAGCCTATGTATCCACCCGTGGTTCACATGACGACCTGCATCTACGAACATCAAGCCACAGCTAGGCTACTTTTACTCAACGAATAATTGCAGTGAAGATGTTTCTTGTATGCTCGGACACCATTATCCCCACATGCCGAACTCTGTAATGTGAGAAATATCAGGTTTTTATAATCATTCATGGCCATCGAAAGTGGAAATTCATCGACCCAGGGACACCTTTTCATGACTATGCATACCATTCCCTCAACGGATCTGCATATTGATAGCCCCTGACTCGTCTATAAAAGGCAAGATTTCCTTGGGTGGTAATCTTTCTAGTTTCGTATGCTTACCAGCCTCAGAGACCCCACACCACATCTCTTGATCCGGGAAACCTCAGAGTTTCAGTTTACAACCTTCATCCCCCACCCTGTTTAGAGTATATCAGAGCATGATAACTCAGTTATCCTTCTAGTGACTACAGCAATAGTCACCCAATGGTCTAAGCTCTATGACTGCTAAACTAGGATTACTTCATCCTTACCGCATGACGTTAAACTGCATGGAGTGAAGGTACACCCCTGCGCGCGCAAGATAAATCAGCCCAGGGAGCTCTCTAAGCTTTAACAGCAACCAGGGCTGAATATTCCCAACATGTCTAGATATTTTCTTACCAAATGAAAAACTTTGTGGCCCGGACAATTGCAAATCCTCATAACCATTCATGGCCATCGGAAGTGGAAATTCATTGACTCGGAGACACCTTTGCATGACTATGTATACCATACCCTCAGCGGCTCTGCATATTGATAGACCCTGGCTTATCTACCAAAGGAAAGATTTCCTCAGGCGGTACTCTTCCTAGATCCATACGCCTACCGGCCTCAGATCCCCCATATCATTTCTCCTGATCCAAGAAGCCTCGGAACCACGATTTACACCAATCAACCCCTCTCCATGTCTTGGGAATGTCGAGGTGTTCAAGCCCAGTTACATTTTGATCAAGAGAAGCCTTTGCAAATACGTCCTTACTGCATGACGTTAAAACTGCACGGAACATCTTGGCCGCATGACATAAAGCTGAAAAAACCAAGCATTAAACATTTAGGGAAATGCCTCCAATGAAAAGAATTTTCAATGGTTTAAAAATTCCCCCTGTCCTCACCGCATGGCGTTAAAACTACACAGCATCGGCATAAATGCCCCTCGTCCTCGCTGTATGACATTAAACTGCACAACATCCTTTAGTAATGCTCCTCATCTATATCGCATGATGTTAAACTGCATAGAAGCCATCCTTTCTGCATGACCTTAAACTGCACGGTCAAACCTGTCAAGGATTCAGTAAGGAATAGTGGATTTTCTCTATCCCTCAGTGCACAGGTCAGACCTGCACAAACCACCCTCTCACAACAGTGTGAGAAGGGATGACTTCAGCCATTCTTGGGAAATTTATCCTAGATGATTCTCCCGTATCCAGGCACCCTCTCCTCATAAACCATACTATGTACTCAGAAAAATCCAAACTCTCATTAACCACCCCTGGTGGTCCTGAATCTCAAACTTACTTGATGTTTCATGTATATCAGGAGAATGCAATCATTGACCTAAGGACATCTTTGCATGAATATGCATACCATGCCCTTAGCAGCTCTTCATATTGATCGCCCCTGGCCTGTCTACCATAGGCAAGATTTCTTTAGGAAATGCTTCTATCCGTACGCCTCTTGGCCCTTGAGCCCTCATGTCCATCCCGGGATTCAGAAACCCTATGAGATACAGTTTTCTATCCTCCTTCCCAACCCTTCCTGAATATAGTGGAATGTCTCTGATGAGATTACTGAGAACCAGGAGAAGCCATTCTACTTTGAAGAATGTCCCAGCTGCATGACTTTAAACTGCACCAAGCTCCAACCATCATTTACGCTAGATAAATGCGTAGGGAAGGGACCCTGAGTCCACACTCTTGATTAATACTAATGTTCTCAAACCCTTTCAGATGTCACACACCCTTCCCGATCCACTCCTGGTGGTTTTCATAATTCTCCAAGCCACCCATGGTGGTTTCCGTAAGCCGGACTCCCATGAAGTCCTCAGGCCATCAGAAATGGAGATTCATTGACTTAAGGACTCCTTTGCATGAATATGAATACCATGCCCTCAGTGGATCTACATATTGATTGCCCCTGGCCTGTTTACCAAAGGCAATATTTCCTTGGGTGATGCTTCTCCTACCTTTGTATGTCGATACGACTCCCATGCCTTGAGACATGCCTTGTATGTCATTCAAATCTGAACACGCTTTTCCCCCCCACATGCGTCTGAAGGATATCGAGACGTCTTTTAATCAACCAAACCTTATTTGGTTTCTCACCCCACCATATCTGGTCAAATATATTCAACCTAAAACATCAGTAATGAAAGGCTTGATGGCAAGACTTTAAACCGCTCACAAAAAGAGGCACAAAGCCTATTAGGTCAAAAACCCTAAAAGGGTGACCTAAGAAAAAGTCGGGCCATACCCGCTGGGTCCACACCAAATGGTCCCTGGAAAAATTAGATAATTAACAAGAAAAAACAAAAATTTTGTGGGATTTTTCTACAAAACCCTAGAAATAGTCAAACTGTGCTCGCTGAGTCGCTTGGCTCAGGAAAAATTTAGAGCATTGTCCAATCACTCATCGATTTTCAGGACCACTCTACATCGGAATAGCCTCGTCTTCATTCCGATCAGACCTCATTCCGATGGGGGCATTTGTAGGGTCCTGAAAATTCCGCAAGGGGGAAATCCAATTACCCCAGGACTTGGTAAAGGACTGAACCGGTCCGCGTATCGACTCCCAGCAATAGTACGCGGCCTGTTCGGTGAACTTCCCTCCCGTAGACAATTTCGTTTGTGAAATGGGGGAGGATCGCCTATACGGGCGGGAACCAGGGAGAGTGCCGATGAAGCCGGCTGCGAACATCGTCGCTCGCGAAATGGAGGCGGAATCCATATGTGGCCGTGAACCCCATCATTTGTGGAATAGAGGTGGAGTGGTGCACGACCATGGAGCAATTCCGCAAAACTCGGTTCCATAAATGTCGATTTCCCGAGTCATCCGCGGGTGGGGGATTCCTTCATGGGCTTCCACAGGAAGTGCCATGTGCCCCGTCGATACTGCCTCTTCGCTACTCTATAAATAGTTCCTGAGGGGCACTAAAAAAGAGAGGAGGAAGGATGGGTGAAAACACATGGGGAGACACTGGAGAAATCACTCCCAGTGGTAATGTTCGGCGACCATCCGCGGACCCCCTATCTTTCATGGATGCACTCTTCCGCATATAGGAGAAACCAAACTGCGAACCACATGCAGCCAGCTCCTCTGCGGCCAGCCCTTAGTGGCCATTTCCTTCACGGATAGTCCCTCTGTGGCCACCCCCTCCTCGGACCAGTGTCATTCTCAAAATGGAGGCGGGAACCCCTCCATGGGTGAGAAGTAGGACGGGTGCCAGCCCCTTCGTAAACGCCCCTCGTGGCCATTTCCTTCGCGGACATCTCATCTGAGGACACCCTTCGCAGAAGGCCATCTTCTCCAAGGACATCCTCCTTCGCGGGAAACCTCCTTCGGAGCCTGCTCCCTCCATGTCCATCCTTCACGGACAACCTCCTTCACGGACAGCCACCTCTGTAGCCATCCTTCATGAACAGCCACCTTCGCGGATAGCCTCCTCCACAGCCTCCTTCGCGGAGAGCATCCTTCACAGCCTAGTCCTTCATGGCCTACTCCTTCGTGGCCTACTCCTTCGCAGCCTGCTCCCTCCACGACCATCCTTTGCGGACAGCCTCCTTCGTAGCCTAGTCCTTCATGGCATGCTCCCTCGTGTCTAGCTCCTCTGAGGACACCCTTCGTGGACAACCAAACCACCAACCACATGTGGCCAGTCCTTCGCGGATGGCTCCTCCGCGGCCAGTCCCTCACAGTCAGCTACTCGTGGATAGCTCCTATGTGACCCGCCCCATGTGGAGAACCCCATTCACTCGCTGGTCCATACCGTGGGGTTTTCGCCCCCGCACCCCCACTCGGGGTCAATGTTGGGCCAGTCCCTTCACTTCCATCACTGACCCCCATTAAAAATGGAGAGTCACACCGCGAACTTTTCAGGCCAGGTCAACAGTTTTTACATTGCACCCTTGCGCTGCCCCAACATGTGTCCCATACATGTCATGAGTCAAGATACTCCTCATGACTCTCCTATAACCCCATTACCTAGCTCCTTTTGCAAGGTTTATCCGGAAATGGATTCCCTTGCGTAAGTCCCACACCAACCATTGCTAGTTTTCTCATACCTAGTCATCCTGACCACATGACGTTAAACTATATGGCCCTCTTCCTATCCATATGACATTAAACTATACGGAAACAGTCCAATCAACTTGACTTTGAACTATAGTATTCCCTATGTTCCAAACGTAGGATGCCTCTTTCTCCAAACCAGAGATTCCTTATGATCCAAGAATAAGATGCCTAATGCCATGATCACAGTGGCGTACCGTCAAGAGCATTGGAATCTATTCAAACATTCCATCACTCTGCCTCACACTTTGCATGTCCTTCATTGGGATCTTCATCCACATCCATGTCTGAAGGGACCCCCTAACGGCCCGGTCCCATGCTGCATCGTCTCACCTACCATCTTGGGCCAATGCCTCGGAAGACCTTGTACAACACTTCAAGTTAGGTCCTGTGTTTCGAACACGGTCAGCAGTCGACCCTCATTTGTTTGTCCCCATTTCAGGGTAACGTGATATGGATGTTGTGTTTCGAACATGGTTAGCAGTTATCCTCCATCACCATGCCACCCTCATTGCGTTCCGAATGTCGGTCATGTAATTCACACTTTTCATATCCCTTTGTTCAGACTGATTCCAACGCCCTTGGCGTTATCCCGCTTGTGCACTTGTGCATAGGTGTTGGCCTCCATTATATTCCTCAACCCACCAATGGGTTGGGATGCCCTCATGGCTGGACAGGAGGAAGGAACCATGGGAATCCACCTTAGAGTAATCCCTGACTTTATGGGTCGCCTCTATGCGTAAGCCCCACTCCACTTCCCACGGACACACCTTTCACGACGTGATCGTCTGGTCCCTACTGCCTCTTGTTTCTCACACCAAGCATGACTCACATGGGCTTAGAGTAAGCATCGACCATGACATCCACTCATGGACCTCATAAGAGTGTAATCCCCAATTCATTACTATGGACCACCTCAGAGTGTAAGCCCCTATCCTTTACTATGTGCCTCCTCAGAGGGTAAGCCCCAATCCTTTACTATGGGCCTCCTCAGAGTGTATGCCCCAATCCTTTACTATGGGCCTCCTCAAAGTGTAAGCCCCAATCCATTGCTATGGGACTCCTCAGAGTGTAATCCCCAAGCTAATGCGAACTATGAGGACTTTGATTCCCTACCACAGGGAAACGTAGGAAGCCTCCCTAAGGTTCAAGCCCAATTGCCATCGGACCCCTGGGTCCACATTCACGCCGGATCTCCGACACTCTCATTCTAACTGCGTGGACTTTGATCCCTATCTCCTAGGAAGGGTACATAGGAAGCCTCCCTGAGGTTCAATCCCAAAAACCGGTCGATCCGACTATCTTCACGTCGGTTCACCGTACCACTCCTAGTGCCACCTCAATGAGTCCAGACTCCTCGGGGTCATTAATCCAACGAGGGAAGGTAAACCTCAGGCATAAATGATTCTGAACCCCTGCATCCAAATGACCATTTCCAACCAGGAGTAATCCATGGATACTATACTTGGGTATAAACCAAAGATTCGCAAACATATGAACACTTCTTAAATCTATAAGAGAGTCCAGAAACAGGCAATAATTCCCCCCGGAAGGGTGCGATGAGCCCGACTTCCCATCCTCTCGACCAATGTGATTTCTTAAGCATCGCTATTCAAACCACCCAACAAATGCCTGCCTTCAGAAAGCAGGTCCACATATTACTGGATATGGAACCATTGGGCGTTTTGAGGTGGAAAATAGTGCACCCGATATGAGTGATTAAGCGGAACCCAGCCTTCTCTAATCAACTATTGGGTAGTGCACGTTTCTTACCCACGGCCCTGTCATGCGCCGCGAGACAATGTCTTAAGGATATAAAATGGAATACTCTTTCTTCATTTAGATTGAGATTATTATGTTTTATTTTAGAATTATTATATTTTATTTATGGATAGTTTGATAGATTTTCCATGTTTTCGCATCATGGTTATTATTATCATACTGTCATGGTGTTATAATAGTGCATAGTGAGAATGTGAAATATGATTTACTTTTATTTCATGTTTATTTACTTTATAATGGACCCAATCTACTATTTTCCCATAGGATATGTTTACATATTTGACATAGAACATGCCTATTGTTATAATATGAATCATTTTTATTATTTTATATAGAGAACATTTTGTGGGTTTTTCTTTAGGTTGATTCTTGATGTTTAGGGCTCTTGGGTCTGATTGACCTTTATAAGAAAATTTTCCATATATAATGAAAATATCATTTTGAAACTTGGATCTATTTCCCCTGGCTTCCAGGAACATGATTGGACCCATAGAGCATTGTGGTTATTATATGTTGGGTGGTGACTTGTTTAATCACAAGAGATATGTATGTTGTAGTTTAGTTTTTATTTAATTTTCTTCATCACATCGTCCACTTAGGAATTTTAACACTTTCTACAGATGGAGGGTACTTATATTTTTCAAAGGGGGACATAAGGGCACCAGATGTGGCTTTGAATTTTTCTTTGTAGGGGAGGGAGATTGGGGTAGTTGAGGGATTAATAGTGTGTTTCATTTATGTTTTATTTTATTGTATTTATTCTGTTTATTTTATTTTCCTTTGGCATGGATGTCCAACATATGAATGGTTCATGCCAAAATTTTATATATTTTATGTAGTTGTTTTAATTAATTATTTAAGGGAGAAATCATTCCAAAGTGTTGATTCCCAAATTGGATCTCATGTTAGACTCCAAAATAAAATTTACCCTGAATGATCAAACCGTCAACAAAATTCATGGTTCTAAACCACTACACCAAAAAACCTTTAAAGGGGGTAAAAATAAAAAATACATAGAAAAAAATGAATAATAATCTACTTTTACACTAGTTTTTTTTAGGGAGGGTTGTCATAACAAACAACAAGATATATAGACCCTTATGTGGTCATGTCCCTAAAATCCCACCATGTCCCCCTTTACAAGGGACAAAAAACCCCATTCTTTACTAAGACATTCAATGTTTTATAAAATACACATTTTAAAAAAAACCCATTAAAATTGAGCCTTATTTCATCAAAAACCAAATGGAAATCATTTCACAATTCAAAACTTAGGCCCTCACATGACATGGTTATTTTAAAACCTCTCAAAAAATGATTTCAAAACAAACACCACTTGTTTTAAAAAAACACTATTAAGTATATCATAATAATTAAAGAACTTCTCTTTCTAAAATTGTTTTCAAATCCTTTACCATTTTGAAATACATTCACCTAGGGTGAAACCCCAAACACACTACAAAATTCAATTTATAAATACCTTTTCTCCCTTAATATAACACAATAGCAATAAATTATTTTTTATTAAAGTTAAAAGATAATAAAAAAATCCTTAGGGGGGGGCTATAGTAATGTAGTCCTAGAGCATCTACAATCACAAACTCTACAGTCCCATGGGGGAGAGAACCACAACTATCAAACTCCTTGAATGGAGCCTCCTGAGAAGCCTTTGAAGCAAAAAAAATAGCTACTCAGTTAGTATCCTATATGATTAACTAGTGGGGGATAAACCCTCCACTCTATGAGGGTAGACACCATCTATGTATCACATATATATATATAGAGGCCTCATCTCTTAAATCATATGTGACTAGAAGTTGGATCACTGAAAATGGATCAGTACATCTCTTATTTAAAGCTGAGATAATTTTGTCTATGATGGAATATTACATATAAAAATATGAACCCACGGCCATTCATGATCATATAGAAGAGATAAATCAATAAAATATTGAATGAATACAAAATAGTATGGTTATTTTTTCCGTGCATTCTCCCAATCAATTAAGAAACATGTGCCTTAGGGTTGGTTCTGAGTCGATTAATATGTTATTAGAGACTTTGTGTAAGATATGTTAGCCACCCAAACCAATATATGGTTTCTTTGGTCTATTTACTAAAATCAAAACCCCTTAACATGTATTCCTTATGTATCCCAAAACAATCCTCACAAAACTGAAAACTCTAAAAAATATCCCTAAGAGTCAAACAAATTTGGTAACATTTCAAAATAACCCAACCTACTGAGACCATGCATGGGATAACTATAAGATGAGTGTTCCACACCAAGCTTACCTCTAATAGGCTTGGGGATAGTGAAGATAACCTAGAATAAATATCTCACTAATCAAAAGAATTATCCTATAAATATTTATACAACCAAAAATGTATTGTACAGGGTATATAATAATGAATTCCCAATTATACATAAATCAACAGTAGTAAAATGTAAATGAGACAAAAAATATTTCAATAATGTAATAGATACCTCATACTATAGAACATGTAAAATCCTAATAGCCAATGATGAATACAAACATCAAAACAAAGAAAAAATAAAATTCACAACATTCTAATAAAGACATGAACACCACTGGAAATTAACACCTCTAATCATTTCTTTGCATGACCTCCATATACTATAAGAGAACCACCAAACTATGAAGGAGATATAAAGGGGTTATGAAGGGGATGCAGAGGGCTGTGAAGGGGGTTGCAGATGGGCTTTAAGGGGGATACAGGGGGGTTGTGAGGCTGTGAAGGGGCTATAGGGGGATATAAAGGGTCTGTAGGGGGGATATGAAGGGGGTGTAGGGTGGTATGAATGGGGTTGTGAATGGGTCTTATAGGGGGATGTGAGGGGGTTACAGGGGGGCTGTGAGGGGGCTGTAGGAGAACTATGGAGGGGGATGTGAAACGAGATGCAGGGACTGTGAAGGGGCTGCAGGGTGGGATGTGGAGGGGGTTGGGAAGGTGTTTTAGGGGGGTAGAGGGGGCTGTGAAGAGGTAATGGGACCTATAACCACGGTTTGAAGAACCGTGGGCACATTTTCTATGTTTTTTTAAGTTATACAACAATACCCAAAGTTCTACAAACCATGGGTATAGATGTATACCCACAATTTAAATAAAACCATGAGTATAGCCTAATTTCAAGGACTTATACCAACAATTTGTTAAAAACTGTGGGTATAGGTCTATAGCGAAACCTCGGTAGCCCAAAGTTTATGAAACCATATGAATATCCAATACCCAGTGTTTCAAACTATGGGTATATGTTAGTTTTCTAGTAGTGTGACCTGGAGATGGATGATCCTTGGGCACTGGAACATCGATCTTCACATGCTCCACCAGTGTGTCAGTGGGAGGAGGTATCCACTACATGTCATACTATGCTCCTGATACTTCTCCCACTAGGGTAGAATAAGAAACTACCATCATAGTAGCAGGGAACCAAGGTTGCGATGGATATGGACCCCAAGATAGAGAGAACCATGGATATCTTGTCAAGAAATACATATCCCATGTTGCTTGATGCACATCCACAATCGGCTGAGGCTAGATGGCTAGATGGTTGAAATCAACATATAGAATAGGTGAGGGCTCACACGAAGGATAACATGGTCTACATCATCATCGTCGGGGCTCCATGACATCAGCAACTATTGGAGGAAGTTCCTTAGTAGGAACCTCCACTCCTGGGGTAGGAACCTTCACTCTCTGGGCTAGACTCTCAAATATTATCTTGTGAATCTTATGATAAGATGACCCTAGATTCAATGTTATAGCATGGACCGTTGCTCGGATAAAGACCCAGTCCTCCTCTATATCACTCATGCGAATAATATTCTCTGAGTGAGTATATTGTAAAGAGAATCAAAATGAATTAGAAAATAGTTCAATAAAAAAACTAATGGAAATTTCTTAACTTACTATATTATGAAGATCTTTTCCATTTTGGGTAAGATACATTATAGAATTCAGTCTATACCATGACTCATAATCAAACTTCTCTAAAAGATAGAATCACATTGTAGGTACACCCTAGATACAAATCTCTACACATCTTCCCGGGAGGTGGAGATAGTCAGCATGTACTTGGTGTGAGTCATCATCCTACCTCTATGTCAACTTCACATGATGGAGTTGCTCTACCTGTCTCGACTGTAATGGAATCAGATGAACATGGCCAAACTATCACATGACTCTATTAGGATGCTTCCACTAAATAATATGGAAGTGGATGGGAGGCACTACAGCCATATCATCATATAGTCTAGTAGTGAAATATGCTGGAAACTAGTCCATTATAGCCTAGTATACCATCCATGTTACCTAAAATGACATGTGACCTTTGTCAAAAAATATCCTTACTAAAAACCAAAATTGATGCTATATTAAATTTATTAAATAGTGGTATGTTTTATATAATTACCTGGTCAAGTAGTAGACTATCCAACTTGAGGTGGTATGCACCCAAATGGTATGTCGGAACCATGATGAAAATGTGTCTATAACTCCACATGTGAAATACTACATTGAAGGTGATAAATAATAAGAAATTAAATTAAATAACTCTTCCTAGTATTATAAACCAATAGAGATGAGTGATAATAACATTTTCTATGTGGAGCATCATCAAGCACCTCTGCCGGAAGCAGTGGACTAGCAAGCACATGGTATAATGGAGGGATGAACTCTCATTCCCAAGTCTAAAGAAGGATGATGAATCACTCAAGATATGTATGTTCTATGTTCCATATCATGTATAATGATCTTTATGTTTATTCCAAGCTGGCCGATCCCAAGATGTACATCCCAGCTCGATAACTATATAATCATTATGCTACCCAAATTTTAGAATATTTTCTTATATCCTAAAAGATGACACTAATTATTACTTAACCATTAGTTAGTCATTAGTTCTTTATTAGTTAACCATTAGTTTATCATTATATAATAATTTATTAAACATTAGTTAAACATTGGGTAATCATTCCTTAATCATTATTTAATCATCCCTTAATCAACCTTTAATCACCCCTTAATCATTCTTTAATCATTACTTAATAAATAGTTAATCATTGCTTCTTTATTCATTCCTTAATCAATATTTAATCATCACATAATCATAATTTAATCATAATTTAATCAATACTTAATCAACCTTTAATCATTACATAATCATAACTTAATCATAATTTAATCTATACTTAATCATTAATAATAATAAATATTATTTAAAACTATATATAACTAACTAAAAAATTAATAAATAACCTATTTTAAACTAACTAAAAATAATTCAACTAAATAAATAAATAAATTTAAATTAAATAAGAAAAAATACATATAAAATATTCTTTGCAAAAAATTAATACTTTTTTAGGCCATCAGACCCACCATGCACAAATAGATTTTTTCTAGAGAGGGAGACTTAAATTTAGAGAGAAGGGATAATTTAGAAATGAGATTTATGGGGGTAGATTTTGAAGTGAGGAGGATGGGGGATATAATTTTATAGGGCATTAATTGAAAGGCGGTTGGGGGGTGTCATTCGCTTGTATTTTAGGTGAAAGGTGTGCCCCCTCGAGCTGCTTTTCGCTTTCTCTTTAGGAAAAATCCCCCTCGACCACCTTTTCCATGTCACCAATTCAAGGCTATGTGGAGGGGATGGGAAAGATACCCCTAGCCACAATTCATGCATAATTTAAAAAAAAATATCCTACACACATTTTAAAAAAATAAAAAAAAACTCTTAGTGTTATAGAGACCTTGTATAGAGATGCATATTTATACACCTACACCAGATTGAATTCAGACAGTAGTTATTAATTGGAATTATTAATTATCCACTGTCTTTTTGTGAACATATAATTAACTTTTTGATATTTTAATTATTTACTGGACCGATTAATGATTTTAATATTCTGTAAAAAAAATAAATAAAAAATATCCAATTAAATCCCACTGTAAAACACATTTATTAGTTACTTTTTTTATCATAGTTTATTCTGTTAGAGAAACTTTATCTTTTTGAAGTAACTCTCTAGGTTCCATTAATTTATTATTATATTTTATTTGTATGGTTAATAAAGTAAAGTATTTAAGAAATAAATAAATAAAATAATGAACATAAAAATAAATTATTAGGGATGAAGGAACATCTACAAATAATTAAATCAATAATAAAGGAACCTACTCAAATTATTGACATTGGCTCGCCCACTGCAATGCATAATTTTCATGTATTTAATTTTTTTGGTGACACCTCACCTGACATGATCTGGGTGATCTCACTTAGAAAACCCCAAACAGTACTAGTACTCATGCAATATTCAATGCTAAAAAAACATTGATAAATGAGAGACTATAATCAACACTAACAAAAAAACTTGATAAAGGTATCAGTGCTAAAAAACACTGATAAAATGATACCCTTGTGTACATGTGTGACTATGTATTTATTTAATATTATTTATTCATTTTTAATATCTCTCCATTTTTAGTATTTTCTATAATTTATTCATTTTAAATATTTACTAATTTTTAATATATATTCATTTAATATTTTTGTAATATATTCAATCTTGATAGTTATTTTTAAATTTTTAAATATTTATAAAATTAATTAAATAATAACATTTTTAATAATTATTAAAAATTCCAAATGTTAATTATTAATTTTATTTTCTATATACAATCAATATAGTGCATGCATTAATTATTAACAATAATATTGGTATTTATTCATTCATTTTTATTCATTTTTTATGTGTTTTCAATTCATGTAATTGATGTTATGAATTAAATTTTTTAAAATATTTTTGTAATTTATTTAAATTTATTTATTCATTTTTAATACTATTTCATTACACTGTATTTTTCGTGTTTCATATTTAATAATTTGTATCATTTTTCAAATTTATTCATTTTTTTAATTTTATACATTTTTATTTTCAAAGTTTTTAATATCATCAATATATTTGTAATTTATATGATTAATATTTATTCATTTTTATTTATTAAGTTTTTATATTTTTAATATGTTTAAATCTATATAATTGGTTCCTATAATACTATCTCTAAACCATGCCATTTTGGAGTGAGATTCAATATCAACACACAACATCCCTAAAACCATTCTTGTAATTAATTATGTTATTATATTAAATTAATTTTTTAATATATGAAAAGTAAATATTATTTAACTAATTTTTCATATTTTTTACTTAATTAATCAAATCATGTATACATATTTATTTTAATTTATCCATTCTGAATATATGTATGTGTATTTAATTTAATTTGATTCAATTTAATTATTAATATTTTTTATAGTAAATATAATTCATTTTTAACAATTTTGTTATTTATATAATTAATATTATCTATTTATTCATTTTTATTAATTTTTTATGTGTATCTAATTCCAAAATTAATGTTACGAATTCAAATTTTTAATATTTTTCTAATTTATTCACTTTAACTTATTCATTTTTAATATTTTTCATTTAATATTATTTATTCACTTATAATATTTATTAATTTTTAATATTTTAGAAATTTATTTATTTTTTAATATTTATTTATACATGATTATTTATTGAGTTTTAATATTCTTAATATGTTTTTATTTTATATGATTAATATTTATTCAATTTCATTTCTTAGGCTATAATGTTTTAAAATGTTTGAAATTTATGCAGTCAAGGTGGAGGATGAGTTGTCCACCTCCTTATGTATTGCATCACATGCAGGGGTTTGATCCTCCATTGAACCTTAATTTGGGTTATGACTTCCCAGTGATGTATAGGTGACGGCGGGATGGGGGCTCATTTTAAATCTCCCAACGGTGTATACGTAAGGTGCACAAAGGGATGGAGACTTTCATCGAGCGAATTGGAGGATCAGTGGGTTACGGGATTGGCAGTCCAAATGATAACAGAGAGCATCAGTTGACCACTGATGGTAGAATTATGGAGCAATGGCATGATGGAAACGTCAGTTGGTGGTGGTGTTGAAGACAAGCAATGACCGGCCAGGTGGATGGGTGTTCATGTGTGAACTGTAAAGGTTGGCGTCGATGGTCCTACTAGATGTCAAGTAGACCATGCAGACTAAGCGGTTGTGCAAGATGGAACTTATGCCTTCAGGTCATAATGTCATGGGATTTATTACCCATTGGGCTTACGATCCATGTAATGAGATCTCTCTACCCATATTAATGAGAGGGGTTTGTTTGGTTTAATAAAAATGGGGGGGGGGGGTCCCCACCTTTATTAAAAAATGTTTGAAATTTATATAATTTATTAATTTAAATACATTTTTTAATATTTTCTTCATTTTTTACATGATTACAATTAATGAAATTAATCAAATGAATTATACATAATTATTTATTAAGTTTTAATATTCTTAATATGTTTTTAATTTATATGATTAATATTCATTCAATTTTATTTATTAAGTTGTAATATTTTTAAAATGTCTCGAATCTATATAATTTATTTATTTAAATGAATTTTTTTAATATTTTCTTCATTTTTTGTACGTATTTACAATTCATGTAATTTATTTTATGAATTTATTTTTTTTGTGCGGGTTTACTATGTTTTAATATTTTCAACATGTATTCATATATATTTTAATATATATTCGTTTTTTATTTTTTTAATAATTTATATAATTAATAAAACGTATACTTTTTAAATATTTATAAAGTCTATTCATTTTTAATTATTCAATTTCACTCATTCTTAACATTCATGCATTTAAGATTATATATTTATCAATAATGTTAATTATTTTAACTTTTTTTATAATTAATCCATTTTTAATATATATTCATTTAATATTTATTTTATTTTATTTTAAACAGTTTCTATCAACGCTTTCCAAAAAGTGCTGATAAAAAAACATTTTTTCAGTACTAAAATACAAAGCACTGATAAAACCTATATTAATCAACACTAAAATTATAATGTTAATAAATATAGGGGTAAAAACCCTGAAAACACCGTATTGAGCTAGAATTGGTCAGGAACTGGTGCATGACAATGAGCCTTGCTGCACACCTGGTTTGACACTCATGGGGGAAACGCTTTATATGATCCAAATTTTATTTATAAACTACTAAACATACATTTTTGAAGATTAAAAATTGAACTAAGAAACATTAGTGTCATATTTTAGGATATAATAAGTCATTCTAAAATTTTGGTAAAGTAAATATTGTGTGGTCAACACAAAATGATTATTCCTCATTGTCTATATTATTTACACTATCATAATCTTGATCAAAAAACATTTTTCATATACAGAATTATGTTTTCCTGTGTCGAATACTATGAGGAGGTTATTCGAACTGAGAAAGGTTCTTCTTATAGTACACAACCAACAATAATGGTTAGGACATCTGATTTTGTAACCCTAAGATAAATTTAGTAAAGAATCTATGGTCATTTAAATATGGGAACTGATCAGTATATCCTATATATCAGCTATTGAAATTTGTAATTCCCAACTATATTATTTCATCTAGCTTTTCCATTGGGTGCTGATGAGGACTAGGTCCAAGCAACAACTTTATTTTTCCAATATTAAAATGGTTCCATGAGGGAGTTTTATGTTTATGTTTCTAGTGTACAACATCAACATCCAATTATACAAATACATGGTAATAGAAGAGTGGTTTAAGAAGGTCAATCCCAAGAAAATGAGGCTATTCCCAGGGCCAACAGTTTATTTTTAGTTTTCATTGTAGCATTTTGTGTCGCATTTGTAGTTGTTACAAAATAAAAAATATATATTTTGATGTTGAAGTTTCTAATGATAGATAAGACATAGAAAATGGTGTTAATGAGGAGGAGGATGCAAAGTGTGGGAAGAAGTTTCTTGATATGTAGTAGTTCTATAGCAGCCTTGACACACAATAAATTATCCACCACTCTTCACATCTTGGTTGGAAGCAATGACATATTTTCTTAAATTTGAATGGAATGTTATCACACTTGAAGATGTGTTTCCTAGAGTTGTAGAGGATGGATTTAGTGAGATGGAAAAAACTTTATATGTTGAAAGAAATTTTCCATGTAATGATGCAATGAAAAACATACTGAATATATTTCATATTAAGAGACACTATATATATTTTGTCCAGGATTCAAACTGTAAAAAATAAATCATATGGTGTGAAAAAAATAGGGATTATTGTATATTCTTATTAAGATAAATTCCTTACAATGCATTTGAAATTTGGAGAATTTCTAAGATTGAGGAAAATCGTACTTCCATTCAGAAAAACCTCACACAAGATCATACTTCATTGAATACTGAATTTTTGTCATCTATTATTGTTGAGATGATTAGGAGCTTCCAATATTTTCATGTATCCCTTGTTCAAAAGAGGATACAAAAATGATTTCCAATAATATGGATTGGATAGAGAAACAAAAGGAAATTGTTAAGGTCTATGGTGATTGAGATGAATTGTATTGGGTGTTGCTACAATTTCTATACATATTGATATACAATGACCAAGTTGTCTTAAATGTTCATAAAAATGCACATGTGTCTCTAGATAACTCACTTGATCCATATCATGTCAAATTTCATCAGTTTTTCTAGGCATTCCTTCCTTGAATTTCCACATTTTGTTTCTAAAAATAGTTCCAAAAAATTAACGGTATGTTTCTACATGGAAAATACATGGGTGTATTATTTATTGTGGAAACCTAATATGGAAAACGTTCATCTCTATAACCTATATTTTCCATTGTGGATATGGAAAATTATAAATCATGGAGTTGGTTACTATCATGTATTATTAACATTTAACCCAAATTTGGGGTGTCTATTTGATATTTTATCATCATCTAACAATAAATTATGCAACCAATACAGTTCCTATTACATGGAGGCCACCAAATTCAAATATTTAGTACTACATCATAAACATTGCTAGAAAAATGTGAAGAACATTCCATGACAAACCTATGAAGAAAGAAATCATGAGGCTTAATATACAATCTCTTTCTTATTTTTTACTATTTCGACATAATGTAAAAATTAATTTATTTGAAATATGATCACATTCATGTTGCATATGAGTTGAATCAATGAAGGTTTGAACAATGATTAGAATAAATCCACAGGTCTAATCATGTAGTGTATGATTATATGATGTGGATTCTAAAAAAATGGACATTGTCTTATGATGGGGGGAAGAGGTACAGATACATGACCAGAAAAATTTTGGAGTGAATCATTGGTGTCTTTAAGTGGCTTCACAAGTTGCCTATAACATTCCTAATTCAGTAGACATTTTATCATTATGTCAAGCACTTTTTTGAAATATAAAAATAGACTGAGGATGGGGTTCAGCATGGGAAAAGGTACAGATGACACTTTCAATGAGAGATTGAAAAGAAAATCGAAGAAGTGTCTTCTTATCGAGTGTTCTTTTTCCACTGAGAAGACTCTTGATTTGAAGTGCAAGATTGTCTAGGCCCCATCATAGGTACCAGTGGTAGATTTTTCATGGTATTAATAGAAGTGATACATTGTCAATGTGGAAACTTTAAGGCATTGTAGTTTCCATGCGCACACACCATTATAGCATGTTCATATATGAACATATCAAGGGAATTATATGTTGATCCAGTGTACTATCTTGACACCATTGCTAACTGCTATGTTGCACCATGAACACCTATTAGAGAGTTCTAATATTTCTCAATGCCTAAAGACCATCCAATATTGATACCTGACATCAACAGGTTTCACAGTGAGGGAGACCAAAATCCAATAGGATATGAAATGAGATGGGTTGTCCTCAAGAACAAGGGATATGTTTGATATGTATCATATGTCATCGGAAAGGTCATAACAGGAAATGATGACCTAACATTACTGGATCAAGTTCAATATCATCTAAAATAAAGAATTTCATCTAATGTGAACTTCTAATATTATCAATTACATGGTGTTAATATAAAATCCATCATTTTTTAGAATTATTTGACAGTTATGAATAATTTTACTAACAAATAATAAATAGTTGATAAATTATACATCCATTTGAATAAATCAAAAACAAGATAAATATTCCTAAATGTTACATCATTTTAATAAATAAAAGTTTATTCTACATAATGACCTCCCATTTACAAAGATTTTTTACATGATTAAACCATTTTGAAAATCATACTTTGGTTCTCATAATAAGCCTTTCATATTCACATTATAAGGAATAGGATAAGTACATGTGAGATGATGTAAAAGCATAATAACATTATCCATAGATACACCATAAAGCAATCATGTGAGGAAATATCCCTAAAATATACCATCATGTGAGAAATCATACATAAATGACAAATCACACCATTTGGGATGAAAATTATTGGTATACATGATAAACACAAAATAAATCCTCAATCCATAAGGTATATCCAACTGATATAACTTATATGTGCACATTATAAGGAATATAACAAGTACATGTGAGATAACATGAAATCATAATCAAACTATACATGGATACACCATAAAGAAAGCATGTGATCAAATAACCATGAAATATAACATTGTGATAAATCATACATAAATGAAAAAGCACACCATTTGGGATCAAAATTGTTATTATACGTGATAAATAATAAAGAAATCCGCAATCCATAATGTAGATCCAACTGATATAACCTATGTGTGCACAATACAAGTAAATTGACAAGTACATGTGAGATAACATAAAATCATAATCAAACTATCCATGGATACACCATAAAGAAAACATGTGATAAAATAACCATGAAATATAAAATCATTTGAGAAATTATACATAAATGAAAAACCCCTCGCTCACACCTTGGTTAACCCATGTGCTACTCCATGCCAATACATCACATGCAAGTGACCATATCAATCAATCCATAAAAAATCTATTTCATAAATCAAAAATGAACAATTTAAAAAAAACACACTTTTCAAGGTAAAACAATATCTAAATCCACTTTAGAAATATGCTTTGAGAAACAAGAGGAAATGTCATTTTCTTTTGGTAATAAAAAATTCATAAAATAATTGGAATAGACATGTTATATCTTACATTCTACCAATCATAACTATGGGTCAGAGTAGATTACTCAAGAGGGGGGGGGGGTTGAGTATTTATAAAAATTTCGATTAAAAATTATTCTTTAAAAAAATATCCCCCAAAGAAAATATAATCAAAGTTAGTTTGTAGTGAATTTACAAGAGTCCTGAATGTTCAATTAATTTCTCAGAAGATTGATTTGTTCTCAGCTTTACCAATCTAAATATTATTCAAGCTTTGGAAACTAATCTACTAATTCATAATAGATATAAAAACTTTCCAAACTAACTATCAAAGTACAATTTAGTTTTATTTGAAATGAAATAAACATAGATAATATTAAACTAAAAGGAAAATAAACAGTAGATAAAAACAAGAGGTTCAGTCTCAAGCTGAGACTTAGTCCTCTCCACTTGGTGATCACCCATCACAAAGTAGTTTATATTAAAAAAAATTTGATCAACACCCTCATCTGGGGTTCACAACAACACAGAAGGCTATCTAGGTCACACTTGACCTCTACCACATCTATTCATGGGAAAAGAAACAAACAGATCACACTTGATCTCTTCCACTATTCTACGTGGGATACAATACTAAAAAGAGAGTGAGTGTGAGGATATTCAGTATCCTCCACTTATGCATAGGAGAGAGAGTGTGTGAAACAGACAGATGCACACACTGCTTGAAAAAGTAAACACAAGACCACAACAGAGTTATACACAAAGAATAGAGTTTATAAATCTCTATGTGTTATGCAGTGAATCCCTAGACTAGATTGAAGTATAGAAAATGATATTCGAGTCCTCTTCTGTAAAGTGGCTTCTGAATAGAGTGTCATAGCCTATGTACTCTAGCTTCCAGGTGTGAAAAGTTCAGCTCTTCGATGGTAGGATGTTCAGAGAAATTTAGCTGGTTATTGCTTGTAATATTGAACTCCTTGTGTACTGAAGCTTCGAGTTCTTGGAATTTTGAACAAATCCTTTTGAGTTATTTTTTTCACTATTTATCACATTATCCTAATATGTATCTATATATTTTTAAGGTTTATCTTGTAATCCTTTTATACTTCAAGGTCCAGCAGGCATGAAGATCTCCTCATGTGCATGTACCTCATACTGTCTATGGATAGTCTTACAGAAAACATTAAATAATGTTAGAAAAATTAATTTGTCTAAATATGACCTTTAGAAATAAATTTGAATTAATAAATTTTAAATGGTTTTTTATGACTATCGGTGAGTCATAAGTATCGGTGAATCATTTGCATTGGTCTGTCATCATCGGTATGTCATCATTGTTCTGTCAGCATCTGTCTATCTGCATTGGTCTGTCAGTATCGGTATATCAGCATCAGTGACTCTGAGTAATGGTGAGTCAGTTGTACTATTAGTGTGTCGCCCTTTGGGGATTCATTCATCGGTGACTCATCAATCAGAGAGTTGGTCATCAGTTTTTCATCCATTGGGGAGTCGATCATCGGTGAGTCATCCATCGGTGAGTCGATCATAGATGTGTCTTCCATCGGTGAGTCTATCATCGGTGTGTCATCCATAAGTGATTCAATCATCGGTGTGTCGTACATTGGTGAGTCGATCATCTTTGTTTCATCCATCAATTATTCGATCATCGATGTGTCGTTTTGCACTAACGGTGCCAGGGACTCTGAGAAACTTATGAAGTGTCTGTATTATACAGAGTAATACTAGATTAAGTGACATCCAAACATACATTTAAATAGGAACTTGAAATTATATTGAATCATAAATATAGTTTATTGACTTATTGAAATGTATTGTACAATTTGTAATAATTGATTTACTTAGAGATAATATAACATGTATAGTGATATTATTTGTGATTATGAAAACTACTATATCCTAGAAGGTCCAAAAATAATAATATGTTACCCATAATGTTATATTTATATTCTACACATAAGATAATTTTAGTTTTATATATAGATATATAGGATACTACTCTACTCATTTCATAGTATAGGCATGTTTCATACGATGTGCTAGCGGTTCGTGAGGTTTGACAGACTATGGTGTATAGAGCCCACCATTATCATCGCATTCCACCTCCAGCTACCATTATACCATACCAACATCACACTGGATTCTATGTCGTTGTTGCATCTAATTTTACATTCCTTGATCATCACCTCCTTGTTTCCCTCACCAAGATATGGAGACTTGAGACACACACATTCCACTTTCCCAAGGGAGAGGTGACAATCACCCTTAAGGATGTGTCAGTTCTTATCCATCTCCATATCCAAAGGGATGTAGTTATAGGAAACACCTAAGGAGACTGGCCTGATATTTTATAATGATTGCTAGGCCTCTAAATTGTGGGGGATGATGATGCTACAGATGGAGGGTCGATATATATGACATGGATTGAGATTCACTTTGCATAGCTACTTGATAATGCTGATGAGCATACTGTCATGCGTTATGCCCATGCATATATCTTGCAGCTCATTGGTGGGACACTATGCACTGATCGCTCAGGTATGTGTGTGCACATGATGTATGTGGGGATACTAGAGGATTTTGATATGGTCGGGAGGTATATCTAGGGATCTGTGTGCCTAACAAACACTTACAGAACATTGCGCATGACATGCCGATCAGATCACACTGATCTTAAGGGATGTTCCATACTTATTCAGATGTGGAAATAAGAGAACATAACCCTACTCTATCTCCTATTTTTTTTGGTCAGGAACTTCATAGATATGTGTTGCATGATTCTCCTTGTGGGCGCTAGTATGATCACTCATCTTTATTATTTTCTGATACAACTATGTGTTATTTAATTTAATTTCTTATTATTTATAAATCTCTAGGTTGTACGTTACAGGTGGATTTAGGAACACCACATTTTCAAGATGTTGAGGCACAACTTGGGTGCATATAATCTCATCTTGGATAATATAGTACCCATAGATGTAAGTATATACAATATTTCCTTGACTAATAAATTTCATAATATTATATTTTTTATTTTTAGCAAAAAAAATCCTTTACAAATATCACATGTCATTTTATATTGCATGGATTCCATACTGGGCTATATTATACCATATTCCCACATATTATATTTATGGGTTTCATGATTCCATGATTGTAGTTCCACTCAATCACTATAACATTATTGAGTGGAACTAGCCTAATAGAGTCATGCACCATTTGGGATTTATTTACTGTATTCCCGTTCCACCTAGAAATTCAATAACGCTTCATTCTGTGTAGTTGATAGGGATATGGGATGTCAAATGGTGGTGGAAACATGCAAAGTATGTGGACATATAGGATAGAATATCATTGTTTCATATCAATGGTATGTGTATGATGTGACTCCCACTATTAGAGAAACTTGAGTATGAGCCATGGTATAGACTGAAGTCTATATTGTATCTTACTCCACATGGCAGAGGGCTTTAGGATCTAATAAGTTAATAAATTTCCATAAGTTTATTTACTGTACTTTTTTATAATTAATTTTGAATTTCGTTAAAGAAAACTCAACTATAGTATATTATCTGCATGTATTATCCATAGAAGGGGGAATTTTTTAGCTAGGAAACATACCATGCTGCAGTGCAAGGGATGATGTCAGTATATAATGTTCTACACTACAGTATCATTCGTTTTCTACCTTAGGGAGATGTTGTTCTTGCCCAAGGAGAGAAGGTTACTACTTAGGATCCTCCTACAATAGCTGTTGATGTTGAGGAGACACAATGGTGACAACATAGATCATGTCATGATGCATGTGAGGCTTCACCTATTCCATAGGTAGAGACTGCACCTCTAGCAGCCCAGCCTTAGTCGATTGGGTATTTGAATCATGAGGCATGAGATCCATTTATGTTTTTAGGATATCCATATTTTTTTCATGTACATATGATCTGGGCTTATATCTGGGGTCATTTCCCATTCCTACACCTTTTGTGTTCAAGCCTTCACGGGTTTTATGGTTCCCCCAACAGTTGATGGAAGGTCTATTCACTTATGCCATGGGAGAAGGATTCAGTGCACCTGATGACATCTAAATTTATCCTCCTCCTGATGAGTTGCAGGAAGAGTATTGGATATTTGAGGTTCCAGCATATGAGGAAGATCCTCTCCATGTCATTATACTCCACCCTAGTATAGAGGTCATCGATCTTGATTCGGGTATCCAATTCACAAACCAAAATGTGGGACAAGATCTCATCATAGATAGTGATTATACTCGTTCATTTATAAGTGTTCTATTGACTTAAAGAATTTGAAATAATAATGTATTTTATTCTTTATATGATTGTCTGTCTATTAAATTGATGAAATTATTTTCAGTATCAACTATTTTGTACATGTTTACTCATTATTTCAATATTTATTTATATTTTACTTACAATATATATTTTTTAATCTTCCAAAGTCGATTAATTGAAATAGGAAAATGTATAAAATTTAACTTAAGTGATTTTAAGAGAATAAAAAATAAAAAATATAAAAACAATCTAATTAAAATTTAAAACACAACCTAAACATCTAATAATTTGTTGAAAATAAAAAAATCCTAAATATGATAAAAAGGCTAATTTACATGACACAAACATTATTGATTAAAAACGTAATATTTACACATTAAAAAATAAATGCACATAAAACGTCATATAATTAAAATCTAAATGAAATTTAGAAAATTGACTAAACATATAAAAAATAATTGAAAATTAAAGGAATATAAAAAAATTATAAATACAAATATAATGTTTTAAAATAACAATATATTGGTCCACTAAAAAAACATTAAATTAATTGTGTTAATGATGTTATTTTCTATAAGTTTTATATATTCAGTAAGTGTCAAATTTCATTTATATTGTATTTTTACTTTATTTTTTAAATACTTTCAATGGCGGCTACTTGAAATTTTATTGTGATTCATATAGGTGAAATGTAAAGCATATAAATTATAAAATTTAAATACAATTTAAATTAAACTTGACAAACTGACTCAACATATAAAACATATTTGAAAATAAAAAAAACATAAATATAATAAAGAATATTAATTTACATGTCAAAAAATTTATTACTTGAAAACATAACATTTTCACTTTCAAATATTTATTAATGAACGTAATTCCTTATTAATTATTGTATTATTAACTTTGTTACTATGAAGTATTATTAATTATGTTATTTTATTTAAATTTTATTAATTACATTATGAATATATATTAATTATAACATTAAATAAATAAAATAAATAAAATAATAAATCTTAATAATGTTTTAAATAATATAATTATTAATATAACTAATTAATTTGTCAATAATATATTTTTAAAATAAATCTTAATTATATTAGTAATCTAAAAAAATTATTTACTAATAATAATGGTATTATTAATAGATTATATATATATATATGTATCTAAAAAATAAAATAAAAAATTTATATATATTAAATATATAATAATATATATTTTAAATTTTTCAATTGTTTTTTAAAAAATTTGACAAATGCGGCATTAGCCTTTCCAGCTTTGGTTTAGAACCTAAAGAAGACATGGTGCCTTTATGGAATTTTCTACCCTTGGATTATTTAAATAAATATTTTTTTAAATGTATAAAATAAATATTCATCGTACTTTATTATGGATTCCATATTCAAAGACAAAAATATCCAACATACACACTTTTTAATCCTCAAA
Source organism: Viscum album (assembly GCA_963277665.1). Taxonomy (NCBI): domain Eukaryota; kingdom Viridiplantae; phylum Streptophyta; class Magnoliopsida; order Santalales; family Viscaceae; genus Viscum; species Viscum album. Next base: position 821,996,790 of record OY728166.1, read on the forward strand.
ATATTATATCATCGCATCACTAGCCATGAACATCATTGGAAAAATAATCACACTGTGTAGTTTTTTGAAGCCAAATTTTGTGGATGGGATTATTTTGGACCCATTCTGAGAAGGCCTTGAGGGTCTCATCAGCGCAGTAATGTTTGTTAGAATCCAAAATTAATGAAGTGAGGCCTTACGGGTCAAGGTTGCTGGATGAAGGTAACTTGTCCCACATTGGATACCGGAATGGTATTGGCACACAAGCTATGACCACCTAAATTTCTAGGATTTGTGCAAGCTCACTCAACATGACATGTTGTGAGGGATTTTGTGGATTGATCAGGTGGATCAATTCTGCAACGGATGCCTCACTGGGAAGCAGTGATGATGTCTTTCCCCGAACAAGTGAATCATCGTGTAGAACAAGTCCTTAACCTTGTCCATGGTGACCTCTTTGTGTCAGTCATGATAATGATGCCAAGCAGGAACTGCTAATTTCGGCTACTCATGGATGACATGAGCCTCTACATGTGGCTCAATATTCTCGAAAGCATGGACCAAGCTCCAGAATCAATCCAATGCTTTCAAGCCATAGTGGAGGTGGATACAGGGCACAAGATGAAGGTCCTCTACACCGACCGCATTGAAAATTTTACTTCAGTGGAATTCAGAAAATACTGAACCAAGCATGGCATATAATGACATCTAATTTCCCCCTATTCACAACAGTGTGATGGGTTCATTGAACAACACAACCACACTATGGTGTCCATGTCTTAAAGCATGTTTAAGGCTAAGGGTATTCTCGGGATGTTCTAGGGTGAGTCTATCTCCACCACCATATTCATCCTTACCTGAGCACCAAAACACATCCTTGATAGGATGACACCGTATGAGGCCTGACATGGAAAAAGACCGATGGTGCACTTTCTTCACACATTTATTAGCATCACGCATCTCAATAATGTGAAGTCTCACTTGAAGAAGATGGATGATTGGAGTATAGTGATGATCTTCGTTGAGTATGAGTTCAGGACTAAGGAATACCAAGTGTTTGACCCCATAAAAAAGTGTGTGCATATAACATGTGATATTGTCTTAAATGAGGTGGAGTAGTGAGATTGGAGTGCTCATGATAAACAAGGTGTGTTGAGTAGTGAGGATCCATTCACCGTAAAACACACAAAGGAATGCATACCAAGGAATGTGGAGGTTGAAAACACTATTGGAGACCAAATCTCATCACTCAAACCCAACAAAACACATTCATCATATACTGCAACACCAGACATGGTCAAATTGATTCTTACGCCAATGGCCACAGTGGATTTCACTTTCCCACCATCCAACGTAGAGGAATCACTTGATGTCGATCATGGAAGTACTCCGCTTTGATTTTGCACTATCAACAACATTATCGGTCAGACAACACCACCTGGGTTTGCACGATGTGAGATCAACCCTAGTGATTTACACTTCATTACAACCAATGATCCAAGCCCACTCACATGCATGTCACATTCATTATAGAGAATCTGGTGACAAGCAAGGAGATGGTTTCAAGGGATGAATAGTAGCTTTCAGACATTCTCACGAATTCAATTAGGTGCATCAGGTTCAGGAGTTGTGCACGAATATTTTCATCATTGAGATCTAGTGAATGAAATGGAAATTATGGGGTGATTGTTGACTAATTTCATTTATTGTAATTTAATCCCACCATTTATTTTCCCTCCCCCTTATTGTTTTCCCCTTATTCATGGGATAATGTGGTTTGGCCTCATTAATTATACCCCATGGGTTTAATTATGTTGTAAATACATCTTGATTTTATGTGTTTATATAAAGTAATGGAAACCGCTCTATAAAAGAATCCCAATTTGGTGGTGTGAAAACATCCTTTGTGTTCAAGCATTTTTCTTCATCCTTCTATGTTTTTTTCTTGTGTTTTCATGGATATGAATTGGGAATTTTCAATAATTGGTATCAGATCCAGGTAGGAAATCCTCTAATTGTAGTTAAATTACTAGGGAAGAGATTGTTAGAATCCCAAATGAACGCAGTGTATCCCTATAGGTCAAGGTTTCTAGGTGCAGGGATTCTGTCCCACAACGGAGACTGGAGGGTGTTGGTAATTATATATAAGCTTCGTCCATCCCCCCAACTATCACAAGGGCTTTTTAGAAGTGGGTTGGCAGTGATCCACCCTGGTGGGTAGTGAGCCCTTCCAAAGAACAAACCCATGAGGTAGTGAACCAATGAAGATAATATTATGATGTATGGACCTGCAACCTCGATGTAAGCCCTACAATATTTCAGGATGAATTCATTCAGTTGTGGCCAAGTAAAGTTTGGGTAACATCGACTATTTCTAGTATATTCCACCAGTTTATACAGAAATGCCATCGCAATATTCTCGTGGGGGTTTAGTAAGAACATCAGTGTTCTTCACGGCCTAGCGATGTTCACCACCCCTTGATGCATCAAATCTTATACATCCCATTGGAAAGTGCCTAAAAGGTGTCTTCGATGTTGATGATGAAGGTGTGCGGGATGGGAGGATGCGGTGTGAGGTGGAATCCACCAGCACTTTCAGGCCTCCGACCATATCCTAGTGCAGGAGGGTGAGGGAAGTTGGGTCATTGTGATGTCCTGTCCCTAGCACCACATCCGGCTGTTGGTAGGGTGGCAAGTTTTTCCACCTCATGATCAAATCATTCCCCTCATAGAAGCTTCTTAAGTGGCCTCTCCCCACTCCCAAACTAACACCCAGTAGCTCCATGATCTCCAAATCTAGCTGGTTCATGCTTTTATAGTACTCTTAGTACACCACTATGTCCCACAAACTAATCCCATCAAATAAATTTTCCATGCTTAATTCCTTACCCAAACACTCAAAATTACTCTCCCATGACTTCCATGAAGTAGTCCTCCACAGCGGGTGCCTCTTTCATTGCCTCATCTCTATACCCAAAAGACAAAGTTTCTTTCCATGAAAAGTTTACAATGAACATTCTGATGAAGCCACTGGTGTACCCATTGCTCTCTCCAACCATCCTAAAGTGGAGGCAGGTTGTGGGATGGTCGAGCCTGCTCTCGCCAGATGAATTGGTTGGAGATATTGGCTAGTTATGAAGTTCGGATAGTCCCAAAAATATTGATACTTTCTGCTCAATCTCTATGGGTGGTCAGAAAAATTGATGAGGGGGGAGTCATTTGTGTTGGAGGATCGTGTACAGAGATTCGTATTTATACACCCGCATCAGATTGAATTCAAAAGGTAGTTATTAGTTGGGATTATTAAATATCCATGGTCATTTTGTAAACATCAAATTTATTTTTTGAGATTTTAATTATTTATAGGACCTATTAATAAATTTAATCACCTATAAAAATAATAGAAAAAATATTATCCAAGCAAATCCTACAGTAAATTATTTTTATAAGCTAATTTTGTTATCAGAATTTATTCTTTTAGACAAACTTTATCCCTTAAAATTAACTCCTGGGGTTCCATTCATTTATTATTATATTTAAAATTAATAGTTAATAAAGTATTTAAGTAATAAATAAATAAAATAATAAACACATTTATTTACATCAATAATGGGAAAGGGGATACATCGCAAAGAAAATCATGCAACACACAATTGTAGGGAAGTACTCTTCAAGACTCAAACTTGAAACCTCGTAGAGACCCACATTAGTAGATACAACTATTGTAACATACTGATTTTTTTTAAAAATATACTATGTTCGATAGAGTACATGATACGTGGAATCAAACTTAAGCAAACTATTGAATATTGTTATTTAAATGTTACTATTAGAATGAAGAGAATGAATAGTATTAACCAAATTATGAAAATATGGTTTACACATGTATATATACTTTATTATTTGGAATCTAATTAATTATAAAATAATGTAAAACCCTTTTCTGAAAAACTATTTAAATGTGCATAAGTGTGTTTTATACCCATAAATTAACAAATCACTCTTGTTGGATTATATTAATGAAATATATATATATATTATATATAATGTTTAAAATTAATTTTATGAATTTTCTATACATGATATAAGAACAAATCCAATTTTAGGCATAAAAGAAGTATTTTTCAAAAAATGTAGTTTTGTCGCCTTTAGATGGCACACTTTATTTAAATTTGGTTTTTGATAATTTTATAAATCCTATTTGAAAATATAAGATTATTATTTTAAATTAGGATATCAAAATTTACTTCGGTTTAATTTTTGATATTTTTATGATAAGTTTCATTTTTTGATGAATAGTGAAAAAATACAGCATTTTGATTGAAAATTGTGTTTTCATCAAATTTATCTATAGTTTTAAATTTTATATTTTATTGGTTTTAAAGTATAATTAGATTAAATTTTTATCTTTTAATCTGATGAATGTCATTAGAATCAATTTCATATTAAATTTGGATATAAAAACATTTTAATCTTTTGAACATTTTTACATAAAAACTCATTTTCTAATTCCATCAAGAGGATTAATTTTTAATAAATTTATTCAAATTATGTGTTTTGAATTAATAAAAAAGGATTCCAAATTTGGAATCATAATTTCTAAATTATGTAAATATTTCTCTTTTATATTTTAAAAATATTAATAATAACTTTAGTAATTTTTTCTATTAACACGGTTAAAGGTAAATTGAGTAATTAAGGGTGAAAATAGTATTACAAATATTATAAAATAACCCTAACATTTGTACCAATTTCATTTTATGAGTATTTTTTGACAAAAATAATCCTTGGGCCGAAATTGGGACCTTTGGAAGCAAGTTGGATGAGAGTATGACATTTATAATATTATATTCAAAGAAAAGTCAATTTTGTCACACTTTTGTTTTTAACAAGTGAAATATTTTTACAATGGGGTAATATAAGGGATATGTTCAACTATAAATATTATTTTCAAATATAAAACTTTAATATTCATCTTTATAATTTATTTTTAATTTTTAGAGAATAAATAGTTTAATTAAAGGCTTGTATAATGATAATGCAGTAATTTTTTAATTAAAGGAAATATCAAATAAATGATATTAAAAATACTAAAATAAATATAATTTGAGATGATTAATTTCATAAATTAATTTTTCATGTGGATTTTATATGTTAGTGATGTTTTATAAGTATGGGTTTGAATTTAACATGATTTTCTGATATTTTTAAAAAGTCAAGTAATGAATAGTGTCAAAATTGACATTACTGATATTCTAAAATAAATAATATTTTATTAAATAATATATTTTTTAAAATATTAATTTCATCCAAATAATTTATATAAGTCATAAAATGTCATCAATGGCTAATTTATGGGTCATTTGACATTTTATAGTATTATTATTAACCGTCCAATTGTAAATTACATGATACCATGGTAAGAGTTAAAAGGGTTAAAACAAAAAAAGATAACGATTAAAAAAATAATCAAAACTTGTCTTATTTTAACTAGATGAATGGATTTAGACCCAAACTCATCTAATATTTAAAAAAAATAACTTTTTACCCATTTATAATAGAAAATTAATTTATATTAATTTAATATTTTGAAGAATTCCAAGAGTTCCCCTCCCTTCTCCTATAATGGGGAACCCATTATTCTCATTTCAATACACATAAAACCCTTTTTTGGTTCGTCCAATATATACCTTGATCCCTTAATATAATTAATCCCCACATCCTAGAGATATTATTTTAAAAATAATACCCTCCTTTGAGGTGTTAATGTGTTAATCAAAGAAGATCGTCCAAAGAAGATGTATTGTTTTAAATTAAGTGTTTCTATTTTATTTATGTTTCCACTTCCATAAAATATTATTCAAAAATTATGAAATAATAACTCTAGTGTCCTCAATATACTGAGATTTTATTATGTTAATATCATCACCTAAATCTGTATCCACTTCTATCAAATGGGAAAATAATTAATCATTCGTGTGTACAACAGACTACCAACTCACAAACTGATATAATTTTTTTTCTATTTCTGTATCTCAAGAATGGTTATAATGATGGAATTAATGTTTATGTATGATATTAATTAAATATTTATCATTATTAAATAAAAATATATCATTTACTTTCTTACATTTTCATTCACATAAAAATGATAATATCATTCATGCATACCTATCACCTCCACAAAGAGATGTGATTCGTTTTTCATCACCACATCAGATGAATAATATATATAATTATATTTAAATTTTTATTATGATATTAATGATATTATTATAATTTTTTAATGATAAACTAATACTTACATTAATTCCATAATGATCATTGAAAAATGGTAACGTTACTCATGCGTATGTACGACCTACCATCTCCATGATTATAACATTTTTCATTTTATAATCATACATAAATGGTTTGATTTAACAGTATAATTTAAATATAAAAGTGATTATTATGTCATTAATATTATACTTTAGATTATTTTATAATGACCACTTTGACTATTGACATCATACCAAAGTCATTTTGGACCCATGTACCAAATATCGTCAAAACATCCAACATGAGCTTAAATAGTTTATTAATTATTATAACATGGTAATAAGTGATATAAATTGAATAATAAAATTTAAAAGATTATAAATATAATAAATAATTAAAATAAGTTTATTATTCATGAAAGTAAAGGACATACTTGATAAATCGGACTCAGGGTATGGGACTTCATCTCAATCTCTATTCATTGATAAATATCTTGATGTTATTCACTTTATTATTTTATAAAGTGTATATACATCCCCATTTAAATTTTATATCATGAATTTTCTATATTATAATGATATTTAATGTTTTGTTTAATTTTATTCTTTAATTAGTTATATGATTCAAATATTTCAAAGTGGTATGGGACTCTTTGTTAGAAAAATCTCTTTTTAAATGTTTTAAGATTTAATATCAAAAAAACATTTCCTCTATATCAATATTCTTGATATTATTTTATATAAAATGATTATAAATTATATTTTAAGTATATTTTTAATTTTATTTAAAGGTTTCTATAAAAGAATATTTTTACCTGTTTTATACAGATTGTTTTTACAAACATCAAAAGGAATGTTCTATTCTTAATATACATAGAGACAATGACTTTCCACCAGCAAAGAAATTATTTTTATTTTCGGATTAACTTTCAATATTTCATGTTTAATTAAATTAAATACCATATTTATCATTTGGTTAATTTATTATTTAAAATGTTGTTTCAAAAGAAAGTTGTATTTTGTGTTGAAAATGTGCTTTTAAAAGATAATTGAATCTGAAAGTTATTTGCAAACAAGTTTAAAATATTTTTCTTAAAATGATGAAATTTTATATTAAATGTGGTGTTTCTTGGACATTATAAATTATGGGTGCACCTAGATATTATTGAGTGATATTGTTATATCTTAAATGATGGGTGTGTCCAAATAGCTCTCCAATGTATTGGGTACTCCTGAGATGGAAGTCGACTATATGGTTATTCCATTTTTAAGGGTTTTATAAGGGTTCTATGTGATGATGTCCCAAGGTAACTACGTGGATTTTCTATGCTTTATAATGAGATTTTAGTGTAATAATTTGTTTTCAAAGGAAAAATAAATTTTCATTCTAAAGTAATGATATTTACCTCTATGGGTAAAATGTTATGTTTCCAAGGAAAGTGTTTTTCAAGGGTTTTCATGTTTTTACTGAATTAATGGTTTCCTTTTTTTATGTACCTTACTAATATTTTTTGCTCATCCTAGGATTTGAAATATTTTTCATAGGGTTTAAGGAAGATTAGGGACAAGGATGAGGTTATGAAGAAAATTATGAAGATATTTCAGGAAAAGAAAACATGTTTTATTTCAAAAGGTTTTCCCATGGAAGAAAAAATGGATACAGAGTATAAGTGTCCACTTGTAAAGTATGGGTTTATTTTGTAAGTGTTTTTTAAAATTCTGTAAAACTCTAAAACTAAAATATATTGTAGAAAATATAGTGATTTCTAGTTTAAAATAACTATAATATGTAAATTTAAAGGTTGGGTCCTTATAGTTGGTATCAGAGCGGGGTTTAGATAACTTTATAGATTAATATGTTTTCTTAAGAGATAGTTATATCATAATTAGTTTATAATTTTAAGTTTTATCATAAGTTCAATGTCTTAGAATCTCCTTTTGAGGCTTTAAGTTAAAAAATTTTAAAGCGATTAACAGTATTTTTGGAAACATTTATTTTTGAGGTAAATATAATAATACGGGATTTTATTTGTGGAGTAAAGGTGGAATTATATTTTGGAAGTTTATATGATTTTATTGGGTATTTATGGTGATCTAGGTTAATTATGAAAATTATTAATTTATCTTGGATAATATGTGATTAGGGAAATTACTTTTTGTTATGAGACTTCAAGAGTAATTAATGTTATTTTGCAGATAAATGTTAAAATTTATCTTTGGAACACTATATTATCAAATCCTTTTGAATTTTGGTTTTCAGTATTAGTTTGGATTATTTTGAGGAATTTTAAGTACAATTATTTTTTTAATGGTCTATGTTGAACATTGGGTATTAATATTGAATTCTTGAAATTAAAGTAGTTTTTCATAATATAAGGTTTATTATTTTTGGAGAATTATATTTTTTTATACTAAAAATTTTGTTTTTAGTTAATTTATAAAGATATTATAAATAGATATTAAATTTTTGTTGGATTATATGATTCTCTAGATATTGATTCTAGTGCTTCAGGCATGAAAAATTCATCTTGAATACTCATTATTTGGAGAAAAAGATTAGTTTCTGGTGGAATTTGATTAATGGATGAAACTCTACTTTTCAAGTAAGTATATTTCATTATATTTATTTTCCAGGTATTAAAATAATTCCTAAACTCTATGAAAGGGATCTTAAAACAAAAAATTTCTTCATTTACTTTTCTTACTAAGAAGTCAATGACATTTTAACCCATCACAGATTTATGGTTTTTTGCTTGTTAACTTTAAAATGACCATGTTCTCTATCACTCACCATCAGAACTTGATAGTTTTTTTCTTCAATGTCCTTGTTTTCCTATAGGGAACTCTATTGTGTGTTATCTCAGTTGACCTTCATACTTCCCTTTATTTTAAATTTAAGGTCTCATTAATCCTTTTTTCGATGTGAGATTTCGAAAAAGGTATTTGGAAAATTCAAACCTCCATTACTAAGATTAAATTCAAAATTATGAGGACACAATTTCCAAATGTGGGGGATAATTTAATTTCCTTTGTTTTTAAAAATAAATACTGTCTTTGATAGAGTACATGATACACCATATCGAGCTTCAGAAAGCTACATAATATTGTTATTTAAATGTTACAACTATAAGCCAGATGTTAGAATGATGGGAATAAATAGTATTAACTGAATTATGAAAATATGGTTTACACATTTATATATAATTAATTATTTGGTGAAAAACTAATTCTAAATTAATATAATATTCTTTTTAAAATAAAAGGAAATGTTTTTATGAAAAACTATTTAAATGTTCACAAGTGTGTTTTATACCAATAAATAAACAAATATATTTTTTGGATAATATTAATGAAATATATATATATATATATATTATTAAATATAATTCTTAAAATTAATATTGTGTGTTTTTTATACATGATATAAGAACAAATCCAATTTTAGTCAAAAAAGAAGTATTTTTCAAAAAGCACAGTTTTGTGACCTTTTGATAGTACACTTATTTTAAATTTATTTTTTGAAACTTTTATAAATTCTATTTGAAAAAATAAAATTCTTATTTGAATTCACAATATCAAAATTTACTTTGGTTGAATTTTTGATATTTTTATGATAAGTTTCATTTTTTGATGAATAATGAAAAAATACTCCATTTTAATTGAGAAATTAATTTTCATAAAATTTATTTATAGAATTAAAATATATATTTGATTAGTTTTAAAGTACAATTATATTAATTTTATACCATTTAATCCAATTTAGGTCATTAGAATCAATTTCACATTGAATTTGAATATAAAAACATTTCAATATTTTGAACATTTTTACTTTAAAAATATGTTTTCTCGTTCCGTCAATACGATTAATTTTTAATTAATTTCTACTAATTATGTGTTATTTATTTGGAAAAATATATTCCATGTTTAGAATTATAAGGTCCCAATTATGTAAATAGGTCCCTTTTATTTTTGGACCATATGAATAGTAACATTAGTAATTTTCTTATTAACACAGTTAAAGGTAAATCAAGTAATTAAGGGTAAATAAAATATTATAAATATTATAAAATTTCCCTAACTTTCACAAACTGACCCAATCTAGGACTTGAGATACAACTACCCCAAGAACACCTCTTTAGGTCAATGGGTGGTGAAAAGCACTGAAGGCATAACTAACTCAGGGAGGTTTATGCCTAAGTAGTTAGACACACGTATACAACCAACTCAATGAAAAAGGCACGTAGGGAAAGAAGAAGAGATGCAACAATGTTGTAAAGTCAACTAAGAATGCATGAAACTCTAGATAGTACAAAAGTATGGTAGTTTAAACTGAAAAGTAAAGGGGAAAAATACACACCCAACCAAAAATATGTCCCAACCAGACAAAACTTGAAAAGTAAAATGTTGAAAGAGTCGAGCTCATAAATCCCAAGCTATGACCACTGTAAATGGTCCAATAACCTTGTATCCCTAAGCTCCTTTATAGTCATGTTCAACCTATCTATCATTTATATAAGACATGATACGTGTAGATAAATCCTATGTAGGAATTAGTATAAACATATGAAGTAGGGTATAAAGAAGGTGAAAATGGGAGTAGTAAGAGATACAATAAAAAATAAAAATACCAGATACACCGATGTAATGGCCCAAACCTCCCTGGTCCATTAATTTGAGAAAATATGGATTTTGGTGGTTTTTGGGAGGCAATGGTGACTCATTTCATGAGTTTTCAAAGATTTTAGTTTTCCAATGGTAGCTCATCTAACGGTGAGTCAAGACCAGTAGGTAATCAGTGATGAGTCATGTCAGTGACTTTCAATGGTTAATTTTTGACTGTGTGTCACAATGGTGAGTCATGATGGTGATTCACCGAATGGTGACTCACTAAACAGTCGCTCACTGAATTGGGTCTCACCAAACGGTAACTCACTGAATAGTGAATCACCAAATAGTGAATCACTGAATGATCGCTCACCAAATTGTGCCTCACTAAATGATCACTCATCGAATGGTCACTCCCCAAATGGTGACTCACTGAATGGTGACTCACCAAATGACAATTCACCAAACAGTGAATCACTGAACGGTGATTCACCAAATGATGACTCTCCAATGGTATCTTGTCCCTGGTAGATTACACTGGTGACTCATCCAATAGTGACTCACCCAACAGTGCCTCACCCATCGGTGACTCTCAATGGTGACTCACCCAACAGTGAGTCATTTCCAATAGTTTTTCTGAATTCTAGTTTTCTACTATTTTTTCCATTTTCTCCCCTTTAACACTTCATTTGACGTAAAATGAGTTTAAACCCATATTTAAGTTTTTTTTGAATCCATTTAAAAGGATTTAAAATATATCTTTAAATACCTAACACTCAAGAGGCCCTTATATTGTCAAAACACATAGTCTTGATTGTGATCTAACATTAATGGATTTTGAAACCATTTCTTCTATTGATATAAGATCTGGACATTAAAAATATGTGACCCCTTCTTCACTGTGCGTTTTCCTTTACTCTTTCTACTAAGAATCTCCAGAACCATTATTATTTGATGATATGTCCATCTATATTTCACCCTTGGATCATGTTTCCCTGGATCCTTGTGTATCCCCCTGTTTAGTGCAAGGAGGAGGTGTTGATAATTTGTTTCTCGAGGCAGGGATCCCTTCTCCCCTCTTATTTTCATATCATGCGGGGTAGTGTAAGAATGTATTCCATGTGAGGAAAGTTGAATTATAATTTGACAAAGATAATTGAATCATCTTTAAATAAATAAATAGGGTCTGATAAAAAGTTACACATTCTTTTATTTTATTGTTTATTTCTATTGTAATCTGTATGGGATATATGCCTACTGAAAATCATGGTCATTTGTGATCTTTATTTATACACTCAAGATGACTTGGGATGGATTATTGTTGATTCTGTGTTGAATGGCTGTATATATTAAATTGGTTAACCACATTCATTCAGTTAAATAAATGGATGCCCTAGGATCTACCTTGTTATATGATCACCCCTAATTTTAAAAAGTGGAATTAAATAAAAAGAGCCTTGTTAAATCTTAAATTTGTGCCTTGTTTGGTGTGGTTGTGTGTAGTGTATGGTTTTGTTGTGTCTTGTGCCTTGTATGGTTGTGTGGTGCTGGGGTTGAGAGCATGACTATAAGTTGGGGTGGTATGGGTGGGGTAGTGTAATCACAGGTTGAGATATTGACTGATTGTGGATTGGATGGGAAGTGTTTTAGCAGTAGGGAAACAGTTTTGTGTTGTGCTATGTTTATGTTACTAGGTGTGTGGGTGTGGTATTGATATACAATGGGTATATTGAGTTGGTTGTGATGAGATGTGTTGCTGAGTTTGACTGTGAGTTGGGAGATTACTTGTTGAGATGGTTGATTTGGTGGAATGACTTTGAAGAATGATGATGACAGTGGTTGGTATGGGTGTTAAATGGAGTGGAAATATGAAGTGATTTTCTTTACTGTGGTTATTTTTCCCCTACATAGTTTATGATTTGTGGATTGTTTCATGCTATGGTTGTTAGTTTCCTTGGTATGGATGAAATGAATAAATGGTTTCCTTAATAAATAATGATAATTTTTTAAATGAGTTGACTGGGGGTATGTTTTGAGGTGTGGATTTTTGTGAAGTGGCTTTCATTTTATCAACTTATGAAGTGACTATTTCTGGAGTTAATAAATGAATTTAGAGGTAGAAGCAGAGTTGGAGGTATCATAGGGTGGTTGGTTGTTTGATTTAGAACCCATAGGTTGGTCTTGAGTGTTTGATAATATATATATACTTGTGTTTTCTATACACACCCCACCCTAGTTGAGCATTATGTACCAAACACACCCATTGTCACGAAGGAGGGTGTAGTTCCCAAACATCCTAGTGGGAGTATGGATTGATGGCCACCTACTCTTACCTTCTCCCTCTTCCAAGCAGTGTTAGCCCAAGATCCTTAAGGAAGGTTGTGGTTGTGGGGCCTAGGTGTGTACGTGCATGTTTTGTTTTCCCTGGTATCTTTGGGATGAGATGAGTTGTGGTTTCCCAAGTGTATTTGGTATGAGATGTTTTCTGCATTCCAATGTGTTTTCAGGATGTGATGTGGTATGTAACCTAGGTGTCTATGGTCGGGATGTGGTTTTGAGCCCTAGGTGTGTGTGGGAGAGATGTGATGAGCTTATTTTTTCCAGGTTACGAGACTAGATTGAGGCCTAGGTGTGTGTGGGAGAGTTGTGATATGGAACTCTCAAAAGTGGTGGGAGCACAAGTATGTTTTCTATTAGGGTGTGAGAGAAGCTAATCAGTGGGTAAGTGGTGTAGGGTACCCTATAATTGATGTACTTATTATATCACTTTACTTGACATCCAATATTTGGTGAGAGTTCCTTGGTGAGTTTGGGATGGCTAGTATTACTTGTTAGGTGATGTTGGTTTCTACTATTTTCTCACAAAGGCATTAGTATGCTTCTCCCACTTGTGTATGAGAGACCATGGTTTTCCCTATTGAGTATACTTGTATTCTCACCCTACATATATAAAAAAATTAGGTTTCTAGGAGGATTGTGTGGACTGTTCTGGGTATTACAAGCTCAGACATGGGGAAAACTTCCATGTTGTTACTTATTTTTGTTCTTTTGGTACTTGATTTGTAGTTTTATTATTTTCTAGCAGTTTTATTTGAAAACATTCATGTGGGATGGATTTTGGATTCTTTTAATATATATGTCTTGGAGTTATTTTGAGGTAGATAAATCGTATCTCCTGATCTTAGTTATTATAAAAAGGGTAATGCCTCCCATTTTATGAGATATGTATACCCTTGGTGTTGGTCTCCACCCTCGGTGTTGGTCGCCACCCTTGGGCCTACTGTAGGTTGGACTTAGGGGTCATTATCTCTCTTCCTTCATTACCAGCTCGGGAGGGGAATCATTGAATGGATGCGGTCATGACAAAATGTTATCATATCTAATGGTCGAGAGATATAATAGAGTTTAGAGTTAGGCACGATGAGGATTGCATGGGTTGGTAGGGAAATAGTGTCAGGTGATCTTTGTGTGTGACATAGGCATGGGAAGATTGTATTGGACATGGGATTTTAGCCCCCCCCCCCCTAATGATCAGATGCAAGGAATCTAAGCCTGCCGAATGACCAACTGAGGCTACACTGGTTGTTGGGTTTAGACCCTATGAAAGATACATGCATCATAATGACTTGTGTTTCTATTTAAATTTGGTCTTTTTGGGAAATTTGAAATAAATAATGAGTAAATGAGTTAGATGAGTTAAAATGAATCTTAAGTAAAATTACATACTACTTGGGATTAGGGATTCCTTGTTCACCTTTTTATCTATGGAGCTCGGTCGTCCTCCACATGTAGTGTAGGTAGTGGAAGTTCAGCAGGCTAAACCAGTTTATCAACGAAGGGTTTTTCAGGTATAGAAGGATGATCAATGGTAGAAGATGCTACAAGATTTCCAGTGGTAGACTTTGGTGAAGTACAAGGGAAATGTTTCAAATATAGATATGGAGGACTGGCTCAAGGATCTTATGATCACCTTTAATTTGATTCAGGATCTGATAGAGTACTGGGTTTATTTGGTAGTGATTTAGATGAGGGAATCTATGTGTCAGTGGTGGACACAATACTTGGGAGAGAGAAAGGAGGTTGAAGTTTTTTGGGTCTATTTTGAGAAGGAGATTTGATTCATTCTTTTAAAATGAAGCCTATAAAGAGGCAGGAGTTACTCTCCCTCTAATAAGGGATTATATCGGTGTGAGTGTTGCGAGAGTTAAGGATTTAGATAGATGATGTGATGCAGAAGGGTTTTATCCCACCCAATGTGTCACCATGTTGTGCTCTAGTATTATTTGTGAAAAATGAGTATGGGGTTTTTAGGTTGTGAATTCACAATCGAAGGTTGAATCAGGTAATGGTCAAGAGCCATTTCCCTCTCCTAATGATATATGATATTTTCTACCAGCTGAGGGAAGCAAGTTGGTTCTTTAAGAGCTACTTTTGGTTTGGATATCACCAGCTTAGGGTGAAGGGGGTGATATCTCAAAGACAACCTTCAAGTGTACGTATGAGAACTCTAAGTTTTTGGTTATTCCATTCAGTGTTATGAATGCACCAACAATGTTCATGGGGCTCATGAACTCCATTTTCATGAGTTCCTAGACCAGTTTTTCATCGTATTTATAGATGAAATCCTGATCTACTCAAAGTTAGAGAAGGAGCATACCGAGCATCTTAGGACTGTCTTGCAGGTTCTTCTATTCCATCATATCTACAAAAAAAATTCTGATTATATGTTTTCGATTCTAGAATTAATTTCCATGGACATGTGGTGGCACAACCGGGTGTATGAGTGGACCCATCGAATGTCAAGGCAGTTTTTTCTTGGGAATCACCCAATAATGTTGCATTTGTTTGTAGTTTTCTCATTCTGGAAGGATATTACCAAAGTTTTGTAACTGATTAATCTTGAGTTGCATCCCTATTGACATCTCTGACTATAAAGGTCTATGATTTTGTGTGGATTGATCAGTTCTAGGTAGTGTTCGTCTATCTAAAGGGGAAGTTGGTCAGTGCTCCAGTTACCAGATGAAGGGGTGATGTTTGCGGTGTTTTTGGATTCTTACCATCTTGGATTGGGATGTGTGATGATGCAACAATGGGGATTGATATCTTATGGGTCTAGGAAGTTACATCCCCATGAACAAAACTATGCAACCCATGATCTAGAGTTAGTATCGGTCATGTTTGCACTAAAGTTGTGGTGGCATTACCTCATTGGGGAGTTCTTTGTGGTCTTCACATATCATAATATCTTGAGGTATATCTTTTCCCAGTGAGATAGGAACTTGTGACAACATAGTTGGATGGAGTTTCTATAGGAACAATATTTTGAGATCTTTTACACCTCAGTAAATGGAAGTGTCGTGGCTGATGATTTGAGTATTATGTCATAAAATGAGGTAGTTTATGAATTTGTGGATGCTTGGAAGGCGATGGAGGAGTTAGATTCCATGCACATAGATAAAGGAATGGATGGTGGTATATGTTGTCTATTTTAGATGACAGTGCAATTATATCTAATATAGTATGTGGAAGGGTCTCTGTGGGGAGACTCAGAGGTATAAGTGATGCATGATCGTGTTTACCATAGTGATACATGAGTGAGTCCTCTATGAGTTCCATAACTCACCCTTAGTGGTAGACTTAAGAGTTTCCAAGATGTACCATGGCTTGAGAGAGAAGTAATGGACTCTTGGTTTGAAACGAGAAATAGCATAGTTTTTGGCGAAGTGCTTAGTGTACTATCAGGTGAAAGATGAGCACTATGTACCCAATGGTTTATTTCATCCCTTGGATGTACCTAAGTGGAAATGGGATGACATGTCAATGGATTTCATCACAAGGTTACCCAGGGATCAAGGAGGTTGTGATGCAATCTGGGTAGTAGTAGATCAGTTGATGAAATCAACTAACTTCTTAGAGATTAAGGAGTTGGGCGTAGTGGATTCCTTGTCTAGGAGGTATATGGATGAGGTGGTGCAGTTGCATGATGTTTCAAGATACATTGTTTCAGATTGGGATATATGCTTTACCTCATGAGTTTGGAGGGGATTGCAACATACTTTTTGCACTCAGTTATGTCTCAACACTATTTTCCACCTGAAAATGGATGGACAGATAGAGTGGACTATCCAGACATTGGAGGACATGTTGCGGTCATGCGTCTTGGTCTTTGGTGGGTCTTGGGTATGACATTTTCCCTTGGTATAGTTTTCATACAATAATGTATATCACTCTTCCATTTTAATGGTTCTATTTGAAGCATTTTACGGAAGACCATTTCATTTTCCATTATGTTGGATGAAGGTATTGGAAATAGTTGATCTTGGTCCCAAGGTTGTACAGAGCACAACATAGAAGGTTTTTCTTGTCTATAAAAGGATGAAAATTACACATGACTGGAAGAAGTCATATTTTGATCGTAGGAGGAGACCCTTGGAGTTCATGATTGGGGACCACGGGTTCTTGAAGGTTACCCCTTGATGTGGGAAGATGAGGTTTGAAAGAGGGAGTAAGCTTTCTCCTAGGTTCATCAAACCCTTTGAGGTGTGGGGGTGAGTTGTTAAGGTGGAATACTAGTTGTCATTACCACCATAGTTAGAGAAGTTCCATGATGTCTTTCATGTTTCTCAGCTTTTTTGGTATCTTCACAATGTTTCTCATGTCATTTACTGGGGCGAGTTGGATGTCAAATATAACACAACATTCATGGAGTGGCCAGTAGAGATCCAGGATCATCGAGAGATGGTGTTGTGTGGATATATCATTCCCTTGGTTCATATGTTGTGGAGGAATGGTGGCCTATAGGAGATTAATTTGGAAAGGGAGTTGCATATGTGTTCCTAGTACCCAAAGTTTTTTTGAGTTTTCCCTTGTTCAATATTTCATTATGATGTAGTGTTTGAACATTGTTTGTTATGAAAGGAGTTGTTTCCATATTTTAAAATTTGTGATGAATTCCTGACATGTGAAAAGGGGAAGAACATATTCTTAATCAATTCACATTAATTATGATGTGATTAAACTCATGTGGGCAAGTCAGTGCAACCCATAGTAGATAGTATCATGACATGGAGGAAGGAATTACCTAATTCATATGTACGAACAATGTGTCTTTTGGTGATTTTGTGGTGTGTCTTCAGGTTGGTTGGGTTAGCATATGTCGGAGGAGGTGTTTTGGGATTTTGAGGTTTCACTCCAGCTTTCATACAACATAGGGTGGTTTATTATTGAACTTTTATGTCATAGTGATGTTTCAAGTATAGTAAGATATTAGAGAGGTGTCTTATAGAGTGGTTGTTCGGAACCCTATTTTATTTCTGGGTTGGTTTTGGATTCTTGGGGGTGAGAATAGTTTGATAGGTATCTGATGTAATGTCTTGAACCTCTTTGGTACATTACTTTGTGAAAATATGGTGTTTGGGGTGTTTTGGGAGGCAATTGTGACTCATTTTAGGAGTTTTCCAAAATTTTAGTTTTCCAGTAATAGGTCTCCTAACAGTGAGTCAGGATTGGTAGTTCATCGACAGTGAGTCACATCGGTGACTCGCAACAGTGATTTACTGAGGGTGGGTCACGATGGTGAGTCACGACGATGACTCACCAAATGGTGACTCATCAAATAGTATCTTAGAAAATGGTGAATCACCAAATAGTGACTCATCGAACAGTGACTCGCCGAATAGTGACTCACCAAACGGTAGCTCACCGAATAGTATCTCACCGAATGGTGACTCACTGAATGGTGACTCACCGAACAGTGACTCATTGAACGGTGACTCATCGAATGGGGACTCGTCGAATGGTTTCTCACTGAACGGTGACTCATTGAATGCTGACATGTCGAATGGTGACTCACCGAACGGTGACTTGCCAACGGTAGCTCTTCATTGGTAGCTTGCACTGGTGAATCATTCAATGGTGAGTCACCCAACGGTGCCTCACACACTAGTGACTCGTGATGGTGACTCACCCAATGGTGATCCATTTCCAACAGTTTGTTAAAATTCTATATTTTTGCTAGTTTTTTCAATGTTTTTCCTTTAATAATTTAACATAAAATGAGTTTAAAACCATATTTAAGTGTTTTTTAATCCATTTCAAAGGTTTTAAAATATATATTTAAATCCCTAATTCTCGGTAGGCCCTTATATAGTAAAAATGTGAAGTTTTTATCGTGATCTTTCTTTAATGGCTTTTTAAATCATTTCTTATATTGATATAGGATCCAGTCTTTCTAAAGTCGAGACCCTTTATTCCTTGTATGTTTCACCCTTATATTCTTATATATATATATATATATATATCATTGAGTTGTTTTTAGGTTGATACATCTTATATCCCAATCTTGGTTACTATAAAAGGGGTAATGCCTCCCATTTTGTGAGATTTGTATACCCTTGGTGTTGGTCGCCACCCTGGAGCCTACTGGAGGTGGGACTCAGGGGTCATTATCTCTCTTCCTTCATTGCCAACTCAGGAGGGGAATATTTGTAGGGAGGGGGTCATGACAACCAGGTATAAGGAAAGAGTACAAATCAACCCAATAAAGAGTTGAAGTAAGTTCATCTAAGCACAACGTACTAAACACGGTGAGTAGATGAACTACCCATCAAGTCTTCGCCACCTATAGGTAGGAGAGTGGACTCATCCAACTATGAGAAGATAAACAAATAAAGCATATGGAATACCTTGCACGACTTCACCTTACCTATAAGGAGAGTAACCTAATCCATGGAGTGGATACATAAGATGGATATATATATATATATATATATATGATCAGTCAAAGAATCCCAAAGGATAGAGTATGGGGATCTCCATCTCATAGCTCAGTCAAAGAAGAAGAGTATCCAATAGTTCCAAAATTCCATAAATGATGCTCAAAATATCATGTGGCTACCTTAAACACAAAATTTTAATGAAATAATTAACCACACCTTGATATTATCCACTTTGGGGGGCACTGACTCGCCCGCATAGTTTTTGTCATATCTCAAAAATAAATCTCGGTGGGTAAAGCATTCCTCTTTATCATGAGTCCAAAGTTACGTCAAACCACATATCATCATTATGTAATATAATAGAGGGTTCCAAATTCTAGGTAGAGGAATCATGCCCTAGTACAACATGAGAGTTCCACTCTAGTTGTCGATGGAGGACCCATTCCCTTCCTAGTATGATGGTTCCACTACAATGGATGAGGACCAATGCCCAGCGGAGTTGAGGGTTCCACTCAAAGTAATTGAGGTCCCATGCCTTAATACCATAGGAGGGTTCAACTTGGGAATTAAAGGACCCATGCTTTTCCCCACGGAGGGGGGGTCCACAAGGACCTATGCCTAGCCCAACTAGAGGGTTCCACTCGAGAGTCTGTAGAGAACTCATTCCCATCCCGGCTGGAGGGTTCCACTCTAGAATCCATCAAGGAACCATGCCAAGCATAACTAGAGGATTCTACTCAGGAGTAAGCATCAGGTGATCCTGCCTGATCACTTCTATCATCGAGGTCACCTTAGAAGCTTTAGTGCTTGGGACATTTCACATCATATCTTGAAATCCACAATCGAGGGAATCATCGTCTTCTACATGGAAAAACACTCAGGATAGGCTTCTTACAGGCCAAAAATCCAAGTTCAAATGAAGGAGATACAGAATGTAAAAGTTTACTAAAAAGGAAACTTGGGATACACTGTGTGTGAGAGGTCCCACAGGATTGTAGCCCCACTTCACAACCAAGATGTGTCCCTATCCTGCACATGGATTCATCCCATGTAGTAGTACATGCCATGTAGGTAGACTACACTATGTTTCATATCAAACTAGGACTAGGGTTGTGTGCTACATGTCATGTCTGTGTACTAGAGTACACGAGCATGTACCGGGCCCCATGTACCTCCACATGGGTTTCCGTCTGTGCAACTCATCACACGGGTTGTCCAATGGGGAAGGGGTGCATAATGTGTGAGGGGGGGAGCTACATGTTGTGTCCTTAATTTTATTAAACTATAGCCACTTCTATAGAAAGGGGATACACACTATGTATTATTTTCTAAACACAAAGTGTAGTTAGTTTTTTGCTAGAAAACTCAAATATGATCTTTCGTTCCTGGATCTACTCGATCCGCTGTATATATCACCTTGAATCGACCTGAAATATCCAGATCTGGCCGTGGACTGCGTTTTTCATCCTTTTTTCATCATAAATCATCTCTAATTCATTGAGAAAGTTTTTTTATCTGTTCTTCAAGCCATCATGTGTCTGTTTTTCAATATATTAATATATAACAACTAAATCGGTCATACTCACCTCATAACAATCCTAGATCTATGCTTTTCTCATTGATCTATTGTTGTTTCATTGATCTGTAGCAAATCTAGGGGCCTGATTGATCTTGGTACTTCCCAGCAATTTCAAACTGGGACCGTAGGTATCCAACCAGTGAAGATCACAAAAAGGGGGGAAGCATGAGAAAAAGGGTTAATTGATCGAGGATAATCATTCTTGATCAATGATCAAGAATAGGAAGTTCATATTAATGAAACTAAAAAATTAAATATTTTTTTTGTACTTGTTAACATACAAGGTCTGTAATTGGCATAGATCCAAGAAAAAGGATGGATCTACTCAATAATTTAATCAAAGGTTGTAAAAACACCAAAAGACGAGTCCTACCTCAATTTTGGATCAATCACTAATGAATAACATTTTTTCCAAATACTTGGAAGGAGTTATTGTGTACATTTTGTCTTGATTTGATCCAATTCAAAGTTCTATCGTTGTTCATCATGACCCACTAATGGAAGGAGGAGGAGAGACCTCACCAGTGATTCTATAAATTATGATGCTAACCCTAGAAAGGTTTCCAATGGTGATACATTTATAGACTTACCTGTTGCACTAAAAACAAACTAATTAATTACTTAATTCATTCACTCATTCATTAAATGCATCACCAATGAGTTATGGGACCAAACATCCCATTCAAACTCATTTCATGTCACACCTAGGGTAAACATCACATTTCAAACACAACTATGGTATCAAATTTCTAATACGACCAACTGTTCAATATTTGTCTCATTTTCCTTAAGAATATATGCAAGTGAAATATAAAATATATTTAATGTTTTTATAAAATTAATTCTGGGTACACCGAGTCTCGAGAGCACATGCCATCTCAGTGCATAACTCTGGAAAATATATATAAATATTTAAAAGTATTATAAGGAAAACTGGGTCTCTATGTAATTCCCATCTTCAATATTTTCAACCTCAAAAAGAAAAACTAGTAAAACAACTCAGGATACTGAGCCCACACTTGACTCTCCCCCTCTCAGGAACTCTCCTGCACATTTCCATGCTGCAACAGCATGTGATCCAAAGGGATGGTCCATCCATATAGGTCCACTCTTGTTGATCCTTGATTGCCACTAGGTGCTCCGCAAATGTGCATTTATCCTCTATGTCCAGCTCTCCCCAGTCAATGATGTGTGTGGGATCATGAATGTATCTCCTCACCTTCGAAACATGGAAGATTTCTTGCACCCACTCTAGATGTGGTAGTAGGTAGAGGAGGTAAGGAACCTCATCAACCTTATACATGATCTTGAATGACCCGATTAACCTTGGGTATAGCTTGCCTCCTCGATTGAACCTCCTCAATCTACACCGTGGGGATACTCACAAGAAAATGTGGTCTTCCTGATCAAAATACAAGGGCATGTGATGATGATTTGCATAATATTTTTTTCATATTTAGGCCATCCTCATCCTCTCATGGATGACCTGAACTTTCTTCATCATCACCTGCACCTACTTTAGGCCCAAAAGAGATGACTCACCAATCACTATCCAATACAAGGGTAACCTGAATGGTCTCCCATATAGGGCCTTAAAAGGTGTCATGGTGATAGTATAGTGATAGATTTGTTTTACAAAAACTATTCCAAGGGCAGGAGATCCTCCCAGCTCTAGCTGAAGTCTAACATGCATGCCAACATCATATCCTCTGACACCAGGATAGTTTACTCGGTCTTCCCATAGATCTAGGGGTGAAAGGTTTTAATCCGCAATTGGGCCATGAATTACACCTTAATTCCTCTCCATAATCATGACATAAACCACATGTCTTGATTAGAGACAATCATCAAGACAACCCTGTAAAGGTGAATGATCTCCCATATGTATAACTACCCCAAACTCTCCACCGAACTATGATCTATAATGATAAGTAAGTGTGTCAACTTCATGAGTCGATCAACTATCACCCAGATGGTGTCATGGATCTTTGTTGTGTGTGGAATCCCTGTGACGAAGTCCATGGATATTCCATCCCACTTCGACTCTAGGATCTCTATGGGTTTTAACAAACCTACAGGAAATTGTTGCTCAGTCTTTACCTAATGATAGGTGAGTCTCTAAGAGATGAAATCATCTACACTTCATCTCATGTCAGACCACAAAAACTACTATTGAATGTCTTTGAACATCTTCCCCACACGAGGATGTACAACTAAGAGAGAAGTATGGAACTCATGTATCATATGCTCCCACAATGTGACTAGAACAATTGTTCACCCATGGAATAAGATGACTTGATTCCCTCTATAATAACTATCTTGAAATTCACCTGGTATATCTAATCACATAAGGCCTCGTAGTTGATATCTCCAATCTAGGACTCTCTCAAATGATCAAGAAGTGGATGAGTCAACATCACCAACTAAAATAAATTTGTACCCTCTTGCTCCATGAAGTTCATCTGTAGAGAATCTAACTGCTCTGAAGCTTCCTACACTAAGCGATTCTAGTACTTCCATTGAAGGGAATTTGCTACAATGTTTCCCTTCCATAGAGTATAGATTATCATAAAGACGTATTCATATAGGAACTCCAACTAGAATCATTGTCTCAGGTTTAGTTCTCTCTGAGTGGAGATGTATTTGAGACTCTGGTGGTATGAGTAGACCAAAAACTGCTCTCCCATAAGACATTGTCTTCATATCCTTAGGGAAAAGACTATAACTACCAGCTCTAGGTTGTGATTCGTGTAGTTCTTCTCATGGGGTGTCAACTATCTCGACCCATACATGATAAATGCTTACTGTTGTATCAACACATGGCCAAGCCCATCTCCTGAGGCATCGCAAAACAATGCAACCTCTACGCCCTCATCTAGTAGTCTCAACACTGAAGCACCCATCATCTTCTTCCTTAACTCCTCAAAATTCCTCTGTCACTACTCAAACTAGGTAAAATTATACCCTTTTCATGTTAGGGTGGTCAAAGAAGCTACAATTATAGATAAGAAATCCAAAAACCTCTTGTAGTACCCTACCAAACCATGAAAGCTTTGCACGTATGACACATTCTTTGGTGGCTCCTAAGAAAACACTATTTAAATCTTCACTAGATCCATGAATAAACCATGATAAAAATGAAATTCCCTAGAAAGTGAATATCATGTATCCAGAACTGGAACTTCAAGAGATTCTTATAAATCTCTTTCTCTTGAAGTATGTCTAGAACCATCCTCAAGTGCTCTCTATAATCCTCCTTTGATGAAAAGTAGATTAGTATTTCATTGCTGAAGACAAAAAAAACTAGTCTAAGTATGGCTGGAAGACCTGGTTCATCAAATCCATAAACAAGGCTGGGTAATTTTTCACACCAAATTGAATCACTAGGAAATCATAGTGTCCATAGCGACATTGGAATGCCAACTTTGGAATATCAAACTCACAAACCCTCAACTAGTGGTATTCAGGACCTGAGATCGATCTTTGAGAAATGAATTGTGCCTCACAATTGGTCAAAGAGGTCATCAATACTCAGCAAGGGGTACATATTATTTATCATGACTTAGTTCTAGAGATGATAATCTATACAAATTTGTAGGCTTCCATCCACATTTTTCAAGAACAACACTGGAGCTGCTCAGGGGAACTCACTGGGTATGATGAAACCTTTCTCACAAAGGTCCTCTGACTATAACCGTAGCTCCCGGATCTCATTAGGTGCCATTCGATATGCCTCTGAAGTTATCGTAGTTTTCCAAGAATTCAAGTCAATATAAAACTCCATCTCTCACCTCGTAGGTAGTCTCAGAATGTCCTTAGGGAAGATGTCCATATAATCCTCCACAACTGAAGAAACCCAGATGCCTGGAGAGATTTTTGCACCAAGGGACACACTCACCAAATTATGGGTGATGGGATATAACCTCCTTCTCATAGAACTTACTTGCCCTACCATGAGATCTCTCCTCCCAAAAAAGGAGAATGTCATCTCATCAGTGTATATGTATCTGACTTGTCTGCGGTGACATACAATATGGGATCAGAACACAGATATTCAATTGATAAAACACAATTTTATTTAATATTTTATTGATAATAGATGATATAATTTCCTCACATTATGATAAATATGTTCAGTTATGAAATATTTGGGATTAGATCATTCATTTGCAAATTTGATGAAAATTTCAGTTTTACCCTTTTAAAATTTACTGTAGTATTTTAGGCATAAATATTTTTATGTACATTATGTTGACCTAAAAGTTTTTATCTATGTTCCTGACTAAATTAGCTACAAATTCTATTTAGGACATGGGAGCTGGATCATGAATTTGAGGGGATTAAATGGGCCATGAAGACAAAGATGGACTGAACTATCCAGATTGGACATCACTTCACCATTTGGGTCGTATCTTCTTCATCCAGTCTTGGATGGTTCCCAAATTTTGAGGGACGCTCGGGGACATGAGTATTCACAAATAATACTTCTATAAGGCCATCCAAACCATGCTTTTTAAAGGTAAAATATGCGATGAAAGTGGGATTAAAATATTTTTCCGAATTTCCCTTTCACATTTAATAATGTTTTTTAACCCTAGCCCTCCACAACTCTATTTAAAGGATTTTTTTCACTATTTGGGAGGGTTGGTCGAGGCTTTGTGAAGGTGTGGCCGAAATGGTGTCTCTTGGGAGCTGCTAAAAACTCTTGGAATAAGTAAGTCTTTGTGAAAACATCTATTCCAAAAAGGCTCTCCTCTCCCACCTCCTCTTTGTAATTTTTAACTTTCATGTTTGTATCATGAATTTTTCTTCAATTAATCTTTTGTGTTCTTAACTTTTATTATTATCTTAATCTTAAAAATTGAGTTGGAATCAATAGTGGAGACGAGATTAGGTTCTTCCCTTTCAATCCTTTTCTCATACAAAACGTCTCCACGATGACCACACCGCCAATGGAAGAGTAATTTTTTAGTGATCAGTCTATCTTCTACCCTATTCATTTGATTGTTTGGAATCATTGATATATTTTAATTAACTTAATATGATTTATGAATTGAGTTTTTAAATTTGACGAAACTAATCAAGAAATTGAACAATTAACACAAAAACACATGAGGTCGAGATTTTGTGAAAATTGTGAGAGCGCGAACATAATCGGTAATACAAGACCACATGAGATAAGTTTATAGAGTTCAAATATAATCCCTAAACAAAATTCATCCTAATTTACAGAATGGATATGTGATGTAATTAACCACTGACCATAAGCTAACCATAGAACAACAATCAAAGTAGGGTGTTGCGATTACGTGTTCCGAAGCAAGCCTAGGGTTTAAGAAATTTAATCTTTGTGGTTAAGTTAACTCTTGTAGGGTTCGAGGATTAAAAAATTAGGGGATCATAATTAAGTTGATATTGAATTAAATGATAATTATTAATAAATAAATGAAGAGGTATAGTTATATTGATTAAACCTTTTAAAATATTTTCTAAAAAACGTCTTCTTGTTGCGTCTTTTTAATAAAACTTCATTTCAAAATTAAAAACAAAAAAAAATGCAATCTTCTTCCAGCAAACTTCTTCAAGTTTTATAAATAATAAACCCCCCCCCATCCTTTCAAGTAGTGTTTTAATTATTTTCTATTTTATTTTTAGAATACCTTTAAGAATTTGGTTTAATTTACTTCCTCCTTTGAGAGACGACCTTGGTCAGCCACTCTGTTGCACCTAAGTACCCAAAAACCACTAATCATTTGAGGGTTCCCACAACACTGCCTTTGATCAATCCATACCCAAGATGATTTCATAGGATTCCATCATCCTGACCAAAAGGCCCCATGTGAACCACTCTCCACCAAGCGATAGATCGCACTGTCAGCATATGAAAGATATAGAGGAAGTGTTCCCTATAGAAACCACAAGATAAAGCTAATGTGTTAGCACCTCAACTGAGAGCTCCATCTCTCACATCAAGAGTATAGAGATATAATAATGATTGAAACCTATGTATACTAATACTGAGGTAATAGTATAATAAACACATATAGTAACTTGAATCGTCTCATGTGATGCGGGGTCATAAGCCTCCAAAGCCTGCAGCTGTCTGTGGCCCCAGCCGCAAGCTCCATGAGCCTGATGTGGGCCGCCTGGTTGTGGTGGTGGAAGGATTTCATATAAGAGTCTACCACTCATAGCTTCTATGACTCCTCTTATAGCTTTTCCTCCCTAGAGACCACCCTATCCATGCTTGGGAGATCCCTGACCATAGTGCTACCTCGATCGTGACAGTTCATCAACTATCTGTCTGGGTTGTTATGTACGTCTGGTCGGGCAGTCTCATGCCATATGAAATCACCCATCACAAGTAAAATTCCACCTCTCTCTAGGTTTCCTTGGTGCTCCAAGTTTCCTCTGACCCCGGGCCTGAGTCTGATCGTGGAAGAATCTCATACACCAAGATCTTGGCGCCTGGCATCAGCTAACTACTACAGAGGACTCAGCTCTGTGGCGCCCAGTGCCAGTTCCAGCTGATTGGAATCCCTCTGAAAGAAAACTCTCTGTCACTAGTTCCCACTCCAATACCTCGGATGCATAGGGGTACAACACTGGTTTAGATCTCCCTACGAAGTCCCTGATCAAACTTCTGTGCTCGAAAGTAGTCATCTCAGATCATGTAAAGGGAGTAACGCATAAGGTCTGTAAACCTCACTGCATACTCAACGACCATCATCCCTCTCGTATTAAGCTCTAGAAGATCCTATATATTGACTGATCATAAGTAGGAGGTGTAGTACTCCTCAAAAAATAGCTGCTGGAAGTCATCCCATGAGAGTGTCGACTCATTGTGGATTTGTGTAACAAGGCTCCACCAACGCCCAACTGCTCCTTGAAAAAGGTTGGATGTTAGTCTCACCACCTGATTTTTCGGGGTCTGAACAAGCCTGAAGATATGGACCACTGGCTCTAGCCAATCCTCTACTACTTACGGATCTGGCTCGCCATGGAACTTCAGGAGTCTCTGAGACTAGAGCTTGCGAAGTGAGCTAAGTCGGCACATGTCCTCAACTTGCTCTCTTGGGATGATCTGCTGCTCAATAGGTGGAGGCATTTCTACCTACCCACCTGGAGGAAGGGGATCGTGGGATAGATTAAACAATTTAAAAATGAATTCATAAGATTAATTACATGAATTTTAAACACATAAAAAAAATAAAGAAAGTATTTAAAAATAGTTAAATAAATTTCAAATATTTTAAAAATATTACAACTTAATAAATAAAATTAAATAAATATTAATCATATAAATTAAAAAAATATTGAAAATATTAAAACTAAATAAATAAATATTACAAAATGAATAAATTCCAGAAATATTAAAAATTAATAAATATTAAAAATGAATAAATAATATTAAATGAACTAATATTAAAAATGAATTGTTAAAATTGAATAAATTATAAAAAAATAAAAAATGGAAGTCGTAACATTAATTATATGAATTATAGACACATAAAAAATAATAAAAATGAATAAATTGATAATATTAATTATATAAATAAAAAATTATTAAAAATGAATCATATTGACTGTACAAAAAAATTAAAATTAAAACGCATTTATATGAATCATTTATATAAATTTCAAACATATTAAAAATATTAAAACTTAATAAATAAAACATAAATAAATATTAATCATATAAATTACAAACAGATAGAAAATATTAAAACTTCATAAATAAATATGTATAAATTCTAAAAGATGAATAAATTCCAAAAATATTAAAAATTAATAAATATACAAATTGGAAAAAAATATTAAATGAAATAATATTAAAAATGAATAAATAAAATTAAATAAATTACAAAAAACATTTAAAAATAATAATTCATAACAATAATAACAAGAATTTCATACACATAAATAATAAATAAAAATGAACAAATGAATAATACTATTATTGATAATTATTGATGTATGCATTGTATTGATTGTATGTAAAAAATATAATTAATTATTAACCTTTAGAATTTTAAATACTAATTAAAAATATTATTATTTAATTAAATATATATTTATTTAAAAATTTATAAATAACTATAAAACTTGAATTTATTATAAAAATATTAAATTAATATATATTTAAAATGAATAAATATTAAAAATGAATAAATTATGGAAAATACTAAAAATGAATAAATATTAAAAATGAATAAAAAATATTAAACCAATAAAGAGACATACATGTACACACATACATTTGCATAGACATACATGTAAAGATACATACACACACAAATATGCATATAGACATACACATGTACACATACACATAGACACATACACATACACATACACACATATATAAGCAGACATACATATGTACACATACATGCACATGCACATAGACATATATATACATACATACAGACACACACATACATATGCATACATGTATATACACACACATACACATACACATACACATACACACATGTATACACATAGACCACTACCACAGATCGGCGTATGGGGAGTGTCGGTTTTTATCAGTGTTAAGAAAAATGTGTTGATAAAAGGGGGTATTTATCAATGCTAGCTAAAAGTGCTGATAAATCTACCCTTTATCAGCGCTATTAATAGTGTTGATAAAGGTGTTCCCCTTATCAGTGCTTTTTTAGCACTAATAAACAATGGATTTATCAGTGTTTTTTTTAGAGCTGATAAAAGTTTTTAATAAAAACTATTATTAATTTATATAAAATTATTATATTTATATTCAAAAAAAGTTATTTATATACATTAAATAAAAAATGCATGTTTATAATTAATATATATTTTTTAATAATTCAAATATATATATAATGTTTTTAAAAACAATTTATGTAATTATAATTAAATAAATATATATTTAAATAATTATAAGATTATAATAAATTTTATTAAATAATATATATATTTAGTATATTTATAATTATATATTTATAATTATGTATAAATAATTTTTATATATATTTATTTATAATTATAAATATAAATAATTATATATATTTAAATAAATATATGTTTCCAATGAATTTGGTTAATAAATATTTTAACACGTGAGTATAATTGATGTGCATATGTTACATATTCATCATGAATGTTCATTTATACATTACACCCTTATTATTAATCATGTTGTCTATATATGTGATGACTCATTTTTTATGATCTATACTTTACTAGGTATATGATTCATTCATGTTATACCCATGAATGAATAATGGCGATTAGGGCAGAGAGACTCTCTCTCTATGAAAATGGTGTTTAGGGAAGATCTTCATGATGACTAATTTGGCCAACTTCTTTGATCCTATGGAGGTGTTTCTTAGAACCTTAAAGAAAGAAAGTGATATCTCTTTCTTGATGTGTGATGTTGTTTCAGTTGTGGAACCGCCGAACGAGAAACAATATGAGTTGGGAGGGAATTTTAGAGGTGTGGACGAGTTACGGATAAAGGGTGTTGACATATTCTTCTTCATCCCTTGGAGTGGTGATCCCACTATCCACAACTGGATTTCATGGAATTATGTGCTTAAGTTTGTTGAATCTAACCCTCGATTTTTTTTAGGAAATAATTGGGGCATGAAAA
The DNA here is from genome assembly GCA_963277665.1 of Viscum album. Classification (NCBI taxonomy): domain Eukaryota; kingdom Viridiplantae; phylum Streptophyta; class Magnoliopsida; order Santalales; family Viscaceae; genus Viscum; species Viscum album. Next base: position 822,027,564 of record OY728166.1, read on the forward strand.
CATTCAATCATCACATGGATTAGATCTCAACTATCTAAGTCTTGGAAGCTTAAAGACCAAAGGATGCATCTTGTATAGATCTAGGGTTTTTGTGAATGGAATATCGTGTCGATTGGTATGAACTTATTTCATCTTACTTTTCATTCAAATGAATTGAAATTGAGGGCCTCGAGTATTGGTTTTTTCAATCTCAATTCATGGATCCTTTGGTTTCAGAATTGGGATCCTTGTGTTGACCCTTTTCAGGCCAAGAACATTGTTGTAGCATCCTAGATCTGTGTTAAAAGGTTGAATTGGGTATTATGGCACCCAATAATCCTTTGGTATGTCTCCATGGATGTTGGAACCCCAATTAATCTTGATAAGGAGACTGAATCAGTCAGGTATGGTCATTTTTTCTGCATCTTAATTGAGTTTGATATTTCTTTACCCCTTATTGAGTCTGTATACTAGATTTCTAGAGATTTTAAATTTGAGCTTGACATTGAGTTTGAACATGTCCCTGATTTTTTCCTTAATTTATCCTCTATTGGACATATTAAGTAAAATTACCACCAAGGGATGAGATTCTCTAATTGTAAAAGATATAGACATAAAGTGGAAAAATGAAAATTACTTTCATGTGATTCTGGGAAGACAGATACTTCTGTTAGTGTGCAAGAAGTTTCTCTTCCTTCACACTCAAAGGATAAATTGGTGTATGACTCTGGAAAAGGGGGATCAACCTCTTTTTCTAAGGTTATGGTTGGGAAAACTCTTGGAATCTATGTTGTTAGTGACATTGTGGGTGTGCCACCAATTTTTTTAGGATATTGTGATATAAACACCCCTTCCCCTAATTCTATACTCCAAGGGTAAACCTCCCTTTATAAATGTGGTGATACCTAAGACACAGATACTTATTTTGAGCTTGACCATATGATTATGTTGGAGGATCAATTAATATTTAAATGGAAATTGAATTCAGTCTCTATGAATGTTAATATTGATAAACAAAATAAGAAATGCACTAGGAATTCTCCTACTTGTCTTGTTGCTTTGGTAGCTAATGTTACATCTGGAACTGTGGAAGCGAATTAGGCTCTCAATGATGATTTTTGGCAGGTTGACCTTGCATTTTCACCTCCTCATGTAGACTATGTTCCCATCTTAAATATTCCCATGGATGATAAAATGTATGTTGTTGCACAAGATACTATTGTTGTGAAACCCAAATTGTTTCTATGTTGGAGTCTATGAACTCTCCAAAATTTGATGATCTCTACAGGGAGAGATGAGAGTGTAAAGGTAAGAATTCTTTAACAGCTTATGTTGTTAATGTTCCACCTTTACTTTAATAGATCAGGATTCAAAAAAGGACCTACTAATAGGGAATTCCTTAAATGAGGACATGCCTGCTGATAGGAAATCTCCTAAGAATGAAACTGAGGTTAATGGTGAAGATGTTCAAGTTATTGATCATGCAGTGGTTGATGATCCTTTAGATACTGATGATCACAGTGCTAAATGGCATACCTTGAAGAAATGGAGGATGGGAAGGCACCCAAGAGGACGTGGTGGTCATGGAAGAGGTAGAAATGGATGAATGATGTTTATCTTTTCTTTTTTTGGTGGTCTACTTGTCACTTATACCTCGTATCTCCTTTGGTCTCCTCTTTAACTCTTTTTATTATAATAAATTTTTTGGGCCATGGATTTTATCCATGGTTTGCATTATTCTAGTATATATATTAGGTGTTTGGGGGTACAATTACATTAAACACACATGCACCACACACATAGGTCAGAAAGGTGGGTCATAGACCCTCCAAGGGGATAGTCCACCCATCAATCCTTATATATATATGTATATATATATATATATATATAATTATAAAATTATAATAAATATATTTATGAAGGTGGTGATGCAGACAATAACGTAGGAAGACGGTGATGCAGACATGATGCAAGCAGGTGGTGATGCACGCATAACACATGCAAGATGATGCAGACATGACACATCACTGGGCTTTTAGGCCATGTTATGGGCTTCATGTCCACTGGGCCTACGAGCCATGTACAAAATAAATAAGGCTTGATGGGTGGGTTATCCCCTTGGGGGGGGGGCTATAACCTACCTTTTCGGCCTGTGTGTGTGTTGTGTGTGCGTTTGACTATAATTGTAACCCTAAGCACTTAATATATATATATATATAATAAATATATTTGTTATAATTTTATAATAATTTAAATAAATATATTTAATAATTTATTTTTGTAATTATAACCATAAATAAATATATATTTATTATAATTTTTTAATTACAAATAAATATTTATTTATTTATAGTTATAATTATAAATAAATATTTATTTATTTAAATAATTATAAAATTATAAAAAAAATATTTGTTAGACTTATAATGTTATAAATATATATTATTAAATAAATATATTTATAAATATAAAAAATATTTATAAATAAAAAAAATATTTATAAATAAAAAAATATTTATAATTATAATTACAAATATATATAGATATATTTAAATAAATATAATAATTATAGTAATTATACATATTAATAAAATTATAAATAAATAAATATATTTATTATAATTTTAAAATTATTTAAATAAATAAAAAAGTATATATATTTATAATTATAACTACAAATAAATATATATTTATTATAATTTTTTAATTAAAAATAAATATATATTTATTTAAACTTATAATTATAAATAAATACATATATATGTATATATTTAAATAATTATAAAACTATAATAAATATATTTATTATAATTATAATGTTATAAATACATATAATTAAATAAATATATTTATAAATATATAAAATATGTATAATTATAATTGTAAATAAATATAGATATATTTAAACAATTACAAAATTATAATAAATATATTAATTATATATATTTATTAAATTATAAGTATAATAAATACAGTTATTATAATTTTATAATTAATTTTATATTTATATAATTACAAATATAAATAAATATATAAGTATTATAATTTTTAAATTATAAATAAAGAAATATTTATTTGTAGTTATAATTATAAATAAATATATAATTAATTAATTAATTATAAAATTATAATTAATATATTTATTATATTTATAATCATATAAATATATATAATTAATATATTTATTATATATATTTATAAGATTATAAATATAATAAATATATTTATTATAATTTTATAATTATTTAAATAAATATATATAAATTTATAGTTGTAAATATAAATAAATATTTATTTATAATTATTTAAAATAAATATTTTAAATAAATATTTTAATTATATAAAATTATAAATATAATAAATATATTTATTATAAGTTTTCACAGTTGGGGGTTTACACGAGAGGTAAAGGCTCCTCATAATCCGGCATATAACATGAGTTCAAATCCAGGCAAGAACGCATTCCTACTAGCAGGCGGTGACACAAACATGACACGTGACTGATGATACGGGCAGTATGATGCAGGCATTACGTTGCACTAGGACTTTAGGCCAGTTCTTGGGCCTTTGGGCCATGTAATGGGCTTCAAGCCCACTGGGCCTTTGGGCGTGTACTTAATAAATAAGGTTTGATGGGTGGGGTATCCCTTGGGGGGCTATGACCTATCTTTCTGGCCTCTGTGTGCAGTGTGTGTCTGTTTAATGTAATTTTTCCTCCGAGCACCTAATATATATATTTATATAAATATATTTATTTTATATTTAAATATAAATAAATATTTATTTATTTATATTTATAAGTATATATATTTATATATATAATTTTATAAATATATATAATAATATAAATAAATTATTAACATTATATCTTTATCAGTTCTAAAAAAACACTGATAAATTGTGTCTTTATCAGTGCTGATAAAGACAACATTTATCAGTGCTTTTTTAGTGCTGATTGTAGCACCCCCAGCTTCTGGTATGTTCCCCCTTTCCTTATGCTTTTGATGTATATAAATTATATTGGAGAAAGTTGGGAGAGTTTTAGAGAAATTGTAAAGTGTTTTGGGGTTTTTCTAAAGGTTCACAGTCTGTTCACGATTTTGGAAAACTGTGCAAGACCTCTAGGAAACTGTGCACTATGAAATAGGGGGAAAATGAAAGGCACGTAGTCTATGCACGATTTATATAAACTGTGCAGAAGCCTAGAAGTAACTGTGCACCTTGAGGAAAAGAGTTTTGGCATAGTTGGTGCGTGGTTTGGTAACCGTCCAAGACAACCATGCAAGGTTCCACCCTTAAGGCAGTAGCTTGCCCATAGTTAGCACACAGTTTTCCTAACCTAGCACTGGTCAAAATCACCTCCTTAAAAAGTGGGTCTAACTGAGATTTCACTTTAACCTACTCTTTTTCACCCCAAAACTACTCTAACTTGGGATTTTTCTTCTCCAAAGGCCAAAAAAGTTTCTCCCATCAATTTGGAGGTGATCTGAAGGATTCTCTTGGTGATTAAAATCTAATTCATCGTGGTATGTGCACGTTCTTCATCGTTCTTTTCATGTTTTCATAGATCTATTTCTCCCCTCTTCTTGGTTTCTTATATCTCCACCCTATGTGGTTAGATCTAATATTTTGGATGACAAATATGATTATATTTGGCTGGGTTCATGTTAGGGGAAGAGATCTAAGGAGGATTCATAGAGTTTTAACCCAGTTTCGTTTGCATTCTTCATCCATTTATATTTTTCTCAAAAACTCTAAAGGTAGGTGGATTCTCTCTTGACTCCCCTTGCTAGAAGTGTTGATCTTAGTTTCAAATTGGTTTCTTTTATTGAAATTGATTATTGAATTATTTTTAATTTCTTGTTAGAAATCCTCTTTAGTGAAGGTTTGGAAAATTGTGGAAGATTGTTTGTTTTATGGAATGAACTTTGGTTCTTGATTTTAAAATGGGGATTTTAAAATGAGGATTTTCATGCAATTGTGGTAAATAGATTTAATCAAAAAAATCAATAAATATTTTGATTTTATTGAAATATAATGGTTGATTTGAATTGGTTTGTTTAATGGGTTTGAATAAAAGAACAGTTTTATTGAAATGGATGGAATATTGTTTTGAAATTGGTTTTCATCATAAATGTTGGATGTGTTCATGTGCATACGAGATGGATAAGTTTCATGAGTCTCTCCCATCATTATATGGATGGATGAGGGTTAGGTATCTCCCCCATCAAATGGTTTACTAGGTGACGGATTAGTGAAAGGATGACACACCACTCACAAGTATAGGGAGGTCTAGGTTACATGCATGGTTGAATGTGTGGATAAGTAGAATGTAATGGTTGTGCCAAAATGAATATTGAGAAATGTATTTAAAGCTTCATTTGTTTTTTTTCATGAAAAATATCTTTTCTAGAAAATTGGATAACATGGAACTTGTTTATATTTAGTTATAAACTATTTTTATAAGTTGTTTATATTTTGTTATAAAATATTTTGAAAATTTTTTTATATAAATGTTGTTAACTTTTATATCATAGTGGCATGAGTAAGGAAGTAATTGGGGAAAACCTACTTAGTTTTATACTCACCCCTTCTTTGTCACTTTGGTGATTTTTCAAATGTCATCTTCTGGGACATTGGAAAAGGTAAAGTATTATACGTCATTAGTACTACCTGGTGATACTTAGGTTGTTTGGTGATGTTAGAGCATAAAGCTTGTGAAGCATGGAGTCTTTTGGTCACCTTGGATTTTTTATAAGTTATATTACATTGTTTTATTTTATTGTGTAATCTTCCACTATGGTACTTGGTTTTAACATGTTTTTGAATAATGGATTGTTGGGCTGGATTTCATTATTCATGCATGATATAGTGGTTTGTTTGGGTTTGATTGTTTATTCAATTTTATTGATTCTTAAAGGGTGGATTTTCTCCCACTTGTATTGAAACCATTCATTATTTATTTCTAGACTTTGATATCTTTGGGATGTCGCTTAAGGCCTTGTAATGTCTCATTTCCCACTCAATCCAATGAGATTAAGTGGGACATTAAAAATGGAATCATCTTGGTCCTTCCTTTGTGGAACAAGTAGTCATTGGTTTTCTTGGTCTTTGAGTTGAATTAATTCTGTCTATTCCTTGAGTTGGGATCTTAGAAAGGAGTTATATTTTTTTAACTTGAAATTTAGAGCAAAAAAATATGTAGATAACCTTTTATGCTAAAATTCAAGTTGTCGGGTATTTGGCTATATAAGTTTTTTGGAGACACTTATAGGATTTTGAAATCTCATTATCATGGGTTTATCCAATAACACAATCATGACATGCATTAGAGGAATTAATTGCCACTAGGATTTCATATTCCATTTTGAGTAATTATTTATGATTTTGTTCAAAGGTAATTTTTTTTTTTTTGAAAAATGTTGAAATTGTTTTCAAATGAAAGACTTTGAAAAGAGTATGGTTGAGGTATTTTGAAAATGGTTTGATTTTCAAAATCCAGAATGGATTAAAAAAATATTTAAACTTGGAAAGTACTATTTTGATAATTTATGTGATAGAATTTGAAATTCTAGGCTTTCAGTTGCTAGAGATTGATACTTATAGAGTTTGCTTTTCATTATAAAATGGAACCCAATAGGTGTCGTAGAAACAAATTGAAAGAAGTTGCAGAGAATGTAGTTTCACTTGAGCCATAGGTGAACTAAGAGTTGGTTCACAGTATCGTCCAAGTTTTTTAGGCTATGGAAACCAAGAACTATAGGGATGATAAAAGACATGTGGATCATTCCATCCAGTTTTAAAAGCACAATACATCCATCTTCCAAGGAAATTCTGAAATAGAAAGAGTAGAGGTGTGGCTAAATAGGATGAATCATATATTCGATTTCATTAGCACACCAGTGGAGCAGAAAGTCAAACTGGAAACTTATATGATCAAGGATCTCGTACGCTAGTGGTGGGATCTAGCGGTACAGGCTAAACTAGGTCAAGGCCTTGGTTGGGAATATTTTGAGGAATTTTTCAACAAACAATTCTATCATTATACATTTAGGATATAGAGAATGAAGGTATTATTCATCCTGAAATAAGAAAATATCTATATCCCTGAGTATGTGGCTAAATTTATGAATTTAGTGTGTTTTACACCCGAATTTGTAGAGAGTGAGTCCTTGAAGGCATGAATCATTAAATCAGGGCTAAGATAGGAGATACACTCAATGATTGTGGTGCTCTGTGTTATATATTATACATAGATGGTAAACAGAGCAATAGTGGCTAGGAGAGACATCTCAGTAGCTATGGGAGGAGGAAGTATGATGATACCTATGTGAAATGGTGGGAACATGAATTATGGGAGAAATTGGAAGAGGGACACCTATTTCCATGGTGGGAGTGGTAATCATAATGAGATGGCTAGATTAGTAAACCTTCCTCTACAACCAAAGATCCAAGTGGGATGTTTTCAACATGGTTCCTTTGATCACATGAAGAGATATTATACAACACCACATAGATCATTTCATAATTTCAATAATATGGGGCATCTTCAGTGCAATTATTGTAATTCACCATGGTTAGGTGCTTGGGGCACTTCTTAGGTGTCGCAGACATCGTATACTTTGATAGGATGAGGGCAGTAGAATCAATCTTGTTAGTAGAGAAGATCTATCCATGGTGATTCTAGGAATACCATGACTCCTTGGAAAGGGAAATATCAGAAAGGGAACAAGGATAAAAGTGCAGCAAGGAAGAAATTTTATGGAGCTGCGTGAATTATTGTCAATGATCATGTTGGACCATCCATAGTAAGAGGTATGATTCTTTTGAATTCTACCCTTATGAAAGTTTTGTTTGATACAAGTGCATCAAATTCCTTCATTGATTCTCATGCTATTGATTTTCTAAGTTTAAAACTTGATATGATGCCTTCTGTGATAAAACTTCAAACTTCTCTTGGGAAAATCGAATGTCGGGCCTCTCTATATAGAGCATGTTCAATAACTATTGATGTAGTTGAGGTGAAATGGAATTTATATATGTTGGAAATGGATATCTATGATGTAATCCTGGGTATGGATTGGTTGACAACGTTCAAGGCTAACACTTACTGTTATAGAAGGGTCGTTAGTGTTGTGATAGAGGATGGCATCTAGCACCTGTTTCAAGGAGAGAGGGTTATAAAGATAGGTTCAACAAGAATGTTGGAACCAGTACTGGGAATGATATCTTACCAGTTGGTGGAATTTTCTTTGGCATCAAGGTAATAAATCATTGATAACAATTTTCCAGCAATCGTAGATCAATTTCCAGATGTTTTTTCCAAGAACTTCTTAGGGTTACCACCTTTAATGGAAGGGGAGTTTACGATTGATCTCCTTCCGGGGACCAGCCCTATTTCCCTTACATATTATAGGATGACACCAATGGAGTTAAGGGAATTTAATTTTTAGTTGTATTAGATAGGAATCCAAGGTTTCATTTGGATGATCACGTATATGTGGGCAACACTAGTCTTGTTCATGAAGAAAGAAAATTGAGCTCTAAGGTTGTACATCGATTATCATAAGCTTAACCAAGTTACGATAAAGAATAGGTATCCACTACCATGAATTGATGATCTATTTGATAAGTTGAGGGGAGCCCAATGTTTCTCTAAGAATGACTTGTGATCAGGATATCACCAACTACGAGTTCATAAGGAGGATATTCAGAAGACATCTTTTAGAAGCAGATATAGTCATTATGAATATGTGGTAATTCCTTTCAGTCTTAAAAATTCACCAATAGTCTTTATAGCATTGATGAATCAGATATCTTAGTGATATTTGGATTATTTTATTGTGGTGTTTGTGGATGACATATTGGTGTATTCAAGGGCAAGGTCTGAGCATGAGCAACACTTGGCGGCATTATTTGGAATCTTGAGAGATCATATTTTTTATGCTAAACTATCAAAGTGTGATTTTTAGATATAAGATGTACGCTTTATTGGACATATAATTGATGAAAAAGGTGTTTCAGTGGATTCAGAGAATATAGAAGCTATATGTCTAAGAAACCACCAAAAAACATCTTTAAGATATGAAACTTCCTTGGTCTTGCTGGTTATTACCGACTTTTTGTTCATGAATTCTCATGACTAGCATCACCCATGAAAACTTTGAAAAATAATAACATTCCATTTCAATGGAGTTAGGAATACCAAAAGTCTTTTCAAGATTTGAATGTTCATCTTACATCAACACCTATCTTGATTTTTATGGAATCAATATAGGGGTATGTGGTGTACTATGATGCTTCGAGATTTGGGTTGGGATGTGTTCTCATGAAAGGGGACCATGTTTTTTCTTATAGTTCAATGCAATTGAGAGTGTATGAGAAGAATTAACAAACACATGATTTGGAGTTAACTGTGTTCATCCATGCTTTGAAGAATTGGAATCATTATCTCTTCAGTGAGAAATTTATAGTGTTTACAGATCACAAGAGCATAAATAACATTTTCACACAACAAGATTTAAATATGAGGAAAGAAAAGATGGATGGAGTATCTTAAAATTTTTGAATTTGACTTGATGTATACATTGGGTAAAGACAATTTAGTGGCAGATTCATTAAGAATGAAGTCATATGCACAATTAGAGAAAGAAGATTCAGTTGAGTGGTTGATGTTGGTCCTAAATGACATACATATGTAATGCGAAGACTAAGGTGATGTTTTGGTTTTATTTTTAGTTTATATGATTCCTAAATTGGTAAATATGATTAAGGAGGCATAAACATCTTTTTTAGAATTCATAGTTATGAGTTAAAAACTCAATGGTGGGGATAAAATTGAGGGTTTGAAACATAATGGGAGTTCAGTGTTATGGTTCAGAAATTGGATGGTTATACCAATGGCTTGTTAAGAATAACTTCTTCATGATTATCACCATTAGAGATGGGCTACCCATACTAGAATACATAATATGTATAAGGCAATGAAGGTGTAGTTTTGGTGGATCGGCATGATATGTAAAGTGGCTGAGTTTATTTCAATGTGCTTAACTTGTTAGCAAGTTAAGGTAGATAATAAATGACTAGAAGGTGTGTTGCAGTCCTTACCTAGTGTAAATGGGATCAAATCATGATGTATTTTGTTATAGGTCCCCCAAGAATGGTTTGAAAACTCGATACCATATGGGTGATAGTGGATCGGCTTACCAAGTCATCTCATTCCATCCCTATTCATAGAACCCATACATTAGATGATCTATTTCAAATCTATATAAGAGAATTGGTAAAGAAACATGGCATACCAGTTTTGATTGTATTAGATAGAGATCCAAGGTTTACATATTATTTCTGGAAATCCAAATAGAAATCCCTTGGGACACAATTGACTATGAGTGCGTGTAATATCTTCAAACATATTTCCAATCTGAAAGAATGATACAAACATTGGAAGACATGTTGCGGGCTTGTGTAATGGATTTTGATGGCTCATGGGAAGAGCATGTGTCGTTGGTGGGGTTATCGTATAACAAGAGCTACCAGTACTTGATACACATGCCTCTGTTTGAAGCATTGTATGGGTGTCCTTGTCATTCTTCACTGTGTTGGGTGGAAATAGGTGATACTTCACTAGTTAGGCTGAGCCATATCCAATAAACAATGGAGAAAATTCACTTGATCAGAAAATGGATATGGATGGATAAAAGTTGTCAGAAATAGTATGTGGATCATCATAGAAATCCATTGTCATTTTTAATGATTTATCATGTGTTTTTTCGGATTTCTCCAAGGCTTGGACATAAATGTTTTGGGAAGAAGTGAATTTTATCTCCTCGGTACATATAACCTTTTGATATAATGGAATGGGTTGTAGAGGTGGACTATCAATTGGAATTTCCACCACAGTTTAGTGTAGTGCATAATGTATTCCACATATATCAGTTGAAAAAGTATCAACTTGATCCTGACCATGTGATTATATGGGATCATGTTGACCTAGATTTGTATGCTTCATTGGTATATATCCTGGTGCAAATTTTGGATAGGAAATAGAAATTATTGTGTGGAAAAATCATATGTCTAGTGTGGGTTTTATGGAAACTTAGTTAGATATAGGAAGCGACTTGGGAACATGAAAAGGAAATGAAAATTCAATGCCTGAAACTATTTTTGGGTAATGGTGATTTTCTACTTTCCAAGGACGGAAAGACCAATTGTGGGTAGAATGTATCACCCCTAGTTACTGGTATATACCCCCTTTATTGATGATTTTGATGTATATAAAGTATAAGGGTGAAAGTTGGTAGAGTTTTGGAGAACTTTTAAAGTGTTTTTGGGGGGTTTTATACAGATGCATGATTTGTGTATGGTTTGAGAAACCCATGCAATACCTCCAAGAAATCATGCATAGTGAAATAGGGGGAAAATGAGAGGCGCGCGGTCTATGCATGGTTTATCCAAATTGTGTAGAATCCTAAGTGTAACCATGCACCTCAAGGAAAAGAGTTTTTTTAGGGTTGGTGAATGGTTTGGTAACCATGTGAGGAATCATGCAAGGTTCCACCCTTAGGGTAGTAGCTTGTGCACAGTTTTCATAACCGTGCAACTAAACCATTCGCGGGTCAAAATCACCTCCTTAAAAAGTGGATCTAACTCGAATATAACTTTAAACTACTCGTTTTCCTCAAAAATATCTATAACTTGGTATTTTTCTTCCCCAAATTCCAAATAAGGTTCTCTAATTAATTCAAAGGCGATCTGGATGCTTCTCTTTGTGATTATAAGATGATTCATCATGGTAATTGCTCATTCTTCATTATTCTAGTGATGTTTTATTAGATTTAATTCGTTCCTCTTCTTAGTTTCTTATATATACACCCAATGTGGGTAGATCTAAGATTTTGGATACGAAATATGAATGGATTTGGATTTTTTTATGTTAGGGGAAGAGATCTGTGGTTGATTCATGAAGTTTTAACCTGGTTTCATTGGTGTTCCTTATCCGTTTATCATTTTCTCCAAAACTCTTGAGGTAGGTGGCTTCTCTCTTGACTCCTCTAATTAGAACTATTGATATTATTTTAAAATTGGTTTCTTTGATTGAAATTTATTATTGAATTATTGTGAATTTCATTTTGGAAACCCACTTTAGTGACGGTTTGGAAAATTATGGAAAATTGGATGTTTTATGGAATGAAATTTGGTTCTTGATTTTAAAATGTTGATTTTAAAATTGGTATTTTTCTATAATTATGGTAAATAGATTAAATCAAAATGTTTTTAATAAATATGTTGATTTTATTGAAATGGAATGGTTGATTGGAATTGTTTTGTTTAATGGTTTTTAATAAAAGAACGATTTTATTGAAAAGGGTGAAATGTTGTTTTGAAATTGGTTTTTGGCATAAATGTTGAATGTGTTCATGTGAATGTGGGGTGGATATGGGTCATGATTCCCCCCATAATTATCAGGATGGATAAGGGTTAGGTCTTTCCCCCATCAAATGGTTCACTAGGTAACGACTTAGTGAAAGGATGACTCACCACTCACGAGTATAGAGAGGTCTAGGTTACATGCATATTTGGATGTGTAGATAAGTGGAATGGAGTGTTTATGCCAAAATGGATATTGAGTAATGGATTTAAATATTTGTTTTTCTTTTTTCATGAAAAATAGTTTTTCTGGAAAATTGGATAACATGGAACTTGTTTATATTTAGTTATAAACTTTTTTTAGAATTTTATATTTTTTTATTAACTATTTATGAACTTGTTTATATAAATTGTTTTATATAAATGTTTCTAACTTTTCTATACAAGTGGAATGAGTAGGGAAGTCATTGCGGAAAACCTACTGAGTTTTATACTCACCCATGCTTTGGCACTTTGGTGCTTTTGAAGATGCCATCTTCTGGGACATGGGAAAAGGTAAAGGATCACATGTCTTTAGTAATACCTCATGATACTTGGGATGTTTGGTGATGTTGGAGCATGAATCTTGTGGATCATGGAGTATTTTTGTAGTATTTTATTTTTTATTAGTTATCTTCTGCTCTTTTATTTGATTGTGTAATCATTCATTGTGGTACTGGGTTTTAACATGTTTTTGAATAATGGGATGTTGGGTTGAATTTCATTATTCATGCATCATATAGTGGTTTGTTTGGGTTTGATTGTTTATTCAGTTTTCTTTATTCTTAAATTGAAAATCTTCCCCTACTTTTATTGAAACCCTTCGACATTTATTATCATCATTTGGAATTTTGGGGATGTCGCTGAAGTCTTAGTAATGTCTCATTTCCCAGTCAAGCTAATTAGACTAATTGGGACATTACATTGATAAAGGTGTATCTTTATCAACACTAAAAAATCGCTCATAAAGGTAGGTTTTATCAATGGTTTCTATTTTAGTGATGATAAAACATACCTTTATCAGTGATTTTTTAAAAGCACTAATAAAAGTTTTACCATAATGTTATAAAAATAACCCTAACAATATCCTTTCATCACACCATCAAATCTTTTGTGGAACTATCTCCCTGCCCTGCCACCCTCTCTCCCAACTCTACTACCCTCTCTCCCTACCTCGTCTTCTCCATCTCATTCTCCATAATCATCTTCATTTCTCCTTACCTTGTTATCATCTCTCCCACCACCATCTCTCCCTACACTACTTCCATCCCTCCCCATTGGTGTCACTCCCTACAAGCGTCACTCTCGTCATCATCAATCCTTGAAAGGTAAGCCCTTTGAGATCTCATCAATCATTATCACCATAATTTTTTTGTTTATAGTTTTATTATGGTTAGTTTTTTTATGATTCCATCGGATCATGGAGAAAATCATCCCATTAAATGGGGATTTTTATCAAGTTGTGTAAAGGAGGACTTGAGATGATGTATGCATGTTGTAGTATGTTATTTCCAAGAAGTTATGCTTTTGTTTGTTTGTTTTCAAGTTATTTATCCTAAATTAAATTAAATTTATGATAAAATCATTGTTGGTTGTTAGTTCGTCTAACTAAAATGGTGCTAGGAGTGTTTCTTAGACCTCCTATGGGTGTTTTTTGTGGTTTTGATGTGCTGGGAGTGCCCTATGTGTTTTTAGAAATAGGAATGTTTGGATTAATTATGAAATTAATTAATATTGAAATTATAAAATAATGGGATGTTAGGGTTTATTTCCATGAAGTGGTTCCCCCATTCCCAAATCAGTCAATCATCAAAGGTTTTAACCCTTCGTAGAGAACATTTTTGATACAAGTATCCAATGTTGACACCCTACGCATCTGAAATATCACAACGTGAATGTCAGAATACTTTACGATCATGAATGTCCTACACGACGGCCTCTTTTACACATGGTCATCTATTTCAGGAAGAATTCATGTAGGATTTCCTATAAATACCTCATACACACCTCAAAATAAAAATAAGGGAGAATGAGAGGGTTATATTCCTCTTGAGTATAAAAACCATATCACCCCCACTGGGATATATTCCCTCTAAAACTCAAACTCATATATTCATTGGGTCATACCCCCTATCAAACCCTACATAAAAACTCATAATTGTGTTAGGTTATAATCCCCATGATTCATACCCTCACATGATTATTCCCCCAATGAAACTAAATTCAACTCGGAGAACTATATTCTCTTTTATCCAATTTCTAATAATGAGTACCTAAAGATTTTCAAGAATTTACATAGATCTAACTTGGGTGGAACCAAAATTTAGAGAAGTAATTTAGTAAAGGAATCCCTTGAAAGTAGTTCCATTGTAGTGAATATTTCTTTTTATTCTATATTCTCATGAATTTCTATAGTATTACTTTTGGATTTTACATCGATCAAGTACATAATTCCTTTTTCTTCAACCAATTTTATTTTTAATTCTCCATAATATTAATTAGTGGTGATAAAGACATGACAATATTTCTTTTAATCTACTTGATTCACCTCTTTCATCAATAAAAATTGGAGTTTCCCCTCTATAATTAAAAAAATCAACTATCCTAGATTAAAATTAATGAACAACTTCCCCATGGATATGAAATTGAATCAAATGATTATTAGTACTTACATTATTCCACAATTTATAGTATAATATAATAAAAAAATTAAATCTCTATTACATAATAATGATTACTTATTTTCATATATTTTCTATCTGACATGGTCATAGGAATCAGAAACACATGTACGGGATGAACAACTACTATAGATGGCCTTGAAACAGCCAGAAAAGTATGGACATGTCAGAGGTCCAAGTTTTGGGGTGACACCCCAAACATATTTTAAGAAAAAAATAATATAATGATAAATATAAATAAATAAAAAAGATGAATGAAAGACTAAATATCTTGAAGAACAATTCCAATAGTATAGAGAGTTACCATAAAAATTTATTGGGGAATAAAAGATAAGAATAAACATAAGAATAAACATTATATGAAGATATCTCCCCACCCCCCACCCGCTTTGAGGTGATCCATTCCCCACAAAGAGCTGTTGTAGTTGTGGTAATAGATATTCTAAAAATTGTTTCTCTGAAATGTTAATCATGAAGAAACTGCTACCTTTCCTGTAATGATATTCTATAGGGTGAAAATTATTTTGATTTATATCTATCAACACCCACCCATCACCTTGTAGCATGAGATATGATGTTTAATATCCAATATTATAGTCTACATAATAGACCACTTCTAATAGGTCATGTGAGAGTAGCGATTAGCATAGCTTATGAGTTGAGCACTGAGCTACTTGTTCCACTTGATGACGATGATATTCATATGATTGACTAAGATATGGAGACATTCATCACATGGTCATAACATCTTGTAAAAATACATGTTGACAAGGAGGTATTTATTTCCAATTTATTTATCAAGATAAACCTTTAAAAATTAGAGAAAAAGTTTGGAACCAATGAATGTTATTAAATATGGACAAATAGAAGGAGAAGAAATGAAATACCAAATCAAATCCATCTAAAGGATCAACTAATTTATTGAAAATATCTTCCAAAATCACCTTTACTCCACCTGTTCTATATCCGCATTTACTAGCATTAAAGGTTCATGTGGATACAATGTTAAAAAATGGCAGTAGTCACATAGTTGATTTTCATGAAATTATGTATGGAGAGGAATGTGAATACAAAAATGGTGTTGAAAATGTAAATGAAATTCTAGACTACGATTGGCTTGGTTCCACAGTTTTAAATGTATACATGAGGTATGTTTTCATGATTTGATTTTTCAAAAGCTGATATACTATCTAAATTATGACTATATACATTTCATATTTTTTTTCGGAGTATATATAAAAAACAATTAA
The DNA here is from genome assembly GCA_963277665.1 of Viscum album. NCBI lineage: Eukaryota > Viridiplantae > Streptophyta > Magnoliopsida > Santalales > Viscaceae > Viscum > Viscum album. The sequence goes on from OY728166.1 coordinate 822,043,882, forward strand.
AGGGATTTACCCATGAAAAAAAGGAATCATTATTCCTCAAACCACCTCTACAGAACAAACAAAAATAAAATCCAAAAAAGGATGAAATAGTGGTAGGCCTTGTCAAATTGTTTAAAAGAAAACTTTTGGATGAAAGAATATTCTTTATACAAAAATTGTAGGGGTAAAACACTAAAATTTAATCATATCAAATATATTTTCATTTATTTCATTACTTCTTCCTTTTTGTGTTTTTAGACAACATTGGATGCTCATTTTGGTCAATTTGGATACTCTAAAGATTTATTTCCTAAATTCACTACATGGATACCCAACAAACCAACCACACATGATGGAATTTGTCAATTTTTAATACACTAAATCCAATATTTTAGAACCAAACATCAAGTTATATAATTTATATTTTCTTGTAATGAGGATTCTATTTTGATATGGTGATGTATCAATGTCGAGAAAATAAGAAATGAGGCTAGGGAATAAGCACAAGGAACCTGAAAAGTTCAAAAACTGTAAAATTATCAGGATATATATAATAAGATTTCACTATCCAAGCACATATAAAAACAAATTACTTATTCTCTTCAATTTTTCTGCAATGTCTGAAACAAACAAATGGAAAAGATTATGGTTATTATGTTTGTAAATTTATGAAAGAGTTTATATTCCATGAAGAAACTAGAATCCCCAAAGAGGTATTTTAAAAGTTAATTAATATTTTATTTAAAATATTTATTAATCCTATATGTATTTATATTTTTCCAGTACTATTATGATATTCAAAAAAAACTCATATTCATAAGAAGATATATATTTTCTTAGAAATGAATATGCAGCATACCTGATAGAAGAATGTGCACACATAGCATCAAGATGTGACTACCATAGAAGTAGTGAATTGATTCATATTTATGTTTAATTTACCTATTTTTAGTATTAGTCACATAAGAATATTTTTTCTTATATTGATGGATTCCTTTCATAATTATAGGACAATAATGAATAAAAGCATCATGAAAAGGTGAATTCCTATTACTTTTTAACTAATTTTTGTCATCATTTTATCAAAAATTTGTAAGTTATTTTCCATATCATATTTATCTAATACATATTTAGTTGTTTTAATAGATATTTGGGGAAGATATAACATGTTTCTTTCTTAAAATGCTACCATTATTTCCATTTATTTTCTTTGTCATACTGCCAATGTTGCAGATTGATTCGATGTTCTTAGCAGAAAAACCTTTCTCAAATCAATATTGAGTGTTGTTAGTTTGACAGACAAAGAAACTATTAATTATGGTAACATTGGTAGTTATAATTTTGTTTGAGACTTTGGGACATGTAGAAATCAGCAGTACCTCAATCCAACATAGTTTGTGACTGGTATGACTCCAGATGCATCTTTTTATTTAAAATTGACATTGATTTTAGTAAAATAGACAACTAACATACTCAAAACCAAAAAAAATACATTCATATTATTTTTATACTTTAGTAAAAATATCCACAATTCATTTAAGAGGTTTAGGAATCATCCACACATCAATATAATGCATGGTGTGTCCATTATGACTCAGAGTATCCGTTATCAGTTTAAAATTGACATTTTACTTCAAAATATATCACTCACTAAAAACTAATAAAATTCACTAAAATTGTCTTGATAATTTAGGAAATATATTCATAAATAATTTTTGACTTGTAGGAATTAGTCTCATATCGAAATGATACATGATGTCAGGGGTATGAGTCAATGTGCGTGTTTCCAGTTTAAAATGAAATTTTAGTAAAAAATACAAGTGACGTACTACAAACCAAGAAAATATATTCATATTGTTTTTATACTTTATAAAAACTATCCATGAGTCACTTGGGATGTGTAGGAATAAGTCTCACATAAATCTGATACACGGTGTGATCGATATGACTCAAAGTGTGTATTTTTATTTAAAATTGACATCAATTTTAGTAAAAAGAAACAAGTGACATACTGGAAAATGAACAAACACGTTTGTATTATTTTGATACTTTAGGTAAATAGTACATGAGTCATTTTAGATGTGTAGGAATCATATGAACCTCAATATGAGGCATAGTGTGACCTGTATGACACCAAGTGCATTTTTTTTATTTAAAATTTACATCAATTTTAGTAAAAAGAACAACTTACCTAATCAAGACTAAGAAAAAACATTCATATTGTTTTGATACTTTAGGAAAATGACCCATGAGTCATTTTAGATGTGTAGTAATCAACTACAACTCAATATAACACATGATGTGACTGGTATGACTCTAAGTGCATCTTTTTATTTAAAATCGGCATCAATTTTAGCAAAAGGAACCAGTGACCTAATGAAAATTGAGAAAATTCATTTGGATTATTTTGATACTTTAGTCCAATAATCTATTATTAATTTAGAACTTATAGGAATTATCCTCACCTCTATATGAGGCATGGTATGACTAGTATGACTCCAAGTGGATCTATTTTATTAAAATTTGACATTAATTTGAGTAAAAAGGATAAATAACCTACTCAAAACCGAACAAATGAGTTCAAATTGTTTTGATACTTTAGGAAAATGATTCATAAGTCAATTTTGATTTGTAGGAATCAACTGAACCTCAATTAAATTCATGTTGTGACCCATATAACTCCGAGTGTGTCTTTTTATTTAAAATTGACATTAATTTTACCAAAAGGAACAAGTGTTGTACTGAAAACTAGGAAAACGCATTCGGATTGTCTTTATAATTTAAGAAAATGATCCATGAGTCATTTCACTACTGCAAATATAGCCTTTAAAAGTGAAAGAAAATCCCATTTACAGTGCTAAAACAAGCGCAATTAATCGAGGCGCTAATAAAGACCGCTTTTATCTGTGCTAAAAATCATTGATAAATGGGTCCTTTATCAGCACTAATAAAAGACCAATTTTATCAAGGATTTTTTAAAAGTGCTGATAAAAGTTAAAAAACATTAAAAAATTCAAAAAAATATTTCTGCAATTCGGGGAGGGGCTTCAACAGTGCTTGAAATCCCCTTCAACAGCGCCCCTGTCACTCGCCCCAGCCCGCACGCCCCAGCAACCACCACACCTCACCCTTTAACAGTGCTTAGCCCCATTTCCACCTGCACACGTGCCCTAATTCTCCTTGGATTTGAACCCAGAACCTCTTGCATGTGTGCCTAAAGCTTTACCACTCCACCATATTTCTCTGCCCTCCATTTAATAATATGTTTATTTATTTATATATATATATATAATTATATTTACTCGTATATTAATATATATTTATATTAACACATATATAGTGATATAGTTATATTTATATATTAATATATTTATTCATATATTAAAATATATTTGTAAGATCAGTTTTAAATGCATTTATAAAATATACTTTTTTGTGCCTGTTTATAAATAAATAAATACATATAAACAACACACACACACACACATATATATTATATGTGTATCTGTAAGTATAATTATACATATTTATATATATTTAAAAATATTATATATTAATATGTATATATATATATTTAGAATATATAGATAATATATATCAGTTTTTCAATACAGACACACACAAATATATATATATATATACATGTACACATTATATAGGTATATAAATATTCATATATTTGTATTTTAAGTAAAATGGATATTAGTTTTTTATTTATATAAGGCTTATATATTGAGAAATATATATTATATGTAAATATGTTTAATTATTTATTTTTACATTTAAATTTTTCTGTGTGAATATATAAAAAAAATATGTATATATTGTTATATATTTTATTATAAATAATTGTACATTATTAAAAATGATAAAATTTCAAATCCATAATATGAATATCAATGTAATCAGTAAAATAAATCTATTCCCCACTGAAAAAGGGAAAAAATACCCCCTTAAACGAGACTGAAATTCCATTGAATGTTAAACAATTTGGGTATCCGGACAAAAAAGAAGTTTTGAAGGCCTTTTAGGCCTTTTTTGACCATGAAAAATTCGAAAGAAAAAAAAGAGATTCCTTTGTGTCACCATCGTGTAGAGATCGTTGCAGGCTTCGATTTGATGTTTTGTAGAGCTCAATCGGACTCCCAAATCAAAATTTATGATCATTTGAAGTTTGTGTTACGTTTTCAAATTATTTTTGATATTTTATTTATTTTTTGATTTTTTGTATCTTCAGATTGTTATTAAATGATTATTAGTCTATTATAATTAGAAAATTATTAATTAATAATTTTTTAATATATTTTATAAGTCATTTTCACTACATATCTTATATATTAAGAGAAAATATTTATTTATACTTATCTAAAAAATATTTAAAAAGCATATATTATATTTATATCAATATAAATATACTTATATATTTAAATATCAATATATGTTTTTTATTAAATATTTTTTCTGAAATATACACTTTATCAGTGCTAGGGAAAAAAGAATTGATAAAGCACCCCCCCCCTTATCAGCGCTACTAAAAAATCCCTGATAATGGGGGCCCTTTAACAGTGCTAAAAAAGCGCCGATAAAGGGGGTGCCTTTATCAGTGCTAAAAAAAGTGCTAATAAAGGGGCACTTTTAACAGCTCTTTTTTAGCACTGTTAAAAGTACCCTTTATCATTTCTTTTTTATCACTGATAAAGGCACCCCCTTTATCAGCGCTTTTTTTAGTGTTGTTAAGGGGTGGTGTAGCAGAAACCTAGTTATTTTGTAATGTTTGAGACATATAAGAATCATTAATACCTCAATACAATGTATGGTGTGACTGGTATGACTCCAAGTGAATATTTTTATTTAAAATTGACATCAATTTTAGTAAAAAAGTCAACTAACCTACTCAAAATTAAGAAAACACATTCAGAATGTATTTATACTTTATTAAAATGATCCATCAGTCATTTGAGATGTGTAGGAATCATTCTCACCTTAATCTTACACATATTGTGGCCTATATGACTCAAAGTACATCTTTTTATTTAAAATTGACATCAATTTCAGTTAAAAGGACAACAGACCTACTCAAAACTGAGAAAAGGCATTTGGATTGTTTTCATAGTTTAGTAAAATGATCCAAAAGTCATTTTTTATGTGTAGGAATCAACCATGCCTCAATCTGATGCATGGTGTGATTAGTATGGCTCCAAGTGAGCCTTTTTATTTTAAATTGATATTAATTTTAGCAAAAGGAACAAGTGATGTACTGAAAAACAAGAAAACAGATTAGTGTTATTTTGATAATTTAATTCAATATTTCATGAGTCATTTTTTATGTGTAGGAATCACCTGCACCTCAATCTGATGCATGGTGTGATAGATATGACTCAAGGTGCCCGTTATGTGTTTAAAATTGATATTTTAGTTCAAAACATGTTTCACTCACTGAAAACCAAGAAAATTCACTCTTATTGTCTTGATAATTTAGAACATCAATTCATAAGTCATTTTGACATGTAGGAAGCAGTCTCACCTCAAACCGACACACGATGTGACCCGTATGACTCAAAGTTCATGTTTCTAGTTTGAAATGTCATTTTAGTAGAAAACACAAATGTCATACTAAAAACCACGAAAACACAGTTAGATTATTTTGATACTTTAGTAAAATGATCCTTAAGTAATTTTTGACATATAAGAATCATCCAAACCTCAATATCACACACCATGTGACCGGTATAGCTCTAAATGTTTCTTTATTTAAACTTGACATTAATTTGACTAAAAAGAACAAATGACATACTCAAAACCAAACAAACACATTCAAATTTTTTTATTCTTGATGACAATGATACATACCTCATCTGTGATGTGTAGGAATCAACCGCACCTCAATACAATGCACAGAGTGACTAATATATATTTATATGTCTTTTTATTTAAAGTTGACATTTTTTAATATATTCATTCATATTAATGTTTAATTTATTTATTTATAATACTACTAACATAATATTTTTTTTCTTATATAGTTGGATTCTTTTGCTATGGTTGAGGTGATTTTTTTGGCAATAGATACCATGGTCAGAACTTTTTGAGAGGGGATGATGGGTTTCGAAGACAAACATTAATGTTTTAAATTGTATGTGGATATTAATTGAAAATGTAATTATACAAAACATTGTTTGAAATGTATATTGCAGTGTTTTTTTATTCATGATGTAAAATTTCTTTCAATTAAATTATATATTTTGTGTATAAGAGGTTGTGGTGTATTTTTTTATACGGGAGGTTGATGTAGTGTGGTGTTATACAAATAGCACAATGCAATAGATGAGGCCTTTATTAGCACTAAACTAGTGCTAATAAAGGGGGTCCTATATCAACATTTTTTTAGCATTGATAAAGGACCCCCTTTATGAGCACTGTGATTAATAGTGCTTTTTCAGTGCTGTTAAAATCATTTTTGCATATTGTTAAAGGGAATTTCTATAGTAGAGGACATACATACATTTACATATATGTATGCATACATACACATACATATGCCTACATACACATATTATATAAATATATACACTTTCCACATAAACATATGTACACATACATACACATATACAAATCTCAAATTCATATATAAAAATACATGCACATATACATGCACATATACATACACATATTACACATGCATGTACATCCATACACAAGCACACATATACATACACGTCTTTGCACATATACATACACACACATACATACATACACATACACATGTAAACATACATGTACACAAAACACACACACATACAACACAACACATGCATACATACATACAACACATACATACATGAACATACAAACATACACATACATCCACATACATACACATGCATACATATACCTATAGATACTTGTTGGTATATTTTAAATTGTTTAATATGAATATAAATATATAAATTCAATCATGAATCAGATACTTAAATAAATATTCCCATTATATATTTTCATAATTATTTGAATAAAATATTAATATATCATATTTATATTAATTATATATTTTTTTAATTATTTTATATAAATATACTATTAAAAAAATTTATTGATTAATATAAATTTGATATTTTTTATATATAAAATTATGAAAATAATATTTATTTTTTATTAAAAGTTATGAAAATCATATTTATATATTATATTTTCATATATATACTTGTGATATAAATATTATTTAAAACACTACCACAAATACCGGTTTTTGTGGCGCCGCCCTTTATCAACGCTTTTTTTAGTAGCGCTGATAAAGGGGGGTCTTTATCATTTATTTTTTTTACTAGTTCTGATAAAGGGTATATTTCAAAAAAATCATTAAAAATAATATATTGATATATAAATATATAAATATATTTATATTGATATAAATATATAAATATATTTATATAGATATAAATATAATATATATTTTTTAAATATGTTTTAGATAAGTATAAATTGACATCTATACTTAATATATAAGATATTTTGTGAAAATGGATTATAAAATATTTTTAAAAATATTATTAATTAATAAATTTCTAATTATAATAAAGTAATAATCATTTAATAATAATTTGAGGACACTAGAAATAAAAAAAATATCTAAAGTAAGTTGAAAATGTAACTCAAACTTCAAACAGTCATAATTTTTTATCTGAATGTCCATTTGAGCTTTACCACATATCAAATCAAAGTATTCAATGATCTCTATGTACTGGTAACATGGGGGAACCCTCTATCACATTTTTTGAGGCCAAAAAGGCCCATAAGACCTTCAAAACTGATTTTTTTGTCGGGATACTCAAGTTTTTTAACATTCAATGGAATTCCTGCCTCTTTTAAGGAGATCTTTTTACCTTTTTGAATGGGGACTGAATTTATTCCCAGGGATTACATTCATATTGATGTTATGACTTTGAAATTTTATCATTTTTCATAATATACTATTATACATATTTTTTATATATTCACACATAAAAATTTAATTATATAAATAAATAATTAAACTTATTTACATATAAAATATATTTCTCAATATATAAGACTTGTCTAAATAAAAACAAATATCCATTTTATTTAAAATAAAAATATATGAATATTTATATACCAATATAATGTGTGTTTTTGTGTGTGTGAGTGTATATATATATATTAGTGTGTGTATGAATTAACAAACTGATATATATTATCTATATATTATAACATGTGAATATACATGTTAATATATAATATACGTGTGTATATATATATATTTGTATAATTATACTTACTGATACACATATATATAATATATATACATGTGTATATATGTTGTATATATGTATTTTTTTTATTTATACACACACACACAAACATATTTTATAATTGTATTTAAAATTAATCTTATAAATATATATTAATATATAAATAAATATATAAATAAAAAAAATAACTAAATATATGTAAATAAATATATATAAATAGATATATATATATATATAACTAAATATATATATATATATATATATTAATATAAATCTATATTAATATACAAATAAATATAACTATATATATCATTAAATGGAGAAAAAAATAAGATGGACGAGTGGTAAAGGTCCAGATGCGCAAGGGAGAAGGCATCGAGTTCAAATCCAAGTGGATAACACTATTGAAAGGGGGTCAAGCGCTGTTGAAAGGGGTTGGTCTACCCTCCAATTTAAATAATTTTTTTTATTTTTTTATCTTTTATCAGTGCTAAATTTATCAGTGCTTTTTTCAGCGCTGATAAAAGGGATCCCCCTTTTAATAGCGGCTCGATTATCAACACTTTTTTAGCACTGAAAAAATCATGTTTTTTAGTATTGAAAATATATAAATATGTATTATTCATTGTCCCATTTAACATTGTTTTTTCATTCTGTTAAAGGTGGAGATTTTATCGGTTCTAAGAAAAACAATCATAAAGTGGCACCTTAAATAGCGTAAAAAACACTAATAAATATAACCCTTTTATTAATGTATTTTTAGGGATGATAAAATTACTCCTTTATTAGTGTTTTTTGAATAGTAATGAAACCTTTGGTAGTGAATATTCACTTGGAAATCGAGCATTATGAGTCTCATTTTCATTAGGGGTATTTTGGGATTCATAGAGGATCGGATAGCGAGGGATTGAAGAATGGTACTAAAAATCTTTCAACTTCAATCAGATGAGAAACACACATGAATCTTAGCAACCTTCATCTTCCTTTAATGTATAGGTAATATTGAAAGAACAAAATATTAAATAGTTCACACTCTTTTTCTTCCACACAATAATATATAGACATCATTAGGAGAGTGTGCGATCTACTGAAGCCAGTTTTTGTGGACGAGCTTATTTTGGACCCAGTCTAAGAAGGCCATGATAGTGTCCTCATTTTAACAGTAATGTTTTAGGGTGAATTCCCTCATCTGCAGACAAGTAAATTCAAGGTACACTCAACCATTTTTGGTGTACCCCACCAGTTTGTCGGGTGGTGCCACTACCTTGTCTGCCCCGGGGTTCAGGAAGAACGTCGACATTCTTCGAGGCCTGGCACTGTTCATCACTGCTTAATGCATGAAACTCTTATACATCCCATTGGAAAGTGCCTAAAATGTGTATCTAATGTTGATGACTAAGGTTTGTGTGATGGGAAGGATGTGGTGATAGTTGGCATCCACCATCACTTTCAGGACGCCGACAAGATCCTGGTGGAGGATCAGGGAGGTCGGGTCCTAGTGTGGCCCCATCCCCAATCCCAGATCTGACTGCTAGTAGGGAAGGTAGTTGTTCAACTTCATCATCAAATCATTCTTCTCATAGAAGATTCATAATTGGCCTCTCCCCACTCCCAGACTCCTGCCCAGTAGCTCCATGATCTCCAAATCCACTCGATTCATGGCTTCACAGTACTCCCGATACACTACCATGTCCCACAAACCAATCCCATCATATAAATAACCCAAGAAAAATAATTTCCACACTTAATTCCTTACCCAAACTCTCAAAAATCCTCACCCATGAATTCAATGAAGTAATCATCCATGGTGTGCACCTCCTTTATCGCCTCATCTCTGTACCCAAAAGACAGATTTTCTTTCCATGACAGGTTTGCAGTGAATTTTTTGATGAATGGAGTCAAAAAAACATCAATATCATTACCTAGTTGCTTTTATCCTAATATAATAATAGAAAACGTAAGGTATTTTCACTTCATGTATAACCATAGTGGAAATTTATAATTTTCCAACATAACCAGCCATATATTGTGAGTGCTTATTTGTAAACCAAAAGGATTCACTCCATCTATAGATAGTGTGAGATGAAGGTTTCTCAGTTCATTTAAATATTTAGGATAATAATGATAAAAAATTATACTGAGGTTATTCGACTAGGTGATGAATTTTCCCATCTTGATTACTTATATCTGTATTCCACTTTAATTGCCATGAAATCTTCTCACTTCCATATAGGTGCATAAACCTTGGAATGATTGAAATGTACCATACAACTTTCAAATGACTCATTTAATCTTTCTTATATCGATATGAAACACACTTTGGGTATTTTTTATATAAGGCCTCAGTCTTAAACCTTACTTAATCTTGAGTTATTACAAGAATACACCTTGAGGATCTTTTCAGATTTAGAGTTTTAGAGAATTAGATCATAAAAATTGCATTGCATTCCACATTTAAACAAAGTGGTTACATAAAAGATAGTATTCATTTTTCCCATCAATGGAAACATATTTAAAATAAAACATGGATTCTTTCTTGACACTTCCTTGTCACTATCATCACATCATGTACCTTTCCCTTGACCTGTGAAAATCATTTCAAAAACTTGGGATGATCATAAAAAGCTTAGTAAGGGTTATAAAAATATGGAAAGGAAACATGAGTTCATATATACATAAGAATGAATTCATACTTTACCCATAAAACATAGGCACTTTAACATACCTCATCAAATCATGAATAAATCATAGAAATCATAAGACATAAAGGTAACTTGAGGCATTCATAACATTCTTACATAGGGAGTAACCCTCTTGGTTACGTTTGGAATACCCATCACAGTATATTCCCTAAATCTCTTCGAAGAAACCTTAATGTTTAACTCCTTCACATTACCCAATGCATTGGAGAGCTATATCGGGCTCACCCACCCTTAGTTTATCACGAAACCACCCGTCTTCATAATAGTGCCCAAGAACCATAACATAATCGTATCACATAAAACATGCATAAAGGAAACATAACATTTCCAATTTTCAATCACAAGATATCAATACAACACATTGATATAAAAACATTATGAAAACCATTTCCAATAACAAAATAGAAGAAAAGTAAAACATGGTATTTATTTTTCTTTTTAAAAAATGTATGGCTTGTAGAGGAAGCTGAAACTCAAATAATAGTCACGGTGGCGGAAAAGTCATTGTCGCCGCATACGTATGACAAAAACATTCCCTTTTGTCGTTTAGTAAAACGCTTCGTATAAAAAAATATTCCTTTTAGATAAACATAAAATTAAAAGGGTTTTATACACTGTATAAAAGAAGGTTGTGTATAAAACAAAATAAGCCTCAATGAAAGGATATTGAGACGAAGTCCCATACCTCGGGTCCGACTTGACTCGATCGTTCTTTAACCTCCTGAATAATAAACTTGATTTAATTTATACTTTCTTAAGAACCTTTTTTAAGTTCATTATTCCTTTTATATCACTTATTACCATGTCATTAACTCTATGTAATTATTTAAGTTAATAACGGTCGTTTTAATGATCATTGGTACTTGAGTCAAAAATAAACTCTTTATAATTACAAGTTTTTCATGTATCCATTATATCCAGAGTTATAATCATGATTTAGATATCATATATATCATATATATCCAGTATATACATGCATTTATAATATTACATAACGTTTAGAGGTAAGAAATGAAATGCACAGTTCATGGAGACAATAAGTTGTATGTATGCATGAACGCTACTTTCATTTATATTTCGTATTTTATGGAATGGAATCATAATGATATAAAGTTATATTATAATTCTAGTATAATATCATATATAATATCATTAATTACATCCTTTATACATCCCACATATGGGATTAACGAATCAAATCACTTTGAGGGGCGGTAGTCCGCATTTCCTAAAATGAAGATATCACGTTTACCCATAATGGAAACCATAAAGGTATGCCATAAATGAAAAATACAGAAGCTTAAGTAAAAAATAAAAATATTATATATCATATATAAATATAGTGTCATCTTAATGGCCACCTTTGAAGGTGTTAAAAAAATATTGAACAATCATCGTTTCGTGAGGTAGAAATTTTCCATCCACGGAAACAGTATGTTCTTTAACCATTAGATGTAGGTGTGTGTAAGTGTAGCTAGAATAATTATTATAAAAACATCCTAGTATATGTAAGATACTGGTTTTGTTACAAAATAAATTAATAAAAAGATTTTAGGGGGTTGGAGAAGCAAAATAAAACATAAGAACACAATAGAAGACACTACCTTTAAATCGGGTAACTCTTTTTTATTTGAGCTCAAAGGCTTCTTTGGGAAGACTTCTTCCCAAAGTGAGGATTATAGGAGTTATAGAGGGATGTGGAGAGACAAAATGGATAGGTGTTGGCCGAGCCAAAGGCTTTGGAAGTGTGGGTAAGGAGGTAGAGGTGGGGGCCTTTTATAAGAGGAGAGGAGGGGCACTCTTGGAAAGTTAAGAAAATATACTTTGTTATAAAATGATTTTCGGATAAAAAATGTCCCAAAATTATAAATTTCTAGGATAAGGTGATAAGGGTTCTAAATTCACCCATCCAATAGGTTTTTGACAAGTGTAGGTCTTATATTTTACATTATATTTTCATTTTATTTAAATCGTTCAATAATGAGGTAATCGCTGCATCATCATGGTGTCATAAATAATTTAATTTATTTAATGTATAAAAATTATAAAAAAATACTATGATGTAGGAAATATTTTTATCTTTCTAATGAATATTTATATTAAAAAGTATGACTTGTATAACCCCATTTAAATTTTTTTTTAGTAAAACAACTCATGTTTGTGTCATTTTTACTTTTACTTCAAATAAAAGGCATTAATGTCTTTATCTTACCCAAGTGGCTCCATGGGGTCCCAAATATCGACCCATGGGTTTTCTTGGTCGGACATGACTCATCCAATAAGGGTAGGACATGTTTCTAGGTCATTTCATTTTATTAAAACATTATTTTTACCTTAAATTACACTAATTACCTCAAATCGCGATTAAAAACTTAAAAGTTTCTATTCACCAAAAAATTATTTTAATCCCATTGAACCACATTTTACATCTTAATGACAACCATGTATGTCGGATTTTTGAAATTCAAAACACAGAGGTGGTAAAATTTCATCTAAATGAAAAATCAGTTTTTTTAAGTACCACTTAGTGGTTTCACTATTCATCAAAAATTGAAGTTTTTCAGAAAAATACCAAAACTTCACCCTAAGATATATTTGATATTCCGAATTCAAAAATGATGTCTATTTTATAAAATTCAAAAACATATAAGTTACATTAATTAATTTAATAATTAATTCACAATGTCTGAGCAAATAGCGTGTTTTTATGAAACAATAAGTATCAAAAGATTGACAGTAGTTTAAGTCCAATTTCAAAGTGAAATTAATTCCAACTACCACTATTGGATTAAATGGTAAAAATATATTCTAATTGAACTTTAAAACCAATTCAAAAGATAATCTAACCATATAATTAAATTAGATGAAAAAGCAGTTTTGATGTAAAATGGAGTATTTTCCACTATTCATTAAAAAATGAACATTGTCAGAAAAATACCAAAAAAAATATCCAATGTAAAATTCAATGTCCCAATCATAAATAATAAGTTTATTTTGACAAATAGAGCTTATAAAGTTGTCAAAAGTTTGATTTAAAAATGGTTTGTCATTAAAAGGCAGTAAAACAATCTTTTAAAAATATTAGTATATTTCATGCTTGAGATTGGATTTATTCTCATTTTAAGCCTCTAAAACACTATCTAATTCATTAGTAGACATAGATAAAAATATCTATTATTCATTACTTACTTGGGATGTTACATCCTTCCCCCATTTAGAAAATTGCATCCCCGCAATTTATTTACTTATCGACTAAGTGGGGGTATTTAGCCCTCATTGCATTTTCAGATTCCCATGTTGCCTCTTCAACCATGTGGTTTTTCCACAAAACCTTTACCTGATGAATCACCTTATTCTGTAACACTTGCTCCCTGTGGTCAAGAATCTAGACCGGTTGTTCCTCATAAGATAGGTTCTCTTCGATCTGAACTACCTATGGACTCAAAACATGAGATGGATCTGGCATATACTTTCTCAACATCGAAACATGAAAAACATTGTGTACCTTAGATAAACTCGGAGTTAAATCCACTCGGTATTCAACTGATCCAACTCTCTCCAGAATTTCATGTGGTCCAATGAACATTGGACTCAGCTTTCCTTTCTTACCAAATCGCATCACACTTTTACATGGTGATACTTTGAGAAAAACATGATCACCTACCTCAAAAGAGAGATCCTTCCTCCTGTTGTCCGCATAACTATTCTGCCTGCTCTAAGCTGTTCTCATGTGTTTTTGTATCAGCTGAACTTTTTCTTCCAACTCTTCTACCAATTCTAGTCCCATCAGCTTCCTTTCACCCACTTCATCCCAGAAAGCTGGAGTTCGACACCGCTTCCCATATAACGCTTCAAATGGTTCCATCTGTATACTGGAATGAAAACTGTTATTATATGAAAATTCAACCAAGGAAAGATGTTGGTCCCAACTTCCCTGATAATCCATCTAACAAGCACGTATCATATTTTCCAATGTCTGAATTGTTCGTTCTGACTGCCCATCTGATTGAGGATGAAAAGCTGTACTAAAATTTAATTCAGTACCCAATGACTTCTGAAGGCCTTTCTAAAAGTTAGAAGTGAACCTAGGATCACGGTCAGATACAATAGAGAGAGGAAATCCATGTAACCTGACTATCTCTTTAAGATACAAATAGGAAAGTTGATCTAGGGAAAAAGTATCTCGTATAGCAAGGAAATGAGTAGATTTAGTCAAGCGATCAATAATAACCCAGATTGCATTATTAACTCGAGATGTATTTGGTAATCCCATAAAAAATTCGATGGATATGTTCTCCCATTTCCACTCTGGCACTGGTAAAGGCTGAAGCATCCCTTTCGGTAACTGTTGCTCTACTTTAACCTATTGACATGTCAAACACTTCACAGTAAAATCAACAATATCTCTTTTCATTCCATCCCACTAGTAATACTCCTGCAGATCTCTGTACATCTTAGTACTGCCAGGATGAACTGAAAACGGAGAACTATGAGCTTCACATAACAGCTATCTCTTCAATTGTGAATCACAAGGCACACACAATCTCTTCCCAAATCTCAAAACACAATCATTATCAATTTTGAATTCAGGCAACTTACCTTTTTGAACCAACTCTACCTTTTTCTTCAACTCACTGTCTTGCTTCTGTGCTTGCTTGATTCTGTCTGATAGAGAAGATTTCACTGATACCTGAAATAAAACAGAAGGACATCCTGCACCAACAACTTCTATTCCAAAGTTCATCAAATCCTTAACCAAAGGATCATGTTCCAAACACAGCATTGTTAATAAATCATTACTTTTTCGACTCAAAGCAACAACCACTTTATTTGCTTTTACCGGATGGTAATGAATTGTACAATCATAATCCTTGATTAATTATAGCCATCTCCTCTTTCTCATGTTCAATTCTTTATGAGTGAATATATACTTTAAACTTTTGGGATCGATATATATTTCACACTTTACTCCATACAAATGATGCCTCCAAATTTTTAAAGCGAAAACAACAACAGCTAATTTCAAATCATGTGTAGGATAATTTACCTCATGAGTTTTCAACTGATGTGAATCATAAGAAATTACCTGATCATTCTGCATTAGGACACAACCAAGTCCTTTCAATGAAGCATCACTGTAGATAACAAACTCACCATTCCTAGAAGGTAGTGCCAAAACTGGAGCATTCACCAATCTTCTTTTCAACTCCTGAAAACAATCATCACATTCTTTTGTCTAGATAAACTTAAAACCCTTCTGAGTTAGCTTAGTCATTGGACTAGATAACCGGGAAAAATTTCTAACAAACCTTCCGTAATATCCTGCCAAACCAAGGAAGCTACGAATCTCAGTTACATTTGAGGGTCTTGGCCATTCTTCCACAACCTTTGTTTTTTTAGGATCAACAGTTATCCCATCTTTAGAAACAATGTGACCAAGGAAAGAAATTTGTTGCAACCAAAACTCACACTTGCTGAATTTCCCATACAATTTATTTTCTTTTAAGGTTTTCAAAATAACCCTTAAATGTATTTTATGCTCCTCTTTACTTTTAGAAAACACCAAAATATCATCAATGAAAACCACCACAAACTTATCCAAGAACTCATGTAAAATTTTATTCATTAAGTCCATGAATACAGCAGGTGCATTGGTTAGCCAAAAAGGCATTACTACAAATTCATAATGGCCATATCTTGTACAGAATGCGGTCTTCGGAATATCTGCTTCCTTTACCTTCAACTGATGTTACCCCAACCTCAAGTCAATATTCGAAAAATACTGATCTCCCTGGAGCTGATCAAACAAATCATCGATATGAGGCAAAGGATATTTGTTCTTAAGAGTGATGTTATTCAAGGCTCTATAATCAATGAAAAGTCTCATAAAACCATCTTTCTTTTTTACAAATAAAACAGGAGCACCCCATGGTGATGTGCTAGGTTGAATGAAACCTTTCTCTAATAAATCTTGCAATTGCTCCCTTAACTCTAAAAGTTTAATTTGAGCCATTCGATAAGGGGGTTTTGAAATTGGCTTAGCATCAGGAACTAAGTAAACAGTAAATTCAACTTCTCGATCTGGTATTATTCTAGGAAACTCATCAGGAAAAAACATCAGGATACTCATTTACCACTGGCACATCATTAATCTAAACAGTTCCTTTTTTTCAACGATGTGTGCAAGGTAACATTCATTTCCATCTTTTACAAGTTTCTCGGCCTCTTGATAAGTTATCAATAGTAAGGGTTCATTCTTGTACACAAACTGAAAGTCTTTCTGAAAAGAAACTTCTTTAGCTCTACAATCAATCTTAGCATGGTAAATAGAGAGCCAATCCATACCCAGGATAACATCAAACTCTACTAGAGGTAAAACAATAAGGTTTTCAAGTAGGTTATTTCCACGGATAAGGATAGGAAGATTCTTATAAATTATTTTTGCCTCAACATTTCCCCCAGGTTTTTTTACCACAACTTCAGGAGTCATTTCTTGAGATAGTAATCCCATTTTACTAGAAAAGTTTTCAAAGATGAAAGAATGTGTAGACCCCAAATCAAACAACACACTGGCATAATCTGAAAAAACAAAGTACCTGATACAACTTCATTTGATGGCCCGACATCTGCTGAAGTAGTTGCAAAGGATTTCACCACCCCTTTCTTCTTGTAGTCTAACTGCTTCCCATCACTTGATCTCTTTGTCGTACACTCTTTTGCATAGTGACCCAACTCATTGCACTTAAAACATTTCACTAACTATAAATCAAATTTGGTCTTACCATCACCCTGATCTTTTTCAGTGCAATCATGAGCCTTATGTCCCATCTTACCACATCGGTAGCACTTTCCAGAATTCAGAAGACATTCCCCAGCATGCCTTTTCCCACATTTATCACAAACTGGGAACTTAGTTTTCTTACCATCAGACCTTTTTGAAGAATTCTTCCCTTTCTCCTGCCACCTCGGTCACTTCTTCTGTTAGTTGTTATAGAACACTTGATCATCGGCAAACTCCATTTCAACCTTCTCAGCACATCGAACAAGATTTTCATAACTTTTGAACTCACGAGAAGCTAATTCCCTTCGATATTTTGGCTTTAATCCTGAGTAAAAATGATTGATTTTACTATCAAGGTCTCGGATAAAATTTGGAGCATACCTTGCCAATCGAGTGAACCTTTCTTCATAGGCAGCCACTGAGTCTTCCTCTTACCTCAATTCCAAGAATTGTTTTTCCATCCTAAGTTGAACAGCCTTAGGAAAATAATTCTCAAGAAACAGACCTTTGAATTCATCCCAGTCGAGAGCATCAATCTCATCAGCGTCCCTAATATTTTTAACCATCGACCACCACTGATCTGCCTCACCCTCCAAACGGTAAATAGCAAGACTAACCTTTTGATTGTATGAACATCCCATGACATCGAAAATCTTCTCCAGTACTTTAATCCACCCTTCAGCTAGCATAGGGTTAGATGATCCTCTGAATGATGGGGGATGTTGCCTCGTGAAATGTTCCACCACTGACATGTTCCTCTGTGGTTGGTCTAGATGATCTCGTGCATGGATACCACCACCATTTATCTCTTGAGTCAACTGTGCCATTACTTCAACAAACTGTTCAGTTCCAATTCTGACTATTTTTGGATGCTGATTTGGAATGATATTTCCTTCGGTATGCCTTCCTAGCACTGCTTCCACGTTTCCTCTGCGAAAAACCATTCTGAAAAAACATGTCTTAGATGAAGCAGCATGGTAATCTTCAAATGCTATATCATTTCAACTTGACCATAAAAAATATATTTTTGGATAATCATTTAATAAAATTCTAACTCCTAAAGTTATCTAAACCGACCTCTGATACCAACTATAAGGCCCTGGCCTTAAACCTTACTTAATCTTAAGTTATTACAAGAATACACCTTGAGGATCTTTTCAGGTTTAGATTTTTATAGAATTAGATCATAAAACTTGCATTACATTCCACATTTAAACAAAGTGGTTACATAAAAGATAGTATTCATTTTTCCCATCAATGGAAACATATTTAAAATAAAACATGGATTCCTTCTTGACACTTCCTTGTCACTATCATCACATCATTTACCTTTCCCTTGACCTGTGAAAATTATTTCAAAAACTTGGGATGAGCATAAAAAAGCTCAGTAAGGGTTATAAAAATATGGAAAGGAAACATGAGTTCATATATACATAAGAATGAAATCATACTTTACCCATAAAACATAGGCACTTTAACATACCTCATAAAATAATGAATAAATCATAGAAATCATAAGACATAAAGGTAACATGAGGCATTCATAACATTCTTACATAGGGAGTAACCCTCTTGGTTACGTTTGGAATACCCATCACAGTATATTCCCTAAATCTCTTCAGAGAAACCTTAACATTTAACTCCTTCGCGTTACCCAATGCATTGGAGAGCTATATCGGGCTCACTCACCCTTAGTTTATCACGGAACCACCCTTCTTCATAATAATTCCCAAGAACCATAACATAATCGTATCACATAAAACATGAATAAAGGAAACATAACATTTCCACTTTTCAATCACAAGATATCAATACAACACATTGATATAAAAACATTATGAAAACCATTTACAATACCAAAATAAAAGAAAAGTAAAACATGGTATTTATTTTTCTTTTAAAAAATGTATGGCTTGTAGAGGAAGCTGAAACTCAAATAATAGTCACGGCGGCGGAGAAGTCGTTGTCACCGCATACTTACGAAAAAAACATTCCCTTTTGTCGTTTAGTAAAATGATTCATATAAAAAAGATTCCTTTTGGATAAACATAAAAGTCAAAGGGGTTTATACACCGTATAAAAGAAGGTTGTCTATAAAAGAAAATAAGCCTCAATGAAAGAAGATTGAGATGAAGTCCCATACCTCGGGTCCGACTTGACTCGATCATTATTTAACCTCCTGAATAATAAATTTGAGTTAATTTATAATTGCTTAAGAACCTTTTTCAAGTTCATTATTCCTTTTATATCACTTATTACCATGTCATGAACACTATGTAATTATTTAAGTTAATAACGGTCATTTTAATGATCATTGGTACTTGATTCAAAAATAAACTCTTTATAATTACAAGTTGTTCATGTATCCATTTTATCCAGAGTTATACTCATGATTTAGATATCATATATATCATATATATCCAGTATATACATGCATTTATAATATTACATAACATTTATAGGTAAGAAATGAAATGCACCATTCATGGAGACGGTAAGTCGTACGTACGCATGAATGGTACTTTCATTTCTATTTTGTATTTTATGGAATGGAATAATAATGATATAAAGGTATATTATAATTCCAGTATAATATTATATATAATATAATTAATTACATCCTTTATATGTCCCACATATGGGATTAACTAATCAAATCACTTTGAGGGGGCGGTAGTCCGCACTTCATAAAATGAAGATATCGCGTTTACCCATAATGGAAACCATAAAGGTATACCATAAATGAAAAATATAGAAGCTTAAGTAAAACATAAACATATTATATATCATATATAAATATAGTGTCATATTAATGTCCACCTTTGAAGGTTTTAGAAGAATATTGAACAATCATCGTTTCGTGAGGCAGAAATTTGCCATCCACGGAAACAGTATGTTCTTTAACCATTAGATGTAGGTGTGTGTAAGTGTAGCTAGAATACTTCTTATAACAACATCCTAGTATATGGAATATATTGGTGTTTTTACAAAATAAATGAATAAAAAGAGTTTAGGGGTTTGGAGAAGCAAAATAAAACATAAGAACACAATAGAAGACACTACCTTTAAATCGGGTAACTCTTTTTCATTTGAGATCAAAGGCTTCCTTGGGAAGACTTCTGCCCAAAGTGAGGCTTCTAGGAGTTAGAGAGGGATGTGGAGAGAAAAAATGGGTATGGGTTGGCTGAGACAAAGGCTTTGGAAGTGTGGGTAAGGAGGTAGAGGTGGGGGCCTTTTATAAGAGGAGAGGAGGGGAACTCTTGGAATGTTAAGAAAAGATACTTTGTTATAAAATGATTTTTGGATAAAAAAGGTCCCAAAATTATAACTTTAGAGGATAAGGTGATAATGGTTCAAAATACACCCATAAAATAGGTTTTTGACAAGTTTAGGTCTTAGATTGTACATTATATTTTCATTTTATTTAAATTGTTCAATAATGAGGTAATCGTTGCATCATCATGGTGTCATAAATAATTTAATTTATTTAATGTCTAAAAATTATAAAAAAATACTATGATGTAGGAAATATTTTTAGCTTTCTAATGAATATTTTTTAGTCAAAATTATGACTTGTATAACCCCATTTAAAAAATTTTTTAGTAAAACAACTCATGTTTGTGTCATTTTTACTTTTACTTTAAATAAAAGGCATTAATGTCTTTATCTTACCCAAGTGGCTCCATGGGGTCCCAAAAATCGACCCATGGGTTGTCTTGTTCGGCCATGACACATCCAATAATGTTAGGACATGTGTCTAAGTCATTTCATTTTATTAAAACATTATTTTTACCTTAAATTACACTAATTACCTCTAATAGCGATTAAAAACTTAAAAGTTACTATTCACCAAAAAATTATTTTAATCCCATTGAACCACATTTTACTTCTTAATGACAACCATGTATGTTGGATTTTTTAAATTCAAAACATAGAGGTGGTAAATTTTCATTTAAACGAAAAATCAGTTTTTTTAAGTACCACTTAGTTGTTTCACTATTCATCAAAAATTGAAGTTTTTTAGAAAAATACCAAAACTTCACCCTAAGCTATATTTTATATTCTGAATTCAAAAATTATGTCTATTTTACAAAATTAAAAACATATAAGTTACATTAATTAATTTAATAATTAATTCCCACTGTCTGAGCAAATAGCGTGTTTTTATGAAACAATAAGTATCAAAAGATTGACACTAGTTTAAGTCCAATTTCAAAGTGAAATTAATTCCAACGACCACTATTGGATTAAATGATAAAAATATATTCTAATTGAACTTCAAAACCAATTAAAAAGATAATCTGACCATATAATTAAATTATATGAAAATGCAGTTTTGATGTAAAATGCAGTATTTTTCACTATTCATTAAAAAATGAACATTGTCAGAAAAATACCAAAAAATTATCCAATGTAAATTTCAATGTCCCAATAATAAATAATAAGTTTATTTTGACAAATAGAGCTTATAAAATTGTCAAAAGTTTGATTTAAAAATGGTTTTCCATCAAAAGGCAGTAAAATAATTTTTTAAAAATATTAGTGTATTCCATGCTTAAGATTGGATTTGTTCTCATTTTAAGCCTCTAAAACACTATCTAATTCATTAGTAGACACAGATAAAAATATATATTATTCATTACTTACTTGGGATGTTACATTTTAAGTGATTCATCGTCTTTGTGAAATATTATACAATCATTTGGACAGGCATGTAATCATTCATATATCATACTCATTAAATGTATCATTCATTTAACATCATATGTTCAACAAGGAACCTCATTGTATTTTAGTATCATATCATTCAAGAAAGAAATTGGTTTGGTAAAGTTGATTCCACTCTATAAATTGCCATATTTTACATTATATAGCTTCAGGATAGATGAAAATGTTGTATATTTAGTACAACTAGCATACAATGGCATCTTAGCATAACTTTTAAACTTCTAAAATAGTTTTGGGCAATAAAAAAGTTCATCTTAAACTATCATTGACATTTACTCAATATGATCTTCTTCATCGTTCACACATGTAATCATATCCTTGATACGGTCTTCATTTTCTTTCACACTTGTAATCATATCAACTGATCCATAAAACACGGTAGTGCCATCCTAGTTACTAGCTACATTTAGTTTTTTTTTTGTGTTTAGACCAAAATTTATAACTTCAATCTATTCCATGATAGATTAAATGTTCTCCCAACTCCTCTAGACTAATTAGTATTGAATAACAACAACATAATCATAGAAAAATGATATGAGAAGGGTCATATGCATGATCTTTTACAAATCTGATCAAATCTTTCACCCCATCCTCATACTCTTTTGTCATAAAATTGTCATCCATATATTTTTTATTCATGATCATCCTATTTGATTCAGTAATATTCATATTTAATAAAATAAATAAATACATAGAAATTATGAGCTTAGAAACCTAGAAGGGTATTATTTATATATACACAAATATAGTCATCATATTGGATATAAATTTTCATTGCATTAACAAATTTTTAGAACATATAAAGGCTAAGAATTATATGGATTTAAATTATTATAACACTTATTTTATTATTACAAAAATTCACATATTATAAATCATTATTTTTTTTAACGGATTAATAAAGGGAGATAATTCACTCCCTATCACTATCAATGTTCACAAGAAACCTATGGATTTCTAAAAATGGATAAGTTTTAGGGTATATATAATAATATTTCACTATCAAAAAATATATCAAAACAAATTACTTATTAATGTAAATATTATATTCACATAAATACTTGGAGGATGACGATAGAAAATAATAATTCACATCATGTCATAAATTAGGATTCTGTCTAGGTCACAAACAAGAGATGAGTCAATTTTTAAGAAGTGAAATGAAATTCTTAAAGTCTAATGGTTGAATAAATTCTACATATGCTGTAGATTTTAAATAATATAATAGAATGTTTATAGGGAAAGAGATGGATTCAAATGATACCATTGCAAGAATGAATAATAAATTAAAGGAACAACATGATATAATTGAATAACTTTTTAATGAGATGAATTTATGAATGGAAATGGAAAACTACATGGAGACAAAATGCCTATATTAAAAGAGTAGTGTAAATAATTGGAAAAGATTGCACACAAGTAAAAGTATTCTTACCTAGAGAATTTAGATGGTCAATTGAAGGAGAATGATTTGGGGATTGAGAATCTTGTGGGATATATTCATATTTTGAAGTAAAATTAAAATTATATTGATTCTCACCTATAGACATCAATGTGTAGTAGGAATTATAAAAATCTAGATTCAAAGAAAATAAAGAATATTCAAGATAATACCAATGGAAATAGCTCTCATAGGAAGCTATAATTGCTATGATATTGTTTTAGAAGATTAGGAAACACTATGAGTGTGTGTATGGAAACTAGAAATATCAAAAGTGGTGGAATATTTGAAGAAACAACATATCAAATAAAAAAATTAAAATGTATTATTTCATTAGGATGTGATATATCCAAACAATTCATGGTCATAAGGAAAGACTCTACAACAAAAAAAAAGAATAAAGGGGTGTTGATGATGATCACTAAAAGTTTTTTTATCCTTATCTGAGAAATAAGTTGACCAGTGAATATAGTATGTACATGAATATCATCATGTATCTAAAGTGCACCAGCCAAAACATGATAGCTAATATGGAAACCACCCACACTGCTTGCTCATACATGCTACAAGGCACCCCATTTCCCACGACCCCCTAATATGCTCTCTTGGGATTTTCTCTAGGGAAAAAATAAAATGATATTTCTTAAAAACATGTTTGGAATATAAAACTTTGGTTTTGAGATTTCATGTTTCCAAAAAGATTGATTTCGGTTGTACCAGACATCCGGTTCCATAAGGGCATGAGTGCGGGGTGAGGAAGACACAGTTCTAGGGTTCTTTTATAAAGAGGGTGAAGAGTTTTATCAATAATTATTATAAAACAATGATAAAAGGATATTTTATCAACATGAAAAACATAATATAATATAAATACTACTTTTATTAGTGTTTTTTAGTGCTGATAAACGTTATGATTTATCAGTGCTAAAAAAGCGCTCACAAAATTAGTATAATATAATTCCCTTTGACTCACCTCCCACCAAAAGATTGAACTAATATAATTTTTTAACAATACAAGTCTTCATAACTAATATTACACAAATTTACAAATGAAATCACTATCTTTAGAATTTATTTCTTAACCCTAAGTGGGACTAGTAAAAAAATACTCATTTGAAAATTTTATTTATGAACTTTCACCATTATAATAAATCCAATAAATGAAAAATATAAATGTTCAAAGAGGTTCTCTAAGAAAATTAAAATCACAAAAAAAATGAGAGAAATGTTACACATGAAATCAATTCATCATAGCTTGAAATGAGTGTTGAGATCTTTTGAGAATTCTTCTCATTGCTATAATTTAATAATATTAAAACTGCTCATTTATGCTCTTGAACAATTATATGTTTTTTTTCATAGAATAAAATTTTATTAAAAGGATCACTTATAGTGGAGGTAAGGCTTGAAATATAAATGATTTAAAGATATTGAGAGAAATAATACACATGAAAACTCATGGCGAGTCTCACTAAAACAAGTCACCAATATCTTTCAAAGTTAAAGTCCCTTTTATCTAAGCTTCATTATGATTACAGAAGGGCCTTCACTAACATGGTCTGCCATTTTTAAAATATAATAACTAGAACATAAATACATCTATTAAGGGAAATCTTTCCCTTATCAATTAAAGAGACTTCAATGCATGGATCTTTCCAATCATCTTATTCATAAAAAATTTCAAACTATTTATATGTTTACAACATAACAAAAGTCATATTTTCTAAGTATCATTTTATTTTTAGCCTCATAATAATTATCCTCAAAAAATAAAGAATATACCTTTCCTTAACAAACATTTTTTCCTAGAAAAGTTATAAAATCTTTAACATCAACAATTTAATTTTTTACCATGTATCAAGAAATTCATTAATTATTAATCCTACATATAAAAAATGAAGTTGCATTTGATCCATGCATTAGAGTCACAATCTTCATACACCCTCTCTCTCTGTTGGGAAAGATGGCAAACGATGAGAATGAAAATGAACAAAAAAGAGGAAGTGTTGTAAAAATAAATTTATTTCCATTAAAACAGGCCTAAAATGAAAACAGATTCCCAACAATCATAAATATGTGTAGGAAAAACAAATGATTACACTAGAAAATTTTTACATGGAAAACCCAAAAATAAAAAACCACAGGACCTAGTCGAGAAAGAAGAATCCACTAATAATCAAGAGTACACAACAAAGAATCCCAAAGATGAGTGATATCTCATAAATAATACTCTAATAAAATAGAGGATCAAAGATAGAAAACCAATGTAGTATGAAATCACCATGAAACGAAGAATGCAACCTAATAATAGAAATCAAAATAGATATGACCGTGAAGAGTAGATGATTGTCATATGAATAAAAGATCCCGAAAAAACACCAGGATCAGATTAAAGACCACTGTAGATGAAAGAGAATTGGGCTAGAAACTACCACAGAAATAACTTTACGCAGCACCACCCTTTAACACCACTAAAAAAACAAATGGTTAAAATAACTCCTTTATCAGTGTTTTATTTAGTAGCGCTGATAAAAGGGGTGTCTTTATCACCGTTTTTTTACTAGCACTGATAAAAGGTGTATTTCAAAAAAAAATTAAAAATAATATATTTATATATTTATATTGATACAAATATAATATATATTTTATAAATATGTTTTAGATATGTCTAAATAGACATTTACACTTAATATATAATATATTTAGTGAAAATGACTTATAAAATAATTTAAAAAATATTATTAATTAATATTTTTCTCATTATTATTGGGTAATATTCATTTAATAACAATTTTAAGACATAAAAAATCAAAATATTAATAAAATATCTAAAAAAAATTGAAAACATAACTCAAACTTCGAAAGGCAATAACTTCTGATCTGGGTGTCTGTTTGAGCTCTACCACATATCAAATTGAACCTTGTGCTAAGCTCTATGCACTAATGATAGGGTGAAACCCCTTGTCACCTTTTTTGGAACCTAAAAGGCCTAGGAGGACTTCAAAACTGATTTTTTAGTCGGAGTATCAATTTTTTTAACATTCAACGCACTTTTAAGGGGGATCATTTTGTCCATTTTCAGTGGAGACTGAATTTATTCCCAAGACTTGCATTCATATTGATATTTTGGTTTTGAAATATTATCATTTTTCATAATGTAGTTTTGTTTATAATTAAATATATAAAAATATATTCATATTTTTCATATATTCACACATAAAAATTTAATTTTACAAATATATATGTAAACATATTTACATGTAAAGTATATTTCTAAAAAAAGGGCTGATAAATAATACTTCTATTAGAGCTTTCTTAGCATTGATAAATCATAACTTTTATCAACACTAACAAAAGTAGTATTTGTTAGCTCTTATGTTTTAATGCTAACAAAAATATTTAAAATGAATAAATAAATAATATTAATTATATAAATGATAAAATTATTAAAAATGAAATATATTAAATAATTAAATTACAAAAATATTAAAAATAAATTTAAAATAATTAATTATATAAATTATAAACATATTGAAAATATTAAAACTTAATAAATAAATATGTATAAATAAATGTTAAAAATGAATAAATTTTAAAAAATAATAAAAATTAATAAATAATATTTAATGAATGGATATTAAAAATGAATAAATAAATTTGAATAAATTACAAAAAATATTAAAAAAAAGTGAATTCATAACATTAATTACATAATTTATAAACACATAAAAAATAAATAAAATGAATAAATAGATAATATTTATTATATAAATTAAAAAATTATCAAAAATGAATAATATTAACTATTTAAATTAGAAAATTATTAAAAAATGCATTAAAATAAATTAATTATATAAATTTCAAACATATTAAAAATGGTAAAACATAATAAAAAAAATGAATAAATATTATTTATATAAATTACAAACATATTGAAAATATTAAAACATGGTAAATAAATATTATAAAAATGATTAAATTCCAAAAAATATAAAAATTAATAAATAATAAAAATTAATAAATAATATTAAATGAAAGAATATTACAAATGAATAAATAAAATTTAGTAGATAACAAAACTATTTAAAAATGAATTCATAAGAATAATTACATGAATTGTAAAAACGTAGAAAAATAAAGAAAATATTAAAAATTGAATTTAAATAAATTATTTATATAAATTTCAAACATTTTAAAAATATTACAACTTAATAAATAAAATTGAATAGATATTAATTATATAAATTTAAAAAAATATTGAAATATTTAAAATTAGTAAATAATTATGTATAAATGAATATTAAAAAATGAATAAATTCCAAAAATAATAAATATTAATAAATATTAAAAATGAATAAATAATATTAAATGAAATAATATTAAATGAAATAATATTAAAAATGAATGAATAAAAATGAATAAATTATAAAACTATAGTTGGGGTTTGACTTAGTGGTAAGCACCCCGTAATACTACATAAAAAATTGGGGTTCAAAACTCATTGGGCACAGGTACTGTAGTGGGTACTGTAGCAGCGGCGGTACTGTTGATCGGCGGGTACTGTAGCAGCGGCAGGGAACTATAGCAGCGGCGGTACTGTGCGGTACTATAGCAGCCTGGTTACTATTCACAGAATAGGAATTTTGTCAAAAATTTGGGCCTACGGGCTATGTAATGGGCTACAAGCCCACTGGGCCTTCGGGCTATATAATGGGTCTCCCTCTACCCAGTTAAAAGAGGTCTTTGCTTTGCTTTATTAATAAAAATGAGGCTTCGGCCCCAACCTTTTAAAAAAAATTATAAAAAAATTAAAATAATGAATTCGTAACATGCAATATAGAATTAGAGACACATAAAAATGAAGAAAAATGAATAAATATATAATATTAATTATATAAATAAAAATATTAAAAATGAATTATATTAACTGTGCAAAAAATAAAATTAAAATGCATTTATATGAATCAATTATATAAATTTCAAATATATAAAAAATATTAAAACTCAATAAATAAAATTGAATAAATATTAATCATATAAATTACAAACATATTGAAAATATTAAAAGTTAATAAATAAATATGTATAAATTTAAAAACATGAATAAATTATAAAAAATATTAAAAATTAATAAATAATATTAAATAAAATACAAAAAAATCATTCATAAAAATTATTACATGAATTGCAAACACATAAAAATGAATAAAAATGAATAAATGAATAATAAAATTATTGTTAATTATTGATGTATGCATTGTATTGATTTAATGTAAAAAAATATAATTAATTATTTACCTTTAGAATTATTAATAATAATTAAAAATATTATGATTTTAATAAAATATATAAATATTTTAAAACGTGTAAATTACTATAAAAATTTAATATATTATGAAAATATTAAGTGAATATGTATTAAAAATAAATAAATATTAAAAATGAATAAATTATGGAAAATACTAAAAATGGAGAAATATTAAAAATAAATAAAGAATATTAAATCAATAAATAGACATACACATACACGCATACATATGCATGGACGTACATACATATACATATACGTATATATACACTTATAGACATACACATACATACACATATACTCATACACACATACACATACATACACATATACACATATACACGTACACAAATACACATACACATACACATACACATCCACATAAACATGCATTTGCATCTACATATAGATACATGTATGTAAACACATACACAAACATACAATTACACACACACACACGCAAGCATATACATACACATACACATACATATACACATACACACAAATATATGCATAGACATACATATGTACACATACATGAACATACACATACACACATATATATATACACATACACCTACACGTACATATACATACATGTATATACATACACATACATGTAAACGTACACACATGTATACACATATGCATACATACAATTACATACATGTGTTCATACATACACATACATATGCATGAATACACATACTATATAAACATATACACATGCCACCTAAACATATGTACACATACATACACATATACACATGTCATATTCATACATAAACATACATACACATATACATACACATACTACACATGCATGTACATCCACACACATACACATCCATGCACATATACATACACACACATACACACACGTACACATGTAAACATACATGTACACAAAATACACACATGCACACAACACATGAAAACACACATACAAAACATATATACATGCACATACAAACATACACAAGAATCCACATACATACACATGTATACATCACTACCATAAAATAGGATTTTATCAGCACTAAAAAGGCCTTTATCAGTGCTAAAAAACGTTGTTAATCGAGCTGCTATTAAAGGGGGTACCCTTTATCAGCACTCTGAAAAGCACTGATAAAGTCCCCCCTTTATCAATGTTATTCAAAGCAAGAATAAAGTCCCCATTTATCAGCACTGATAAAGGCTTCCCTGTCTGGGCGTGCTGTTTATATAATAGCACACCCAGCAACCTTCAAAAAAAATACAACCAACCAAAATAATCAAACCAGCAAAAATAACTTGCACAAACCAGAAAAAACCTAATAAAAACAGCCACTCATATTATATATATACAAAAGAACCACATACATGATGCAAATGATGAAAAAAAAAGAAGCACACACAAAAGTTTGGAAAATAATGTTATACACATTTAATTGACATCATGAATAAAAATAATATTCATTCATGGTATATACCAAAATACACTTCTTTATACATTTTGAACAATGTTTTATAAAATTAAATTTACAAATATCCTACAAACAGTTAAAAACATTAATGTTTTCTCTTTTAACATCTGTGGCCCCCTCTAAAAAAATTCCTCTATTGGTAATAGTCACCGAACAAATCATCCCAACTAGAGAAAAGGATTCCACCTATATAAGAAAACAAATATTATGTTAGTAATACTATAAAGAAATAAATTAAACATTAATATGAAGAATACCTTAAAAAATGTCAATTTTTATTAAAATTGGAAAATTTGGAGTCATACCGTTGACATCGTGCATCTTATTGAGGTGTCGTTGATTTCTACACGTCACAAATGATTGATGGATTGTTGACTTAATGTATCAAAACAATCGGAATGAATTTCCTCAGTTTTTTGTATTTCAGTTGTATTTTTTTACTAAAATGTCATTTAAAACTGAAAACATACAATTTGAGTCATATTGGTCGCATCGTGCATTGGTTTGACATGAGACTACTTAATACACGTTATAAAGGACTTATGAATCTATATCCTTAATTTGGAAGACAATCAGAGTGCATTTTCTTGTTTTTTAGTGAGTGGCATGATTTTGAGCTAAAATATCGATTTTAAACTGATAGTGGACACTTTTAGTCATTCTTGTAACGCCCCGACCCCAGCTACCCAGAGTCGGTGCATTACTTCGTAACATTGGCATGATCACAAAAGATCAAGTCTCGAAAGACCGATTAGTTTAGTAGCCTTGGAAACACTAGATACATTCATAAGTCTTACATTACATCATAAAGTGAAAAACTAATAACAAAGTCTTCATAGTCCACACTCATATCCTCTTCTGACTATCCCTGCAGGTCATTCATAAAATACTTCTTCACATCCTGGAAAATATTAAAACATTGAAAGGGGTGAGCTCAGATGCTCAGTAAGGATAACAATAATGCGGAAGCTTTAATAAATAAACATTAACATTTAAGGCAATGTATAACTAAAACAAAAGCCTTTTAAACATGAACTTCAACATAATATGGCAGAATTAAAATGAGATAATGCCATTTACTTATTCACATGGATATTATACTGGTTGAATAATCACATGAAATATCAATAACCACTTTCATAATGAGGGAATGTATAATGCCAGATATTCTGAAACATTTTGTCAAGGCCACGGCCAAGACGTATAAAATGATTAAGGCCTCGGCCAAAACCATAAATCAAATTGGGAAAGGGCCTCGGCCAATTCCATGTCTAGTTGTCTCATGAGACCTACCGATGCATCGAGGAGCTATAGCGGGCTCCACCCGTCACTTATTAAGTCCAATACATTCCTCATATGAATAGGTTTAAACATATCATAAACCATAACATAATCGTATCACATAAAACATACATAAAGGAAACATAACATTTCCATATTTCAATCACAAGATATCAATACAACACATTGATATAATAAAAATGCTTTCAAAACCATTTTCAATACCAAAATAAAAGAAAGTTAAAACTTTGTATCTATTTTTCATTAAAAAAAATGATGGCTTGTAGAGGAAGCCGAAACTCAAATAATGGTCACGGCGGCGGAGAAGTCGTTGTCGCCGCATATGTACGGAAAGAAAAACATTCCCTTTTTGTCTTTTAGTAAAATGCTTCGTATAAAAAATATTCCTTTTGAATAAACGTAAAAGTCAACGGGGTTTATACACCGTATAAAAGAAAGATGTGTATAAAAGCAAATATGCCTCAATGAAAGGAGATTGAGACGAAGTCCTTAAAAATATCATTTTTAAAATAAAATAGATCTATTATGTGTATTCACTATAGGTACACATAAATAAAGTAAAAATA
Organism: Viscum album; assembly: GCA_963277665.1. Taxonomy (NCBI): domain Eukaryota; kingdom Viridiplantae; phylum Streptophyta; class Magnoliopsida; order Santalales; family Viscaceae; genus Viscum; species Viscum album. Next base: position 822,076,422 of record OY728166.1, read on the forward strand.
CAAAATAAGACATAATAATATCATGACATAATTTCAAAGTAGGAGATTAACCCAAAGAATGGAAGTTGGGTTATGAAATTCCCTTACCTCGTGTCTGACTTGACTCAACCGTTCTTTAACCTCCTGAATAATAAACTAGAGTTAATATATACCTTATTAAGAACCATTTTCAATTTCATTATCCTTTTTATATCACTTATTACAATGATATGAACATTATGTAATTATTTAAGTTAATAACAGTCGTTTTGTCGATCTTTGGTACTTGAGTCAACAATAAACTTCTTATAATTATAAGTTGATCATGTGGTAGAATATCCATTATATCCAGAATTATATTCATGATTTAGATGTCATATATATCATATATATACAGTATATACATTCATTCATAATGTCACGTAACATTTAGAGGTAAGAAATGAAATGCACCGTTCATGGAGACGGTAAGCCGTACGTACGCATGAACGCTACTTTCATTTCTATTTCGTATTTAATGGAATGAAATCATAATTATATAAATTTATAATATAATTACAGTATAATATAGTGTATAATACCATTTACTCCATCATTTATACATCCCACATATGGCATTAACGATTCAAATCACTTTGAGGGGGCGGTAGTCCGCACTTCCTAAAATGAAATTATCGCGTTTTACCCATAATGGAAATCATAAAGTATGCCATAAATGAGAAATACAGAAGCATAATTAAAACATAAACATATTATATATCATATATAAAAATAGTGACATCTTAATGGCCACCTTTGAAGGTGTTATATGAGTGTTGAACAATCATCGTTTCGTGAGGCAGAAATTCGCCATCCACAGAAACTGTATGTTCTTTAACCATTAGATGTAGGTGTGTGTAAGTGTAGCTCGAATACTTATTATAACAACATCCTAGTATATTGAGGATACTGGTGTTGTTACAAAATAAATGAATAAAAAGAGTTTAGTGGGTTGTAGAAGAAAAATAAAACAAAACAACATTAGAAAAGACATTACCTCAAAATCGGGTAACTCTTTTTGATTTGAGCCAAAGGCTTCATTGGGAAGAGTTCTGCCCAAAGTAAGGCTTCTAGGAGTAAGAGGGGGAAGTTGGGAGAGTATTTGGGCAGAGTTTGGCCGAGCCAAACGGCTTGAAAGTGTAAATGAGGTGGGAGAGGTGGGGGCCTTTTATAAGTGGAGAGGAGGGGCACTTTTGGAAAGATTGAAATGTTACATTATTTCACAATGATTTTCGGATTCTAAAGGTCCCACACTTATATAATTCGAGGATAAGGTGATAAGGTTTATAAATCTCCTCATCCAATAGGCTTTGGACAAGTGTAAGCCTTGGATTTTGCATTATCTTCTCATTTTATTTAAATCGTTAAATAATGAGGTCATCGCTGCATCATAATGATGTCATAAATAATTTAATTTATTTAATGTCTAAAAATTATAAAAAAAATACTATGATGTAGGAAATCTTTTTAGCTTTCTAATGAATATTTATAGTCAAAATTTGGACTTTTGTAACCCCACTTAAAAACTGTTTTAGTAAAATAACTCATGTTTGTGTCAATTTAATTTTAACATTAAATAAATATATATTAATGTCATTTTCCAACTAAAGTGGCTCCATGGGGTCCCCAAGTTGACCCATGGGTTGTCTTGGTCTGCCATGACTCATCCAATAGGAGTAGGACAAGTTTCATGCTCATCTCATATTATTAAAACATTATTTGTACCATAAACTACACTAATTACCTCGAATCGCGATTAAGAACTTAAAAGTTACTATTCACCAAAAAATTATTTTAATCTCATTGAACCACATTTTACTTCTTAATGACAACCATGTATGTCGGATTTTTGAAAATCAAATCACAGAAGTGGTAATATTCCATTTTAACGAAAAATCAGTTTTTAACAACCACTTAGTGGTTTCACTATTCATCAAAAATTGAAGTTTTTCAGAATAAGGCCAAAATTTCACCCTAAGCTATAATTGATATTCCGAATTCAAAAATGATGTCTATTTTACAAAATTCCAAACATATAAGTTGTATTAATTAATTTTATAATTAATTCCCGCTGTTACAACAAATAGCGTGTTTTTAAGAAACAATTTATATCAAAAGTTTGGCAATTGTTTATGTCCAATTTCAATGTTAAATGAATTCTAACGACTACCATTGGATAAAATGGTAAAAATATATTCTAATTATACCTTAAAACCACTAAATAGTATAATTTATCACAATAAATTATTTTTATTAAAAAAGTTGTTTTAAAGTATTTTTCACTATTCATAAAAAATTAGAAGTTCTCAGAAAAATACCAAAAATTCAACATAGGCTAATTTCGATCTTCCGAATCCAAAAATGAAGTCCATTTTGAAATATAAAATTTCTATAATTTTAAAAAGTGGTTATTACTATTCTTAACGGCTACTTTGATTAGTCGCGGTGTTTTAGAACTCGAAGTTGCGTACAATGCAAGCTATTGCATTATTGAATGAGAAGCGTATCGTGGAAGCTCAGGGTGTTACAATTCTAGTCACACTTTGAGGTGGGTTTGATTCCTACACGTCAAAAATGAATCATGGATAATTTTCCTTGTAAGAACCCGGTTCTTATTCTTGAGGAACAGGTTTCTTCTTTTCCTTTTTCCTTAAGTGTTTTTGAGAATATAAGGAAAATGGGGAAAATCCCAAAATTTATGGGTACACGCCATGTACTTTTCCAAAATCCATGTACTTTCTCCATGTGGGTTGAGTATACAGGGCATGTAGGCCTATTGGTGATGAAGGGTGTAAAAACTGACTACACGCCGTGTACTTAGTATATACACATCGTGTAATCAGTCTGTAGGTGAACAGTAAGGTGATGGGAGTAGTCACCAGCGGAACAGTAGTACATGTCATGTACTCATAAATACACATTGTGTAATCAAGTTGACAGGTGAACAGGGAGGTGGTGGAAAGTGGCCTCTAGTGGAACGGTTAAAAAATGGAAAGTACATGCCATGTACTTGAGAGTACACTCCGTGTAGTTATGTTTTTTTGCTTAAAACAGGAAGTAGCCTCCTATTTCGATAAAGGAAGCTTATAACGCCCGAGATCCATGGGAGAGAAGGCCATATCTTTGAAGAGATCCCGACCGCACACCGGGACTCTGATTCCTTCATCGTCGATCTCGTTTGAACTGTGCAGGTGATTTCTTATCTCTTCTTGAACCTCTCCTTCCAATTATTTCCCTAAGGGAAGTTTTTTGGGTTTGAACGAGTAAATGTTTATCCCAGATCTATGTCGTTCTCGGTTGATTCAGTAGGTGTCATTCACATATATCGATCAGAGGAGATCAAGGTAGGTTGTCTGGTGTTTATTTCCAAATGTCAAGTTGATTTTGTGTACCTTTGTGCTATGTACCCATGTTTGGGGTGTCGTATGGCTAAGGCCTTGACTGTTAAGATATCTATAATTTCATTGTTAATTTAATGAAAAAGTATAAACTATTGTCTGGGATCGTTGCCTTGATCCAGGGCCACCATGTTGGTGTGTTTCCCTTATTTAGAAGTTTGGCCAGGATACCCATGGGTATGCCATGATTATTGCATGTTTTGAGTTTTATTGAGGGGAAATATATAAAAATTTCTTTCTTATGCATTGGTATCGGCCCGGTTACTTGATTTTATTCTATTGAGCCTGAGGGAAAAGTTCTGTTTAGCATAAGGGAAAGGGTTTGATTAGCCTGAGGGCAATGTTTCTTATGCCTGAGGGAAGTGTTTGTTTAGCCCAAGGGAAAGGTTTTGTTTAGCCTGAGGGAAATGTTTCTTATGCCTGAGGGTAGTAGCTTCCGTGCCTGAGGGCGATATATCATACGCCTGAGGGAAATATTCGTTATGCCTAAGGGCAGTCACCTAAGGGTTTTGTTTCTATTTTCTTGAGGGTAAGATTTTCATGTTTGGGGACACTATTTACTATGAATATTTACTATGGTGATTTCTTATGTTATACCTACCAAGATAAAGCATGGGCTTGGTATAGTTATTACCCTCTACTGGTTAGATAACCTCTTGTGGTTTTTGCTGCGGCACAGTATAGGAGATTTTCGGTCGATGCTGAGTCTCGAGAAAGCTTATAATTCCATTATATTTGAATTATTAAATAATTATTAAAATGGAAATATAACTAGAAGGAATGTTTTCTTTTGATTACTTCCTAGTTTAATTCATTTCATTATTGCACACTATTTTTGCACATTTTCACTGACAGTTTGGCATGGGCCTTTGGTGGTTGCCTACTAGGATTTATTTCTCACACCCTCTTTGGGTCATGTCTTGGGCCCAAACAGATTATATTGTTGTAGGTGTCGATAAGGGAATGGGTCCCTATACTGGTACAAGATTGTTGCAGAGGAGTAAGAGAGCATGGGACCGATCTTAGGCTTGCGATGTTGTTGAGTTCCAATTTCATTTTTTTAGTTTGATTTATTGTACTTGGTACTTTGTACTGTATTGTATTTTATTGTAGTGTATCCAGTTTTGAATAATTTCTTAGAAATAGGATATATTTCATCATCATATATATATGACTGTTGATTATCTTTTGCTTCAGTACCGTTATCCTTTCATCTTTGTATTGTTACTGCTTCCACTTTTGGTATGTTTAGATTTTTCCGCCATACTACACTTTGACAAATAAGGTCATAGTTTCCCCACTATCAGACCTAGGCCCTCACTACTAGTCGGAAGCCTATGGAATTTGGGGAAATACGCTTGAGGTCATGTGACCAACCGGGTTCGGGGAACCTGTTGTGTGGCTTCCGTAACCGGGACGTTACAAAATGGTATCAAATGGTTTCTTTTCTTTGACTTACTGTTTGGAGCTTATATTCAGGGATAGGATGGAATTTGTATTTGGTAATAAGCTATGATCGGTAGTAGCTAACCTATGTACAGGGGAAATCCAATCTACCTTATTTAATTTCAATTTATCTGGTTTGGCAATTTTACAGTTGATTTGATTTTCACCGTTGGGTGACGCACTTGTGGTGTGCTGTTTATATTTTTATACTTGGGTTCTATTTAGTTGCAACCCGATGAGATGAGGGTATTCCATCTCATGCATCATTTAGGCACATGTTAGAATCACATGTCATGCATAGTTTCCATTCCATGTAGGAGCATTAGAAATTTCATGTTGTTTTGATAGATGTTGTGCTATAAAATGCATGATGTTGTGATAGGTGCCTTGTTAGATATGCCTACTATTGATAGGGTATTTTTACATGTTATGGTTGGGTTTATGGATGCTAAAAGTTGGTTCTTGAGAAGTATGGGCTCTCTTGGACCGGAATTTAGCGGATCATAATCCAGCTTTTTGTTGGATTTTGTACTATACTGTGTAAGGTCGGGTGCTCAACTTTGGTTCATGGGGAGTATGGGCCCCCACGTATCGGAATTTGGCATACCGATGCTTGAAATTTTACGAAAAATGGGATCTATAGTATTTTCTGAGGTCTACTGTCTGGAAACCCAGACAACACGGCATGTGGTTCTATGAACACACTCCATGTACTCTTCTGTTTGGGAAGAAATGAAAAAAAATTAAGTACACACCGTGTAGTTTCTAATAGTTTCATAGGCCATGTAGGTAGAAACACGGGATGGGAAACTCTAGATGGAACACGCTGTGTACTCGTTGTACACACCGTGTCGTGTTGACCCTGTGCCTGCCTGTGTGACTAACAACACGGATGGATAAATCTTCGCTTAAACACACTGTGTCACTTCCGAACATGTTGTCTAGTGTAATCTAGGAATATGTTCATGTAAATAACAAAACGGGTCGGTGTTATCCTTTATAGTACATGTTGTGTACCTGTGGGAAACACCTTGTAGTCTTTACCGGTAAGAGACCATGTGGACTTGGTCGTGTGGCTGGAGAAACTGGGTGGTGTACACACTGTGTGTGGGTGTAACACACTGTGTAGTGTCAGCCGAGTAGCTGGTCGTGTTACTAACAACACGGGCAGTTGGAATCTAAGTCGTACATGTCATGTCCTTCTAGAACACGCCATGTAGTGTGAGCTGTGTACTCGACCATGTCTCAAACAACACGGGTCAGTGAAGCTCATCTATTACACGTCATGTAGTCTCGTTATAAGTAGAGTCGTGTGGCTAAGCTGTGTAGAAGGACTTGATCAGGTGAAGAAAATTCAAGTACACACCATGTGTGTGGACAATACTCCATGTGTTTGGGGTGTTACATGACCAGTTCTGGTAGAAGTACATGCCCATGTGAAAGACTTGAGGGAACACACTGTTTAGTTATTATACATGTCATGTAGTTTTGTTTTTTCAAACTTGAATGTTTTATTTCTCATGTTCTCTTCTTATGCTTTTAGTTTTTATTCCTTGATGATCTTGATCTAAGGCATTTGTTTGACCTTGTAGATTCATGCCACCGAGATGACCACAAGTTGTTCGCCAAGAGAGCAGCAACGATTATACTCCAGAGATGGTAGGCCATAGGCTACCGATGGATCCTCCAGTAGTGCCAGATGTGGTTCCAACTGTTATACCAGACGCAGGTGCGGATGCGCAGTTCTGTGAAGGCTTCATGCAATTTATTCAGACCTTCCAGGGAGCACCGCTGGCTGCCGCATCTATGGAAGAGCTGACATGTATATTCTAGTAGCAGCATCTGCCTACGTTTTTAGGGGATGGTGGACCACAGGATGTGGAATCATGCCTGGGTTATATGCATATGATCTTATAGAATCTAGAGACGCCTCCTGAGAGGAGGGTCAAGCTCTCTACTTACATGTTGCCTGATTCCTCCAAGATATGGTGGGATGTTACCACCCAGACTAAACAGCACCGAGACATGGCGTGGGAAGATTTTCAGGCAGTCTTCTATGAATTTTTCTTTCCAGATACACTAAGGGAAGATCGATCTCGAGATTTCATGAATCTGTAGCAGGGCACCATGTTAGTGATGGATTATTCTGCCCGCTTCACCGAGCTACAATGTTTTTCACCTGTTCTGGTGGGTGATGAGACGTTGAGGGCTAGACACTTTGAGGGTGGTCTTCGATATGACATTTGCACATTGGTAAATGTTTTCAGGTTGCCTACAGTGCATGATATTGTGAACCAGGCATTGATTACTAAGCAGAACCTATGGGAAGCTAGTGGTGCAGGTCAGGGCATTTCGGCACCAGTTTCTGGTACTATTTCTACCGATAAGAGGAAGAGGTAGATGTATTTATCTCATGGTGGAATTATTAGCTATAAAATTCTTCAGGTGGCCCGGTAATGTGATACCAATGTAGAAAAGAGGGGCACAAGAGACCTCAGTGTCCACGTGACCCATTAGAGAGCTGAGCTTGCAACAAGATGGGTCATCTCCAGTGTTTTTGTAGTGAGTTTCCACCACTAACTAGAGAGAGGGGTTTCGTTCAGACTCTACATGTAGGAGAAGGGCCAACAGCTTCTTACCAGTCAGGGAATTAGAATACGTCAGGACGTTCGGGCCGAGGTGGTCGTCGTGACCATGGTAGCCAAACACTAGGATCTCATAGACAGAAGGGCGGGTCAGCTCAGGGTAGCCAGGCTATGTCACAGGGTCGCAGCACTGGGCAGGCATATGCAACACAACAGACCCAATAGAAGCAGGATCCCGGACCTTCCACTGTCAGAGATACTATTCTATTTTCTTCTGTTTTATCTCCAGTGCTTTTCAACACTAGTGCTACACATAGATTTATATCTGTACCCATTGTGGAGAGCCTTGGGATCTATGTTTCTTCTTCTTCTGATATCATGACTCTAGAAACTTCGTTGGTAATTAGAACGGCGGGTGTGCATCAGTGTAGGGAGTTCACCCTATAGGTTGGTGGGTGTCACTTTCTATGGGACCTCTATGTCTTAGAGATAACGGGCTATGATGTCATTCTCAGGATGGACTGGTTGGTACCCTTTCAATCCTTTGTGGATTGCTATCATCGCAGGGTGAGTTTCACATCACTAGAGGGTATAGAGTATCTATACAAGGGAAAATGGGATGTCCAAGAGAACTGAGCTATACCCGAGTATTGTGGGCGAGGTGGAGTGACAGCCCAGATTATGAGTTTATATCTGGATGACCAGGGAACTTGTCAGAAGGATTTCCCTCCAGTGGTTAATTGTTTTAGGTATGTATTCCCAGACTACATTTCAGGTCTACCTTTAGATTGATAGGTGGATTTATCTATTGATCTTATTCTAAGAGTGGCACTGGTGTCCATTCCTCCTTATAGGATTGCTACAACAGATTGGTAGGAGCTCAAGAAGCAGTTGGAGGAGTTGTAGGCAAAGGGTTTCATCCAAACTAGTACTTCTCCTTGGGGTTCGGCTGTCATGTTTGTGAAGAAGGAAGATGGTACCCTCAGACTCTGCATGGATTATCTGAAACTGAACCAGTTAACAGTTAAGAACTGATATCCCTTACCGAGGATTGATTATCTTTTTGATCAACTTCAAGGACCACGAGTGTTCTCGAAGATTGACTTGAGATCTGAATATCATCAGTTTCACGTTGTACCATTGAACATACCGTTTACAACCTTTTGGAGTATATATGGTCTATATGAGTTCTTAGTCATGCCGTTCAGACTCACAAACGCGCCATCAGTTTTCATGGCTCTGATGAATCGTTTGTTCCACCCATATCTATATTCTCTTATGGTAGTCTTCGTGGATGATATCTTGGTGTACTCTCACACTCGACATGACCATGCCACCCATATTGAGATCATACTGAGTACACTAAGAGAGCATCAGTTATATGCTAACCTCTCAAGGTGACACTTTTGGATGGACCAGATTCACTTCCTGGGTCATATTATCTCAGAGGCAAGAGTTGTGGTAGACATAGAGAAAGTGAGAGCAGTAGTTTCTGGGGAGAAACCTAAGAACTTGTTTGAAATACGGAGTTTATTGGGGATATATTGTTACTACAGGTGATTTATACAATACTTTTCCCACTTAATAGTGTCGTTGACTGGTTTGAATAAGAAGGGTATGAAGTTTGTTTGGTCAGAATCTTGCGAGACAGCCTTTCCGGAGCTGAAGGGAAGGTTGACATCAGCACCAGTTCTCATACTTCCAGGGCAAGAGAAGAGCTATACATTTTACTATGATGCATCAGGTATTGGGATGGGAGCAGTGTTGATGCAGGGTGATCGAGTAGTTGTGTATGAGTCTCAGCAGTTGAGGCCACATGAGAGGAATTATCTGACGCATGATCTTGAGTTGGATGTAGTTGTTCATGTGTTACGCTGTTGGATACATTTTCTCTTAGGAGAAAATTTTATTGTGTTTACGGACCATAAAAGTCTTAAATATATATTTTCCCTGCATGACCTGAATTTGAGACAACGAAGGTGGGTTGTATACCTTCAGTCCTTCGACTTTGATCTTGCCTATACACCTGGTAAGGGTAATGCAGTAGCTGATGCACTGAGTAAGAGGACTCAGATACAGACAGTGCAGGAGGCCAGTGGTGAGTGTCAGCTTATGGACTAGTTCTCTAAGATGCATTCCGAGGTGCACAATAGTCAGGGATGAGCCTATCTTTCTTCATTAGCTATGACTTCTACCCTCTTGGATAGAGTGAGGACAAGATAGCTATCAGATTCAGAAGGCCTAGTTCTACGAGAGTAGGTGGAAAGTGAGGACCCTCATCCTAGTTGGACGATAGGAGATGATGAGGTACTGTGTATCCATGGATGAGTATGGGTTCTAGGGGATATACTCAAGAAGTTAATGTGGGAATTTCATGCTTCATCTTGGTCAATGCATCCCAGAGTTAACAAAATGTACCGTGACTTGAGACGTCAGTATTGGTGGCCGGGTATGAAAAGAGAGGTAACTGGATTTATTACGAGATGTTATACCTATCAGCAAGTGAAGGTGGAGCATCAGATGCCAACTAAACTGTTAAAATAGTTACCCATTATGGAATGGAAATGAGATGATGTTGTGATGGATTTCGGGACCTGGTTACAGAGGTCAACTCGAGGCAGTGATGTCGTGTGGGTTGTTGTGGACAGACTTACAAAGGTAGATCACTTTTTGCCGATCAAGGAGACCTTTGGTGTTGATGAGCTCAGGAAGTTGTATATCTGAGAGGTAGTACATCTTCATAGGGTCCCTCATTTTATTGTTTCATATAGGGATGTCTGTTTTACGTCTCGTTTATGGCAGATTTTTTAGAGGGAACTGGGTACACAAGTGCTTCTGAGCACAGCTTACCACCCTCAAAACGATGGCCAGTCAGATTGTACGATACAGGTGCTTGAGGACATGTTGCGTTCATGCATCCTGGACTTTGGGGGATCTTGGGAAAACACATACCCCTAGTTGAGTTTTCCTACAATAACAGTTTTTAGGAAACTATTGAGATGGAACCTTATGAGGCTTTATATGATAGGCCATGTCGATCACCCCTGTGCTAGTTGGAGGTAGGTGAGGTAGATTTACTGGGACCACGTCTCATATAGGTGACTTAAGAGTAGGTCCAGTTGATTCAAAAGCGGATTAATATTTCACAGTCTTGTCAGAAATCTTATGTTGATCACCGCAGACGACCCTTGGATTTCGTGGTCGAGGATCAGGTTTTCTTGCATGTTTCATTGAGGTTGGGACACGGGCGGATCAGGAGATTGGGTAAACTTTCACCGAGGTATGTGGGGTCATTTGAGATTCTGGAGTGATTCGGGCTGGTTTCCTATCAATTTCAGTTACCATAGAGGTACCCGGCCATGTATGAAGTCTTCCATGTATCTCAGTTGCGTCATTATTACTCAGACTTGTCTCACATTTTTCACCCTGAGGAGGTTGAACTTCAGGTCGATGCATCCTTTGAGGAGCATCTGATTGATATTGTTGATAGAAGCACAAAGGTTCTATAAGGTCGGTCAGTTTCTCTCATACAGGTGCTATGGTAGCATGGATGAGTGTAGGAAGAAACCTAGGAGTGGGAGACCGATGTACGTGCTTAGTGGCCAGAGTTATTCTCAGATTTATCTTCACCACCCTTGGAAGGGAAATTCAGGGATGAATTGCTTTAAGGGGGGAAGTTTATAATAACCTAGTTCTTATTCTAGAGGTACGAGTTTCTTCTTTTACTTTTTTCCTTAAGTGTTTTTGAGAAAATAAGGAAAATGGGAAAAATCCAAAAATTTATGGGTACACACCATGTACTTTTCTACACACTGTGTACTTTGTCCATGTGGGATGAGTATACAGGGCATGTAGGCCTGTCGGCGATGAAGGGAGTAAAAAATGACTACATGTCGTGTACTTGGTATATACACGCCGTGTAATCAGTTGGAGAGTGAATAGTAAGGTGGTGGGAGTATCCATCAGCAGAATAGTAGTACACGTCGTGTACTCAGAAATACATGTCGTGTAATAAAGTCGACAGATGAATTGGGAGGCGATGGAAAGTGGCCGCCAGTGGAACAATTAAAAATGGAAAGTACACGCCGTGTACTAGAGATTACACACCATGTAGTTATGTTTTTTTTTGCTTAAAACATGTAGCAGCCTCCTCTTTCGACAGAGGAAGCTTAGAATGCCCAAGATCTATGGTAGAGAAGGTTGGATCTTGGAAGAGCTCTTGACCGCACACCGGGACTCCGATTCCTTCATCGTCGATATCGTTTGAACCGCACGGGTGAGTTTTTCTCTCTTCTTGAACCTATCCTTCTAATTCTTTCCCTAAGGTAAGTTATTTGGGTTTGAACAGGTAAATATTTATCCCAGATCTACATCGTTCTCGGTTGATTTGGGGGGTTTCATTCACGCATATCGATCATAGGAGATCGAGGTAGGTGGTCTGGTGTTTATTTCCAACTGTCGAGTTGATTTTGTGTATCGTTGTGCTACGCTCCCATGTTTGGGGTGTTGTATGTTTGAGGCCTTAATTATTAAGATATCTATAATTGCAAAGGTAATTTAATGACCAAGTATAAACTACTGTTTGGGATCGTTGCCTTGATCCAGGGCCACCCTGTGGGTGAGTTTCCCTTGTTTAGCTGTTTGTCCAGGATACCCATGGGTATGCTGTGATTATAGCATGTTTTGAGTTTTCTTGAGAGGAAACATATATAAATTTATTGCTTATGTGTTGGGCTCGGCCTGGTTACTTTCTTTTCTTCTGTTGAGCCTGAGGAAAATATTCTATTTAGCCTATGGGTAAGGGTTTGATTAGCCTGAGGGAAACGTTTCTTATGCCTGAGGGCAGTGTTAGTTTAGCCTAAGGGCAAGGTTTTGTTTAGCCTGAGGGCAATGTTTCTTATTCCTGAGGGTAGTAGCATCCGTGCCTGAGGAAAATATCTTGTATGCCTGAGAGCAATATTCATTATGCCTGAGGGAAATCACCTGAGGGTTTATTTTCTATTTTCCTAAGGGTAAGTATTTGCATGTCTAAAGACATTGTTTACTATGAATATTTACTATGGTGATTTCTTATGTTATACCTGGCAAGATAAAGTACAGGCTTGGTATTGTTATTACCTTCTACTTCTGATAGTCCCAGCCCCTGAGTACCCGAAGCCAGTTCCCATGAGACAAGATGTACCATAATTATCACAATCATTTACAAATATCACATCATGTCCCGTGCTACAGAGGATCGTGAGTTTCAGGTTCTGGGAAACCAGCTTCATTTTCAATCTTCATCAAGTAATATTTGATACCAGAAATGTTTTTCATTTAAAATGTAGGGTGAGAAAAAGTATGCCCAGTAAGGGGTTTGAAAAAAACTTGAAAATAATCTTTCATTACTAAAAAAGGTACTCTTAAAAATAAACTTAAACATTTTATTAAGGGAAAACTAATTAACTTGAAATAAAATGAAGCTTTTAACACAACATCTAATCATGATCAGATTATGCAGGAATAAACAAGGAGTAAATCCCTTGAACAATACATAACCAATACTAATATGCTGGTTATGAATGTTTCTTATATCAAGGCATAAAAATACTACATCAACAAGGCATAATCTGAGTGCACATAACATGACATTCTTATCAAAAAAAATTACATGTAGTAGTATAAAAACGTTTATAAATGGACCAAGTCTAACATTTTTTAAACATGACTTTTCAATGCTTTTAAATAATCTGTGCACACATTAGGCTTTGTACCAGGGATATCCTACTAGTCGGAAAATCCCATGGTCAGTCACATACTAAAACATTAAGAGGGGGGTATAATGCCAGACTGTGTCAAGGCCTCGTGCCAAGACCATACATATCATTGTACGGGAATTTCACCTGAAACATAACTTTTTTCAGGCCTTGTTCCATGGCCATAATTTGTCTCATAAGACCTACCGATGCATCGAGAGGCTATAACGGGCATCACCCATCACATAATCAGTCCAATAAAATCCTCTTATGTCTTGGGGGGCTATGTATCCAAGGCGTCCCATACCACTTTGGATACCCTCTTTAAACTGATGTTATTTGGGGTGTCCCATACCAATACAAATAATGGGTTCTTAGATTATTTATTATTATTTGGTGTTTATCAATCAAATAAAAATATGAAATGACATTTACTAAATAAATACATGCATTAAACATGACATTATAACATGCATTGAACATTCTATTGAATGATAGTAAACATACATGGCATGCGCATAATGAAATTCTACCCAAATGTTACATGCATTATTTCCATGCGGATATGGGCTCCAAGTTTCAAATATATGAACCTATGTTATTAATTCTAGGTACATTATTCCATTAATTTAACCCATAAAAAGTATAATTAATATCAAGTACATAGTACTTTTAATTGATTAAATGAAAAACCCTTTTTAAGAATACTTCTAACACATTTCAATTTAATTCTTAAACTTCTAGGGTTTTTAACATAAAACACCTATACACATTTACTATAAATTCATCTATGTGTCGCAATAATTTGCACCAAAAGTAGTAAGGGATAATCCTTTTATAAGTATAAAAAAGTAGAGATCTTTAAAAGTAGAGATCTTTCCATTAATTAAAGGTTTTGAAATCCATGTACATGGTATATGTGTATATTAGTAAAAGTAAAACGTATATGTATATACATATATATCTAAAGAGCAAAGGAAAACCGATTTTTCCCAAAATCAAAGGAGAACTTCTTGCAATTACATGGGCTCTAAAAATCAGGTGGAATGTTTACAAGATCAAAGCTGAAAACCTTTTGACATGATCACATAAAAATATATACATATATACTTTGTATATACAATATAAAACACCCTTTTGCATGCAATTTAAGGAAATATTCTTTGCATGTACATGAACTCCCCTAAACTAGAGGGATTTTTACATGGGTTAAGGCTTTCAAATAAAATTTCACAACCCTGTACACACACACACACACACACACACACATATATATATATATATATTTACATAGTTTTTATATACATTGTATAAAAACCATTTTGCATGAAATTTAAGAAGGTAAACCCTTATACCTTCACATAAACACTTAAAATGGGAATCTTTTAGGGAGGATAGGAGTTTTAAACCCGAATTAATAAGTATATACATGAAATGTACATATAGGACATGTGTGGGTGTATATATATATATATATATATTTGAAAACTGTTTTCATGAAGAAATGAAAACAAAACACTTTCACCAATGCATGCTAACTTCAAAATAGAAGGAAACAGAGGAGGTTAGGGTTTTTAAAACAATTGGAAGTGTACATATTCATATATATATATATATATATATATATATATCAAAACTGTATATACTTATATATGAAAACCCATTTTCATGAAAAAGGTAAAAAGAAAACACCCTTACTTGTGGTATTAGGAGAGGCTGGAGAAGAAGGGAAGGGGCTGTGGTGCTCTCGCAAGGCTTCGGGAGAGAGAAACAGAGTGCAACCGTAGGGTCCACTAAGAGGGGAGGAGGAGAGACTTAAGGAGAGGAAAGAACCTGATATTTTCATGTGCTCATGGTCCTACCATGTGACCTTGGGGTGCACAAATGTAGGTGAGGGCTGGTGGGAGAGGGTAGGTCGGTTGTGGAAGAGATGGGAGATGCGAGGGATGGGAGTTGACCACTGGTGTAGCGCGGAGGAGAAGTAGAATGGGGAGGAAGAAGAATAAAGGAACCGATGGCTAGGATTTCTCAAAAAAAGATCCTACAATCAAGATTAGAAGTGGTGTTTTAAAAATTAATGGACGGTCGAGATAGACCCATCGGCAGATCGGACGGCCTAGAAAGACGCGGCTTTTTATCAGTGGTTGAGGTCATGCGATATCACGATCGACGGCCGTGACTTAACCATGCTGGATCGGATCGCTCAGACCGCGATCAACTGCCTAGATCGTGTGATATGCGATCCGACATCCATAATCTCATTTTGCCTGGAAAATCGCTTCCCACATCGAAATGTGGAGCCGCGTGAGAATCCTTTATGAGCCTCGGCCTCCCACAAAGATAGTAATAACACAACACACACACACAGGAGGCCTTACACATGGGCCTTCACCTCCCTTGTAGGCCTCGTCCTACCCAAGCCTGCCCGCCCACGCTGCGTGCAAACATGCGCTTCTATGTGCCCCCATGCACACCTCGAGTGACATATGCCCGAACTCGGGCTGGCCCAAGATAGGGCTAAGGTCTAGGCTCATCAACCTTGAGTGAGCTGCCTCCCTTGGACCAGCCAATAAGGGCTGGCCCTAGAGGGCCCAAATTATTATAGAAACTAACATAAAAGCATAAAGTCTTAAGGGTAGTAATACTATATATAAATTTTTCATTTAAAACATGGCTTTTATTAAGCATTAGTGGGTAAATGTGCGCACAAAATAGACTTTTGTTTTCTAGAAAACAATTGTGTCTAAACATTAAATTTTTAACATGAGAATTATAAATTGAGATTTACTAACCTATATGATAACTATAGAATACTTCATCTAATCAATAACATAATTTGATTAGAAGGTATAAAACATAATTTTTAAAATTTTTTAAGAAATGAAACTCTTTAAATTAAAAATGAAATATTTTCAAAACTATTTTCGAATTACTTATTATTTTTCTCAAAACTTAAATGCAACTCAAAGCATCATATCGTAGTTGGGGTTTTATCTTATAATTTGAAAATCATATCGTGAAGTTGTACTTAATTGTTCTTTAGTTAAAACATCATTAGACTAATGGCTATAATTATAGCCATTGTGTTCCCAACGGTTACTCGAGGTAATGGTCAGATTGGTTCCATATAAAACCTTGTATCGGGGTGTCTTAAGCTTAAGGTGATTGAAGAAGAAGAAGATGGTTCTTGTCATACCGTTTATGCTCAGCGTAGCCGCAGTGGCTTTGGCCGTTATCATGTTTATTATGATTGATACTAAGGAACCTTATTATCTTCTCAGGTTTCTTGTTGTTTTGGGAGGTCTCCCCGTGATCTTAATAGGGTTTTTAATAGGTATCTTTGGTTAGCTTAGTTTTCCTTGTTAATCTCAGTTTGTTGTAAACACTATGGTGTTCTTATTTTAATAAAACTCCTTGCGTCCATTTCGTGTGTTTTATTCCATTGTATCGAGATCATATTATTAATTTTCCATATGAGACAAGTTTTGTTCGGGTAACATAAAAATGTGAAAATCATCATTGTATGAAACACAATTTTTTGGGTTGTTACATTATCCCCCCTAAAAAGAATTGCGTCCTCGCAATTCTATTCAAAAACTGGAAAAGAAATTCCCAGATGATTATCATCCCCAAAACAGGAGATTCGACTCGGTCAATAGAATACCCAGGTTGGTATTCAGTTCCACTGCTTCTCTGGCCTAGATACACCTCGAGCAGTATGTTTTGAACTCCAGATCATGTATTCTACATTCAGGCTTCCACAGGGATGCTTGAGTGGTAAAAAGTTCAGAGATGTCCGAATGGAAATATTCTCTGATGCCCTGCCAGACTACATCTCGCTCGAGATATTCGATTGGAATGATGTGGTTAAATAGACTAAGGTTTAGGATCTAGAACATAAAGGCAAATTTGAGGTTCCCATTTGGTCATCCACTAGGAAACATGCTCTGGCAGAAAAATTATGTGCTAGAGTGAAACACTGAAAAAGACCCTCGAAGTATCTCCCCCTTCACCTATAATAGGGGAGTTGGGTAGTGGCGATGAAGTGGAAGACATAGTCATTCCCTTGACAGGAACAAAGGATCTCATGGCTATTAGACAAGCCAAACATGCATTTACGTGATCCTCGTAGGTTGAGGAAAGAAGGATAGTACACAGCACAAGTTCTTATTAAGATATCCTCCAATATCTCATTGGGTAGAGATGAGATATTTGTTTGTCTAGCCATCTGAAAACATATTCGTGAGAATTCACTTTGAAAGTTCGGATAAAATAAATACAGGAATGGGAAAGATGTTTTTTCAATAAAACATAAGTTTATTACAAAACATCAGTGCCTGAGTTCCCCTAATGATCTACTACATGAACTCCACACAGAGAAGCAAAACTCTCTATCTCCTCAAACCAAACACAGGCTGATCATTCAGGGTTAAACTCATAGAGACACCTGTGACGTATCCTGATTGTAACATGAGGGGTATGAAGTTGGGAGACATCAAAATACACTTGCTACCTAAAAGACAGTCGGGTGGACTCATCTTTTAACATTCTGAAGTCCAACAACTATCCCCAGAATCCTTAGTTCAATATTTGACAAAGATAGGCTGCTCAGAGGTCACCGATAGTAGTAGCTTCTTGAAAATTGTTGAGGGCCATAAAGCCAAAGTCTTCGTCTGCCGTGAACACTCCGAAAATTCCCTAATGGTACCATCCCCAATGTACATAGGAGGGAAATTGGGTCATCATTACAAAAAGGCAATCCAATCCTAACCCCTGGTGTAGCCGAAGCACCTGAGGTGAGTTTGACACATTGTACAGGCGTTTGCATGTCATGCGGATATGGGCATAGTTAAGAAAATTCTCTCGGTTAGCTAAAGACACAATGGTCTCTAGGGCCTCAACGGGGAGTGATAGTAGATTGGTAGGCACATTTTCATCTGCCATCTAAAAATTAATAAGTCATCATTCTTAGTATTTATTGAGTAAATTTTTTTATTGTTTCGGTTCTGGTTTTCCAGAGTTATCCAAACCGAATCCTCTTATACCAACTCTGACAGCCCCAGCCCCCAAGTACCCAGAGCCAGTTCCCATGAGACATGATGTACCATAATTATCACAATCATTTACAAATATCACATCATGTCCCATGCTATATAGGATCGTAAGGTTCAGGTTCTAGGAAACCAGCTGTATTTTAAATCTTCATCAAGTAATATCTGATACCTGAAAAAAAAAATTCATTTAAAACATAGGGTGAGCGAAATTATACCTAGTAATGGGTTTGAAAACAACTTGAAAATAATCTTTATTTACTAAAAATGTTACTCTTAAAAAAAACTTAAAAATTTTCTTAAGGGAAAACTAATTAACTTGAAATAAAAGGAAGATTTTAACACAACATCTAATCATGATCAGAGTATATAGGAATAAACAAGGAGTAAATCCCTTGAACAATACATAACCAATGCTAATATGCTGGTTATGAATGATTCTTATAGAAAGCCATAAAAATGATAAATCAACAAGGAATAATCTGAGTGCACATAACCTGACATTCTTATCCAAAAAATTTCACTTGTAGTAGCATAAAAACAGCTGATAAATGAACAAAGTCTAACATTTCTGAAACATAACTTGTCAATTCTTTTAAATCATATGTGCACACATTAGGATCTATACCAAGGATATCCTAATAGTTAGAAAATCCCATGGTCATTTACATAATAAAACATTAATAGGTGGTTATAATGCCAGACTGTGTCAAGGCCTCGTGCCAAGACCATACATATCTTTGTCTGGGAATTTCACCCGAGCCATAACTTTTGTCAGGCCTCGTTCCATGACCATAATTTGTCTCATAAGACCAGCCAATGCATCGAGAGGCTATAACGGGTCTCACCCATCACATAATTAGTCCAATACAATCCTCTTATGTCTTAGGGGGATATGTATCCAAGGCATCCCATGCCACTTTGGATACCCGTTTTAAAGTGATGTTATTTGGGGTGTCCCATACCACTCCAAATAACGAGTTCTTAGATTATTTATTATTATTTGGTGTTTATCAATCAAATAAAAATATGAAATGGCATTTACTAAATAAATACATGAATTAAACATGACATTGTAACATGCATTAAACATTCTATTGAATGATAGTAAACATACATGGCATGCGCATAATGAAATTCTACCCAAATGTTACATGCATTATTTCCACGCTGATATGGGATCCAAGTTTCAAATATATGAACCTATGTTATTAATTCTAGATACAAGATTCCATTAATTTAACCCATAAAAAGTACAATTAAGATAAAGTACATAGTACTTTTAATTGATTAAATGAAAAACCCTTTTTAAGAATACTTCTAACACATTTCAATTTAATTTTTAAACTTCTAGGGTTTTTAACATAAAACACCTATACACATTTACTATAAATTCACCTATGTGTCACAATAATTTTCACCAAAATTAGGAAGGGATAATCTTCTTACAGGTATAAAAATGTAGAGATCTTTAAAAGTAGAGATCTTTCCATTAATTAAAGGTTTCGGAATCCATGTACATGGTATATCTGTATATTAGTAAAAGTAAAACATATATGTATATACATATATATCTACAAAGAAAAGGAAAACCAATTTTTCCCAAAATAAAAGGAGAACTTCTTGCAAGTTCATGGGATCTAAAAATCAGGCGGCATTTTCACAAGATCAAGGCTGAAAACCATTTGACATGAGCACATAAAAACATATACATATATACTTTGTATATACAGCATAAAACACCCTTTTGCATGCAATTTAAGAAAATCTTCTTTGCATGTACATGAACTCCCCTAAACCAGAGGGCTTTTTATAGGGGTTAAGGCTCTCATATAAAATTTCACAACCCTGTACACACATAAATATATATTTACACAGTTTGTATATACATTGTATAAAAACCATTTTTCATGAAATTTAAGAAGGTAAACCCTTATACCTTCACATAAACACTTAAAACAAGAATCTTTTAGGGAGTATAGGAGTTCTAAAACCGAATTAATAAGTATATACATGACATATACATATAGGTCGTGTGTGTGTGTGTATATATATATATGAAAACCGTTTTCATGAAGAGATGAAAATAAAACACTTTCACCAATGCATGCTAACTTCAAAACAGAAGGCAATAGAGGAGGTTAGGGTTTTTAAAGTAGTTAGAAGTGTACATATTCATATATATATAGATATATCAAAACTGTATATACTTATATATGAAAACCCGTTTTCATGAAAAAGGGAAAAAGAAAACACCCTTACTTGTGGTATTAGGAGAGGCTGGAGAAGAAGGGAAGGGGTTGTGGTGCCCTCTCAAGGCTTCAGGAGGGAGAAACAGGGTGCAAACATAGGGTTCACCAAGAGGGGAGGAGGAGAGACTTAAGGAGAGGAAAGAACCTAACATTTTCAGGTGCTCATGGTCCTACCATGTGACCTTGGGGTGCACAAATGTAGGTGAGGGGTGGTGGGAGAGGGTAGGCCGGCTGTGGAAGAGATAAGAGATGGGAGGGATGGGAGTTGACCACTGGTTAAGTGCATAGGATAAGGAGAATGGGGAGGAAGAAGAAGAAAGTAACCTATGGCTAGGATCGCTCGAAAAAAGATCCTACCATCGAGATTAGAAGTTGTTTTTTAAAAATTAAAGGATGGTCGAGATCGACCAGTCGACAGATCGGACGGCCTAGAAATACGCGACATTTTATCAACGGATGAGATCACTTGATATCATGATCGACGACCATGACTTAACTGCACTGGATTGGACAGCTCAGATTGAGATCAATGGCCCAGATCGCACGATACACGATCCAACGGCCATAATCTCGTTTTTCCTGGAAAATCGCTTCCCACATCGAAATAGGGAGCTGTGTGAGAATCCATTATAAGCCTTGGCCTCCTGAAAAGCTATTAATAACACAGCACACACATAGGAGGCCTTACACATGGGACTCTGCCTCCCCCACATGCCTCGGCCTACCCCAGCGCTCCCGCCCGCACTGTGCACACACATGCACTCCTGCGTGCCCCCATGCACACCTCGAGTGACCTATGCCTGAACTCGGGATGGACCAGGCTAGGGCTGAGGGCTAGGCTCAACCACCTTGAGTGAGCTGCCTCCCTTGGCCTGGCCAATAAGTTCTGGCCCTAGCGGGCCCAAATTTTTATAGAAACTAACCTAAAATCATGAATTCTTAATCATAGTAATACTATATATAATTTTTTTTTAAACATGGTTTTTATTAAGAATTAGTTGGTAAATGTGCACACAAAATAGACTTTTGTTTTCTAGAAAACAATTGTGTATAAACATTAAATTTTTAACATGAGAATTATAAATTGAGATTTAATAACCTATATGATAACTATAGAAAACTTGGTCTAATCAAAAACATAATTTTATTAGAAGGTATATAACATAATTTGTAACACTGTTTAAGAAATGAAACTCTTTACATTAAAAATGAAATATTTGAAAAACTGTTTTCGAATTACTTATTATTTTTCTCAAAACATAAATGCAACTCAAAGCATCATATAATAGTTGGGGTTTTATCTTATAATTTTCAAATAATATAGTGAAGTTGTAGTTAATTGTTCTTTAGTTAAAACATCATAAGACTAACTGCTATAATTATAGTCATTGGGTTCCCAACAGTTACTTAAGGTAACAGTTGGATTGGTGCCATATAAAACCTTGTCTCGAGGTGTCTTAAGCTTAAGGTGATTGAAGAAGAAGAAGATGGTGCTTGTTATACCATTGATGCTTAGCATAGTCGTAGTGGCTTTGGCCGTTATCATGTTTATTATGACAGATACTAAGGACCCTTATTATCTTCTCGGGTTTCTTGTTGTTTTGGGAGGTCTCCCTATGATCTTAATAGGGTTTTTAATAGGTATCTTTGGTTAGCTTAGTTTCCCTTGTTAATATCAGTTTGTTGTAAACACTACGGTGTTCCTATTTGAATAAAACTACTTGTGTCCATTTCATGTGTTTTATTCCATTGTATCAAGATCATATTATTACTTTTCCATAAGAGACAAGTATTGTTCGGGTAACATAAAAATGTGAAAATCATCATTATATGAAACACAAGTTTTTGGGGCGTTACATTACTGGTTAGATAGCCTATTGTGGTTTTTTCTACGGCACAGTATAGATGATTTTCGGACGAGGCTAATTCTCAGGAAAGATTATAATTAAATTATATTTGAATTGTTAAATAATTATTAAAATGGAAACATAACTATAAGGAATTTTTACTTTTGAGTAATTCATAGTTTACTGCATTTCATTATTGCTCACTGTTGTTGCGCATTTTTACTGACAGTTGGGCACGGGCCTTTGGTGGTTGCCTACTGGGATTTATTTCTCACACCCTGTTTGGGTCATGTCTTGGGCCCAAACAGATTATATTGTTGTAGGTGTCGATAGGGGAAAGGGTCCCTATATAGGTACATGATTGTTGTAGAGGAGTAGGAGAGCATGGGACCAAGCTTAGGCTTGTGATGCTGCTGAGTTCCTGTTGCACTATTTTAGTTTGCTGTATTGTACTTGGTACTTTGTACTGTATTGTATTTGATTGTAGTGTATCCTGTTTTAACTGCTTTCTTAGAAATAGGACATATTGCATCATTATATATATATTACAGTTGGTTATCTTTTGCTTCAGTACCATTGTCCTTTAAGCTTTGTATTGTTATTATGTCTGATTTTGGTATGTTTATATTTTTCTGCTGCACTACACTTTGACAAATGAGGGAATAGTTTCCCCACTATCATACCTTGGCCCTCACTGCTAGTCAGCAGCCTCTGGCGTTTGGGGAAATGCGCTTGAGGTCATGTGACCAACCGGGTTTGGGGCACCCATTGTGTGGCTTCCGGAACTAGGACATTACATTCCTAAAGTATCAAAATAATCCAAAATCATTTTCTTGGTTTTCAGTATGTTAGTTCTGTTTTTTCACATGAATTAATGTCAAATTTTAAATAACAATACACATTTGGAGTCGTACCGGTGACACCGAGCGTCATATTGAGGTGTGGTTGATTCTTACACATCAAAAATGACTGATGTATTGTTTTTCTAAAGTATTAAAACAATCAGAATGCATTTCATCAGTTTTCAGTATGTCAATTGTGTTTTTTTACAAAAAATATCATTTCAAACCGAAAACGTGCAATTTGAGTCATATCGGACACATCGTACGTCAGTTTGATGTGAGACTACTTCATAAACATAACAAAGGACTTAAAAATCACTTTCCTTAATTTATAAGATAATCGGAGTGCGTTTTATTGGTTTTCAGTGAGTGACATGTTTTGAGCTAAAATGTCAATTTTAAACTGATAACGGACACTTTTAGTCATAGCGGTCACACCGATTGTCGGATTGATATGGGGTAGATTCCTACACGTCAAAACTATCTCATGGATCATTTTACTAAATTATAAAAACAATATGAATGCCTTTTCTCGGTTTTCAGTATTTTAGTTGTGTTTTTTCACTTGAATTATTGTCAATTTTAAATAACAAGACACATTTGGAGTCATACCGGTGACATCATGCATCAGATTGATGTGAGGTTGATTCCTACATTTCAAAAATGGTTGATGGATCATTTTCCTAAAGTATCAAAACAATTTGAATTCATTTCCTTATTTTTCATTATGTCAGTTGTGTTTTCTTACTAAATTATCATTTCAAACCGAAAACATACAATTTGAGTCATACTAGTCACATCGTGCGTCGGTTTGATGTGAGACTACTTCATATAAGTCAAAAAGGACTTTCAAATCACTTTCCTTAATTTGGAAGGAAATTGGAGTGCATTTTCTCAATTTTCAGTGAGTGACACATTTTTAGCAAAAATATCAATTTTAAACTGATAGCGAACACTTTTAGTTATACCGGTCACAACATTTTTCGGATTGAGGTGGGGTTGATTCCTACACATCACAACTGACTCAAGGATCATTTTCCTAAAGTATAAAAATAATTCGAATGTGTTTTTATTGGTTTTCAGTATATCAGTTGTGTTTTTTCACTTGAATTAATGTCAATTTTAAACAACAAGCAACATTTAGAGTCCTATTGGTGACATCGTGTGTCGGATTGAGGTGAGATTGATTCCAGCATGTCAAAAATGACTGATGAATCATTTTACTAAAGTATCAAAACAATCAGAATGCATTTCCTCAGTTTTCAGTATGTCAGTTGTGTTTTTTTACTGAAATGTCATTTCAAACTGAAAACATGCAATTTGAGTTATATCTGTTGTATCGTGCATCGTTTTGATGTGATACTACTTTATACACATCACAGAGGACTTACGAATATCTTTCCTTAATTTTTAATAAAATCGGAGTGCATTTTATTGGTTTTCATTGAGTGACACATTTTGAGCTAAAATGTCAAATTTAAACTGATAGAAGACACTTTTAGTCATATCAGTCAGACCGTTCGTCGGATTAAGGTGGGGTTGATTCCTACACACCACAACTGACTCATGGATCTTTGCAATGAAGTATCAAAAAAATATGAATGTGTTTTATTAGTTTCTATCATTTCAGTTGTGTTTTTTCACTTGAATTAATGTCAATTTTAAATAACAAGACACATTTGGAGTTATATCGGTGACAAAATGCATCGTATTGAGATGCAGTTTATTCCTACACATCACAAATGATTGATGGATCATTTTCCTAAAGTATCAAAACAATATGAATGAATTCCCTCATTTTTTTTAGTATGTTAGTTGTGCTTTTTTTACTAAAATTTCATTTCAAACCGAAAACAAGAAATTTGAGTAATACCGGTCATATCGTACGTAGGTTTGATGTGAGACTGCTTCACACACATCACAAAGGACTTATGAATTGTTTTCCTTAATTTAGAAGATAATCGGAGTGTGTTTTCATGTATTTCAGTGAGCCACACTTTTGAGATAAAATGTAAATTTTAAACTGGTAGCGGACACTTTTAATCATACCGGTCACACCATTCATCAAATTTAGGCGGGTTTGATTCCTACACATCACAACTGACTCAGGGATCATTTTCCTAAGGTATCAAAATAATCCAAATGCGTTTTCTCATTTTTCAGTATGCCAGTTGTGTTTTTTCACTAAATGAATTTTATGTTGATTGGTTTTTTAAAAGAAATTGGTGGTCCTCATTTACAAGGTATGTGTGTTGTTTATAGAGTTGGGAAGAGTTTATCTGCTCAATTTGGAAAACTATGTTCCAATTGTGCATTATCATCCGAGATGGTTTATAGATCCAATAGTTTGTGCCCCACATGGGTTTCTAAATCTATAGATCCAACCATATATCTCTGTTCCTTTCTCCAATTCCATCCCAAATCTCATTGAGACCCTTGAAATCATTTATATACTCATTGGGGATCAAAGAATCATCATCTCAAATAAAAATCCAGAAACAATAATCATAAAAGGAATTCAAAATCAAGACTCATGTAAGATCCCAGATTCTCCATAAAGGTTTGTTTTTGTTTATGTTTTAGTTTAGGTCCCTTTTTTTGGCTAAATTAGGGTTTCACAAAGTTCATGTGAAGGCTCAGAGGTGTTATGGGGGTTCAAGACACGAAATTGGAAGAAAATGTGGGTTTCTGGGAATATTGCATTGTTTGCGCATGATTATTGCAAAATGTGCATAGCATCCCAGGTAACCGTGCATCCATGGGCAGAGGCTTACACAATGTTTGCGCATAGTTTGGAAAACTGTGTAGAATTCCTAGTAAATTGTGCTAAAGGGGGTGATTTTTGGGCACTATCTTCCACATGGTTTAGAATGCCATGCGGGTAAACTGTGAGGCCCATTATTTTTTAGAAAATTTACAAAAATTCCACCCCTAGATTTTAAGACCCAACTTGAGTTTCTCCTCCATTTCTCCCCTTGCAATCCTAGTGACGAACTTGGATAAACCAAGATTCCCAATGGTGGTTCTCCTTTGATTCTTGGCCATTTGGAGTGTCGTTGGTTGCGGATCGAAGCCTCGGGTATGTCTAATATCCTCCTTGCTTCTTCTTTTTTATTAGGGTTCTCATATTTCTTCTATATCCTTCCAAATCTATAAAACCCTATTTTCGGGTGAGGTTTTGGTTGAGGCTTCAAGGGGTGTTTGAACCTAGATTGAAGGATATGACTAAGAGTGCATTCATCTTCAGATTCGAGGTAGGTGTTCTACAAGTATTATCCCATAATTTTATCTTAGATTTGTGAATGGAAGTTGGTATTCTTGTTTTTTCCCTTTTGTGTTCCTAGTTCTGTTAGAGTGTTTGATAATAAGGGGTGTCTAAGTGTCCAATAGAAACCCTCACGATTCCCATGGGATTCATAGAGGATGACTTGACCATTTAAGTGCCACCCATGGGGTGCGTCATCTTTTCTAAACTTAGAAAATGGTAGAGTTAAATGAAGGGTTGTTGAGTGATATTGTGAAGCCCAAGTATAACATGTGTTAATGGATAACTAAGTTTAAATAGAAGGGTAGTAAAGATTCCTTGGGTGATAAGGCATAAAGGGTTGTTTGACATGGCATGAAAATGGGCAAAATGGGTAGAGTGGGATTATGTCAATTATTTGATGAAATTTTCTTAGAAAAGACTAAGAGGATTATTGCATGTTAAATGGTGAACTTATAATGGAATTATAATGGGAAGTATGTTAATGGGTTGTAATAATGAATTGGATGAATAGGTTGAATGGGTTAATACGTGGGAATTGTGGCACACCTAAGGGTTGAAGGTAATAAGTGGGTGAATTTTTATGAAATGATAATTGGGCTAAACGGGTTAATGAATGGTAAATGATGAATTTGGATAAGGCCTAGGGGTTTTTGAATACACCTAATGGGTTAAAACATGTGAATGAAGTTTGGCTAAATGGACGTGAATTGTAATTGGAAAATGTGTTAATGGGTTATGGAATAATATTAATTTTGATATTGTTTTCTATACATTGTGAATGGTGATTTCCAATGGAATTGGTGATGTTATGTTGTGTTATGGTATGGTTTTGGTTATTGATAAATAAGCATGTGCACATGGATTGGTAGTGTGGGGTATTTACCTAAGGTTATATGTCCACAGGTCGAGTAAGACTGAGGCTCTAAACTCCATCCCAAAATGAACTAGTTAGGGAAGGGGATGAAGGATCTATTCCCCTAATGGTTTCATTCCACCCGGACTGAGGCTTCGAGGTGAGGATAATGTGATGATGTGATATGTTTCCCTAGTGATATAGGGATTTTTTTTATTTCCCCAATGCATTGTGATTGTTTGACTTAGACCCTGGTGTAGATGATATTTATGCCTAACCCAGGGAACATGTGATTAAATGGTTTGAGTAATGAAGATGGTATAATGAATGTAATTGGATAAATTATAGGAATAAATTAAATGAACTTGTTAACTTATGGAACCTGAACTATCCCTGTTTTACTTAACATCTATTTTTGTACTTGCATGCACTATCTATTAGAGTGGATATTTTGTAGACACCATTGGTGGTGGCCTACCGAGTTTTGTACTTGCACCCTGCTCGAGACACCATTGGGTACCCGATTAGATCTCTTGGTTGCAGATCAGTATGAGGGAAAAGGCCCTACACAAAGGTGTTGAGTTGGGCTTGGGACGTACATAGAGAAGGATCTAGAGTTAGAGTCAGGACCTGTTTGGAGTTATGGCAGTTTGTTTTATTTTGGGTTTCTTTCACTTTCACCACTGGTATGGCATGACAGGGTTGTATTTGATTTTCGGTTTGTACCAAGTTGGGGAAACATTTTGCTATGCATGTTTATTGGTTGTACAGATTGTTTTCACTATTTATGTTGTGTTCAGTTGTGAATTAATCTGGTTAAGAGTGTATAATCTCCCCATGTGACTCATTAAACCCTTACCGCTAGTTGGCAACCTCTGGTATTTGGGGAGTCATGCTTGAGGTCATGTGATGACCCGGCTCGGTGCACTGGTTTAGTGGCTTCTAGATCAGGGACATTACAAAGTGGTATCAAAGGAGTTCTTTTCTCTTTATTACTATTTGGGGATGGTAGACAGGAGATTAGGATGTTTCGGGCCTTGGTAATGAGCTCGTGCTATGGAGTAGCTAACCCATGTGCAAGGGAAAACCCAATTCACCCTAGGTGGGAATTGTTATTCTTGATTTGTGTTGTTACAGTTGAAAGATATTTCATCGTTGGGTGATGCACATGTTTTTCAATTTGACTAATTTATGATATTTTTCTCATGGCCAGAATGGCATGAGGTTTTTCATTTAAGCATCATTTTAGGCACTTAAGGGTATAGGTGACATGCATCATTATAGGAACACACACAGGATGGGTGTGCGGGGCATAGGGAGTAGAGTTCATTTTTCTCCCTTGATAAATTTGAAGAAAATAATGCCTAATAATTGTAATGAAAGTGGGTGAATGAAAAGAATAATAGTGAATAGTCAAAGAATATTGGGTATAGAGAAATGTTAAAACTAGGGTTAAAATTGTGGGTTGCGATTAATTGTAAGGGTTGATTCAATTTATAAAAGAAAAAAGATTGCATAACAATGATAGAGTAGTTGATGAATTTCCTGATGAACGGTATAAATGAGTTAAAATGATGATTGTAACAAGTGGTGAAATGAGAAACGTGCCTAAGATGGAAAGAATTGTGTTGTAAAAGAAGAATTGGGTTCAGAGGTGGGTATCCTTTGTGTTGGCAGTTTGACCCCTGTATGTGTGGGTTGGGGAAGTGAGAGTGCCCTAGCTGAGACTTTGGGTTGGATTATAAATCATTGCCGGATGTGATATGGCCTAGGTGGTGTATTTAGGGAACCCTTGGTGGGGTTGTGGCCTTGGGATTGCGATGTGTTGTTCAGTAATGTGGGTGAGGAAACTCTTATGGATCGTGATAGTATGGAGTGCACTCTGGACCCTAAGGATGGTGTCTGGGTCTTGGTGACCTTGTGAGTTGAGACCATGCGAGTTTTGTCTCAAATCCTATGGAGGATGTTTTTCCCGTAGTGCTGATGAATGTGTACACCTTTTGTGTGGAACCAAGAGTATATGGTTTTTTGGTACACTAAGTATAGTGTGCATCAGAATGGGAGTGAGAGTGTCATGCATGAGCATTTCTTTGTTTGTGTCATGATAAGTATGGTTTGGAGAGAGTACCAATGGTTTCTTCTGGTTGTGACTCCAGTGTAGGGATTTGGTATCATTCAACCTTCAAGGTGACCTATGAGAGAAGTCGGATAGAGTTTCCAATGCTTTTGGGTGTGTTCCACACATGTATATGTTTGGAACCTTGATAGTGGGATGCATAGTGTTGCATGGTGAAGGTTTGAACTCAAAGGCTAAGTGAAAAGGTTGATGTTTGGTGGTGCAATTCAAGTGGTGGTCACACGTTGATAGTTTCAGAAATCATGGGTGAATTCATGGGAGGATATCTTAATTATGTAGGTGCCTTGGAATATGAAACATGAGAGATGCTACAGAGGTGGTGTTAATGCAAGTTTTGAGGATGTTAAAGTATGTTCGGTTCTTCCATAAGGGCTCCCTAGTTCTTATGATGGGATGTAAGGTTTGTTTTAAAGGATTGTATCGTATACATTCCTAGATCGCCCTTTTAGGATGATGATTAATGGGGGTATTGAGGTTGTCTCTGAGTAGAAAGGAAAGAGTGGATGGAGTGTGGTTATAAGACTTTTCTTGATGGTGACACCTAAGGTGAGGGTGGTCACATTGATGAACTTGTTGTGTGAATGGTTTGTTTGTTGGGTGAGATGTAGAGGCCACATCAGGGTTGATGAGGATAACTAACCAAGATATGGGGTTAGGTATGTAATAAGGCGATGGGATATATGAAAGTTAAGGTTATTTCATGAGAGACTGATGGTTTGGATGGTGTGGTAGACCATGTGCTACGATTGTTGGATATCAAGGACACATCGAAAGAATTAAAGCAGTGAGGCAGAAGTAGTGCCATGTGAAACGTTGGTTTATGAATACTTAGTGGGTTGGTTGTAGAGTAATAGTTGAGCTTGGTTGGCAATCACACCTGAGTGGTGGTGTTTAAGTGTTGATAAAATTCATTCGACCGGGAGGACTGAAATCCTTGGCAGGTTATGGTGTCCCATAGTTTGACAACAGAAATGGATAAGTTGGTGGTGGTGTTCCTTGACAACTTCTTAGCATACCACAGCTAGTGAAGGGAATTCTCAACATCTTGACATCGTCCTAATTAAGTTGAGAAGCTATGTCTCACGCCAAGAGACATGGAGGTGTTTAGTTGGATGAGGGATATCATGGAGTTTATGCTTCTTGAAATGATACATTTGGAGCTTGGTCATGGGATGTACACCCTTTATGGTTTTCGTTGAGGTCCTCGGGATGGACCGAATAATGACAAACATCATGGGGGCCGTCCACAGAAGCTGGAAATGGGAACTGGGTGACATTTGTTTTCCTATTTTAGGAAAAGGATGGATGGTCATGTCTATGTTTGGGGTTCAGTTTGTGATCGAGTATAAGATGTGGTGGTTGTAATCCCTCATGGTGAGCAATGGTAATGAAACTCCTAAGGTGGGGAGTGATACATCAGTCCTAGATGTGGAGAGGAGAACATCAAGTTGATTTAGTGGCACCAGGATTCCAATAAGGAACTTATAAGGTGTATGTTAGGTCAGGGAGGCAATGTGGGACTTGAAGGTGGTGGCCAATGAGTCTAGTGTTGTCTTTGAGCTCAGGATGGTTCCATGTGAATCATGTGATGTCTGTGCTGAGTCGTAGAAGGGTGTGGTCGGATCCAATAACATGTTTTGGCAGATAGGTTGGGTTTTATAACCCCAACTAAGATCGGGGTTAGACTCCTGTAGTTTCTCCTCCAGTGGTTTTAGGACATCTTGAGTTGAGGGAACCTTGGCCATGTGATGTGGTGTCATGCAGAGGGTGAAGCCCGATGACGGTCTGGAGCGCCGTTGGTTGCGGATCAAAGCCTCGGGTAAGTCTAATCTTCTACTTTCTACTTCTTCTTTTTTATTATAGTTCTCATCTTTATTTCATCTCCTTACAAATATATAAAACCCTCTTTTCGGGTGAGGTTTTGGTTGAGGCTTCAAGGGGTGTTTGAACCTGGATTGAAGGCTATGACTAAGAGTGCATTCATAATCAGATTCGAGGTAGGTGATCTACAAGTTTTATCCCATAGTTTTATCTTGGATTTGTGCATAGAAGTCAATATTCTTGTTTTCCCCTTTTTTGTTCTTGGTTCTGTTAGAGTGTTTGATAAGAAGGGGTGTCTAAGTGACCAATTTAAGCCCTCACAATCCCCGTGGGATGTGTAGAGGATTCCTTGACCGTTTAACGGCCACCCATAGGGTGTATCGGCTTTTCCGGACTTAGAAAATGGTAGGGTTAAATGAAGGGTTGTCGAGTGATAATGTGAAACCCATTTAGAACATGTGTTAATGTATGACTAAGTTTAAATGGAAGGGTAGTAGAGATGACTAGGGTGATAATGCATAAGGGGTTGTTTGACATGGCATGAAAATGGGAAAAATGGGTCGAATAAGATTATGTAAATTATTTGATGAAATTTGGTTAGAAAAGCCTAAGAGGATTAGTGCATGTTAAATGGTGAACTTATAATGGAATGGGAAGGGGAAGTATGTTAATGGGTTGTAATAAGGAAGTCGATGAATAGGTTGAATGGGTTAATACATGGGAATTGTGGCACATCTAAGGGTTGAAGGTAATAAGTAGGTGAATGTTTATGAAATGATAATTGGGATAAATGGGTTAATTAATGGTAAATGGTGAATTTGGATAAGGCATAGGGGTTGTTGAATACTCCTAATGGGTTAAGGCACAAGAATGAAATTTGGCTAAATGGATATGAATTGTAATTGGAAAATGTGTTAATGGGTTATGGTATAGTATTAATTCTCGTAGTTTTTTCTATTCATTATGAATGATGATTTCCAATGGCATTGGTTATGTTATGTTGTTTTATGGCATGGTTGTAGTGATTGATAAATAAGCATGTGCATGTGGCTTGGTAGTGTGGTGTATTGACTTGAGGTTCCACGCCCACGGGTCAACTTAGACTGCGCCTCTAAACTCCACCCCAAAATGCACAGGTTAGGGAAGGGGGTGGAGGATCTATTCCCCTAACGGTTTTATTCCACCTGGACTAAGGCATCGAGGTGAGGATAATGTGATTATGTGATATGTGGATCCCTAGTGAGATAGGGAATTGTTTTTTTTTCTATGCATTGTGAATGTTTTCCTTATACCCTTTTGTAGATGATATTTATGCCTAACCTAGGGAACATGTGATTAAATGGTTTGAGTAATGAAGATGGTATAAGAAATGTAATTGGATAAATGATAGGAATAAATAAAATGATCTTTTTAACTTATCACACCCAAATTGTACTTTTTTACTTACCATATATTTTTATACTTGCATGCACTATCTATTAGACTGGATATTTTGTAGGCATCGTTGGTGGTGAGCTACTGAGTTTTGTACTCACACCATGCTCAGGCCGTTGTTGGGTACCCGAGCAGATCTCTTGGTTGTAGGTTAGGATGAGGGAAAAGTCCCTACACTAAGGTGTTGAGTTGGGCTTGGGATGTACATGGATAAGGATCCGAACTTAGATTCGGGACCTATTTGTATTTGTGGATGTTTGTTTTATTTTGGGTTTCTTTCACTTTCACTACCGGTATGGCATGACATGGTTATATTTGATTTTCAGTTTGTACCCCGTTGGGGAAACATTTGGTTATTCATGTTTATTGTTTGTTTATATTGTTTTCACTATTTATGTTGTGTTCTGTTGTGGCTTACTCTGGTAAAGAGAGTATAGTCTCCCCACGTGACTCATTAGACCCTCGCTACTAGTCAGTAACCTCTAGCATTCAGGGAGGTGTGCTTGAGGTCATGTGAAGACCTGGCTTAGAGCACTAGTTTAGTGGATTCCAGGTCGGGGATGTTACAACTCAAGTCCCAAATACCCATGAAAAATCATGTTTTCTCATGCAAGGGGTGATTAGGACCCTACTCATGATTTTTACCTCTTGATTTTTGACTTCCCTATTTCTCCTTTCTAATATGACACACCCTAAATAGTAAGAAGGTGCTCTGATACCATTTTATCATGAACCAACCCATGCCACCCCAAAACTGAGAACTTGATCTGGTCCATGGAATGACCCAAGGTGAATTCCTGATCACCCAACTGGAAACTAGTTCTAGGGTATAAAAACATAACCATTGGGAATTATTTCACCCTCAGAATCTAAATGACCACAACTAGGATTCCACCTAAAATTCTGACATGACCCATCCATATATCTAATGTGCATGAACATAAGGAAATAGTTCAAATAAAAAAACATCCAACCAAAGTAAACACATCAAGGATAAAAAACTAACTCAAAAATAATAGCAACATACTATTTGAATGTAAATCAATAACCAATACCACATATAGAATAAAAATTAAAAGAGAAATCTAGGTCGACGAGGCTAATACATAACATCCCCAAATAAAATCCAAAACCAATAAATTGTTAATATTCTCCCCATGACCCACAACCAATCACCACATCCCTTACCATCCATCCCATAAAAAGCTCAAATACCAAATAGTAAAGAGATCACAACTGGACACCTAAAATAATACATAATAGCTACATTGTAATTCCCTGACCTGATCCACCGAGTCTAAGAGAGAGAGTCGTATTTCCTCACACGCGCCTTCTCGTATGCAAGAGGCGACTGAATAATAGTGAGGGTCTTAACATAATCAGTGAGGAGAGCTCTTAGTATCATGTCCTTGCATAAATAATAATACATAAATAACAACTTAGATTAAAAATGTTGAAGAAAATAATATAAAATGGAATACATTCCATATAATAAATAAAAAAATGATCTCCCTATGAGGCAAGCCAAACCAGAGTATAAATGAAAGTAGGAAATAAATAAATAAAACTACATTATCCTTTAGAGTGCATCTCAGTACTATTACCACCTCTATACTCCTCAACTCAATTGTAATCCATGTGCCCCTTTCCTTTTTCTGGATCCCTATACATGAAGTCCATATGCGCATCGAAATGACCGTACATGGTGTGAGTAATGAAATATAGTAGGACACCACCAACATATCCTTAACAAAGATACATATATCTAAAGGGTGTATTCTATGATGAAAATAAATGCAAAATAAATCCTAACGAACATAAAATTATGTACCAAGTGTTCATGCGCTAACCAAGCCGCCATAAACCCCATGTTATACCCACTTCGGTACCATGTCAAAAATATGATCAAGGGTCATTAGAAATTATTTAGAACGAGATAAAAGGATGGAAAAATGTCACTTGGTATCCTCATGGAAGATTAATTTACCTCATACTGGAGAGGTGTGGCGGAGGAGTCGGCGGCGAAGCTCGGTTCGTGGTGGAGGAGAGTCGCGTGGGGAAGCTTGGTCGTGGCGATGCAGGAGTCAGCGACCGAAGAGGAGGAGGAGGTAGGAGAGGAGGAAAGAGAGGAGGGAAGAGAGGAGGCGACGGCGACGGCGGCAGTGGAGACAGCGACGGCAGTGGAGGTGGCAAGGATCGGCTTCCGCGAGAGCTTGAGGGTGCAAGGAAGGAAGAAAAAGTTAGAGTTAATTTATAAAACCCGATGACACTTTTATCAGCGCTAGATAAAAAACACTGATAAAAGTATGTTTTATCAGTGCTAAACTTGAAAGTGCTGATAAAACATTCCTTTATCAGTTCTTTTTTAGTGCTGTTAAAGGCATGTTTTTATCAGCACTAAAAACGTGCTGATAAAGTCATTTTTATCAGCGATACAATTGATAGTGCTGATAAAACGTTCCTTTATCAACGCTAAAAATCACTGATAAATAGATGTTTTATCAGCGCTTTTTAATTAGCACTGGTAAAACATACCATTTATTCATAATTATAAAATTATAGCCAATATATTTATTACGTTTATAATTTTATAAATATATATAATTATATATATATATATTTTTATGGTGTTTGTGTATAAATTATAATTAAATATATATATAATTTTATAATTTAAATTATAATTAAATATATATTGATATAAATTGATATATTATTTTTATTTTTATTTTCATAAGTATTTATATATATATATGTCTTTTTCTGTGTATATATTATTTAAACATATTTATATTTAATTAGTTACATATAATTATAATTATATATAATATATTTAAAAATTAAATAATTATATATAACTAAATATTTATATTTTTAAATAGAATAAATACATTTATTGTTTATTTGAATATATTTATTGTGATTTTAAGTATTTATGAGAAAATAAAGCTTCATATATATAGGAAATGAATGAATACACCAAGTATATATAGTATTATAGTATATATGGCCAACATTAGGGTAAAAATGAACATATATCATAGTTGGGGTTTGGCTTAGTGGTAAGCACCCTATAATGTTACATGACAAATGGGGGTTCAAAACCCATTGGGCACAGGTTATTGTAGCAGTATTGTAGCGTGTTGTAGCAACGGCGGCACTGTAGCAACGACAAGAACTGTAACGATGGCAGAGCACTATAGCAGTGGTGGGTATTGTGTGGTGTTGAGGCAGCGCGGGTACTCTAGGAGTACTATTCACAAAATGGGCCTTGGGCCAAAAAATTGGGCCTATGGGCCATGTAATGGGCTAAATGACCACTCGGTCTTCGGGCTATTTAATCGGTCTCCCTCTACCCAGTTAAAAAGATGTCTTTGCTTTGATTTAATAATAAATGAGGCTACGGCCCCAAACTTTAAAAGAAATGAACATATATTCATGAGAAGAACGTATGCATCAATTGACACATTCATTTGGAAACATAAATTTATTTAAATATAGATATATTTAATAATTATTTGTGTATATATATATACATTAAAAAGTATTTATATATAATATTATAACCATATATTATAATAAATATATAATAAAGATATAACTAAAACTAATGAGCATAATAAACATATAAATAAAACATAAACATAATAAACATGCATTTCTTATTTAATGTATACATATAAACATTATTTTTTAATATAATTAAAATATTTTTATATAAATTAATAATATTTTTTATT
Source organism: Viscum album (assembly GCA_963277665.1). NCBI lineage: Eukaryota > Viridiplantae > Streptophyta > Magnoliopsida > Santalales > Viscaceae > Viscum > Viscum album. The sequence goes on from OY728166.1 coordinate 822,112,849, forward strand.
AAAAACTTTTATCAGCGCTATTATTAGCGCTGATAAAGTCTTCTTTTTATTAGCGCTAATATTAACACTGATAAAAGATAGATTTATCAGTGCTTTTTTAAAGACCTAGAATTTCCATGTAATTTTTTTAAATAAATGGGAATTTTACAAGTCCGCGAAAATTGACAGCGCGTGATTCTGAGTCCCGGAGTGCCCGAAATGAATTTCTAAACTTTTGTTCGGGAAAGTTCAGTAAACAAGAAAGAGTGTTTTTCTAACTTTTGAACTGGTGCTCGAAATTGAAATCTGAGGGCACCGTTGAACTCGTAGTGCCGGTATTCTCTTAAGAAGACTTTCACCTAGATGGCAGTTGGTCAAGGGTGAAAGTTAATTTTTTGGGTTTTTTGTGGAGATAATAAAATAAAATTATCACATTTTATTTTTGTTGTAAACACCCATGTGGATGTTAGGAGGTTGGGTCCACCGAAACTAAACCTCACTTGTGAGATTATGGTGGTGGGGACCACCCGAACCTGAACCCCCATTTTGAATTTTAGAGGCGGGGACCACCCGACCCCTCTTAATGGGTAGAAACCTCCCAACTCCCCAATATTCCACCCCTCCCATTAAATTGAGCCATTAAATTGGGCCAATTAATTGAGCTAATTAATTGTGCCAACGTAGTAAATTAATTACGCCAACTTGGGTGTGCCTACATAATTTATTCTTAAGTTAATTATATTGGCACCTCTTTCTTTTTGTTGGGTGGAATTGGGAGAGGAGAACCTTTGGAGGATTACACTTCATCCAAGAAGAACGCTCTGCCAATGAAGAACGTTGACTTCAACTTCTTCCTTGGGACACCCTTCAAGGAAAAACGTCTTCGTCTGCAATGAACCAACGCACGAGCCCAGAATTGGAGGTGTGTGGCGGATGAGACGACCGTCGACAACTTCACCTTCTTCCCTCCTCGTCGACGTCAATAGACGATCAAGTAGGGGTTTAATTTGTGTATGATTATATTCCTATGTTATTCCCTTTTTAAAACAAAGAACGCGGATGATCTTTTTTGCGGGTTGGGAACAATCATTGTGGGAGGATAAGATTTGACACTCATTGTTGATGTCCTTGATGAGCCACATGCTACCACTCTAACGCAGAGGGTGCAGTCCAAACAAACATAGCCTGACCCTTCCTTCGTTCTTCTTGAATGGTGTACCCTTCACGAAGAAAGAAGACAACCTTGGTGATGGCAACCGGAAAGGGATTTTGGGCACCAAGGAGGCACGAGAACTCCCCATGGTCGGACCGTCGTCCCACAGCCAGACCGCCAACCCGCGGCCGATCCGCCACCCTGCGGCCAAACCGCAGACCCACGACTGGACCACCACCCTGTGGTCGGTCCGCCATCCCGCGGTCGGACCGCCGACCCACGGTCGGACCACCACCCCCCGCGCGGCCGGACTGCCTCCCCGCAGCAGGACCACCGCCCCGCGGCCTGACCACCACCTCGCATCTAGACCGACGCCCCACGGGCTGACCGCCACCCCACGGTCTCGCGTCGCCCTCGGCCGAGCCGCCCCGGGCCCGACCGAGCCACCCCGCGCCCTCGCGGTACCCCTCGGCTGAGCCACCCTCGCGACCCTCGTGGGTCGGGCTGGGCTGCACTGCGGGCTAGGTCAACCCGAAACGGGTTGGCCTAGGCTGGGTCGGGACGAGTTAGTTCGACCGGGTAGGACCGAACCCGGACCCACTACGACCCATTTACTTTCTTTTGTCCATAACTTTGGCATCAGACGTCCGTTAGACGAACCGTCAGCGGCGTTGGGAACCTTGGAGCGAGTCATTCCCTTTGAGTGATACCCCACTGTGTTTTGGATTAAGATAGGGAACAGTTAGGTTGGATCGAGCCCGAATCCAACCGAGACCCTGGGACTAAAAGACTTACAACTCATAGACCGTGCGTCCGATTGACGCGTCGTCTGTTACGTTGAGACCACTATGACGTCACGAACCTTTGAGTCACTTATTAATGGGACATCATGGCAGTTGGAGTGTTGACCAATAGCTTGTGGAGTGGATCCTCCCGGAGACGAGCGAGTGTAGTGCGGGATCCCAGTGGTTGGCTGAGACTTGACGACTGCTGACCGTTTTGACTTGGAGTGACTCGACAGGCCCAGCGGGGAGTGCCTTGGTGACGCGGCAGACCAACGGTGAGGAGCGCCTTGGTGACGCGGTAGAAGAAGACCTTGGTGACGGCAACCGGAGCGGGATTTTGGGCACCAAGGAGGCACGAGAACGGCGGTCGGCAACACCGCCACCCGCGACGAAGGTGATGGTGCAACAGCGCTGCCCCGCGGCCCCCACCACCACCCCGCAGCCGGATCGCCTCCCCGCAGCCAGAACTCTGCCCCACGGCCGGACCGCCGCCCCCCGTGTGGCCGGACCACCTCCCAACTACCGGACCGCCGCCCCGCGGCCGGACCGCCGCCCCACACCTGGACCGCCACCCCACGGTCTTGCGCCACCCTTGGCCGAGCCGCCTGGTGCCCTCGCAGTACCCCTCAGCCGAGCCGCCCTCACGGAACCCATGCAGCCCTCGCGGGACGGGCCGCACTGCGGGCCGAGTCGACCCGAACTGGGTCGGTCCATGCCGGGTCAGACTGAACCCGAGCCTACTACGACCCATTTACTTTCTTTTGGCCATAACTTTGGCATCAGACATCCGTTAGACGAACCATTAGAGTCATTGGGAACCTTGGAGCGAGTTATTCCATTTGAGTGACAACCCACTGCATTATGGATTAATATGGGGAATGGTCAAGTTGGATCGAGCATGAATCCAATGGGGCCCCCAGGACTAATAGGCTAATAACTCATAGACCGGGCGTCCGATTGAACAGCCATATGTTACGTTGAGACCCCTATGACGTGGTGGACCATTAAGACGCTTCTTTGTGGGACTTCGAGGCAGTTGGAGTATCAACCAGTAGCTTATGGAGCGGATCCTCTCAGAGACAAGCGAGCGTAGTGAGGGAACCGATTGGATGGCTGAGACTTGACGACTGTTGACTGTTTCGACTCAGAGTGACTTCACAGGCCCAATGGGGAGCGCCTTGGTGATGCGGAAGATCCACAGTGGGGAGCGCCTTGGTGATGCGGAAGACCCATGGTACTTGACACGAGGAGTACCTTAGTAGGTCATGAGGGGGAGCGCCTTGGTGATGCGACAGACCCACGGTGGGGAGAACCTCTGTGTGATGCGGCAGACCTAAGGTACTCGATAGGAGGAGTACCTCAACAGTCCAATGTTAGTGGGAAGTGCCTCTGTGTGACGCGGCAGGCCCACTGTACTCAATAGAGGAGGAGTTCTCCAATAGCCGAGGTGTTCGACGTTGTGACTGAGAATGTTACTTGATACTACCCCTAGAACAAATCTTGGTGGGAGCTGAGTCTGTATCTCTTTGTTTTCCTCATGACTGAGATGGATTACTTGATAACTTAGGTGTATGTATGGGAATATACATAATTAATGTTATCTGTTGATTTCATACTTTGTGTTTTATCCTTGTGGTATTTTGTGAGATCTAGAGGGTCTTGGACTCCCTACTGAGTATCGTTATACTCAAACCTGCATGGGCTATGCCCGCACCTTGTTGTGTTGGATGCAGACGACAGACAGCGCTGATTGAGGCTGAGAGTACCAGGACTGGATGGTACCTGTAGGTGGACCATACGGCGTATCGATACATAGAGGAGACGGGTGGATTTGGAGTGATGAAGACGCAATTTGTACCTACCCTTCTGGTAGGAACCTCAGAGGACAATCTAGTAGCTCTCTCTTCTATTTCTTCAGTTGTATTTTATTTCAGTTGTACGTGTACCTTTACTGTTGGGCTTGTATTCTGGCCCCTTTTACTTACTGCACTCACTCTATTTATAGTTCAGTTTACTTGTGTTTCTATCTTTTTGTGTTCTTGGTTACGTGTGCTTATAGGTTATAAAGGCAATGTCTTTCCAGTTTTAAGGAATACACCTTCGGTGCTAGTCGTCATCCCTTGGCCTATGAAAGGTGGACCTGGGGTAGTCACGGCACGGGCCCCAGGGGACGGGTCATGACAAATTGGTATCAGAGGAGTTCTTTCTATCGCAGAAATAGGACTCTGATCTTTTCTATGAAGAAATAGTGTTAAGGGTAATGAGTGCAGTTTTTAGTTCAGGGAGTCCAGTGTTAGTTCAGCGGCCGACGTATCCATACACCAGGACCCTGACTTCTGATTTCTGACTTAGTACACGAAAACACTAATTGGGTGTGTGTTTTAAAAAGTTTTCTTTGTGATCTTTTGAGTCAACTCGCAAGGAATAACTTTCATCTCACCCGGTATAATGTTTTGATCGTGGTGCACTTGTTTCTTTTCAGGATACCTCCACGAAGACAGCCAGCTAGAGTTTCGAGAGTTGTACGCAATGATAGCTCACCGAGTGACGAGGCCTTAGTGCAGGGCCCTTTTCCAGTATAGGCACCAGTGGAAGCACCAGCAGTACCATTCCCCATTTGGCCACTGATGCCACTAGCCCCAGCAGCAAACGGTGCACGCCGCTTGAGCGCGTTGCATGAGTTCCAGCGCCAGAGCCCACCCAGGTTCAAGGGAGAGACAGACCTGCAGGCGGCTAAGGATTGGCTGGAGGATGTTGTGAGAGTCTTCTGACTCATAGGGACACCAGCCGATCTCATGGAAATCCTTTCTGCCAGCCTTCTACAGGAAGCAACAAGAAGATGGTGGAGCTTGATGCTCTAGGTTCATGACGAGGTGATGCTTCTCTGGGCAGACTTCGAGAGCATCTTTCTTGCAGAGTTTGTCCCAGTGACTCTTCGTGCAGTGCGTATATAGGAGCTTCTTCATCTGCAGCAGGGCAGCATGATTGTGGCTTAGTATGCAGCGAGGTTCACTGACCTCTCATGCTACTCCACAGATATAGTGTGGGACCCTTTCTTCAGAGCCTGGACCTTTGAGAAGGGTCTTAGACGAGAGATCAGGGCTTCGATGATCTCACTCAACATCCCGATGTAGGCAGGGTATTAGAGAGAGCCCTCTTTGTGGAGAGTTTCCTTGATGATCAGTCACCAGCAGTGAGACCCACTACCAGTCGTCTCATACAAGATTCTTCTACAGCTAGCAGGAGACAGATGTCGCAGAGGTCCAAGAGGACCAGACCTACAGGTGGACGACCACATGATTGAGGATTGGTTGTATGGGGCACCTAAGGTGGAGCCAGTTATGCTAGGAGCAGGCAGTGTTACTCATGAGGCGGGCAGGGTCACATGGCCCGTGACTGTCTAACCCATCGTACGAATGATTAGCAGACGGTCGAAGGACCACCCAGGTAGAGACGAAGATTCAACCGAGGAGGTCCGCAGGGAGCAGGCGAACATGGCAGAGGAGCTGGCCGAGAAGCTAGTGGTGGGTGACGATTCAAGATGTTATCGCCACCACCACCAGGGGGTTCACCCCAACCACAGGGAGTAGTTGGATATGGGCGAGCTCAGCTCCATGAAGTTGAGGCTTATGATCATGGCACTCCGAAGATGATACGAGGTACGATCTGTGTCTACTCCACCATAGTTGCAATACTTATAGACACAGGTGCCTATAATTATTTTATTTCCATTGCCCTCATTTGGAGCTCAGAGATCTCGATGGAGCCATTGGCATGATCCTTACGGCTAGAGACTCCTACAGGAGTGGATTCAACGATTACGCACTGGTGCCAGCAGTGTGAGCTTGCTCTAGGAGACTAGATCTTTGGCTAGGATCTCCTAGTAGCGGTGTCGAGGCCTTACGATGTCATCTTGGTTATGGACTGCTTATCTACTGTCCATGCTCAGATTGACTATATTAGGCACAAGGTGTGGTGTTTCTGCACGAATGAGACTAGGTTTACCTTCACCAGCAAGAAGGGAGCCTTTGTAGCATATGATTGACTTACCCGGAGGAGGGTGCAGCCTATTATACATTAGTTGGCTAGTCTTACCCTCGGAGTTGTTGATGTGGAGAGTCCGAGCTATCCTGTAGTGGTGGATCAGTATGCGGATGGTTTCCTTGATGATGTTTTGGGTCTACCTCCTCGCAAAGAGGTGTAATTTTACATTAACTTGTACCCCGGGACGACACCGATATCTACACCAACATATCGGATGGCTCACACGGAGATTCGTGAGTTGCGGGTACAGTTAGAGGACTTGCAGGGGGAAGGGATTCATCCAACCATGTGTTTCTCCTTGGGTAGCCCTGATTCTATTCACCAAGAAGGCAGATGGCAGCTTGAGACTTTGTGTCAACTATCGGTGCCTAAACCAGGTGACCGTGAAGAACAAGTACCCACTTCTGAGGATTGACGACCTCTTTGATCAGCTTAAGGGAGCACGGTGGTTCTCAAAGATAGACCTCAAATCAGGCTATCACCATCTCAGAGTGTGAGATGAGGATGTGTAGAAGATGGCCTTCAGGTGTCGGTACGTCCATTACGATTTCTTGGTTATGTCATTCGGTGTAACCAACACTCCAGCAGTGTTCATGGGACTCATGAACATGATCTTTCAGCCATACCTTGATCGCTTTGTAGTAGTCTTCATCAACGACATTCTGATCCACTCGACTACTGAGGAGGAGCATGCCTATCATTTGCAAGTAGTACTGGGCACACTCTGAGAGAACCATCTTTATGGTAAGATCTCGAAGTGCCAGTTTTGTATCCAAGAGGTTCACTTTCTGGGACATGTCATATCAGAGGCTGGAGTTCTAGTAGATCCAGTGAAGATTGATGCGGTACTTTCTTGGGTGCCACCCAGGAGTGTGACGGGGGTATGCAGTTTCTTGGGTATGGCTGGATACTACTAGAGGTTTGTGTCAGACTTCTCCAGAGTTGCAGCACCACTATCAGCCTTGACGAATAAGAAGAAACCCTTCATGTGGTTGGAGAGATTCCAGTAGAGTTTTCAACAGCTGAGGTAGAGGCTGACTAGTGCCCTCATCTTAAGGCTTCCAGAGGAGGGTGTAGGGTACATAGTTTACTGCGACACATCAGGGACCAGACTCGAATGTGTTATAATGAAGGAGTGAGCATTAATTGCATATAGTTCTCGATAGTTGAGGCAACACGAGCATAATTACGCTACCCATGACCTGGATTTTGCAGTAGTGGTCTTCACCTTGAAGATGTGGTGACACTATCTGATGGGCGATCCTTTTACAGTGTACTCTGATCACAAGATTCTCAGGTAAATCTTCTCTCAGAAGGACCTGAACCTGAGTCAGCGACAATGGCTTGAGTTCCTCCAGGACTATGACTTCTAGATAGTCTATACTCCTGGGAAGGTGAACATTATAGTAGATGCACTCAGCAGGAGGTCTAGTATACAGCTGCTAGGTGAGGCGACAGAGCAATTGGCCTCTTTACAGATATCCTATGTGGATAGAGATAAAGTAGAATTCATACTGTCTCTTATATTCACTCTCCCAATTCTTCAGCGAGTCAGGGAGGTGCAATGTGGGGACGCTGACTGCGAGGCACGACATGCTCAAATATTCACAGGACAAGCACCTGATGTATTTTCTGAAGGTGGGGAGCACGTCATCCTCTTAAGAGGACGTACCATGGTATCAATGTCACTTCAAGAGGAAGTGTTGAGAGAGTTCCACACTTCCCCTCTAGCAGTACATCCAGGAGTGGAAAAGATGTACTAGGATCTTTGATGACAACACTGGTGGTGGGGAATGAAGAAAGCACTAGCAGAGTTTGTCTCTCGGTGCCTCACTTGTCATTAAGTGAAGGCGGAGCATCAGGTACCAGCAGTCCTGGTTCATCCTTTAGAGGTTCCAGAGTGGAAGTGGTATTAGATATCCATGGACTTTGTGACAGGACTTCCACATACATCCAGGGTACATGACTCGATTTGTGTGATCGTTGACCGACTCACCAAGTCAGCCCACTTCCTACCGATCAGAGAGCAGGGTTCAGTAGAGAGCTTGGGATTCCTCTATGTAGAGGAGATTGTGCGGTTACATGGATTACCCTCGACGATTGTCTCTAATCATGATGAACGTTTTACTTCCCGGCTATCGAAGGGGTTGCAGGAGGCTTTCGGGATGTAGCTTCATTTGAGCACTGTCGTCCATCCTCAAACGGATGGCCTGACTGGGTGGACCATTCAGACCCTCGAGGACATGTTGCGTGCTTGTGTCCTCGACTTCAGTCGCATTTGGGAGTATCACTTGCCTTTGGTGGAGTTTTCATACAACAATAGCTATCACTCCACCATTGGGATGACACATTTTGAGGCATTGTACGGGTAACCTTGCAGATCACCTTTGTGCTGGACTGACCCAGGGGAGTCAGCACTAGTGGGACCAGAGATTTTATGGGCTACCACAGAGAAGGTGCAGATCATCCAGGAGCAGATGAAGACTGCACAGAGCAGGCAGAAGTCGTATGATGACAGGAGATAGAGACCTATAGAGTTCGAGGATGGTGACCACATTTTTCTACGAGTCTCATCCCAACGATGTCTACAGAGATTTGGCTGAGGAGTCAAGTTATCTCAAAGATTCATCGGACCTTTTCAGGTCCTTAGTGGAGTGGGTGAGGTGGAAAACCGCTTATCTCTTCCACCTCAGTTTCACTGGGTGCATGACGTCTTCCACATGTCCCAGCTAAGGAGATACGTGCACGACCCTTCTCACATCATCGACCATGGCGAGTTGGACATTGACGATGGGGTGACTTTTACAGAGGTTTCAGTAGAGATTGAGGATCGACAGGAGTGGGTCCTTCGTGGATGGTCGATACCTCTGGTGCGCGTTCGCTGGCAGCACGAGAACCTCCAGGAGATCACATTGAGCAGGAGGCTCAGATGCATGCTCAGTACCCCCACTTGTTTAACTAGTTTGAGTTGTGGCTTATAGGGACGTAGATCCCTGAGGTGGGGAGAATGTAAAGTCCCATAATTTCCATGTAATTTTTTTAAATAAATGGGAATTTAACGATTCTTCAAAAATTGACGATGCGTGATTACAGGGCCCGGAGTGCCCAGAATGAATTTATGAATTTTTTTTGGGTACGTTCAGTAAACGTGTGAGCGGGTTTTTCTAACTTTTGAACCGGTGCTCTTAATTGAAATCTGAAGGCACTGTTGAACTCGCAGTACCGGTATTCTGTTAAGAAGACTTTTACCTCGATGGCAGTTGGTCGAGGGTGAAAGTTAATTTTTGGGGTTTTTCGTGGAGATAATAAAATAAAATTATCACATTTTATTTCTGTTGTAAACACCCACGTGGATGTTGGGAGGTGGGGTCCACTAGAACTAAACCTCCCTTGTGAGGTTATGGTGGTGGGGACCACCCGAACCTAAACCCCAATTTTGAATTTTAGAGGTGGGGACCACCCGACCCCTCTTAATGGGGAGAAACCTCCCAAATCTCCAATATTCCACACCTCCCATTAAATTTAGCCATTAAATTGGGTCAATTAATTAAGCTAATTAATTGTGCCAACGCGGTACATTAATTACGCCAACTTGGGTGTGCCACATAATTTCTTCTTAATTTAATAATATTGGCACCTCTTTTTTTTTGTTGGGTGGAATTGGGAGAGGAGAACCCTTGGAGGATTACACTTCATCCACGAATAATGCTCCGCCAACGAAGAACACCGACTTCAACTTCTTCCTTGGGACACCCTTCAAGGAAGAACGTTTTCGTCTGTAATGAACCGATGCACAAGCCTGGAATTGGAGGTGTGTGGTAGACGAGACGAAAGTTGACAACTTCACCTTCTTCCCTCCTCGTCGATGTCAACAAATGATCAAGTATGGGTTTAATTTGAGTATGATTATATTCTCATGTTTTTTCCTTTTTAAAACAACGAACGTGGATGATCTCTTTTGCGGGTTGGGAACAATCATTGTGGGAGGATATGATTTGACATTCAATGTTCATGTTCTTAATGAGCCGCTTGCTACCACTCTAACACGGAGGGTGCGGGTGAAACAAACATGGCCCGACCTCTTTATTGTTCTTCTTGAATGGTGTACCCTTCGTGAAGGAAGAAGACGACCATGGTGATGGTTACCGGAGTGGGATTTTGGGCACCGAGGAGGCACGCGAACAGAGGTCAGCAACACCGCCGGCTGTGATGAAGGTGACGACACAACAGTGCTGCCCTGCAGCCCCCGCCGCCGCCCCGCGGCCCCCGCAACCTCCACACTGACCCGCGGCCGGACCGCTGCCCCGTAGCCGGACCGCCACCCCGCGGCCAGTCCGCCATCCCGAGGCGGGGCCGCCGCCCCCCCGTGCGGCCGGACCGCCTCCCCGCGGCTGGACCACAACCCCATGGTCGGATTGTCGCCCCGCGGTCTTGGGCCACCCTCGGCCGAACCGCCTCACGCCCTCGTGGTACCCCTCGGGCCGAGCCACCCTCATAGCACCATTGCGGCCCTCGCGAGTTGGGCAGCACTGCGGGCCGGGTCGACCCGAACTTGGTCAGCCCAGGCCGGGCCGGACCAGACCCGAGCCTACTACGACCCATTTACTTTCTTTTGGCCATAACTTTGGCATCGAACGTCTGTTAGACGAACTGTTAGTGGTGTTGGGAACCTTGGTGCGAGTCAGTACCTTTGAGTGATAACCCACTGCATTTTGGATTAAGATGGGGAACGGTCAGGTTGGATAGAGCATGAATCCAACCGGGGCCCTGGGACTAAAAGGCTAATAACTCATAGACCGGGCGTCTGATTGACGTGCCATCTGTTACGTTGAGACCCCTATGATGTGGCGAACCATTGAGAAACTTTTTCGTGGGATTTAATGGCAGTTGGAGTATCAACTAGTAGCTTGTGGAGCGGATCCTCCCTGAGATGAGCGAGCGTAGTGCGGGAACTGAGTGGTTGGCTGAGACTTGACGACTGCTGACTGTTTCGACTCAGAGTGACTCGATAGGCCCAGTGGGGAGCGCCTTGGTGACGCGGCAGACCCACGGTGGGGAGTGCCTCTATGTGATGCGGAAGACCCACGGTACTCGACAAGAGGAGTACCTCAGCAATCCAAGGTTAGTGGGAAGCTCCTCTGTGTGACGCAGCATGCCCACTGTACTCGATAGAGGAGGAGTTCTCCAGCAGCTGAGGTGTTCGACATTGTGACTGAGAATGTTACTTGATACTACCCCTATAACAAATCTTGGTGTGAGCTGAGTCTGTATCTTTATGTTTTCCTCATGATTGAGATGGATTACTTGATAACTTAGGTGTATGTATTGGAATATACCTAAGTAAGGTTATATATTGATTTCATACTTTGTATTTTATCCTTGTTGGATTTTGTGAGATCTAGAGAGTCTTGGGGTCCCTACTGAGTATCGTTATACTCACCCCTGCACGGGCTATGCTCGCACCTTGTTGTGTTGGATGCAGACGACGGACATCACTGACTGAGGCTGAGAGTACCGGGACTGGACGGTACCTGGAGGTGGACCATACGGCATATCGGTACGCAGAGGAGACGAGTGGACGTGGAGTGATGAGGAGGAGATTTGTATCTACCCTTCAGGTAGGAACCTCGGAGGACGATCTAGTAGCTGTCTCTTCTATTTCTTCAGTTGTATTGTATTTTAGTTTTACTTGTACCTTTACTGTTGGGCTTGTATTCTGACCCCTTTTACTTACTGCACTCACTCTGTTTACAGTTCAGTTTACTTGTGTTCCTATCTTGTTGTGTACTTGGTTACATGTGCTTACATGTTATAAAGGTAATGTCTTCCCAGTTTTAGCGAATACGTCTTCGGTGCTAGTCGCCAGCCCCTGGCCTATGGAAAGCGGGCTTGGGGTAGTCACGGCACGGGCCTCGGGGGATGGGTCGTTACAACTTTTTTCTAGCACTGATAAAAGTCTCCCTTTTATCAGCGCTGATAAAACATGAGTGCTTCCCTTGCTCACATTTGTGGTGGTGCATATACCTACAGATACATGGATATATATTTTAAATTGTTTAATATGTATAAAAATATATAAATTCAAACATGAATCACATAATTAAATAAATATATTCATTTATATATATATATAATTGTTTCAATAAAATATTAATATATCATATTTATATTAATTTTATATACATTTTTTAATTGATGGATATAAATATACTATTAAACATTTTTATTGATTAATATAAATTTGATACTTTTCTACATATAAAATTATGAAAAAGATATTGATTTTTTATTAAAAGTTACGCAAAACATATTTCTATATTATATTTTCATATATATACTTGTAATATAAATCTTATTTAAAATACATATATAAATATGTATTATTTATTGTCCCATTTAACATAGTTTTTTCATGTTGTTAAATGTGAAGATTTGTTGGGGCACAGTGGAGGTGCGTGGTAACTCAAACACACAAAAACAGGATCAAATGGAGCAACACAAGAATTTTTAACGTGGTTCGGTCATATGACCTACATCCACAGGAGAAGGGGGCGTCACTATATTTCTGTCTTCTCCGAATCTCGTCAGAGGATTACACAAGGATTACAGCCAATTCCACACAACCAGATCACAACTCTTCTCTTTATAAAGAAAAAAAATCTGCAACGTCAAGGGTTGGTTTTGGGTAGCTCATCTACCCATGGAGTCATCCCTGCCGGCTGCTCACCCACCTTGACCACCTGCTGGTGTCAGCTGCCAACCTTGGAAAACGTTTCCTGCAGCCGCCTGGTTAGTTGCCGTCCACGGACTTCTTCCCCTACAAAAAACCATCCCATATTGGGAGTGGCCCCCACAAATCTCCCCCTCACGACCAATTTGGGGTAGAAGCTTGACCTGCAGTCTCCTTGCAGGTTTTGAAAACTTCATCATCAAATCGAACACGCTTCTTCACGCCAGATGACGTGGCACTTCCATCGTCTTCAGTCAATCTCGGGCTGACTGCGGTCTCCATCAAATGATACAACCCTTGAGACTCCTTCCCAGTAAGCTTCACTGCATCCCCGCGTGAGACTTCCAACACTCCACCTTCTATGGAAATCTTGAACCCTCCCGCATCGAGCCTACTCAATGATATCAAGTTCCACCTCATCCTCGGAGCAAATTTCACGTCTGCCGGTTTACGAACTACTCCACCGGGTGTCTTCAATTTCACTATCCTGACTCCTCGAACCTCGCATGTGGACCCATCACCAAGTCGCACTGAGTCTCGCACCTGCTGAAAAGTATCAAATGTACCTCTGGTCGTACATATGTGTGTCGAGCTCCCCGAATCCAGAACCCATCCGTCTTCTTTTGGATTTTGAGCCCGCTCGTTCTTCGTCTTAAGAAATCGGCATTCCCGCTTCATATGCCCATATCGTTTGCAGTAATGACACTGCACTTCTCTCCGTTCAACTCTGCCATCTGAGTGCAAGCTTCCCGTTGTCATGCAGATTTCTTCATCTGCATATAATCCTGTGATGTTCGCATCCTCCTCTTCAACTTTTTTCTTCCCAGCAACGTACCTTTTGCGTTCTCCACAATCACTTTTATAGTGACCCTTCTTCTCGCACCAGAAACACGTGATTTCTCTCGGATCACGTCCCCTTGATTTTGGCCGCCATTCTTTACCTCCTGATTGTTGATGTCGGCTCCTCCCACGCTGATCATCTCGCATCGCCATGATTTTCTCGCCTGAATGCGTTGAAGGTCTTCAGAATGCCTCCGAATCTTGAAGTGACGCCATCACATCGTCCATCTTCAATGTCTCCTTCCCCACGAGCAATGCAGTCACAAGCCCATCAAATGAGCTTGATAGTGATGACAAAAGCAAAAGTGTTTTATCTTCCTCTTCAACCTTCACACCGAGCCCCAATAACTGCGTGAGTATTTTGTTGAATTCGTTGGTATGATCCAACAAATTCGCTCCCTCGTCCATGCGCAATTGGTACAGTTTCTTCTTCAGGAACAACTTGTTGGTGAGCGACTTCACCATATATCGCTGCTCCAACTTCTTCCAGATCTCTTTCGTTGATGTCTCATCCAACACCGAGTATTTTACCTCATTCGCCAAACACAGTCGAATTGTGCTGACGACCCGCATCTCGAGCTCTTCCCAATCATCGGCGCTGGTTGTCTCAGGCTTTTCTCCGATCAACGGTCTGATCAGGCCCTGCTGCACCAAAAGATCCTTCAATGTGCTTTGCCACAAGCTGAAATTGTTTCGACCATCAAACTTCTCGATGTCAAATCTTGGAAGTGCCCCGTCACCCGTCATTGTCGTTGTCGCAAAATGCGATCACCATCGTCGCTTTCACACTCCTTAATCACCACCTGATAGAGTGATAATTTTCAAAAACTAACCATACTGATGTGTCCAGAATGGTTGAAATAGTCTGAATCGACTCCTGGATCGCCGAAATCGGACACCAATTGACCGAGATATGGTCAAAATACGTTCAACGGTCCAGATCACCCGCTGACGTGGCGCTGACGTGGTACGCCGGAGCTCTTCCGGAATCTTTCCGGAATTGTTGCCGACGTCGTGAACAGTGCCTTCTTCTCCGACACGGGGTACTGTTCACCCGTGGGTTTGACCGAACTTTGACCGGCCATATCTCCTTCATTTCAACTCCGTTTTCCTCACCGTTTACATCGTTGGAATCGTCTCGCCGTCCTCGTCTTGAATCTGGCCTCAGAAAAATTTTCCGACCACTTTCAATTTTCCGGTAACCGGAAAATTTGACGTCGCCTTGCCGGTTCACCTCTTTTCGCTCCCCCTCGCCTCTGATACCACTTGTCACGGGCTGAGCATCTCAGCACAGCCGTTCGCCCGTGCGGCACCCCAACCTCCTCCAAGGCGGGCGGGGTTCAGCCGTCCAACTCTTCATATATGAGGTTCACTGGTTTCGTCCTGTCATGGACTCATCAGGAGAGTGGCCCCAACTCCCAACCAGTGGTGTCAAGGTTGACACGCATCATCATCCTCTTTGTCGGGGCGACTCTCATCTCTTCGACAGGGACTAACCAGATGAACCGCAGTTTTGATGTTCTTGCTGGTGTGGAACAGGACCCCCATGATTGGGTCGTGATATTCTCCCACCACCATTCCATGCACGCCCTCGTGCATGCAGGATCGTGGCCTTCTGTGTGTCTGCGACTGCTTCCAACTAACCGGTTACCAAGCATGGCCTCAGGGGACGCTCCTTCCTTGTCGTTGGCATCAATGGTCCACCCACTCTCTGGGTCACAACCCACCGTGGTCCACCCTCTCTTTCAGGGTCGAAAACCACCTCCACGAGACCCACCCTTCATAATGGCGTCTCTGCCTCAGACTTCTCTCGAGCGCGACCTTCTGTGTCGTGTCACCTCCGCATGACACCCCGGGACTCCGCTCCCACCACCAAGGTCCATCCGGCAGCATTCCGCAATACCATGAGGCACATTCCCTCTGATACCACTTGTTGGGGCGCAGCGGAGGTGCGTGGTAACTCAAACACACAAAAACAGGATCAAACGGAGCAACACAAGAATTTTTAACGTGGTTCGGTCATATGACCTACATCCACGGGAGAAGGGGGCGTCACTATATTTCTGTCTTCTCCGAATCTCGTCGGAGGATTACACAAGGATTACAGCCAATTCCACACAACCAGATCACAACTCTTCTCTTTATAAAGAAAAAAAAATCTGCAACGTCAAGGGTTGGTTTTGGGTAGCTCATCTACCCATGGAGTAATCCCTGCCGACTGCTCACCCACCTTGACCACCTGCTGGTGTCGGCTGCCAACCTTGGAAAACATTTCCTGCAGCCGCTTGGTTAGTTGCCGTCCACGGACTTCTTCCCCCGCAAAAAACCATCTCATATTGGGAGTGGCCCCCACAAGATTTTATCGGTGCTAAGAAAAACACTAATAAAGTGACACCTTAATCAATGTTTTTTGTTGAGTAGTACGAATTATGGTAGTGAATATTCAGTTGAGTATTGGGCATTACGAGTCTCATTTGCATTAGGGGTATTTTGGGATGGTTAGAAGATTGGATTCCGAGGGATTTAAGAAGGGGACTGAAGACGAGCAACAACACACATGTATCTTAGCAAACTTCATCTTCCTTTATTCAAAATATCAAAACGTCCACACTCTTTTTCGTCCTCACGATAATATATGGACATCACTGGGAGAGTGTGCGGTCTGCTGAAGCCAGTTTTTGCGGACGGGCTTATTTTGGACCCAGTCTGAGAAGGCCTTCAGGGTGTCCTCGTCCACGCGGTAATGTTTCATGGCGAATTCCTTCAGCTGCGGCCAAGTAAAGTCCGGGCACACTCGACCATTTCCGGCGTCCCCCACCAGTTTCTGCGGCGGCGCCACCACCTTGTCCGCCCGGGGGCTCAGGAAGAACGTCAGCGTTCTTCTCGGCCTGCCGCTGTTCACCACCGCTCGATGCATGCAACTCTTATAAATCCCATTGGAGAGCGCCTGAAAGGTGTCTCCGATGTTGACGACGAAGGTGTCCGGGATGGGGAGGATGCGGTGCCAGGTGGCATCCACCAGCACTTCCAGGCCGCCGACCAGATCCTGGTGGAGGAGGGTGAGGGAGGTGGGGTCCTTGTGCGGTCCCGTCCCCAGCACCAGATCCGGCTGCTGGCAGGGCGGGTAGTAGTTGAGCCTCATGATCGAATCATTCCCCTCGTAGAAGCTTCGAAAGTGGCCTCGCCCCACTCCCAGGCTCACGCCCAGCAGCTCCATGATCTCCAAAGCCACCCGGTTCATGCCTTCACAGTACTCCTGGTACAACACCCTGTCCCACAAACCAATCCCACCATATAAATAACCCAACAAAAACAGTTTCCACGCTTCATTCCTTACCCAAACTCTCGGAACTCCTCGCCCATCACTTCCACGAAGTAGTCTTCCACGGCGTGGGTCTCCTTCGCCTCGTCTCTGTACCCAAAAGACAGAGTTTCTTTCCACGGCAGGTTTGCGGCGAACCTTCCGATGAAGCTGCTGGCGTACCCGAAGCTCTCGCCGACCTTCCTCTGCGCCCTCCGCTTCTCCTGCGGCGATAGCCCGAAGAACGACGCCATCGTCTCCTCCGCCCTGGCGACCAGCCCGGGATCCACCCCGTGGTTCTTCACTACGAAGAACCCGTGCTTCCTGCACGCCTCGTCCACCAGCGTCGCCGCCTCTCGAACGGCGTTCGGGTCGCCCGAAATGAAGCCCGCCATGTCCACCACCGCCACCTGGAGCGGCGGCGGGTTGTGGGACGGTCGAGCCTGCTCCGGCCAGACGAATTGGTTGGGGATGTCGGGCTGGTTCCGAAGTTCGGACGGTCCCAGAAATACTGACGCCTGCTGCTCGATCTCCATGGATGATCTGAAAAAATGAGGAGGGTTAGTGTTGGGAGGGACCGCGTACAGAGATGCATATTTATACACCCGCGCCATATTGGATCCAAACGGTGGTTATTAATTATAATTCTTTGTCACATTAATGATGGCCATGTGACTTAATTATCCACGTTCCTTTTGTAAACATCTAATTTACTTTTTGAAGTTTTGATTATTTACACGACATGATGGATTAATGTAAACTTCTGTAAAATTAATAAAAATAATAATATCCAAGCCAATCCCGCTGTAATATATATTTATTATTTTTTGTAATGGTTAATGAAGTAAGGAATTTACTCCATTAATAAATAAAATAATAAACATACTAGAAAGAACCAAAATAAATGACTGGGAATGAAGGAACAGACACATATTATTAAATTAATGACCAACGAACCTTCCCAAACTATTGACATTGGCTCACCCTTTTAAGGCTACCAACTTCACAAATGCATAAATTACATTGCTAACACCTCACCACACATGAGGTGTATGATATCACTTAGAAAACCACACACTTATTCAACGCTCAACAAAAAGCGCTTATAATCAGCACTAACAAAAAAATACTGATAAATGCAACTTTTATCAGTACTAAAAAACCACAGATAAAATGGTGGCTTTTGTCAGCATTTTTTCACCACTAATAAAAGTTCCCCTTATTGGCATTTCTTGTTTAGCGTTGGTAAAGGTCACAATGAAAATTTTAATATATATATATTGTTAAATAAGATTTATATTGCAAAAGTATATATATGTAGATATAATATATATAAGTATGACTTATATAACTTCTATAAAAAATGAATTTTATTTTCATAATTTTATATATAAAAAATTATCAAATTTATATTAGTCAATAAAAATGTTAAATAGTATATTTATATACATTAATTACAAAAAGTGCATATAATTAAAATAAATATGATTTATTAATATTTTATTTAAACAATTATATAATATATAAATGAATATATTTATTTAAATATGTGATTCATATTTGAATTTATATATTTATATTCATATTAAATAATTTAAAATGTACATACATGTATGCGTCCCTGTTTGTATGCAAGTGTATGTATGTTGATGTATTTGTATGTATGTATGTGCACATGTATGTATATGTTGTATGTGTATGCATGTGTTTTGCTGTGTGTATGTGTGTGTGTTTTGTATGTGTGTGTATGTTTATCTATAGTGTATGTATATATGTGTACGTACATGCCTGTTTATGCGTATGTATGTGTATGTGTATATCTCTCTGTGTGTGTGTACATATGTTTGCCTATTCGTATGTATGTGCGTACATGTATGTCTATTTATTGATTTAATATTATTTATTTGTTTTTAATATCTCTCCATTTATATTATTTTTTATAATTTATTCATTTTAAATATTTATTCATTTTTTAGTATATATTCATTTAATATTTTTGTAATATATTCAATTTTGATAGTTATTTATACATTTCTAAATATTTAAACAATTAATTAAATAATAACATTTTTAATAATTATTATAAATTCTAAATTTTAATAATTAATTTTATTTTTCCATATACCATCAATACAATTCACACATCAATAATTAGCAATAATATTGTAATTTATTCATTCATTTTTATTCATTTTTTATGTGTTTGGAATTCATGTAGTTGATGTTATGAATTAACTTTTTAAAAATATTTTTGTAATTTATTTAACTTTATTTATTGATTTTAAATGCAAATTATTTAATTTTTTTCATCTTTGACATTTAATAATTTGAAATATTTTTGGAATTTATTCATTCTTTTGAAATTTATACTTATTTATTTACCAAGTTTCAATATTTTCAATATGATTGTAATTTATATGATTAATATTTATTCATTTTTATTTATTAAGTTTAAATATTTTTAATAGGTTTGAAATCTATATAATTGATTCTTATAATACCATATGTAACTCATGTCATTTTGGCGTGAAATTGAATCTCAACATACATCATCCCTAAAACCATTCTGGTGTTTATGTAGTTAATTATGTAATTATATTAAATTCATTTTTTAATAAATGAAAAGTAAATATTATTTAACTAAACTTTCATATATTTTACTTAATTAATCAAATCATGTATTCATATTTATTTTAATTTATTCATTCTAAATATAAGTGTGTGTATTTAATTTCATTTGATTTAATTTAATCATTAATAGTTTTGTATAGTCAATATAATTCATTTTTAATAATTTTGTTATTTATATAATTAATATTATCTATTTATTCCTTTTTATTAATATTTTATGTGTCTCTAATTCCATAATTAGTGTCACGAATTCACATTTTTAAATATTTCTTAAATTTATTCAATTTAATTTATTCATTTTTAATATTATTTCATTTAATATTATTTATTCATTTGTAATATTTATTAATTTCTAATATTTTTGGAATTTATTCATTTTTTTTATATATTTTTACACATAATTATTTATTAAGTTTTAATATTCAAAATGTGTTTTTAATTTATATGATTAATATTTATTCAGTTTCATTTATTAAGTTGTAATGGTTTTAAAATGTTCAAAATTTATGCAGTCAAGGTGAGGGATGAGTTGTCCACCACCTTCTGTATTGCATCACACGCATATGTTAGCTTTGTTCCTTCATAGGCCCTCATGTTTGGTTATGTTTTAGTAAAAGAAAAGAAATAATTTTCTAATTCATAAAAGAAAAGAAAAGAAAAGAAATGATTTTGATTTCTCTTCATTTTCTTTAGATGCGAAATTTAGTAAAAGAAAAAAAATGATTGTAATTTCTCTCCATCTTGTTTGGTGAAAATTTTTAAAAGAAAAGAAAATAAACGTTTTGATGACATGATAAAAATGAACGTTATTAAAAAAATATGGTTTTCCAATATTCAATTGTTTCAAATAAAAAAATATTGCAATCTTAATTGTATCTTTGATTTTTAATTAAATATATATTTTTATTACAAATAAAAATATTTTTTTTTAAAATACCTATATAATTATATAAACATGCTTTCATAAATATATATATTTATAAAATATTATATATATATATATATGTATTAAAATATTTATATATAAATATTTAATTATAAATACACAACTATTTAAAAAAATATTTATATAATTATAAATTTATATTTATAATTATATTTATATAATTATATATATATATATATATATAACAAAATTAAATTTGAAATCATTATATGATTATTGATTTGATCGGGTTTGGGTAATATTTTAAAAAATATAGTTTTGCAATACTCAATTATTTCAAATAAAAAATATTATAATTTTAAATGTTATCTTTTATTTTTATATCATGTCAATTTTATAAATATTTAATTTTGAAATATATATTAGCAATGTTTTTTTATATCATGTCAATTATATAAACAGTAATTTGGATTTTAATAAATCATTATATTTCATTTCACAAAAATCAAGTAAACATTAAACAAAGAAAAATATATTAACAGAAATTTTATTTTATTTTTAAAAAAATGTTTATAAAAAATTGATTTCATATATTCATTTAAATCATTTACACAATATGTATATTTATTTATTTGAAAATTATTTATAATTGTTTTTCATTATTATATATAAATTATGTCGAACCATATATTTATATACACATAATCAAAATTATTTATATACACATAATCAAAATTATTAATACACAATCAAAATTATTAATTCAAGCAAATCAAAATTATTTATAAGTTAATTATATAATTTATTAATTCAAAAATATTAATTCAAGATAATCAAAAATATTAATTCAAAAATATTAATTCAAAATAATTAAAAATTAATAATTAAAAATAATTATTGTTTCAAAATGATTAATTCAAAATAAATACTAATTCAAAATAAATATTAATTCAAAAATATTAATTCATAATAATTATTAATTCAAAATTATTTATAAATTGTGTATATAAATTATATATATAAATTATTAATTTAAGATAATCAAAATTACCCATAATCAAAATTATTTATAATTGTTTGTTATTATTACTTATAAATTACGTTGAAGTTATAAAAACAATTATTTATGAATCACATTTCACAAAATATTATGCACATGAAAATACTATTATTATTAATAATCATAAAGATGAATTTCTTTTTAAATATTAATTTTAAAAAATAGTGAATAAAATTAAATTTAAAGAAGAGGATAATATAGGAATTTTCAAATTTATAACACCTAGCAGTTTGGTTTCCTTTCAAATCACCCCAATTTTGAGGTGATTTGAAACCTATAGTGAGAGGGGAAATGTTTCTCTCTGTTTCTTCGGGTTTCTCCCCCATGACTTCCCCCTCCGTCGCTTTGGTCTCACTAAACGAGGGAAATCAGTTTCACTCCCCCAAATAATTTCTTTTCCTCTCAAAACCCGCCTCTCAAACGAGCTCGACAATGGCTTCCTAGTGACGTACATGTGACGGCGGGGCGGGGGCTCATTCGGAATCTCCCGAAAGCGTATACGCAAGGCGCACGGAGGGACGACGATGTTCATCTAGCGAATAGGGGCGCCAGTGGGCTGTGGAAGTGGCAATCAGAATGATGATAGAGAGCACCAACTAGTTGCAGGTGGCAGAATTACGGAGCAACGACACGATGGCGGCGACAATTGGTGGTGCTGCTGATGACGGACAATAGTGGGCTGAGGGACGGGTGTTCATGTGTGATCTGTGACGACATGCATCAATGGTCTTGCTAGATGTGAAGTAGACCACACAGACCAGGCGGGAGCGTATGATGGAACTACGAGTTTATGTCTTCGTGTCATGATGCATAGGCTTTATTTTCAACTGAGCTTACAGATCATGTAATGAGGACCCTCTTCCCAGAATAATGAGATGAATTTGTTTGGTTTAATAATGGAGGGGGGGGGGTGATTCCCCCTACATTTATAAAAAACTGTTTGAAATTTATATAATTTATTTATTTAAATGCATTTTTTAATATTCTCTTCATTTTTGTACACTATTACAATTAATGAAATTAATATAATGAATTTTACATAATTATTTACTAAGTTTTAATATTCTTAATATGTTTTTAATTTGTATGATTAATATTCATTCAATTTTATTTATCAAGTTGAAATATTTTTAGAATGTTTTGAATCTAAATAATTTATTTATTTAAATGCATTTTTTAATATTTTATTCATTTTTTGTATGTATTTACAATTCACGTAATTAATTTTACGAATTCATTTTTTGTACATGCTTACTATGTTTTATTATTTTAAGCATGTATTCATCTTTATTTTAATATATATCCATTTTTAATTTTTTTTAATAATTTATATAATTAATAATAATTATCCTTTTTAATTTTTTTTGAAGTCTTCATTTTAAATTATTCAATTTCACCCATTTTTAACATTCATGCATTTATGATTATGTGTTCATTAATAATATTAAATATTTTTTACCTTTTTATAATTAATCCATTTTTAATATATATTCGTTTAATATATATACATATATATTTATTTTAAACAGTTTTTATCAACGCTTTCCAAAAAGCGCTGATAAAAATAACTTTTACCAGCGCTTAAATATAAAGAACTGATAAAACCTATAGTAATCAGTACTAAAATTATAACAACAATAAAGATAGGTTTTATCTGTGTTTATTTAGCGTTGATAAATATATGTTTTATCATCGCTTATTAATTTAATATTGATAAAACTCGTATTTATTTGCGTGTTTTGGAAAGTGTTGATAAAACATTTCTCGATCTTATAAATTCAACCCTAAGAGAACTCACTTCATCGCACCATTCTATCTCTCCCGCGGATGTCAACCTCTACTATTGCTCCCCCCAAACTTCTCGGAAGAATCGACCCTCTCAAAACCAAAGGTATGTGAGTTATTCTCATGCAACTGCCTGTACTTTTTTTATTACACATCGCGATATAAATTCTTCTTACGGGAGCTATCTTCAGGTCTGGTCCCACTCTTCCCGATTGGATTCCCTAGAATCACCCTCAACCCTCTTATTTATAAGGAAAAGTGCACAAAGGATCGATATATCTTCCAAATATCTCTTTTATCTTCTCTTCATCTATAGAAATATGAATTTGAACTTCCATGTTTGAATTACTTGGATTCTTTTCTTCTGTTTCATTGGGATTATACTTTAGGTTAGTGTTCCAAGTGAACTTCTTGGTGTGATAATAAATTTAGTATCGATTCTATGAATAAGTAAGGGGATAGCCACATTCTGGTTTCACCCTCAAACGTAAAATAATTGGAAAATGCTTGTGTAGAGATTTCAGACGAGAGGTGACATTCAGGTATTATTTGACCTAGGTAAGAACCTTAATGATGAAATGGAACCCCTGACTAGATGGGTGGTCATTCAGTTAGTGAAGCCTTGTAGATGTGAGAATCATGTAGTACACAAGTTTAGTGGGTTTTCCTTCATAGTGTATAGTCAATCCCATTGTTGATCACGTAATATTTCTTTTTTTTGGACAGATGACTTAGACAGTTTTCTTCCAGTTAAATTTTCAAATGGAATAATATAGCTCTGGGTCAATCCCTTGTGTAGGATATCATGTGATGGGATGTGTAGTTCTTTTATCCTCAATAAATTAAAAGATAATGGGTCTTCATATTGCATTGTTTAGATATAGATACAGTACCTATTTTCACACATGGTGCCCACAAATTATAAAATTGGTTGGGGATGTTGGGTTGGTTTTGAAGTTCGGACAGTCCCAAAAATACTGATGTCTACCGCTCAATCTCCATGGATGATCTGAAAAATTGAGGAGGGAGAAGGAGTCGTTAGTGTTGGAGGGACCACGTACAGAGATGCATATTTATACACCCACGCCAGATTGGATTCAAACTGTAGTTATTAATTATAATTCCATGTCACATTAATAATGGTCATGGGACTTAATTATCCACAGTCGTTTTGTAAACATCTAATTTACTTTTTGAGATTTTTGATTATTTACCGGACAAAATGAATGTAAGCATCTGTAAAAATAATAAAAATAATAATATCCAATCCAATCCCACTATAATATATGTTTATTATTTTTGTAATGGTTAATGAAGTAAATAATTTAGTCCATAAATAAATAAAAATAATAAACATACTTGAAAGAACGAAAATAAATTACTAGGAATGAAGGAACACACACATAATATTAAATTAATGATGAAGGAGCCTGCCAAAATTATTTACATTGGCTCTCCCTTTTCAAGAAACCAAATTCACTGAAATGCATAAATTACAGGCATTGAATGTTTGTTTCTAACACCTCACCAGACACGAGCTGTGTGATATCACTTAGAAAACCACAAACACTAATGGTGCTCGTGCGATATTCAATGCTAAATAAAAAATTCTTATAAAGGTGTGAATGTAATCAACACTAACAAAATTAAGATTTATATATTGTTAAATAATATTTATATTGCAATAAGTATATATATATAGATATAATATATAAGTATGATTTATATAAATTTTAATAAAAAATGAATTTTATATTCATAATTTTATATATAAAATTATCAAATTTATATTACTCAATAAAAATGTTAAGTAGTATATTTATATACATTAATTGAAAAAAGTGCATATTATTAAAATAAATATGATATATTAATATTTTATTTAAACAATTATATAATATATAAATGGATATGTTTATTTAAATATGTGATTCATATTTGAATTTATATATTTATATTCATATTAAATAATTTAAAATGTACATACATGTATGTGTCTGTGTATGTACGCATGTGTGTGTATGTCGATGTATTTGTATATCTGTATATGTGCATGTATGTATATGTTATATGTGTATGCATGTGTTTTGTTGTGCATATGTGTGTGTATGTTTATCTATAATGTATATATATATGTGTGCGTACATGCTTGTTTATGCATATGTATGTGTGTATGTGTATGTGTATGTGCACACATGTATGTATATGCATATGTATGTGTTTACATGTATGTCTATTAATTGACATAATATTATTTATTCGTTTTTAATATCTCTCCATTTTTACTATTTTTATAATTTATTCATTTCTAATATTTATTCATTTTCAATATATATTCATTTAATAGTTTTGTAATATATTTAATTTTGATAGTTATTTATAAAATTTTAAATTATTATATATTTAATTAAATAATAACATTTTTAATAATTATTAAAAGTTCTAAATGTTAATAATTAATTTTATTTTCCATATACAATCAATACAGTGCACACATCAATAATTAGAAATAATATTATAATTTGTTCATTCATTTTTTATGTGTTTGCAATTCATGTAGTTGATGTTATGAAATAATTTTTTTAAAATATTTTTGTAATTTATTTAACTTTATTTATTCATTTCTAATACTATTTCATTAATTTTTTTTTCATCTTTGATATTTATTAATTTTCAATATTTTTGGAATTTATTCAATTTTTAAAATTTATATGTATTTATTTACCAATTTTCAATATTTTCAATAAGTTTGTAATTTAAATGATTAATATTTATTCATTTTTATTTATTAAGTTTTAATATTTTTAATATGTTTGAAATCTATATAAAACTTTTTTATTTACATTGCATGTAAGGAAAGAAAACTAGATTAGGGACTCAACCCCACGACCGCCGCCCCAAATCCCAAACCCCCTGCCACCACAACTGCCTAATTAAATACATTTTTTAATTCATTTCTTAATATATGAAAATTAAATATTATTTAACTAATTTTTCATATTTTTTACATAATTAATCAAATCATGTATTCATATTTATTTTAATTTATTCATTCAAAATATATGTGTGTGTATTTAATTTTATTTTATTTGACTTACTTTATTTATTAATATTTTTTAGAGTCAATATAATCTGTTTTTAATATTTTTTTATTTATATAATTAATATTATCTATTTATTCATTTTTATTAATTTTTTATGTGCTTGTAATTCCACAATTAATGTTATGAATTTACATTTTTAAATATTTTAATAATTTATTCAATTTAATTTATTCATTTTAATATTATTCCATTTAATATTATTTATTCATTTGTAATATTTATTAATTTCTAATATTTTTGGAATTTATTCATTTTTAGTATTTATTTACACATAATTATTTATTAAGTTTTAATATCATTAATATGTTTTTTAATATATATGATTAATATTTATTCAATTTCATTTATTAAGCTATAATGCTTTTAAAATATTTGAAATTTATGCAATCAAGGTAGAAGATTAGTTGTCTGCCACCTTCTGTATTGCATCACATGTGAGGGTTGGATCCTCTAGAGGCCCTTAATTTGGGTGATGGATTCCCAGTGATTTGATGATGGTGGGATAAGGGCTCGTTCGAAATCTCTTGATGGCGTATACGCAAGGCGCATGGAGGGACAACAACTTTCATCGAGCGAATGGGGGGAATAATTGGGCCGCAGGATTGGAAATCCAAATGATGAAATAGAGCATCAGCTGGCCATGGGTGGAAGAATTATGGAGCGACAACACAATGGCGATGGCGACAGGTGGTGGTGCTAACAACAGACAACGATGGGCTAGGGGGACAAGTGCTTGTGTGTGATTTGCGACAATAGGCGTCGATGGTCTCGTTGTATTTGAAACAAACCGCACGGACCAGGCAGGCACGCATGATGGAACTACGAGTTTATGCCTTTGGTTCATAATGTCATGGGCTTTATTACCCACCGGGTTTACATGCCATGTAATCAGACCCCCTACCCAAATTAATGAAAGTTTTTTTTTGGTTTAATAAAGTGGGGTTGGGGGGGGGGGCTTCCCCCCACCTTTATAAAGAAATGTTTGAGAGGGTATGACGTCGGCTATCGAATCAGGCCTGTGATTTGACATAGGACTCTTTCTTACTGAACTGCCATACAAAGGTGAAGGTCTTCATCATGATCAATTGCTGGGGTGGGGCTGCTCCATATTGTTTGTCTGGTTTTTATCTCTTTGACCTTCAGATTTTTGATTTTCCTATGTCCATGATGTCTGTGTTTCCCCCTTATTCCTTTAAAAGGGGCTTTATCTATAATAAAAAATTTGAAGGCTTTTGGGCCGTTGGATGACTTATTTTTTAAAATATTAATATTACTAAATTAAATAAGATGGATATGATTTGAAAATAGATGGATTCCAATCCTATAACAAAAGAGTATGAGGATGGGGTGAAAGAGTTCATCAAATTTTCTAAATTTCATGCATACGACCCTTCTATAATCCTTTGACCATCTTTACACTATTGTTATTCAAGACTAATTAGTCCAATGGATTTAGAAGAACACTTCATCTGTCATAGAATAGATCAAAGTTATAAACGATGGTCTAAACACGGGTAAAAAAATGAATATAGCTAGTAGATAGGATAACACTGCATTTTATGGATCATCTGATATAATTACAACTATGAAGAATGATGAAGGCCATATTGAGGATATGATTACATGTGAGAATGATAATGAAGATCATATTAAGGAAATGATAATAATAGTTGAATATGAACTTCATGATTGTCCAAAACTACTTTAGAAGTAAAAGAGTTGTGCAATGACACCATTTTATGTTGGTTGTACTAAATATTCAACATTGTCAGCTATATTAAAGCTATATAATGTAAAAGATGGAAACTGATGGAGTAACACCAGCTTTACTAAACTGCTTTCTCTCTTGAATGATATTCTCTTATAAGATAATGATATTTATTTTCAAACATACGATGCTAAATGAATGTTAAGTTCAATGAGTATGATCTCTGAAATAATACATGCCTATCCAAATGGACGTATACTATTTCACAAGGACCATAAATTACTTAGAAAATAACCAAAGTGTGCCATGTATTGATACAAGAAAGTTGAATCAATTCTTTCGAAAGTTTTATGGTACCTTCCAATCATTCCATGATAAGGGCGTCTATATGGAAGTGAGGAGACTATAAGATAAT
Source organism: Viscum album (assembly GCA_963277665.1). Taxonomy (NCBI): domain Eukaryota; kingdom Viridiplantae; phylum Streptophyta; class Magnoliopsida; order Santalales; family Viscaceae; genus Viscum; species Viscum album. The sequence goes on from OY728166.1 coordinate 822,141,270, forward strand.
TGACATGGAACACATATACAAGAAATAAAGATAGGAAACTTTATCACCCCAAAAACTCTCCCCAGTGGAAACTAATTGATCATGAGTACCTGAATTTAGAAATTAAATGAGAAAACTTTGTCTTGCACTATCTATAGATAGAGTGAATCCTTTTGGTTTTCAAAGTATCACTCACAATACATGGGTGGTTATATTGTTAAATTATAAATTTCCATTGTGGTTATATATGAAGCAAAATTATATTATACTGTCTATGCTTATATCAGAACCAAAACAATCAGGTAATGATATTAATGTTTATTTTGCTTCATTGATCGAAGATTTGAAATTAATATGGGATTCAGGTGTCAGTGGAGATGGAGAAAGAAAAGTCCATATTTCACCCTTTTTGGGCACCAAATATTCTCATATCCCCATGTATATCATGTCCAACCTTTCTTTAATTTCATCCTTTGTTTTTATGAGTGCATTTAGTAACATGTCAATGACATTATCACATATTTTTTACACATTCATGATATCAAGAAAATGTTTGATGTACAAAAAATTTGAGTACAATAATTCAAAAAAAAAAGAAAATATGTTTTTCCAACCATCTTTCATAAGGTTTTTCAAAAAGGTTTACCCAAAGTGATGGTCACATCCTTTACTTTCTCAAATAGTTGATCACTTGTTAGTGGATATGGTGTTGTACCTTATTCTAAATTCCCATCGAATGATTTTTTCCAAGATCATTATTTATATCACCATGGTAGAAGCCTATGATTTCCTAGAAACACAATCTTCAAAGGATATTTTATCCTAATTGAGTGTGTACCTTTTTCTCAAATGGGACACACTTGAGTTCCTTTAATGTTATATCCAAGAAAATTTCCATAAGATGTAAAGTCATTTATCATCCCACACAACATGAATCTCAATGTGAAATATTTATTTTTGTAAGCATCATACAATGAAACACCTAAATCTCATATTAATTTCGAATCATCAATCAATGGATTCAAATAAAAATCAATATAATTACCCAGTTTTTTTAGACCTGATATAAGAAGATACAACATAATTTATTTTCACTTCATGTATAACAATAGTGTTAAGTTATAATTTATCAACAAAACCAGCCATGTATTATGAGTGCTGTTTTATAAACCAAAAGGATTCACTGTATCTGTAAATAGTGCCAGATGAATGTTTCTCAGCTCATTTCCAAATTCCGGATAATCACGATCAATTTTATTCCACCGAGGAGAGTCTATTTGATGATGAAGTTTTACATATTGATTTCTTGTATCTATATCTATGTCAATTGACTTTCAATCTCCTCACTTCTATATAGGTTCCTAAACCTTGGAGTGATTTGAAAGTACCATACAACTTTCAAAGTACTCTATTCATCTTTATTATATCAAGACACCCCACACTTTGGACATTTTTTAAGTGATTCATGGTCCCTATAAAAAAGTATACAATAATTTGGACATGCATATATTCTTTCATAGACCATACTCATTAAATGTAGAATTCATTTAGCATCATATGTTTGGTAAGGAAGCTCATTGTATTTTGATATCATATCATTCAAGAAATAAAGTAGTTCAATAAAGTTAACGTCACTCTATTTTTTCTAGTTTTTAAATTAGATACCTTCAGTGCGGATAAATATGTTGTATATTTAGTACAATTGGCATAAAATGGTGTATTTTCATAACTCTTTAACTTCTGACATAGTTTCGGACAATTATTAAGTACATCTTCAATTTTCATTGTCATTTCCTTAATATGATCTTTATCATAATTCAAACCTGTAATCATATCCTCGATAAAATCTTTATCATTATTCACAATTTTAACCATATAAAATGATCTATAAAAAACATCAGTGTTATCATAATCACAAGATACATTCGGTTCTTTTTCTATATTTAGTCCAATATTTATAACTTTGATCTATTCCATGACAGATCAAATGTTCACCAAACTCCTCTGGACTAATTTTCTCTTGAATAAAAAAAACGTAAACATGGAAAAATTATTTGATAAGGGTCATATGCACGATATTTTAAAAACTTTATGAACTCTTTCACCCCATCCTCACACTCTTTTTTCATATGATTGGAATCCATCCATTTTTTATTCATATCCATCCTATTTTATTTGTTAATATTCATATTTTACAAAATAAATAAATACATAGAACTTATGAGCTTATAATCTTAAAATGATATTCTTTACACACACACACATATAGTCATCATATTTGATATAAATTTTCATTTCATTGATAACTTGTTATAACATAGAAAGGCCAAGAACTATATGAATTTGAATCATTAAAACACATTTTTTATTATAAAAAGTAACATATCATAAATAATTCAATTTTTTAAATGGATTCATCAAAGGAGATAATTACCTCCCCGCCACTTTCAATGTTTACAAGAAACCTATGGATTTCTATAAATGGATAAGTATTAGGTATGTATAATAATATTTCACTATCAAAACATATATCAAAACAATTTAATTATCAATATACATATTATATTCACCCAAATGCTTGGAGGATAATGATAAAAAATAAGAATTCACATTATGTCATAAATAAGGAGTTTTTCTATGTCACAAACAAGAGATGATTCAAGTCTTGAGAAGTGAAGTGAAATTAATAAAGTCTAAAGGTTGAATAAATTCTACATAGGTTTTATATTTGGAAGAATGTAAGAAAATATTGATTGAGGAAGAGATGTATTCCAAGGATACCATTGAAATAATGAATAAGAAAGTAAATAAAAAACATGATATAATTGAATAACTTATGAGATGAATTTAGGAATGGAAATAGAAAGATAAATGGAGCCTTGATGTCTATCATAAAAGGGTTGTGTAAAGAATAGGTGAAGATTTCACACAAGGAAAAGATTTTATGCCTAGAGAATTTGGATAGTCAACTAAAGGAGATGGATTTGAAGATTGAGAATCTTGGGGGATATATTAATATTTTGAAGTAGAATTGAAATTCTAAGGATTATCACATGTAGAAATCATTATATAGTAAGAATTATAAAAATAAGGATTCAAGGAAAAGAAATAGAAATCAAGCTAAAACCAATGGAAATGGATCTCAGAGGTTGTTGGAATTACTATGATATGTTTTAGAATATTAAGAAACACTATGAGTGTGTGTATGGAAACTAGAAAGATCAACATAGGAGGAAGATTTGCAGAAAACACATCTCAAATAAAAAAATATATTTAAAAGGTATTATTTCATTAGGAGGTGATATATTCAAACTATCCTTGATCATATAGAAATATACTAAAACAAAAAAAATAATATAGGGGAGTTGGTGATGATCACTAAAAGGTTGTTTATCCTTATCTTAGAAAGAAGTTGACTAGTGGATATAGTATTTACATGAATATAAACATGTATCTAAAGTGCAGCAGCCAAAAAATGATTTTTAATATGGCACCCACCCACCCTATTTGCACATACATGCTACGAGGCACCCCATTGCCCACAACCCGCTAATACGATCAACTAGGATCATCCCTAGGGTGAAAGATCGAATGAGATTCCTTAAAAACAAGTTTGGAATATCATACCTTCAGTTTTGAGGTTTGATTTGTCCAAAACGATCGAATTCAACTACAACATTCCTCCGGTCCCCTGAGGGCTTGAGTTCAGTGTGAGTAAGACACAATTATAGGGTGCTTTTATAAAGAGTATGGAGTATTTTATTAGTACTTACTAAAAAGTGATGATAAAAGGGTATTTTATCAGTGCTAAAAACATAAGCGCTGATAAATACTACTTTTATCAGCGCTTTTTAGCACTAATAAACGTTATTATTATCAGCACTAAAAAAGCACTAACAAAAGTAGGATTTGTTCACATTTCTGTTTTAGCACTGATAAATGATACTTTTGTCCGTGCTTTCTTAGCATTGATAAATCATAACTTTTATCAGTGCTCACTAAAGTAGTAATTGTCAGCACTTATGTTTTAGTGCTAACAAAAATGTTCAAAATGAGTAAATAAATATTATTAATTATATAAATAATAAAATTATCAAAAATGAAATATACACACCATTTAAATTATAAAAATGTTAAAAAATGGATTTAAAAGAATTAATTATATAAATTACAAACATATTGAAAATATTAAAACGTAATGAATAAATATTAAAATATTAATAAATTCAAAAAATATTAAAAATAATCAATAACATTGAATGAATAAATATTAAAAATGAATAAATAAATTTGAATAAATTACAAAAATATTAAAAAAAGTGAATTCATAACATTAATTACATAACTTGCAAACACATAAAAAATGATTAAAATAAATAAATAAATAATATTAATTATTTAAATAAAAAAATTATTAAAAATAATAATATTAACTATTTAATTGAAAAAATTATTAAAAAATGAATTAAAATAAATTAATTATATAAATTTCAAAAATATTAAAAGTGATAAAACATAATCAACAAAAATAAATAAATATTATTCATATAAATTAAAAACTTATTTAAAATATTAAAATATAGTAAATAAATATGTTTAAATAAATATTAGAAAATTATTAAATTTTAAAAATATAAAAAATTAATAAATAATATTATATGAAAGAATATTAAAAATAAATAAACAAAATTTAATAGATAACAAAACTATTTTAAAAAAATAAATTTGTAAGATTAATCACATGAATTATAAACACATAAAAAATGAAGAAAATATTAAAAAATGAATTTAAATAAATTACTTATATAAATTTAAAATATTTAAAAAATATTACAACTTAATAAATAAAACTGAATAAATATTAATCATATAAATTAAAAAAAATTGTAAATATTAATACTTAGTAAATAATTATGTATAAATACATATTAAAAAATGAATAAATTAAAAAATATTAAAAAATAACAAAATTTTAAAATGAATAAATAATATTAAATGAAATAATATTAAAAATTAATGAATAAAATTGAATAAATTATAAAAAAATTAAAAAAATTGAATTCAAAACATTAATTATATGAATTACAGACACATAGAAAATGAATAAAAAAGAATAAATTGATAATATTAATTACGTAGTTTCTCCCATGTCATAACAAATTTCACCTTCTTAAGATCAACTAAAATACCATGTCCAGAGAACATGTGTCCAAATAACTTCACTTCCCAAATCTAGAAATCATATTTCGATAGCTTGGAATAAAGTTGATGATTTCTCAACATTTCCAGAACTACTCTCAGGTGATGCACGTGATCCTCCCCAGACTAAGAGTAAACTAGGATTTCATCCACAAAGACCACCAAAAACATATCAAGATACTCATGTAAGATTCAATTCATCAGAGATGTAAATGTTTTAGGATCATTGGTTAGACCAAATGGTATGAAAAGATACTCATAATGGTCATACATGCTCTGAAAGGAGGTATTCTAAATGTCAGATTCTTTTATTCTCAACTTGTGATAACCATATCGAAGATCGATCTTCAACAAACATTCCCCCCCCACTTTCAACTGGTCAAATATATAATCAATCCATGGAAACATAAACTTTTTCTTCACCATAAATCGATTTAGTTTTTGGTAATCAATATAGAGGCGAAGTGTTTCATTATATTTCATAGTAAAGAGAACATATGCCTCCCAAGGTGACATACTTAGGCATATAAATCCTTTATCTAATAGATCACCCAATTGAGTCTTTAACTCTTTCAAATATTCTAGTTTTATATAGTAAAAAATAATAGATATTAGATAAGTAATAGGTACTAAATCAATAAAGAACTATACCTATCTTACTGGCGAAAAACCATAGAAATCAGATAGAAACATGTCAGGAAACTTGATGATGACTGGAGGGAGATCATCACTAAAAGATTCCTGCTCCAGAACAAAATCAAAAACTGATATTACTGTCCCTAACTCTGGATAAGAAGGTATAGATCTACTCGACCTCAGGTCTCATTCTCCCTAAAAGACACGACACACCCCATCCGGTGGAGTGAAGGAGACCTATATAAGATAACAACCATTTTAGTCCTTATTAGCAATGATCCAATCCATCAAAAAAATTACATCAAGATGTTTTACATCAAGAGACGTTCCATCTCATTGACATCAATATATAAACAGATAGGTGTGTCTTCACACCCTCTCGATCAGGATCTTTCTCTTCTAAATCGGGCCATAACATCCTCATTCCCCCCACCCAACATGATCAATGAAACAATCTTATTTGGATCAAGTGAATCCATTCAAAATTTAACTTTCTTACATGGAGGATAAGGAATTAAGCCCTTTCCATATATGGAAATATTAAAAAATGTGGTATCCTGATTGCTTCCTGCTGCTCATGCTGTAACGATCATAAAGAGGAAAGTATAGAGAACCTTTTCTATGAGGGGGTTTGGGCCCAAGAGGTCTGACATACCTTTAGTGCATTCACTGCTGTGCACAATCATGATACAAATGATGAGTCTTTCATCACTTGCTGGTTTTAGGGTTTGGGTGATAAGGGAGTGGAATAGACAGCTAGGGATTTCATATTTCATGCAGATGCATGGTGTATTTGGAAAGCGAGAAACAAAGTGAGTTATGAAGGGATCATGTCCTCAGGGAAGACCATCATTGCCTGCATCCTCTACCTTCTTCTTGATATAGTCAAATATATTAAGGGGTGGAACGAAAATCCCTCTCTCCAGTTTTTGCAACCATTAGTTCACGGTCTCCCAAATACTATCCCTCATGGAAATTGGGTTCGGTGGCATCCCCCTTCCTATGGTTTGAAGCTCAACACAGATGACTATTGTTCTGCAGGGATCATGAAGGGAGGATGGGTGGTCCGTGATGCCAGGGGATTATTTGTGTTCACTTTCTTGGTTTTCCTAGGGAAGGGTACCTCCATCCAGGTGGAAGTCCTTTCCCTCTGCTGGTAGGGGGCCTTGTCATCGCCGAAGCTGAAACAAACTCCCTTATTCTCCTCAACTCACTACAAGGAACTTGTCCTACCCCTTAGTCAATATCATACTATATCAAGAAAAGAATAAGTATTCTATCAAATTTCTGGGTGAAGCATACGTGGTGCTAAGGTAATAAGGTGGAAGATCACATGGCATCAATTGCGGACCAAGGTCTTGGTACCTCTTGTTTTTACAATTTAACACAACTTAAACTTGAATGGGTCAGCCTTGTGAGAGGGGATTCCCTCGTATTGCATTTCTTTCGACCCCCTAGGCCCTCCTCAGTTGAAATATTTTCCCTTTCTCCCCATATTCTCAATAAATAAATAATTATGATGACGAATAACCAAAACATCCTAGACAAGATCAATCTCTGATAAAGAGAAAACACAAGTAGGACAATAGAGACCCATATCTATATTTGTTCCAAGGGGTGTAGTAATATCCATTGCATAAGACAAAATATATATAATGATATTTAGTAGGTTCACAATAGTATTCGATATAAATGAGTGAGATGCACCAGTATCAAATAAAGCAGTCATTAATGATGAAGATATAGTGATGACACCTATCACAGTCACTGGACTTGTATCATCTTTCTCTGGAGACACTTCCACTGTGGGAAGAAGTTTCATTCTGGAAGCTTGTAGATGTAACCCCTTTTTTTCATAAAGTATTTGATTTTACCATAGTACTTTTAGGTGCTGATGATCTTGTGCCACTATATGGAGAAAAAAAGAAATGGAATAATTTCTCTAGGCACTACTAGAAATTTAAGCTATAGCCACAGATCAATAGCCATGATTTTATAGATTTGATGCTATAACATGTTTATAGCCACAGTTTAATTAACAAACCGTGGCAACCCATTTTTTTACCCACAAGCATCAGGCTCCTCCTCCCCCAATCTGCGACCCCTCCTCCCGCAACCTCGGCTCTCCACAACCTCCTCCTCGCTCAGGCTCTCCGCAACATCCTCCTTGCTCGGGCTCTCCGTGACCTCCTCCCTACCAAACACTACCACTCATCCCCCGATCCACGCCATCCTCCTCCCTCGAACTCTCCGCGTAGTCCTTCTCCCTCAACCTCTCTATGCCATCCTCCTCACTGAACGCCGCCGCCCCTCCCCCGATCCCTGACCCTCCAAACCCTCACGGCGGAGTGACTCATCTCCCACCTGGAAACCCTTCTCCCTCACCGTAGAAGATGGTTGCGGTTACTCCTTAACATCAGCTACTCTCTCAAGAAATTCATACCTATCTCCAGAGATTGTTCGACCATACCTCTTCAATTGAGGGTGATTTTCAAGGTTCTCCCCCTACTACAAACGTGTCAATGGTATGATCAGTATAGTTCTAATTCATCAGCCCTTGTTAAGAGTCTTCCTTTTATCTCTATTTATTACCTTATATTGTTCTTCCCATGATTTTGGTGTTTTTCTGGGTATTTGAATATGCAATTTCACAAGACAATTAATGAAATCACACTAATAATGTGTATTTTGCATGCAATATTTAAAGGACACTTATAGAGGAATAATGTGTATTGATACACACTCTTTAAATGGAGGTATGTCACCAGACTCATTTATTTATGGATTTTAGAAAAATTTCATGAAATCAATGTTTTATTGGGATTTATAAATTTGGTATTCTACTTATAGTATGTGATGGTGTGCCATTATTTTTCTACACCACATTTCTCATGGTTTCTATTTTGTTATTCCATATGGTGAGTATTCTATTATTTTTTCCAAGTGTAGGAATTTATTTTAAATATATGACATATATATTTGTAGGAAATTTGAAGATATAATGGATCTTTGTCATAGAAACTGGTTGGTATGACCATTGATTTATATTGGATGTATAATTAATATCAGTTGTATTTATTCATTGATTATTTTAATAATTTTTCTTTTATGAAATTGCTACAAGTTATTTTACATTCATGTTATTATTGCTATTATTTCGAAATAATTTTATGACAATCTCTAACTCTATAATTGTGATGGGATATTATTATAATAATAGTCACCAAAGGATACATAACTTCCTAAATAGTATATTTAGTTCCACCTTATTAGAACAGTTATCAGTGGCCCATCATATAGTTCACATGGTCGTGTGAGGGGATGATTTTTTGTGCTATCTAAAAATAAATTTTTAAATATAAAATGAAATTTTAAATGTGAAGCGTTTTTGAAATAAAATTTCATTATAGAAATCATATTAAAATGAGTCTTTTGAAATTATTTTTCAAAATTGAATTTTATGATTTTCCATAGGCTATTTAAATATATTTGTTCATGGAACTCATGTGTGCATAGTAGACATGAGATGACACTTTAAATTGTTCATAAAAGTGTTTATTAACTGATTTATTGATATAAAATAATAGATTTTTTTTATAAATTGATTGGTCTTATTAACCTCATGTAGTAGATGCATTATTTATAATAGAAATATTCTTGTGTATTATCTCTTTTTTGTTGACTTCCCCATGATTTTTTACTATTATTTGATTATGTATGATCTACATGTCATGAATTTCTACTATAAGATGGGTTGGTTAGGTCAGGATGAGATTCCCACTGGGTTTCATAATGATCTCACAATCTTGGGGCCTTGGAAGGTTACCATAAGGTTTTGAGATGGATTTTAGGACTCTTAGGTTTCCCGATGACAATGAGATTATTCATGGGATTCTTATTAGTATATGTGAGTGATAAGTCACAGTTTTGATTAGGTCATGGTATGAACATCAGATAGTATGATAAACATTTTGATGATTGACTCGTGGTGAAGTGTTTCACAATAGACCTTGAGGATAATGAGTTAATTGTTGTGGGTTAGACATGGGTTGTTTTGATTTATGTATTAACCCCAAATTGGGAAGATATTCCCTATATATAATAATCAATATAGGGTATGAAATATTTGTAAAAGAGAAGAGTGAGTCTCCCCCATTTTAGATTTTTTATTTTCTAGAATTATATAATTTTTCTAGGTATGAAACCTTTGAGAAGGGTTTTGGTTTAGTGGTATACCATAGATATAGAGTTGACATTTATTAATACCTAACGTATCATAATTCCACCTTTATGAGGGTTCGATATTATGGATGACTTTGGGGATCATGATAAAGATCATTAATAGTGAATCCTATTTTCCCTTTTAATCCTTCATGCAATGAATATAATATTCCATGTTAATTAATTTGAATATACCAGCAGTTATCTTCCTTTTTGGAGAATAGATATATAATTATGAATGATTTAGATCAAGGATCAAAGGATCATTTGACTAATAGACATGATGTTATAATCTTGATAGATTCTTTTTCTCCCTTAATGATTAACTGTAGTAAGAAAATATTAGTGGAATAAAATATTAAATGTGAGGATTTTTTATGTTTAATATGATAGATTGGTGTATAACCATAGTGACTGAAAATCATATAATGAGAGAATTCCCTTATGATGAAATTCTATATGTGGGACAATGCAGGTGATTCTCAATGGGTAGAATTACAGATAGTTTGGTTGAAGACTTGTGAGGTGAGATTAATTATAACATGAGAGTAGGGTTTTATAATTTAATATAATATATTTCCTTTCTCTGTAATCATGTTCCTCCCACTTTAAATTTTAGGTTCAATTAATGATGATTCATCATATCACTGGCATTTTGTTGAAGTCTCCCGGGACCTGTTCGTGTGTGTTGCGGCAACCAGAGTCAAAAGGTGACTCACCACATATTCATAGGTAAGAATATATATAATAAGTTCTATTGTTATATGTATATCTGCTCATGTCAGCATGATTACATATAAGGGGTTAGGTGTTCTTATGTATATATATGGAAAATGCATACATGTGGGGGTGATAATGGGCATATGCATGTGAGTGTATATATAAGGGTCATCTTTTGCGTGTTCAAGGCCATGAAGACACGTACATAGGGTTAGGGTGTCCTTATGTATATGCAAAGGTGCATATTCCCGAAGGATGGATGGAGTAGATTAGAGTTGTCACTGATAAAAGTGTCAAGCGCTGAGTGTGGTTTGGTTCATCTGAGGTAGGGTCCCTCTCCTAGCCTCTTTAATTCAAGAATGTTTTAAATTGCATTTAGTTTCCTTATTAATTATTCTTGTTTATATTAAATTGCAATTCTTGAATAAGTTTTAGTTAAGATAATTGTTTTGTTTGATAAACAATTCATGGTTTTGTAATAAAACCCCTCCAACGGAGGTGCATTGTCTATGAAAACTCATAATGGTATACCTTGCTTGACATTATTGCATTGATGTTTTCTTTATAATTTATTTCATTGTTAGTCATAAAACACACATCGTACTTGACCCTTTTTATATCCCTGTAGGGGGTTGCCCTCTTTTTATTTAAATGGTTGTTTAAACCAAAACACCTGTTAAGTGTAGTTAGACTTTTAAGATGAAATTTCCCAAGTAGGCAAGTGATGTAATGACCAAGTCGCCACTAAGATGGAATTGCCCAAGGGGGATACAATATTATAAATCCTAGTTATATTTAGATTATAATTCAATGAAATATAAAGTCACTAAGAAGGTAAGTAAATGTATCACCCTCATAGTGTTTATTGAAGCTAAGGAGGCATTTCTATCACTTTTCAATGGAAAATTGTCTATAAATGAATAATAATTGAAAAGGAGAGTTTTTAGGAGGTTGTTATTATAAAATTGGTCTTTGCACTAGAAAAAATACATTTAACCTCTATGTATGTCAAAGATTTATAGCTGTATGTTAAATATAACAGTATTAAAGAACTAGATAGTTCTCTTATAAAGGCTAATAAAGTGTATGGAGATCTGATTCTAAAGTTACAAAAGGGATATGCAGAAATGTTAAAATCTCTTGAATATGATATGTATTATCTAAATCTATAATTATTGGAGTAAGAGGTGAAATTGATAAATCAAGAAGTCACCTAAGTTTAATTATTACATGTTTTTAGGAAAATAAGAGTAGCTACCACGCAAACTAATGATGAAAATATTACTAACAAAAAGACACACAATTATGTCAAAATAAATTTAATTGATCCAATAATTTTTTCACTATAAGCTCATGGAGGAATGTAACAGACTATCCTGATAAATCTATTGCTACTCATGCATATTTACCTATTACCCATTGTTTAAAAACAAATTCTGTACAAATATGGGTGTGATTAAATAATGATAATCCATCCATATCAACCAATTTGGCTATGAGCATGAATAAAATACTTGGATCTCTAAATAGAGCTCAAGATCATATTGTTGTTGTCCAAAAATTGAAAGCAAGAAAAACTAGATATACTACATACTATAAAAAGAAAAGGTGATTTATTTGTCAATAATAGTGTTACTAGACACTTGGAAAAAAATATAGTGAATATTGTCCTAATAATGTCATGACTGATAGAAGTGAAGAGGATGTTGAAATAGAGATGAACTGCCTACACTATGGAAGAATAGTCCAGATCATGGACCATTGAAAATTGGACATTAATGTCATGACCAATGGAAGTGAGATAAAGTAACAAATGGAATAAATTTAGAAAAGGAATCGTAGAATTCATTTAATTAAAGATATCCTAGAAGAAGAAGAGTAATATTGACTTCTAAATAATGGTATTATAAATAATACCAAAGATATCCTAGAAGAAGAAGAGTAATACTAATGCAGGAGGGGGGGGGGTGCTGGGGGGAGTGGAGTAGGGGAGATGGTGCTAGGGGGGGCAGTGGGGGTGCAGTTGGGGGTGGGTGGGGGGGGGGGGCACTGAGGGCTAAGGAGGGGCTGTGGGGAGTGGTGTAGTGGGGTGGGGGTGTGGGGGGGTGGGGTGAGGGCTGGGGGTAGTGGAGGCATAGGTGGGGGGGGGGGTGGGGGGATGTGTAGGGGGGAGGTGCATGGGGGGTGGTGCAGGGGGCGTGGTGGGGTGGTGGAGTGCTGGGGCTGGTGTAGGAGGGGGGGGGGTGTTGGGGGGCTGGGGGGGAGTGGTGCAGGGGGGATGGTGTAGGGGGGCTGGTGCTGGGGGGGAGGCTGGTGCTGGGGGGTTGTGGGGGTGCAGGTGGGGTGGGGTATGCTTCATGGATGTGTTATTTCTATTGTTTATGCATGTACTGATGTAATTATTATTGATATTATGATGAAAAATGTGTGTGTTTGTAGCTGTTATGTGTTGACATGACCACCATAAATTATCAGTCCAATGGAAGTGACTAAATGATGATATTGTGGTAATAATAGAAAGGAATTATAGAATCTATAATGGTAATGGATTCATGTATCATTTATCACCACTGATCACATATATATAAGAAGTTGCTATATCTCATTTCTTTTCCCACTATTTCCTTACAAGTGGTTTCTTATGATGAGGTCGGTTCTATCCCCCACCATCGATGACAGTGAGTTCAACATCAGATTTAGGTAAAATTTATTTCATTTTTATTCTTTTTCCAAATTTTAATTAGGGATTTTTTGATTTTTGGGTTCTTTATATTTTTGTAGTGCTTTCTAAGAGGAGGTGATAATGATGTTGGTGTTTCTATAGGAAATGATGAGGGTCATGATGGTTCTATTGATGCTGATATTGAGGTACATTTCATATGAAAATTTTATTCTCAGTTTATACATTTAATTTTATCAAATAGTTCATTTTATTATGATGATATTGATATTGAAATTTTATATCTATATATTTACTAAAGAAGGTTTTTTTTTCACCACATGTCAACTCCCTATGTATCCACGTCAGCCCATATTCTGTATCCATCCCTCCAAACCCAAAAAAAACTCCAGTTATCCCACCCTTGATCGGGATTTACCACGACTACTCCCTCCCCTCCCTGATTCTACTCTCCCCGCTCTAGGGTTCCAACACCCCTCCCCCAATCCGCTCTCCTGCTCCCCTCCCCAAATACCCTCTCCCACTCCCCTCCCTAAACACCCTCCCTAGTTGCGACTCCACCTACATGTGATCTGCCTTCCAATCCTCCACCTTTGGCTCCTCCTACATATCCTCCTCCTTTGCCTCCTCCTACTTTGGCTCCTTAGCATACGCCTTCTCCGCAACTGACGACTACGCCTTTGGCACTTCCATGTTCGTGTCCTTCAATCCCCCTAGGTTCCCGCTCCCTCGAGCACACAATGAATAAGCTTAGGTATAATCATCTATTAAATGTATAAACCTTGAGTTTTCTCAACATTTAGAAGATAAACATATTTTACAGCTTAAACTAAAGGTGATATTACATCCAATTTCATGATTGAATATTATTCATCAACTTACTTTGTGACAAAACCTTTTCATTCCATGTTTGGATCCAGCTCTTCCGACTCCTTCTCCTATGTCGATGCCTTCTCCGCTTCCACCAGCTCTGCCTCCAACTCCTGAACCTCCTCCTACTCTGATCCTGCCTACTTCGGCCCCACCTACTCCGCCTCCCCTGCCTATGGCTACACCAACTCATCCTGCTCTATCTCCGCCTGTAGCTACTGAGTTTATATCGACACCGTATTTCTTGCTTAGGGTCCAACTATGAAGAAGAAGAGATGATGGTTTTCAGTGTTTCCCTGTTGTTTGGGTTTACTCATGTTCTTTTATTGTGATCTTATTTTACATATTTTACTTTTTCTGCTGGTCAATACTATTGATGTTTGATGATTTGAATACCGTCCAGATTTTAAGTGGGTTTCATAAGGAATTGGAGCCATGGTTTCTGTCACATCTTCATTCTGTTGTCCTGATCTGATTCACTGAACATTTTATTGACACAGAAGGGTTTTCCTCACTCTTCATCCCAATCCAACACTGACCCACTGCTTTGAAGTATCAGGGTGATGTTGGTGTTGTTAAAATTGTGAAAACTAATGCTGGATTTGATTCTTCTTGCGTTTACTTCTTGAAGGAAGACATATCTTTCTTATGAGTCTTCACCAAGAGAATTAAAGGAAAATACTAAATCCATTATATTTTGTATCAGGTTATGGTTCTATTTTTTATACTTTTTTAGAAGCAAACCATTTGAAAATCTGGTCAATTATTCATGTCACACACTAAGAACATTTATTTAAATGTCAACAAATATTCTTGGGTAGGTTAGATTATTAAAGTGAGTTTGAAAGTGGATCTATCTTCATAAATTCAAATGATTCATGAAGATCCTACAGTTACATAATCCCAAAGATGGAGGTGTGCAATTTCAAATAGCACTGTGAAAAAGTGCCACAACTATAATGATATAGTGAATGAGCACTACCTTTCTTTCAAATGATGTGGTGGGTGTGAAGGGAGGGGACATATTGATAGGTTGATAATGGAGGTTTCTGAAAATATTATATCATTTTGGTGGATGACGATGAGTTGAGAGGAGAAAAATATGAAGGTGGAGAAGGGGGTGGGTGTGGGGCTGAGAAGGTTGTTGTGGCGGTGAAGGCATACAATGAAATCTCTAAGGTGGCTCTTGTATGGGATTTTACCCATGTTGTTCAGCTGGGTATTACATAATGCTACTTGTAGTTTCCCCACCTCAATGTTCTGGTATGATTACCATTACTTATTCTAATGTTGGTTTAGAACGTTTTCTATACATTATTAGTACCTTTTTCACCCTCAGCTACCTTTTTTGTCTATGTGATCAACACTATTGGTCATTTTTTGGCATCGATAGTATGGAATTTACTAAGATATTGGTTAATTAACATGTCTTAATAGAAAAAATCTATGGAGATTCCTTGTATTTTTTTAGTGACTACACCGGTGGCCACTGGAGGTTTCATTCAAGCTCAACTTCGGACAATAAATCTGATATCATGGAATCTTCTCATAGGTGATCCTATAGCTTCATGATTGCAGATAAATTTCAATATCATTATAATCTTTGCATCACCTTGTGGTACAGTGGCTACAAGTTCCAAGAGGGAAAATTCCAATTGGGTTATGATGGACAATTAATTATTATTTCTTCCCAACCCATCTGTTGATCTATTTGTAGAAAACTAAAGCCTGAATAGAAGTATTTTATGGTGGAACTCCAATGTAATATTGTGGTCATGAAATGTTCCCAGATTAAATTTCTCCATTTAAATTTATTAGGTTCACCAAAAAAATAATCTGATGTAACTTATACCTTTTATGTGGTAGATGAAGCTTCTGAAGATAATTCTAAAGATAGTAATGAATCAGAAAAGTCCATTTGAGGACCAGTCGTGAATCCAAAAAGTGGTCAAGAGATGGGGGAATCATTTACTACAACTGATGTAGGATCTCCATCTGTATCAATTTCAGACCCGGATATTCATTTTTCCATCCTTGAGATTAACGGAGAAAAATAAGACGAATCACTGTCCACTAAAAACTGGAGTCCTTTAGATCATCTACCATGCAAGATGAATCTCCTATTACCATCAGTAGTGTTTTAGTGACTTGGATTCTGATAATAAAATGTGTTTCCTATTGGGATTATTCCCTATGTTTTTTATCTGACTACAGATTAACACTTGTAATGGGTTCTACTATGATAAAATTTCCCCAAACAAATGTGAAAAACCAGTGTTTATGATACAAAAAAGAAAAGTGGCACAAATTATGCAGTTTGAATTGATCGTTTGTTCTTATTCAGTTTTTCTGATCGTCTGATTCCATATAAATGTCAATATCATAACTCCCTTGTGGTGGAGTGGTAGCAGAATCCAAGAGGGAAAATGATAATTCAGTTGTGCTAGACATGTAATGTTCTACTTGTATTTTAGTAGGAATAAAGAAATAAATTATTTTTTCTTCTCAGGATGACTATTGATATCTTTCTAGACAACTGAAGCCTGGAGAGAAGTGTTGTATGGAGGAAATTCAAGGCAATATTGTGGCCATGAAATGTTACATTTTGAAAGTTCTCATTTTAAATTTATTAGGTTCACCTAAGAAAGAATCTGAAGAAAATCATACCTTTCATGTGGTCGATGAAGTTGCTCAAGAGAATTGGAAATATAGTAATGAATTAGTAAGGTCCATTTGATGACCATCCATGACTACAACAAATAGTCTATAGATCAGAGCATCATTTACTTCAATTGATGTAGGAACTCCATCTGTATCAAGTTCAGACCTCAAAATTCATTTTTCTTCTTCCCTGAGATGAAGGGAAGAAAAAAAGAGGAATCACTGGCCACTGAAAACTAGAGTCCCTTGGGTTATGTGCGTGCAAGATGAATCCCCTGATCCCATTGTTAGTGTTCTAGTGATTTTGATTTTGATGAGAAATGTGTTTCTTATTGGGCTATTTCCCTAAGTTTTATTTTATTTTATTTGACTATATATTAACACCTATAATGGTTTCTACTATAAAAAAATTTCACCAAAAAAAGGATTCACCCCTATGATTTGAACTAAAATCTAGAGTGACTGGTACGTTTATAATCTTTCATGTTCATGTGCTGATGAAGTTTTCATAAAAATTGTTTTCTTTAGTTTTTTTCCTTCATATGTTACCCCATGATCTCATCCCTTATCCTCCTTTTGTTGAAAGGTACACTAATTTTGGATGGGGTGTGCATTTCCGTCACGTTGAAGACTTGGAAGCCCATAATAGATCAAATGAGCAGATTAGGGAATTGAGAATCTGAAATGAGCTCATGTAGAGACTCAAGGGCTGCACAGGAGGAGCTCTAAAGGCATGAAATTCACTAAATTCTTGATTTCTAATGATTCAAAATAATCATCTTATGTGTTTTAGTTGTTTTAAGCTATGTATCAAATATGAGAATTTCATTTTTCTTAACTGAGGAGTCATTTTTTTGGATTATAAGAAATAACGATTATTTTTTTGTTACGCACAGTAACATACATTCAAGTATACCCATATTTTATTCCAAATATTCTGTCCAGGGTCTAGTGGGGGGGGGGAATGGGCCGGGGGGGGGGGCTGCCAGGGGGATTGTTCTGGGTGGGGGGGATGGCAGTGGGGGGGGGGGATGGCAGTGGGGGGCTAGAGGGGGGAATGGGCAGGGTGGGGGTGTCTAGGGTCTGGAGGGAGGGACTGGAGGGGGGAATGGGTAGGGGAAGGGGGGGGGGGTGCATGGGGAAGGCAGGGGGAAGGGTGGGGGTGTCCAGGGTCTGGGGGGGTCTGTCCTAGGTGGGGGGGGGTGGAAGTGGGGTACTGGATGGGGGAATGGGAAGGGGGCTAGCAGGGGTGGGGTGGGGTGGGGATGGCAGGGGGGACTGGAGGGGGGGAATGAGCAGGGGCAGGGGGGGTGAATGGGGAAGGTAGGGGGCAGGGTGGGGGTGTCTAAAGTTTTAAGGGGTCTGTCCTGGGTGGGGGGATGGCAGTGGGGGAATGGAGGGGGGAATGGGCAGGGGGCTGGCAGGGGGGCTGGAAGTGGGAGGGTGGGGGGGGGGGGGTGGCAGGGGGTGGGTGGGGGGAGGCAAGGCAGGGGAGGGGGGAATGGGCAGGGGAACTAACAGGGGGGTGAAGGGTGTAGGAAATGCAGTGAAGTGCAGTGTAGTGAAGGGTTCAGGGTGCAGGGTGTAGGTAGTGGAGGGTGCAGTGGAGGCAGTGGAGTGCAGGTAGTGCAGTGCAGGGTGTAGTGCAAGCAGTGCAGTGCAGGGTGCAGTGCAGGGTGTTGTACAGGGTGTTGTGCAGGTTGTTGTGTAGGGTGTTGGACATTTCATGATTTAGTTTTCATTCATGTAGTTTTTTATGTTCATGTGTTCCGACTATGAGGTACATAATATCATGTACATTGGAAATGTTTAACTTATGGATGAGGTGCTGGTCTCTTAACATATGGATGATGGGCACTCATGTATGATTAACCAAGTGCATGGTGTCGTGGAGTTCGGGGTGAAAGCTATACTATTCACTATCAGATTCAGTTATGTTTTTTTCCATTTTTATTCTTTGAATCAATTTAAATTAGGGTTTTTGCGGTTTTTTTGGATCCCTATCTTTTTGCAGTGCGTTTTGGATATCGTTGAGGACAGTGAAGAACCACATGACTGGGAAATCCTCTCAACCTCTGGGCATGAGGCCTTCTAAAAGTTCATCACAAGGCCCAACTCCTTGGTTCGGTTTGGGTTAGGTTAGGTTTTCTAGGTTATTTTTTATTGGGTTTATTTTTTTGGTTTATGTCAATTGTAACAGGTTCATTTTGTTTGATTTGGGGATATTCAGTTCAATTAAATTAATTTTAGATTCAACCAGGTATGTTTCATTAGTTTCATTTTTTTCTTGCTCAATTACGCTTTATTGAAGTCAGTTTTGATTGGTTTGAGTCAGTTTGGTTACATTATTTTCAGTTTGGTTCAGTTTCATCTTTTTTAAAACCATTTGGTTTGGTTCCACTCTACTCAATTTGGCTTGATGATGTTTGATTTAGTTCTAATCATATTAGCATGTTTTTGATTAGTGTAGTTCATTTGACTGGATGTTTTTATATCATAGCCATATTAGCATGTTTTTGGTTCTCGCAATTCAATTGACTGGTGTGTTGGGCAGGGTGGGGGGGGGGGTGTTCGGGGGGGGGGGGGGGTTGTTGAGGAGGGGGGTATGTAGGAATGGAGGGGGGGTGTCTAGGAGGAGGGGGGGATGTACAGGGGGAGGGGGGTGTGCAGTGAGGAGGGGGCAGGGGGTGAAAGGTGCAGGGGGTGGGGCAGGGAAGGTTTGCAGGAGCAGGGGGTGGGGGGTGCTGGTGCAGGGTGGGGAGGGGGCACTGTCTAGGGGGAGGGGGAGGGGGCACTACAAAATATTTTACTTTTTACAACAAAAATTTATTGAAAGATAATATATATGTTGGTAAAAATGATTAATTCCAAAAGATATTAAGTTTTATTGGTATTAATTTTGACTACCAACACTTGTTTTTACCAACATATATATATGTTGATATTGATGGTTCAATACCAAAAAATATTTTACCAATAATTATATTTGTTGCTTTATCATACTAATACAAACATTTTTTTACATGAATATTTTATCAATAATAACTATTACCAACAAATCTATTGTCGTCAACAAAACTTGAAACAACAACCCATTAAATAACAACAAATATTTTAAAGGTATCAACAAATCATTTTACCAACAAATACATCTATTCATATTTATTGTTCAATATAAAAAAAAAATTATGAACAATTAAATATGTCACTTTAACATAAAAATACCAATAATTATTTTACCAATAAATAAATTTATTTTCATTATGTATTTTTACCAACAAATCTTTTACAGTTAAATATATACATCACAATAAATTATTCAATATCAATTAATTATTTTTCAATAATTGAATATATATTTACAAATTATCTAATAATGACCTATCAACTATCAATTAAAAATATATGTTTATATATTGAATTAAAAAATTGATAATTTAACAATGTTTCTTGGTAAGATATATATATATATTGAATATAAAATAAATCTAAAAAAACTTTAAAACAATTATTATTATTATTTAGATGTGTGGTCTAATTTTTTTATCCTAACCCTAGAAGACCTCCCCGCCACCACCCCATAACCCTCCACACCTCCCTGCCTCACCGCCTCCCCCACCTCCCCGCCTCTCCCGCCACCGTCACTGCCTCATAACCCTCCCCGACTCACCACGCCCCCACCACCCCACCTCCCCCGCCTCCTTCACCACCGCCACTACCCCATAACCATCCCCGCTTCACTGCCTCCCCCACCCCCTCGCCTCCCCGCCTCCCTTGCCTCCCACCTGCCCAGATTTTCTCTACGTCCCCTATGCTTGATACACATGCCTACCTTTATAGAAGCCCACACATCCCCAATCCCCCTACCTACTTCCCTGACCTTGGGTCACAATCGTCCCCCTCATGTTCCCTCTCCCCACGTGCCATTTTCCCAACCAATTCCTCTCACATATCCAACCCTACTGCCCCTACTCAATGATCTTCGTCCTCATGTCCCGGCGTGTTCTGTTTCTAGTGTTCATTTTGAACCAATAAAACCAGGATTGGGAAGGATTTTCCCAACGTCAATGAACATACATGTTCTAATTTGAGGGAACTCTATTTTGATTTTTTTTATTTCATAAAATTGTAATACTGATGGTCTGGGAAGGATTTTCCCAACGTTAGTGAACATAAATGTTTCTTTAGTATAGTTATCTCATGGTTTTCTACTTTCTGTAGTGGCTTCTAACTTATAGAGTTTTCATATTCTGTTATTGATTCTTGGATCAGAAATCACTGATGCATCTATTGTTTCCATTGCTTCAAGCTATACATTTTTAGAATTTCTTGATCTTAGTAGGTCTAGCATCAATGATGGAGGTATTGGTATGATCTATAACATGTTCTCTACCCTAAAATAACATTGATTTCTCTTCAATTTTAAACTGCTCAATTGATACGTTTTGAACTCATGGTTTTTATATTGTCAATATTTTATTCCAATTACAAACCCCAATCTGTAATAATTTGACATTTAACAAGTAAATGAAATTCCCACCATAAAACAACATGTTATTTATCTGAAGCTAATAATATAACATGGAAGGTTGAATAAGATAAGTATACTGGGCTGTTTTGGTTTAGATATGAGTTTTCTCTAATCACATGATTGGTTCTTCATTCAACCCCTCTTCAAGTACAGAACATCTGAATCTCTATTGCAGGCTCTATATTTAAACAGTCCAGAAATTATATCTAAATTTGAATTTCCTTGTTAATTTTCATCTAGTTTTTCTATGCATTTCCCTTATCGACAAAGAAATGGATCATTAAAAAATCTATACCATATTATTGAAATTGATTTTGATTTATAATGGCAATAATAACTTTTTTCTTCTTAGTGAGATTGTTTTTCCAGTTTCCAAATTTTAAAACTGTTGCCAAGTCAGATTGATAACATCCATATGAAGCCAGGTAGGTATTGTGTGTTCTTTCCTTTATAGAGATGGTTCTATTAATTTTATTGAATCATAGACTTATGATTTATGGCACTCCCAATTAGCAAGAATAATGATAACAGAACAGTCATTAACTTTTAAAACCAATGAAATCCCCAAATTTGTTGAAATAGTTTATAGTTAATGCATGCTAGGGCTATAATACTTGGAACCTGGTTGATATGGGTGTCAAATAAGAGAATTTGGGTCTTTTTGGAAGTATTTTTGAAATCTACTCATTGCACTCATCACTTATTATACCCATTTTGAAAAATATTTTCTATTTGTTACGTTCTTAAAAAAACACTTGCATGTAGGATCTATTTGATACCACTTATTGAAATTTCTTATAGTAATTATCATTTATGATAAAAAGTTTAAAAAAATATGTACCATGTGTTCTGTTATTACTTTTAAGAAACATTATAAATAAAAAAATTGTATTGTGTTCCATGCTTCTGTAAAAATACTATACATAAATACCAAAAGAATACCACTCAAGTGGCAGGAAACATTTTTTCAATAAGTAATCTAGAAATGTATATGTGTAAACACTTATGACAAGTGATAAGCACTGTAGGGATTCATTAGAAATTCTAAATCTTATCTCTTATGATAAGAAGTTTGAAAAAAAGTATTTTCAAATAGACTCCTAAATTCTAGAGGAATGCCACTTAAATAAGGGGCAGTAAAATAATTTTCAGTAAGCAAAAAATACTTAAACAAAACCACTTATCATAAGTGATAAGCACCATAAAAAGTTCTCATCAACCATTTTCGGATATGGTATTAGCCCTTTGTTGAACACTAGTCCTCTAATGCTTAATTTAATCCTCAATTTGGAAATAAATTAAATAATAAATGATTGAATAGAATCCAAAACATGTTTTAGACTCCAAATTCAATTGATCATGATATAAAGTAAATGCTAGTTATGAATTATCAATCCAACCAAAATCACATGATTTTTATTATGGATGTAGAAGTACTCAATTAATGAATTTAATTATAAAATGATTATTATATCAATTACATTATCAATTTATTTTCATCACAACTCCAATATAGAGTGATTTTTCACTTATCATCTCTTGAAAGTTAAATATATAAGTTATGATGATCATACCAAGATAAGAATTTCTACGATGATTCACCCTTTTTGTGAAACAAAATATCATAAAATCTACAAGAAAATAACTTAAGTTGCAAAAAAATTATTTATTCCATAAGAAATATGGAAACACATGTATCGATGCACTTATCAAAAGCGATCAAGGTTGTAAGAATTTTTCATTTAGCGTCATCAAACAAATCCTTATTCATAAAAAGATACTTATTTATGGATGAGATGAACTCAAGTGATGATGATATAGTTGGATTATTGTATCCCTTATCATTCATTAAGTACAAGATTCTTGGCTAGGATATAGACACTAAACTGATTTCCCTTACTGATCACTTTTATTTTTTTGTACTAGTAATTATTTTTTTATTCCAAAACACAACAGTGTATCATCCTTCTATGCTTCGATCTTCGATAAACAACATGGTAACACGAAAACCCTTACATGACAACTAGTAATGGAACTTCATCATCATGTGACAAATACACATTGAAGCATATTCCATCCCACACTCAAATAAAAAATAAAAAATACCATAAAAAAACATAGAATTTAGGAATTACATTGCTTCCAAATCAAATAAACCACCCAGTTTCCTGATTTCTCCCCCTAATCTCTACAGACAGCCTTGCACATGATATGTGATTTGGGAACTCAAACCCAGTGTCGATGATTCCATGTGCCTTCCTGGGATACAACTTCACCAGCATGATTCCCACATACCCTATGTCTTTGACACCAATGAGAATATTCTCCCCATTATTTCCTTCCAATACCTTCAAGCAGTTGATGAGCTCCTTTTTTACCCACTCATGCTTTCCCTTTCTCTCGTCAATAAATTCATCCCCAAAATTTATATATTTTTTTCAAAAATATCTACCTTGAACCTAGCCTTTTATCCCTGTTAAGGATTGGAGAGAAACAATAGAGTGATTTCATGATAGACCTCATTGATTTACGAAATACAGACTTACTGATTTGTAGACTAGCTTTCCATTATAGACGAGGACCGGGATCTTCTTGTGGATGTGTTTCATCTGAGATAGGATATTTTTTCCCAATTCCTCTTCCCTGTACTTGTAATCAATCTGTTGGTCGGAGTGGTTTACTCAAGAGGGGGGGGGGGGTGAATTGAGTACCAATTAAAATTTCTGTAATTAAAAACAGTGTCTTAAAGACCCCCAAATAAAATAATAAATTAAACTGTAGTGAATTTATATTAAAGTAGAGGTTCTGTCAGATTCTCAAGGGATTGATTAATTCCCAGTTAATCAACACAGGAGTGTGTGATTATCTTTTGAAACTAACTTACTAATCCACACTTAACATAAACACTTGCTAATTTAATTATCAAAGTAACTTTAAAAACAGTATTGGTTTTAAAGTGATTAGCAGCGGAATAAAACTTTGAAAGAGATGGCACAACATATGTAACCAAGAGGTTCAGTCTCAAGCCGAGACTTAGTCCTCTCAAAAGTTTATATAAAAAATGATCCACACCCTGGATCGGGGTTCAACAGTTTACAACTGTCCAGGTCCAAGACCTCTACCACTGTTCTTCGTAGGAAACAGTACAACAGCAACCAGCTGTCCAGGTCACACACGACCTCTACCACTGTTATTCGTGGGAAACAAAGAATGAAAGAGTTTGGTAAGGATTTACAAATCCTTCAGTTTGAGTACAGGAGACAGTGTATGTGTTAGATACAGCAGATAACACACACTGCTCGAAAAGAATGGTAATAAATCACAGAACAAGAGATGTAGAGTTTAGAGATGGTTCTGGTGATTGCAGTATAGCTCTGGACTTCTTCAGATTCGATCGCAAGTGAGTTTGAGTCCTCTTCTCGTTTCTGTTGGAGAAACAGAGTGTCGTATGCTCCAGGTTCATAGGTAGTGAGAATGTAGTCGATGAAGTTCTTCTTGTATGCACAGAACACTTCTCGAGTATGCTTGATTGTCTATGAGCATCTCTGTGTTATTCTCGTTCTTGTGTCGTTTTTGATATATTGGATGCACCGCACTTTTCTGGTTCGCTTCTTGTTGTTATTTGTTTTTCCTTCACACGTTCGTACAATTCTGGTATGTAGTCTTCTCGTATTTATCTCCCATCAGGGGACAGAAAAGATTTCTTTTCAGCAGGTACGAGGTACGGGTTCCTGACATCCGACAACCTTTATCAGATATTTGACAAATCATTAAAATGTACATGATATGACCGTTAGATAGATTAAATATAGGAAATAAAGAAATTCAAACAGTGAGTCGAGTGATCGGTAGGTAGTCAGCATCGGTAGCTTGAACATCGGTAGCTCGAACATCGGTAGCTCGAACATCGGTAGCTCAATGTCATTAGTTGCTTTGACTCTATCGGTGGCTCTATGCATCGGTTGGTACATGCTTGTATCAGTGACTTTGTTTATCGGTAGCTCCATGCGTCGGTAGGTACATGCATCGGTAGCTCCTATGCATCGGTAGCTCCTATGCATCGGTATCTCCATGCGTCGGTAGCTGTGAGTCTGTATCGGTAGCTTCGTCCATCGGTGACTCTTATTCCATCGGTAGCTATTTATACTTACACCGGTAGCTCTATGTTTGTATCGGTAGCTGTCTGTAAGTCAGTAGCTTATATTTATAAGTACATCGGTAGCTCTGTGTTAAGTCTATCGGTAGCTGTCTGTCGGTAGACTAAGTCTATCGGTAGACTGGTTACCGGTAGCTCTTTATCAGTAGCTATAGACAGATTACTTATCTGTTTTATGCAGAACACATCTGATTGTGTTAGGATCAATTTATAACTTGTATAAACATGGATAAATGAGAATTAAAATATTTCAAAGACTATTTTAAAGATTATTATTGGTTTGATCATAGATTTGAAAGAATTAAAGTATAGATCAATGATACTTAAAAATATCACATAGAATGAAAACATAATTGGGATTTTCAACACAAATGAATACATGATTGAGATTATCAAAACAGGTGAGGTCAACAATCTCCCCCTTTTTGATAATCACAATTTATGATATGGGCATTTAACATAGTGAAAATATAATAGTAAAGAGTATAATATTGAATTCAATTTTCTCAGAGAAAACAGCCTCAGAGATAATAGAAATAGTATGATATAGACATAAGTTTTCAGAGGTAACAATCATAAGGTACTAAATAGACATAAATTATCAGAGGGAAAAATGAAAAGAAGGGTAAAGTGTCTCCCCTTATTCCTTATTTTTCTCCATTGAAAATATTTTTCATTCTCCTTGGTCTCCCCCTTATTCTCTCATTATGTTCTCCCTATTATTATCCTTATTATTCTCCCCCTTTGTGATAATCAAAAAGTGGGAAAGCATATATAGATATATATAGGAGACAAATAACACATGAGAAGTAAAAAGAGTTCTGTATTAGAGTAGTCAAAAAGTACAAAAACAGAATACAAAGGAATTCCTATCAAAAATCCTGGCCACTGGTTCAATCCTCATCTGCAACGAGAGATTTTCCTTTAGGATCAGAAGGATGCTCGGGTGGTGAGGATTCAGGTGAAGGTTTGGGAATGCCAGAAAAGATCAAAGGAGGCTGGGCCACTGACACAGAGTCAGGCCTGTAGGTTGAAGATTTTTGGGTGATCATTGGTGTGAGGCTTCGAATGGCTTGAACAGGAGTCAGCTGGACTGTGGAAGCAGCTGAGGCAGAAGCAGGAAAAGCAGGAGGGATGATGACTGGTCTGGCATCAACATGCAAGAAGGCAGCAGCAGATTTCTAAAATCCATAATAATTCCTCCTCCTCTTTCCATAGCAGAGATGAAATCATCTTTGTTCTCCATGAATTTCTCTAAGGCAGGAGTCAGTTCTCGTAGCTTGCTCACTTGTTCTCTGAAAGCTTGAGTGACTGGAGGGAGCTTCATGTGTTCCAACATTAGCTTGAAGTGGTGTTCGAGTTGATGCTTGGTGAAAATTTTGGAGAAGTAGTAGTCCACTTTGCTTTTTATGGCTTCCTGAGAGGCAGAGGCTTCTCTCATAAAGTCTTGAACAATCTTCATGATTTCTCTGGCAGAATCTCTTGTAGAAAGCACCACTCGGCTCAACTCTAATGAGTCCACAGAGCCACTAGTAGAAATAGAGCCAATCTCCTCCTTCAACATTGCACAAACTTGATTCAGGTCAACTGATAGTTTGGATGTGAGAGGGCCAAGAGAGAAGGAAACAGTTTCTTTAAAACTCTTAGACAAACCACTGATTAGACTTTGAACTTGAGAGTCTTGCAATTGAACATGATCCTTCACTGAGGTTTTGAAACTTTCAAACACTGAGACAAACTGGCTTACTACACTCTTCACATAAGCTAGGTCCTTGTCAGCTTGAGACTTGGAGCTCATATAGGAATCCAAAGCAACAACTGATATCTTGAGAGCTTCCAGATCTGCTTCGATTCTTGAAGACTGAGTCTGGCACTCTTTCACTTCTTCCATAAGCTCAGACACAAAGGAAGATAAATTACAAGCCAAAGATAGCTCGAAGGATCTCTCTAGCATTTTCATTTCTTCATAAAAGCTTTCCTTCATCTCAGCGACTGATGCACTGAATGATTCTTTCAGCTCATTCTTCATGGATTCAAGATCTGATTTAGAGACAAACTCATTTGGGATAACTGCAGCAGATCCCCTTGCTGAGGCCAATTTAACTACAGAAGTAGTCATTATTGAATTAATTAAGGAAGCAATAGAGGTTTCCATTAACTTCACTTCTTCAACAAAACTGGATTTGAGGTCCTCTTTCAGCCTATTCAGATCATGAAATCTGACCACATCATCTGGAAACATCTCAGAGGCAAGATCATAATTGATCTTCGGTATATCCATAGACACCTCATCATCTGAATCTGGATAATCCAATCCACAGACTATAAACCCTGGGTCTTCTACCCAGTCTCCAAGCTCAACAGCTACTGTAACTTTTCCAAGCACAAACTGATGCTCCCCCTCAATGGGTGCATTCTCATGTATCACAACAGCCTTTTATGTTGGTCTTTCTTCATCAGAATCTTCCACAACAACTTCCATCTCAGCAGCAGTAAGGAGGTTTTCTGAAACAGGTACAACTTCTTCTGTAACTCTTTCTACTTCATCAGCAGGCATAGCTGAGTTTCCAATCAAGGGACTCATACTTAACCTACCAGAAGCAGGCGATTCAAGAGCATTCTCCTTTTCCTCTTCTTCTTGGTGAGGTACAGACTGGTCTTCCTCATAAGTAGGAAAAATTTCCTCTACTTTTCCTTTCCTAGAATAAACCAATTCTGCAACAGGACTTGGGGGCAAGTCTGGATCTCCTCCAACATCCATAGGAGTTTCTTCTTCTTCTTCTTCTTCTTCTGTTTCATCACTATAAGCAGGTTCCTCTTCATCAGGTCTCAGACTCGGATCTCTCATATCCTTTGGTCTTGAGGGATGATCCACAGGATTAAACCTATCATAGATCTTCTGATCATCACTGACCCATTCTCCCTTCCATGGGTTCCAGTTAATTTTCATATACTTGCAAACAGTCGAGGTGATACAGAAATTGTTCTTGACTACAATTGTCTCATCCTGAGACTCAGCTATTTCTTTCACTTTTATCATCACTGAAATCAGCTTGGCAAAGAACAAAGCATTGGTCTTTGACTTTAGTCTAATCATGTCTTCCATTTGAAGCATCAACAATCTGCACAGATTGATTTTTACACCATGTCTTAGCAAATGAAGAAGATAGATATCTTGATATCTCAGATTTTCAAAATCTCCTCTCCTCGGTATCAACACATGCTGAACAAACTTGAAAAGCAGTCGATTCTCTCCATCCATTTCAGCAGCAACCACTTGCCTTTGATTTCCATTCCCAGTCAGCTCTTGTAAGGCGGTCTCATAATCAAAAATGTCACTACTAGGTGGAATTGCTCTTGATACATACCCAGAAACACCTTCATGTGGTACTTTCAAACTCTCAGCCCACTCTACTGAAGAAAAAGACATCTCTTTTCCATTTACAAAAGAGCTAACCCGATTCTCATTCTCAGACTTCTCGAAAGTTACAAACTCATAGAATTGCTTTACCAACTTCGGGTAGTATGGGCCATTGTTATTCGAGAAACAATCCACCCATTTCTGGTCTTCCAGAATCTCGAGTACTAAGGATTTGCTAGGTAGTAGCCATTCCACGCACAGTTCCTTCTCGATTACTATGTCTCTATTCTGCAAGTGAGGATTCACTGGTCGCCTTCCCGATATAGTTTTGACTTCACTAACACTGGCTTTATGCTGTGTCTTCTGCTTCTTAGCATTTGGTTCTACACTTTCATCTCTGACGATAGGAAGCTTGGTTTTTTCCATCGCAGGTTTAGGGTTCTTGGCCGATTTGGGAGGTAGGGTTCGAAGGTGAGAGGTTTTGAGCTCGGTGAGGTAAGAAGTGGCTTAGACTGAGTTTTATCATTTAGGAATTCCAAATAAACGACTAAAATAGAGTAATAAAAATAATATAAAACGATTCATATTCTTGGCGGCAGACAGAAGTTTTAAAACCTTGCATCGGTGTGAGTTAATCATCGGTGAGAAAAACAAATCGGTGAGAATTTCTACGTCGGTGAGAAACTTACATCGGTGAGAATTTTCACATCAGTGAGAATTTCACATCGGTGAGAATTTCACATCGGTGATAATTTTCACATCAGTGAGAATTTTCACACCGGTTGTGATTAAACATTCCCAGTTCATGTCTTATGTAACTTAGCCTATCTGAACTTAAAGGTTTAGTGAAAATATCAGCCAATTGATGTTCAGTGCTAATAAATTCAAGAGAAATATCACCTTTTTGATAGTGATCTCTTAGGAAATGGTGTCTTACATCTATGTGTTTGGTTCTAGAGTGAGATACAGGATTATTAGAGATGTTTATTGCACTGGTGTTATCACAGTTGATTGAAACATGTTTAAAAACGTATCCATAGTCCAAAAGAGTGTGTTTCATCCACAGAATTTGTGCACAGCAACTACCAGCAGCTATATATTCTGCTTCGGCAGTAGATAATGCAACTAAGTTATGTTTCTTACTACACCAAGAAACTAAGTATTTTCCAAGCAAATGACATGTTCCTGATGTGCTTTTTCTATCTAACTTACAACCAGCAAAGTCAGCATCTGAATAACTCATTAACTCAAAGGATTGTCCTTTTGGGTAAAACAAACCTAAGTTAACCGTGTGTTTGAGATATTTAAAAATTCTTTTAACAGCAAGCAAATGAGATTCTTTTGGATTAGCTTGAAATCTAGCACACATACACACACTAAACATAATATCAGGTCGACTAGCAGTAAGATAAAGTAAACTACCAATCATACCTCTGTAATTTGTTTGATCAACTGGTTTCCCAGTTTCATCTGCATCCAATTTACAGGTAGTACTCATAGGAGTTTCATTTCCCTTGATACTATCCAAACCAAAACGTTTTAAAAGATCCTTTGTATATTTAATTTGATTCAAAATAATACCATTTTCATTTTGAAATACTTGAAATCCAAGAAAGTACTTAAGCTCTCCCATTAATCTCATTTCAAATTCATTTTTCATACTTTTTGAAAAATCAGTACATAAAGAGTGTTTAGAAGATCCAAAAATAATATCATCAACATATATTTGTACAACTAAAACATCTTTAGAAATTCTTTTAATGAAAAGAGTTGGATCAGCAATCCCTTTAGTAAAACCTTTTGAAATAAGGAAATTGCTAAGTCTATCATACCAAGCTCTTGGAGCTTGTTTTAAACCATACAAAGCTTTAGAAAGTTTAAAAACTTGATTTGGAAAATGAGGGTTAGTAAATCCAGGTGGTTGTTCTACAAAAACATCTTCAATTATAAAACCATTTAGAAATGCGCTTTTCACATCCATTTGATACAACTTGAAATCCAGATGTGCAGCATATGCAAGTAAAATCCTAATGGCTTCTAGTCTAGCTACTGGTGCAAAAGTTTCCTCATAGTCTATGCCTTCTTCTTGACTATATCCTTGTGCAACTAGTCTAGCTTTGTTTCTAACTATATTTCCAGATTCATCTACTTTATTTCTAAAAACCCATTTTGTGCCTATTGTCAAAGTGTCCTTAGGTCTGTCAACTAATTCCCAGACTTTGTTTCTTTCAAACTGATTTAATTCTTCTTGCATAGCCATTACCCAGAATTCATCCTTGATAGCATCATTGATATTTTTGGGTTCCAGCTGTGAAAGAAAGGCTTGATGTTCAACCTGGTTTCTTAGAGAAGCTCTAGTTTGTGTTCCTCTATCAAGATTACCGACAACAGCTTGTAAAGGATGATTCTTTAGAATCCTTGTTGATCTGGTAAAAGTTGGATTAGAAATCTCAGGTTCATCTATAGGTTCGGGTTCAACAGAAGCAGATTCTGGAGAAAGTCCAGAACTGGATACTTTTATAACAGGTTCTTTAGATTTATCATTAAGGTCCAGAATAGATAAGTCTTATTCAAGATTCTCAAGAGAGGTTTTAGGCTCATGTGGATCAGTTTCATCAAACTTGATGTGAACAGATTCTTCCACACATTTGGTTTTCTTATTGAATACTCTATAGGCTTTACTTGAAATAGAGTAACCCAGAAAAATTCCTTCATCACTTTTGGAAGCAAACTTATCCAGATTATCTTTGGTATTCAGAATAAATACTTTGCAACCAAAAACTTTAAAGTAATTAACCTTAGGCTTTCTATTGTTACACAATTCATAAGGGGTTTTCTTAAGAACAGGTCTGATTAAGACTCTATTAATGACATAACAAGCTGTATTTACAGCTTCAGCCCAAAAATAAATAGGCAGATCATATTCATTGAGCATGGTTCTAGCAATTTCTTGCAGGGTTCTGTTTCTTCTTTCTACCACACCATTTTGTTGGGGTGTTCTAGGGGCAGAGAAATTATGAGTATAGCCATTGTGTGAGCAATAAGATTCAAAATCTTGATTTTCAAACTCACGACCATGATCACTCCTCAAGGTTTTAATCTTAAGTCCACTAAGGTTCTCTACAGACTTGGAGTATTTGACAAAGTAAGAACAAGCTTCACTTTTGTGAGCTAGAAAATATACCCAAGTATATCTAGAAAAGTCATCTACAAGAACATAAACATAGTGCTTCCCATTTAAACTAGAAACTCTTGATGGTCTAAACAAATCCATGTGAACCAATTCAAGTGGTTGAGAAGTTGAAACTTCTTTCTTTGATTTAAAATAAACTTTGTGTTGTTTTCCCTTTTGACAGGGGTTACACACTCTATCATTTGGGAATTCTAATTTAGGTAGGTCTCTAACTAGGTTTTTCCTAGAAAGTTTTCTAAGTGATTGAATGTTGCAATGTCCTAATCTTCTGTGCCATAGCCAATATTCTTTATGAAAAGCATTCAAACAAGTAATATTCTGCTTAGCTAAAGAATTCAGATTAACAGCATAAACATTTTCATTTCTTAAGGCAGAAAATACCAAAACATTCTTAGAATTAAAAACTTTGCAAGAATCATTTTCAAATTTAACATGAAAACCATCATCACATAACTGAGAAATACTTAATAGATTGTATTTAAGGCCATAAACAAATAAAACTTTAGAAATCAAAATTGAATCAGTGTTACCAATCTGGCCTAGGCTGATGATTTTCCCTTTTGAGTTATCACCAAAGGTGACAAAGCCTCCATCAACTTTTATTAAACTCTTGAAACAAGAGAAGTCTCCTGACATATGTCTTGAACATCCACTGTCCAAATACCACGTCTCTTTACAGGATCTCTTTAAGCAAGTTCCCTACAAAACAGATTTAGATGGGAGATGATTTTGGTACCCAGATTTTCTTGGGTCCAGACAGGTTAGCCAATAACACTTTAGGTACCCATATTTGTCTAATGGGTCTCATATAATTTATAGAATTGACATGCTTTGAAAGATAAACTTTATTAGATCCATAGCTATGTATATAACTGGTTGAAGCATATGAAGTTCCAAAATTACCTTCATTCTGTCCAGATTTAGAAATGAATCTAGTTTTAGCAATTTTCCTTTGTCCAGGTTGGTATCCTATACCAGTAGTATATTTAGGTGCTACTTGATTTCCTAGCATCTGAGTTAGAGTATTCTTGCCATTGGTGAACTTCTCTAAGTCTTTTCTAAGTTGCTCATTTGACAGTTTCAGTTCTGTATTTTCTTTTAACAGTTGAGCATTTTTCTCTTTTTCAATAGTGAGTTCGGTTTTAACTGTAGTGGTGAGAGCATGCTGTTTCTTTAATGACTTGTATTTATCCTTAAGTTCATTACATGTCTCTTCCATCATATCACAGTATTCAAACAGTTCAGATTTAGACATGTTATCACCTTCAGAATCATCTCCAGAATAATATGAATTTGAAGCAGGAGTTTCAGCAGTTACCTCAGAAGTGTTTGTCATAAAACACATGTTGGCTCGATTCCTTTCAGAGTCTGAAGATTCAGCTTCACTTGTGCTGTCTTCTGAAGCACTCCAAGTAGCCTTCATGGCTTTCTTAAACTTATTGTCCTTATATTCATATTTCTTTTTATACTTCAGCTTTGGACAGTCGGCTTTAATGTGTCCTTTTCTCTTGCACTCATAGCAGACAACATCATCTGACTTGTCATGCTTCTTCCAATCCTTTTTCCATTTGCCTTGGTGATCATACTTACCCTTATAATTTGTTTTTCTGAAGAACTTCTTTTTCCTATAAAATTTCTTAAATCTTCTAGCAATGTGAGCCATCTCAGCATCACTGTCAGAATCACTTCCACTGTCTTCACAGCTTGAACTTTCAACTACAGCTTGAAGCTTTTCTTTGTCCTTATTCTTTGAAGTTGAGGATTTGAAAGCGACAGACTTTCTTGCAGGTTCATTTTCTTCCTCTTTGTTCACTTTAAGCTCTTCTTCATACATCATCAGCTTGCCAATTAGTTCCTTGATAGGTAGAGCAGCAATGTCACATGATTCTCTGATTGATACAGATGTGCCTCTCCATCTATCAGGTAGACACCTCAAAATTCTCATAATTTGTTCCTTCGATGAGACATCCTTTCCCAGCGAGATCATTGTATTGAAAATTTCATTGAACCTGAGATACATGTCAGAAATGGGTTCGTCAGGCTTCATTTTAAAATTATCATACTTGATAGTATAAGTGTTCAATCTCATTTCTTTCACATTAGTTGTTCCTTCATGAGAAACAGCTAAGGTATCCCAAATTTCAAAAGCAGTTTTACAAGCAGAAATTCTATTAAACTCTTCATCGCCTAGAGCACAGTACAAGGCATTCATAGCTTTACAGTTGTTATTGTACGCAGTCTTTGTAGGTTCATCCCAAGTAGATCTAGCAGTAGTAGGAATTTTGTATTCTGATTCAATAGCAGTCCAAATATCAAAACCTATGCTTTCTAGATGAATTTTCATTTTCAGTTTCCACTGAGCATAATTAGTTCCATTGAAGAAAGGTGGCCGGTTAGTAGTAGCACCCTCAAGTCTATTTTCCATGATGAGAAAATTTTAAAGAGATAAAAATTTAGAAATAACAGAAATTTTAAGAACTTTAAAATACAACTAAAATCACAGTTCAAAAGAAGAGTACTTTTAGAAAGTATTTTCAACCTTTGATACCAAGTGTTGGTCGGAGTGGTTTACTCAAGAGGGGGGGGGGGGGTGAATTGAGTACCAATTAAAATTTCTGTAATTAAAAACAGTGTCTTAAAGACCCCCAAATAAAATAATAAATTAAACTGTAGTGAATTTATATTAAAGTAGAGGTTCTGTCAGATTCTCAAGGGATTGATTAATTCCCAGTTAATCAACACAGGAGTGTGTGATTATCTTTTGAAACTAACTTACTAATCCACACTTAACATAAACACTTGCTAATTTAATTATCAAAGTAACTTTAAAAACAGTATTGGTTTTAAAGTGATTAGCAGCGGAATAAAACTTTGAAAGAGATGGCACAACAGATGTAACCAAGAGGTTCAGTCTCAAGCCGAGACTTAGTCCTCTCAAAAGTTTATATAAAAAATGATCCACACCCTGGATCGGGGTTCAACAGTTTACAACTGTCCAGGTCCAAGACCTCTACCACTGTTCTTCGTGGGAAACAGTACAACAGCAACCAGCTGTCCAGGTCACACACGACCTATACCACTGTTATTCGTGGGAAACAAAGAATGAAAGAGTTTGGTAAGGATTTACAAATCCTTCAGTTTGAGTACAGGAGACAGTGTATGTGTTAGATACAGTAGATAACACACACTGCTCGAAAAGAATGGTAATAAATCACAGAACAAGAGATGTAGAGTTTAGAGATGGTTCTGGTGATTGCAGTATAGCTCTGGACTTCTTCAGATTCGATCGCAAGTGAGTTTGAGTCCTCTTCTCGTTTCTGTTGGAGAAACAGAGTGTCGTATGCTCCAGGTTCATAGGTAGTGAGAATGTAGTCGATGATGTTATTCTTGTATGCACAGAACACTTCTCGAGTATGCTTGATTGTCTATGAGCTTCTCTGTGTTCTTCTCGTGCTTGTGTTGTTTTTGATATATTGGATGCACCACAATTTTCTGGTTCGCTTCTTGTTGTTGTTTGTTTTTCCTTCACACATTCGTACAATTCTGGTATGTAGTCTTCTCGTATTTATCTCCCATCAGGGGACAGAAAAGATTTCTTTTCAGCAGGTATGAGGTACGGGTTCCTGACATCCGACAACCTTTATCAGATATTTGACAAATCATTAAAATGTACATGATATGACCGTTAGATAGATTAAATATAGGAAATAAAGAAATTCAAACAGTGAGTCGAGTGATCGGTAGGTAGTCAGCATCGGTAGCTTGAACATCGGTAGCTCGAACATCGGTAGCTCGAACATCGGTAGCTCAATGTCATTAGTTGCTTTGACTCTATCGGTGGCTCTATGCGTCAGTTGGTACATGCTTGTATCAGTGACTTTGTTTATCGGTAGCTCCATGCGTCGGTAGGTACATGCATCGGTAGCTCCTATGCATCGGTAGCTCCTATGCATCGGTAGCTCCATGCGTCGGTAGCTGTGAGTCTGTATCGGTAGCTTCGTCCTTCGGTGACTCTTATTCCATCGGTAGCTATTTATACTTACACCGGTAGCTCTACGTTTGTATCGGTAGCTGTCTGTAAGTTAGTAGCTTATATTTATAAGTACATCGGTAGCTCTGTGTTAAGTCTATCGGTAGCTGTCTGTCGGTAGACTAAGTCTATCGGTAGACTGGTTACCAGTAGCTCTTTATCAGTAGCTATAGACAGATTACTTATCTGTTTTATGCAGAACACATCTGATTGTGTTAGGATCAATTTATAACTTGTATAAACATGGATAAATGAGGATTAACATATTTCAAAGACTATTTTAAAGATTATTATTGGTTTGATCATAGATTTGAAAGAATTAAAGTATAGATCAATGATACTTAAAAATATCACATAGAATGAAAACATAATTGGGATTTTCAACACAAATGAATACATGATTGAGATTATCAAAACAGGTGAGGTCAACACAATCCAATTTAGAGTGATGTTCATTAGAATCCTTATGCTGAATGTGTTAAGCTAGAAATCCCATAAAATGACCTTATCCACCATTGTTGGCAAAGAGGGATCAGATTGCTATCTCGAACAAAGCCTTTGGATGGATGCGCCAACAACATCAAAAGGGATAGATCACTTTGAATTCAATTCTAAATTCATAAACAAAATTAGAAGGATAAATGTATTGACATGGTAAAAATTGATTGTTTTATTAATCAACATTTTAAAGTTCCTGGTGACGATAATAATGCATGAATGATGTCATTTTGTATTTGTTTTTTTACTTGAAAATTCTTCTACCTCTTCTAAATGAAAAGAATAAAGTTGTTGGATATGTTGACATGGACATGTAGTATTCCGTTGATGCCTTGATAATGTTAATAATGAAGAGATGGAAGGTGTTACTTCATCGGTAGTTGTTCATGGAGTGTGTGGAGTAGTCGAGACCACATGTTTGAGGTAATATATTGATGCCTCATTATTGTTTTAGTGTTCCCACTAACATCTTAATTCCCCTCACCTATTTATAATGCCTTGGTTTGAAATCTGAAATCTGTTCTAGTGTTCTCACTAATAATATATTGAGGCCTCATTCATTTATTCCAACTATGCCTCATCTATGTGTGAAATCTAAGTAGAATCTAGGTGTGTTTCTTAGTGTGTGTGAAATCTATAATCTATGTACTGTTTGTGAAATCTAGAATTTTCATTGTAGGAATTGCATGAGCTTCAAAGGCCAGACCCACATGGTCTGGCCTGTGGTGCAACATTACCATCTTCGAAAGGGGAGGTATGAGGCCACAGAGAAGAGGCTGGATGTCCTTCCCACAAAAATATAATTGCTGAACATGTACCATTAAAGTTTATTAGATGGATGAATTAATATTGACATACATTTTTCAACTAGCAGGTAAAGGGAAAATCCGCCCAAGAAAAAAAAGGTACATTCACCACTCTTTCTTCTAATTATTCGATTACCCTACTATACAGAACCATTGTAAAGTTGAAATGCGCACTAGTAAAATCCGATGAGAGTAATTTGAGAGTATACAACAATTATTGGGCCGAGGGAATATTTTTAGACTTTTGAATATTTTTATTTGGTATAAATACAATATGAATTGATTTTTATGCAATCTACCCCCTCACCTATTTTTCATCTAGGTTTATTAGTGTTCCACTTTGAAAACATAGCCTGGATTCTACCTAAATTGCAACCATGGCCTGTGTGTGAAATATGGAATCTAGAAACTGTTTTAGAGTTCTCATTTCATTCTCTTTGGAATCTGGTAAATATTTTAGAGTTATCACCAACATTACTGATAGGAAATGTGAATAATATAGTGATGTGTAGTATAGTGGGGCTTCATATTCAAGTTCTAGTTGATTGGATCATCTAGGTTCGTGTAATAATGAGAGTTGTGACCCCTCATTGTAAGTATGCTTATATTTTCCTTTATTCTCATGTTTTATTTTTTCGCATTCTAGTGGAAAGGTGTACAAGTATTTATCATTTTATTTGAGGGTGGGTAGCCCATGTAGCTTGTAGAATATGACCGGTAAGATGCTTCCTCCTCAACCCATGATTTTTTTTGAATGTCCATAATTTTTTTATGGAGGTGTATTTGGATCGTGGTTTTATATTCTGATGTTTTTTTCCTACTGTAGTTAGGATGTAGTCACATTATTTGTACACATTCCTTCAAAAATCATTAAATAGTTTCTTTTAATCTTTGATCAATTTGGTTGATGGAATTAACATGGAAATTATAAGAAGATAAATTAGTAGGATAGAATAAAACTAAGTAAAACAGTCTTGATAATAATGGGATTCAGGAGAACCAAGTAGAATTAGAGGAAGAAGGTCCCCTTATGGGGGTATAAAAGAGGCTCTTTATTATAAATAGAATAGAGGGGAATCAAATACAGTTCCATATAATCTAGGTGGAAACTTCCAATATCTTCCCATGAAACATCTTCAACAATTTTATTGATGGGGACTTATGTATGTTCTTGTAACTTTGCATGGGATGGCCAGTTGAAAACCAAATCATATATAGATTTGGTGTCATGTTCTTGGAGATTATTCCTGGAAGGCGGTATATTGATATTGTCAGTCCCAACGACCAGAAAAATCTGATATCATGGGTAATTTTCAAGTTATTATTTCAAACTTAATGCCAAGTCTATATTTTTTCTAAATAAAAGGTTGTATTTTAATGTTTATTTCCTTATTGTGTAGGTACTACCTTTTTTGAAAGTCAATAGGAAGTTCAGAAAAAATGCAGGAAGTTCAACACAAATGTTTATTCCTTATTGTGCAAGTAATAACTTTATCCCTATGGTGTAAGCATATTTGTATCACTTGTCTGTGTACCTCCCTTAATTTTATATGATGTCTTTTCTCATCTGTTTTCTCATTTGTTTGTGCATAGACTGGAGCTTACATGGTAAGAAGTTCAACACAAATGTTTATTCCTTATTATGTAGGTACTACCTTTATCCCTATGGTGTAAGATTATTTATATCACTTGTCTTTGTACCTCCCTCAATTCCATATGATGTCTTTGCTCATCTATTTTCTCATTTTTTTGTGCATAGACTGAAGATGACATGGATGGGGCTGGAGTTGGATTTGGAGCTAACATAGACCAGAGTTGGATGAGCTGGCATAGACTAGAGATGGTATAGATGGGGCTAGAGTTGTATGAGCTAGCATAGACTAGAGTTGGTATGAATGAGGCTAGAGCTGGAATGGATGGGCTAGGGCTGGATTTGACAGGGATGGACTGGAGCTGCTGGTGCTGGAGTCACTCGCGATGATGGACTGGAGCTATTGGGGTTGTTGATCCTATTTGGGGGGGGGGGGATCCAGGTTGGTGGGGATAGAATTGTGAAACAAAATTGGGGGGGGGGGGGTGGGGGTGGGTGGGTTGTCCAGAATTGTAGAAGTGTGGAACAATCCTAGCGGGGAATCAAAATGTTCTATTTATAGTGAATTTTATTATTAATATAATTAATTCGTGTCTAATTTTGAATATTCATTAAAAATATCTTTGGTTTAATAATTAAAACATATATATTATACATGATTAATTAATTAATATAATATGAAATTTTAGTGGAAATAAAAATTTATAGTTTTAGTGGTAATAAAAATTTATAATTTTTATTTAAATTTATTTTATAAACAAATATTATATACTGGTAATATTATTACCAACAGATAAATTTGTCATCAGAACCTGTTGCTAAACACTTTAACCAACATATGTATTATCTGTTGATATTATTATAATTGCAACAGAAATATTTTATCTATCACAAAAACATTTAGCGATAGAGTTTTTACCAACAATTTAGTGATAGAGAC
This sequence comes from Viscum album, assembly GCA_963277665.1. Classification (NCBI taxonomy): domain Eukaryota; kingdom Viridiplantae; phylum Streptophyta; class Magnoliopsida; order Santalales; family Viscaceae; genus Viscum; species Viscum album. Next base: position 822,181,342 of record OY728166.1, read on the forward strand.
ATATATGTTGGTAAAACGTTTTACCAACAGAAAATGCACTTTTACCAATAGATATATTGCCGTTGGAAAAAGTGAAATATTTTATAGTGGGGGTGTGTAGTGAGGAGGGGGCAGGGGGGTGCAAGGTATAGGGGGTGGTGTGCAAGGTGCAGGGGGGTGGGGCAGGGGGGTGCAAGGGGAAAGGTGTTGTGGTTCAAGGTGCAGGGGGGTGGGGGGTGGGGTGCAGGGGGTGGGGCAGGGAAGGTGTGTAGGATCAGGGGGTGGGGGGTGCTGGTGTAGGGTGGGGAGGGGGGAGGGGTGTCTAGGGGGAGGGGGAGGGGGGTGTGCAGTGAGGAGGGGGAAGGGGAGGGGGGGAAGAAGCAGGGGGTGGGGTGTGCTAGTGCAGGGTGGGGAGGGGGGGCTATCTAGGGGGAGGGAGAGGGCGGTGTGCAGTGAGGAGGGGGCATGGGGGGTGGAAGGTGAATGGGGTGGGGTGAAAGTTGTAGGGTGGTGGGGAAGGGGAGGTGTGTAGGAGCATGGGTTGGGGGGTGCTGGTGCAGGGTGGGGGAGTTGTGGGTGGGGGGAGGGGGGAGTTGGTAGTGTCCTCCCAACAGCTAGCACGGTGAACCGGGCTATGCTTTTTTATGCATTGGAAAGGCCTATAGCCAAGGTTTTATGAACCATGGCCTTTATTGGCATGGCTACAGGGCTGATCCTATATCCACAATTTGAAAACCGTGGCTATAGGGCTATAGACACGGTTAGAGCCGTGGCTTTAGGGATATATCCATAGTTTGAACCGTGGGTATAGGGATATAGGCAAGGTTTCAAACTGTGGAAATAGGCTTTGACCTATAGCCATGCCAATACTAGCCACAGTTCATGAAACCATGTCTATAACCTATAGCCATGGTTTTTGGGCCTATAGCCATGGTTTAGAACCGTGGATGTAACATCCCGACCCGGCTCACCACTAAACTGGTGGCTAGATCAGTCGCCACATGACCTCAAGCGCACCTCCCTGTATGCTAGAGGCTTCCGACTAGTAGCGAGGGTCTAAGGATAGTCAGTGGGGAGACTATACCCTCATTTTAGAGTTCAAAAAATAGACAAAGGAAATAAATAACATAAATGGTATAATAAATGAATAAGCAACAGAAAGAAGATTTTATAAATCTTGTACAAAACAAATGGCCAACGCCAAATTATACATCAGATGCATGCATGACATGCTAATGATACAAAAGTAGAAAACAGTGAAGAAAACATCATGCTTTAAATTTCAATGCATAAATAAATAAATAATGACTCAAAACCCCAAGGGTGATCTCCTTGAGCATCCTGAGACTCCGCTCGATCCTGTGCTCCTAACTCCCAAGTAAATGCAAACAACATAGTCCTGCAACCAAATAGAATCTACTCGGGTACCCAGTGCAACGACGACCCAAGTAGGGTGTGAGATATAAATCTCAGTAGGCCGGGACCACTGGTGTCTACCCCAAACCATAAATTTAATAAATAACTTATAACTTGTGAAGGAATGCATAAATTAAGTAAACGGTACAATGTAACTATATACCCAAGTACCTGGTGTCTGAACCTGTAATATACATTTGTCATACATACTCAATATTAATTACATAATCATTCATCGTTTATTAATTATTCCAATCTTAATAAATTATGAAGGTCTTGAGATTCGGCCTACGCCCAACATCTCCCGTAATAGTCACTCAACACAGATGTATCTGAAGAACATTTAAGTAATCAAAGTAAAGACCAATTTCAAGCTTGTGGTTTGGCTTGGATAACATGTCATAAGTTATTCAATAAAACCTTTCATATACTAAGTCTGATCCCATCCACTAAAATTGGTTCACCCTATTCATAAAAAGTCTGAACCCTTTATCATAATCAATTCACAAATCATCATGTCACAATAACCTTCATTAACCATTAAACTCATTTCATGCACGAACAATTGGACCCACAGTCCAATGTTAATTAATGGGTGTAGAACATCATGTCTAGCACCCTCATGAGTATTCGGAGAATCAGTCCATGTCTCACAACCCATGGGTATTTGGAGCATCAGTCCCTGTCCCATAAAAGAATATTTTCTCACAAGTTGGGTGTAGAACTTCATGTCTAGCACCCTGTGAGTATTTGGTGAATCAGTCCTAGTCTCACAACCTATTTATCAATAATACATATATATTTATCATTGGTGTAGAATTCCATGTCTAACACCCTGTAACCATCCATTAATTATTTCATAAATTAATTAATCCAATCAGTTAATTAATTAAACAACTAATTAATGACATAAATTGCCCATCAAAATCCAACCCTTAATTAACCATTCAACTTCTCAATAGTAAATAATTAATTAACAATTAATTATTCTTATCAAGCCAAATAAATAATTAACTCAACATTTAATTATCCAAATTCTTTAAAAAGTCTAAACCCGTCCACTCAAACAGTGATTCGCCCAGGACTTTAACAATTTACATGAACGTCATAATCATCACAAAACATGCTGTACAAAACCCATATATTTAGCAACAATCTCCTGCATCATCTCATAATATAAAACAACTCTATCCAAGACAACTTAATTCATGGAAATCAAACATTCATAAAAAAGGACCCTTGGCCAACAGTCATAACAAACAATCAATTCAAAATCTTAATTTTAATGCATGGAAATTAATTAATTCAAAAATTATTTAATTAAATATTATCTCTTTAACCAATCATAAATTAATTAACCATTTAACATTTTAACATGTAATAATTAGTCCATCCATTAATTATTACCAATTTCCAATATTAATTATGAACATGTCAAACATTCAATATTCCCAATCATCAATAAAAGCCACAATTTTATTCCAACTCATGACTTGATAATTAATCCTACAATTAATTACCCTATTTCACATTCTACCCATTCAAATCATTTAAATTTTTAATCATATCACTTTAACCAAATTAGAAAAACATGCATAAAATCAACACAAGTTTAAGCCCACATTTATCACATGTGGGCAACATCATTTAATAACTTCAAAAGTCATGTATCAACATAATATATATCACATTTAGAAATTTAATCAAACTTACTAAATTCACATTTAGATGAAATACAATATAGATACTTCACTTCACAAATTAAATATCCACAAAAATGCATCAGGGATTATATTAATGTATTTATTAAAGTTGAACACATGGGAAGGGACCTACCTCAGGGTGGCACCATTTTAAAATCCAAAATGATTTAATATACTTGGAAGAAAACAGTCCACAACTGGTCCGTAATCGCACGCGTGCGAACCTTTATATATATAAATATATATATTTGTGCGCGTTGCCTACATTGATCAACAAAAATTTAATATATTAAATTGGTAACCAGAATAAAAGTTGTAATGAACAACACATCCCTAACTTAGTACCAGAAACTCATAAAAAAAATTAATAGGCCTTAATATACCTTGTACAAAACCAAACAACGGGTTTAAAAACCTACCCGAACCAACAACGGCAAGACAATTCGAAACCATCCGCCTCGCCCTTGGTGGCGGATGCCAGATTATGGACCAATGGAGTCGGAGTCAACATTCGCATATCCTAAAAAAAGAGGAATGCAAGAATCAGATTAAACCCGAACCTTCACGTTTTAGTCGAGAAAACTAGGCAAGAGATAGAAGTCAAATGATCGATGCGAATAGAAATTTATACACAAACAGACTCACCTTGACGAGGTCGAAAATATTCGTGAAGATTTAGAGGGGAATCGTCGCAGGCAAGGTGGAGTCCAGGAGAGGGTGTGGTGCGCCTCTAGGTATTACTCGGAGGGGGGTCGTGCCACGGAGGTCGCGTGCTGCAGGAGCTCTGCCCGGGTGTTGCGCTGCTCTAGGTAGGGTCGCCCGGGGGTTCACGTACCTCTTGGTCACACCTAGGGAAGAAACTCATGCCAAGGAGGGAGCTCTAAGGAGGGAGGAATGGGCCGCGCCATGGGGTGCGCTACTGCATGCGTGCAACACCTTGTGACACTCAAACACTCATAAAACCAAAATAATAAAAATATCATTATTATTACTCAAACCTTTGATATAACCTGACACCTCTATTAAATAACATCACTCCTTCATTAAATTTGAAACTGCTTATTTTATTAAGCGTTTCATTGAGATACCCAACATCGTCATTAAATTCACATAAGTATTACACCCAATTAAATAAAAAAAGAACTTTGATAAACCCCATAATTTTATTGTATTAAAAGAAACAATAAAAAGCTCATTTTGATTATGTCCAACCTCCCCATTTAAATCCACATTAATTATATAATTCATTTTTAACCTTCATTTATTATTATCATAATAAATGTTTCGTAATTAATTATAAAACTCCCTATTGACCATTAAATTCTTTTAAAATTTATTTAAAAAATAACTACAAAAATAATAATAACATCATTATTATTAATATTCAAACTTTCATTTATTTAATAACCCAAACCCCTAATTTATTACAATATCATTAATATGATAAAAAAAATCCAACCCATAACCCTTCATTTAATTAAATGTTTCTTTGAGAAGCTCAAAATCCACATTTAATTCTCATAAATGATACGCTTCTTCAACATGAAATTAAAATATCAAAGTATCAAAATAATTTATGACTATATAATAATAACAATGACATTATTATTATTATCACATTCCTCCATTTAATAATAAATGGTCCTTTAATAATTCTGAAACTCTTTATTTAAATAAAACGGTTCTTTGATAAACCCAAAAACCACGTCAATACCTTCAACTGCCATTTAATTAATTCTTTAACATTCAATAAATTTAACAAACACAATAATAGTAATAATAAATTCATCATTATTATTATTATTATTAAAAATTTATTTTAATTAATCCAAATCTATCATATAATCATATTTAATTAAAAATAATAATAATTTATTAAATAAGATAAACTGCACCGGTTGGACCACAACCATACACTGCCCATGCAGATCCATTAAAGTGGATTTTTCTGGATCTAGTGCACCTGAGACTCATCGGGGCACCCGCTAAAATTTATTGGGTAATTACGCAAGTACAAAAACGACACCATTAGGTGTTCAAAAACTCAGAATAAAATTCCAGAGCTCGGTTTAAAAAAACGAACCATTGATAAATCAATTTTTTTTTGAAAACTTTCGTATTTTAACCTGGTTCAAAAATATGGGAATTTACATTGGCTATAGCCTAAATTTTTAGTAGTGAAGTGTCTTGAGTGAACACAAGAACTGAAGATCTTTTGAACCTTAGTACAAACACATATCGAATGCCTATCCTCTCCACATTGGAATCAAGTCAAAGGGACTCTACCAAGCACTGTAAGTGGTCTAGAGGATGCATGCTATCAAGAAATACCATGAGAATCATCAAAGTTTTTCTTTCCTTTAAAGGAACTAATATAATTGACACTAGTAGAAAAGGGAATTCCAATCAACCATGACTTACTATCCAGGAAAATCTCAACTATCAATACCCTATCCGTCACATCAATATACAAAGTGAGACTCAATATGAAAAACTATGAACAAATATCAGGTTGAAGACTCATCTTGAACTGTTGAGCCTTCATCTTCTCATTCGATAAAATATTAGTTGAAAACTACACAAGCATGGAAAAGCGGTTCGTGTACTACCTCACTATCCTATTGGCCTGCTGGAGGTTGAAAAACTCTATCGCCTTATCTAGTACCATATATTATAGATAGAACTTATCAGTGAAAATAAATTTAAATTCATTCCACTCCAAACCCTCAGGCTTATTTTTAATCACCATTGAATCCCACCATCTCTTTATAGGCCCTCCCAGCTTAAAGGTGGCACATTCAAACTTATTATCCTCAGGCCTTTTCAGGAAATTAAAAATGTTCTCTATCTTGTTCAACCAATCCTTAGCCTCTTGAGGATCATTAGTTCCTCATAAAGAAGGTTTCATCCAGTGAAGAAACTATTGAGAAAGATTAAGAGATTCATCCCTTTAAGGTTTCACAACTAGATACTGAGTAAGAAAGGGTGAAGTTTCCTTTCCCTGATCTTGGACATCACACACAATAATCTCAACAAGATTCTATTCCATGGGAGGATTCACTTGTTGTGGATCACTCGAAGATTCCTCCTGGGGCTTATTAAAACATCTCATTGGAGTCATTATGCTACAAAATATCAACAGACAACACTAAAGACATAAAAAGATTACTCATATTAAAAACTAAAACTATAGTAATAGGAATATCAATCCCATCAGATAAGATTTCAAGATTTGGATTTCAACCTACCCAAATTAAAATCATGGAAAAGAATAAAATCAGATAAAAAATTCCTTAATATTCCTTTACCCAAACACCCATGGTGATTAAGGCTCATTATGATGAGATCTGTCCAGTAACTCAATCACAACTACCTTCTAAGTCCCGACAATCCTACCTCCCATCTATCAGGATAACCCAAACTACATACTAACATCAAGGAAGGATGCTTAACTTTCACCTTTAATACCAAATTTTCAGGAACCATCCTGGATACCCTAGTACCCTGATACTCGAGCTAGCACTGACATGTCCTAAAGTGAATTCCCGATCCCCATGGGTTGACAACTAGAACCTGACATCATACATGAACAAATAGGGAACCAATTTTCTAGATAAGAACATAAGATAAAAGATAGAAGTTAGTATGCTCGACACTCCAATGGGAGAAAGTAATAGAAAGAAAAAGTAAAACAAAACCCAAAGTAGAACATCATCAAATTACTCAGTATCTAACAAGAAGTAAACTAAAACATCCCATGAAATAAGTGTAGAGACCCAAAGCTTGACATACATGGATATTAAATTACTTTTGAGGAATACTTAATACATAACAAAAACCAACACTCAAGGATCGTAATAGTTTAGTGTCTTTGGAAACTCAGAACAAAATATTCTAATTATTGTGAAAGATCTTCAACATCTCCCATAAAGATATTCCCATTTGGTTTTCTTACCTAAAACTTTTCTTTATATTCTGGGTAAAGGAAAACATATAAAGGGCGATATTAAGTGCTTAGTAAGGTTAATCATGGATAAAATAAATCAAACCATATACATTTGAACTTCAAAATATGAACATAAAGTTTATACATCAAAATCTTGAGTTGTGAAATAAATCTTGGCAGTACGTAAGGCATATGTCATAAAGGAACATTAATCATGATAAAATAGCATGGGAATAAAAACATGTAATTGTGAAAACCATTAATCACATGATATTATTTCCATAGTAGCCAAGGCATTGCTACCAAGACCATCTTAGTGGACAAAGTCCCTTTCTGAATCGAGTTCACTCCTCGTTTCTGTCCTATAACACTGAACCAGATTAACTTACTGTTCCAGCCATGTCTATATCATGAGATATAAATCTTTACACAATGAATTGGAGGGAGATATAGGTCCCACTCATCTCATAATGAAATCATTCTTACGTGTGCCAAAACATAAACATAAATCATTCATCATAACCCAAAGAATAAAATGGGTTTCATAAACATCATCCCATCATAACATAATCCATATAAAACAAATGGATATCATTTCATCATAAGAAAAGTGAAACCATGTAAATAATAGAGACATTATACTTGAAACATAAACATATGAAATAATCTCATCTTAGATTGAAAATGGTTTTGATAAAACACTTTTGAGGAAAATATCCTTTCTTTTTCAAAATCATTTTCTTTTCACAAAATACCATGAAATTTTAAAAGAAAAGGATTTTGTTGAAAATATTCATGAAATATTGTAAATTAAGCTTCATGAAAATTAGGAGTTATGAAACCATAAAAAACGTTCATGTCGTATAGGTTAAAAAAACATTCTCCTTGTACTTTTAACAGAAAAGTGAAAAAGTACCATGTATGGTAAACAAAATAAAGATTCCTTCCATAACACAAATTAAAAGTAAAAGAGGGGTAAAAATTAATTTAAAAATACATGGAATAATATTAAACACTTTATAAAAAACATTTTTATGAACATAGATGAAAAATATAACCCCAGAAAATACTTACGTATAAGCAATCTCGAATAAAAATGAGATTGCAAAATAATCCCTTACCTTAGGTCCGATATGCTTCGTACGTATCCAAAACTCCTATATAATGATTTAAATAATGTCATTGACTTATTATAGAATAATATTCATTGTTATGATATCATATATGGTTCAATTATGACTTTATATTAGTCGTTCTTTTGTAAATTCCATGTTAAAGCAGCGTTTTGGGTAAAAATTGTTTTGTTTATCGTACGTGTTTGGACTTGTCGTTCATGATATTATTATTAATTATATCATGATTTAATTACTTCCATAATTTAAATCATGATTTAAATATCATATATATTCAATATATATATATAATAGATAGATAAAGGAAATGAAATACACCGTTTATGGAGATAGTAGGCCGTACGTACGCATGAACACTGTTTTCTTTTCCTTATTGACTTGAATGAAAGTATGTAGATAAAATATATATAAATATACATAAATAAAGTAGCTTTATCATGTCATATATTTAATTATTATTCATTATATATACTTTATAATCATTCTTGAGTGGTTAACATGGAGAAGGAATCTCATCGCGTCGTGGAGACGGTAATCCGTACGTACGCACGCGCGATGATATCATTACCATAATTATTGAATTGAATTGGAATTGATGATATAATATCTCAGAATTAGTATGATGTTATAATAATCATATATAGTTATTATTTACACCATTATACCCATCTAATTAAGGTGGTGGTGGAAAAAATGATTACACCACGGCGTGGAGACGGTATTCCGTACGTACGCACGCGCGGTGATTTCATTTTCCATAGGATGGATAAAAGGTGAAATAGGGTTATTTAATATTTATAATAACATATCAGTATATAATTAATAATTATTTTATTACTTTATAATGAATCAAAAAAATAAGATGAAGTAGAAGAAGAAAGAAACTTGAAAGAGTCGGTAGAAGAGATTTCCTCTTCCTCGACGCACCTCCTTTAAACTTCTTATTAGGGCACTAGAGTTGGTATTTTGAGAAGACCATAACCTATATTTTGTAACTATAGAGGTTTAGAAGAGAAATTGGCAGGGTTTGGACGAGCTTAAAGGCTCAAAAGTGTGTGAAGAGAAGTGGGAAGGGGAGCCCTTTTTACAAGGAAGGAGAGGGGCACCTTTGAAAAAACTTAAAATATTATTTTATAATAAAGTCATATTCGGTTTATAATAGCTCAAAATTGATTTATTTCGAAGCTAAAGTGGGTATGGGTCCAAATACTCTCAAACAATAGGTTTTAGACAAGTTTAGGTTACTATTTTAACCTTATCATTTATATTTAACTCTATGTTAAATAATTTAACTTTTACCGTGTCTTCTTATTTTCTTACACTATATGGTTAATAAACTTACTATAAAAAGCCAAAAGAACCAAAAGTGGTTCATTATTAATATATATAACCTTATCTAAGTCATTTGGCCGAACCTTATATTTTTAGGAATATAATAATAATTAATAATATAATATTTTTTTAAAAAAACTATTTTATGTCAATTTTGACACTATTTGGTAATTGTTTTTTGTGAAAATCATAACAACATGATTAGTTAGAAAAAAGTTAATTGAATAAATACTAACATGTTATAGTAACCTAGAAAATTATTGGAATTCATAAAAAGTCTAAAATTACATTTATTTGGGTATTTATAACATCAATTATGTTAATATTTCATTAATAAGGTAATTACCGCATCATCATTGTGTCATAAATAAATTAAATTATTTAATGTCTAAAATTTATAAATAAATTAACATTATGTAGGAATAATTTTTAGATTTCTAATTAATATTTATAGTTGAATTTATCTTATGTATAACCCTATATTAAAAATGTTTTATATATTAAACTTTGATTTTAACTCTTTTAACTCTTCTTTGAATTAAATAATAATATATGTCCTAATCTAATACAAGTGGACCTAAAGGGTCATATTTTATTCCTAAGGTTATTTTTAGTCGAATTACACTTGTCCAATAGAATTAGGACATATTTTATAGTAATAATAATGTCATTTTTACCCTTAATTACGCTATTTACTTTTAATCGTGGTAAATACAAGTAAAAAGTTACTATTCACCAAAAAATATTTTTATCTTATTTAACCACATTTGAATCCTTGATATTAATAGTGTCTCTCAGATTTTCGAAATTCTAATCAGAGAAGCGGTAAAATTATGTTTTATGTAAATTTTCAAATTCTCCTAGGAGGTGGGTAAAAGACAGTGAAAAGTTCAATACAATTTTTATATATCTAAAATTATTATAAAATGACTCCAATGAATTACATTGAACATATATAGGTATTATGTATCAATTTTTACCTAAAATAAATTTAAATAAAATAAATAATTATTTAAATAAAAAGTTGGTTTTTAAATAGTAACCTAGTGTTTTCACTATTCATCAAAAATTGAATGTTTTCAGAAAAATATCAAAATTTCAGCGTAGGATAATTTCGATATTATGAATCCAAAAATGAAGTCCATTTTGAAAGATAAAATTTATAAAATTTCAAAAAGTGGGTATTACTATTCATAATGGCTAGTTCATAATAATATTATAATAATATCTAGTTTAGTGAAACTTGGTATTGCGTACTACACACGCTATCGAATTAGGTCTTGATTGCGTGTAATGAAAGCCAAGTCAGGGCTGCGTGTAGTTAAAGTTCTGTTTGGTGTTGCGTATGCCACAATAAAAACTTATTTCATTTATACATTAATCAAAATATATAATTAATGTTGTGTAGAATAATTTCCACAAAAAGAAATTGAAATTGTGTGTAACACGATCCAAGAATAGTGTTGCGTGTACTGCAAGCTAATACAGTGTTGCGTATAGTACAAGCTAATCTTGGTGTAGTGTATAAGAGAAGACATCAATGAAATTAAAAATAATATATCTCATAAAATCTCAGGGTGTTACATTCTACCCCCCTTAAAATTAATTTCGCCCTCAAAATTCATCGGGGTTATAAATGGTTTACTACTTGAAAGTTTCTTTCAAAGAAACCCACATCATAAAAAGGAATACTAAAGATTAATTTTAAAAACTAATGTATGAAACGTAACAGTTAACCAAATTAACTTATCCCTGGGTTTCCACATAGAAGAACATAGGTTAAAATATGGACATGGAAGAGAAATATAACCATCAAGCTCTGATGGAGAGTGGTAGAGGACATGGCTATGAAAAAGCCAACAATCACAAAGCCATAAATTTGTGATGATTTAAGGTACGATCTGATTCATCAGATATAAGTACACTAGGAAAACATTTTTTTTGTTTTCAAGATCATTTCCCTAAATTTGAAGAATTTTTGAATTAAAAGAAATATTTACTTGATTTTGGTACAATCATACCGTTGTTTGTGCCTTGAACAACTTCCACTTAATCTCTTAAAGAAATTAAGTTGAATTTGTCTTCTGTGAAGTGTCAGTAGATCATGCGATAGAATGATAGGTCATTCCATCTGTCTCAAACAAAAGGATAGAAAAAGTTATTAAATATACATAAGTCCATCTATAGTGATATTGGACTTATACTTCATATATCATACCACTTAATATAATAAAACTAGTTTCTACTAACCAGGGACTTCCTGTAGGCCAGTGGTAGGCGATAAAGTCCTGTTGCACTTCGACACGACGGGTTGTGGTCTGTCCTGCAGGTTGTCCCTTTTTCTAAAACTATACTGTTACAACATTCTAGAAATAATATAAAAAATTTCTAGCCTTAATCAATACTATTTTATGTCCAACATAATGAATTCCAACCTTTAGGCTTATCAAAAATACTTCTGTCCAAACTCATAATATAAAGAGAATGATTACTAAAAAGGTCATATAACAAGCACCTGAATACCATCATTTATCCCTCATATATCACAATATATATCTTGTTGATCGCATTACAAACATGTGAATACCTTAATCTCTTATTCTCTTGAAAAATTAATACCCATTGAACCTTAGTGAAAACATGAATGCTGTCAAAATTTAACTCTTTCCACATACCAAAATCCCAAAATTTCGATATACTCAAACCATGATATCACTTTGTCCTTATATCAATCATGAGATCATGAATATTATCAAACATATTATTTTCTCCTTATCCCTTCATTATGTGCATATAATCTTCTTTCCAAAAATATTTCAATCACTTTTCATGGTTATAGGTACCGTATTTTTATGGGAAATGACAATGGACCAATACATATATATTTCAATATACCATAAAAGTACCTCAACAATATTATTATTGAATACCAATACATAAAAACTTCAATACATCCTCTTCAATGATTTCCATGGAATAAGTCCTTCCTTGATTTAGAAGTAACCTCTTAGGTCAGGGCATTGAGTTGGGTAATGCCCATGTTCTCCATAGATAAGACATTGAACTCCATAATAGTCTATCACTCTATGACCCTTTTCTCCACACAGATAACATCTTCCCCTCCATTTGAGGTATTCCTCAAGATTATTCTTCCCTTCTTTATGATCCTCACCATGTGAACATGTATAAAAGTCTGTCTTCCTCTTATTTGATGAATTAATAATACCACTAAAGTTCACCTTGTTAATCATATATCGCGATGTCTAATTTGGCATAATCATAATATCTTTCTCTTGAGGCGTTACATAATTTCGTTGATCATAGTCACCAATTTGTCCATTGTAATCAATGTTAAGTGAATTCCTTCTCATTCCCTCCATTGACTAAGACCAGAAACCATAGTGTAAGAAACAATTAAAATAAAAAGGAACCACATAATCATAAAAATTCAGTTATGGGATGTATAACTTATGAAAAATTCTTTAATCCATGACACCTTATGTTCACCCTAGGTTATTCATGATCGTCAAGATAATTCTAGGACTCTAACCTATACGTATACTTAACCTTAGGGACATCCCTAGATATACCTTAGAATTATCTCTAGGGATCTCACTAAAGTTTTCGCATCCTAGTTTCCAAAGGTTGACTAAACCTTTCCTCTGATACCAACTGTAGAGACCCAAAGCTTGACATACATGGACATTACATTACTTTTGTGGAATACTTAATACATAACAAAAACCAAAACTCAAGGATCATAATATTTTAGTGTCTTTGGAAACTCGGAACAAAATCTTCTAATCATTGTGAAAGATCTTCAACATCTCCAATAAAGATCTTCCCCTTTGGTTTTCTTACCTAAAACTTTTCTTTATATCCTGGGGAAAATAAAACATATAAAGGGTGAGATCAAGTTCTCAGTAAGGGTAAGCATGGAGAAAATAAAAAAACCATATACATTTGAACTTCAAAACATGAACATAAAGTTTATACATCAGAATCTTGAGTTTTGAAATAAATCTTGGCAGTATGTAAGGCATAGGTCATAAAGAAACATTAATCATGATAAAATAGCATGGTAATAAAAACATTTAATTGTGGCAACCATTAATCACATGATATTATTTCCATAGTAGCCAAGGAATTGCTGGCAAGACCATCTTAGTGGACAAAGTCCCTTTCTGAATCGAGTTCACTCCTCGTTTCAGTCCTGTAACGCTGAACCATATTAACTTACCGTTCCAGCCATGTCTATCTCCTAAGATATATATCTTTACCCAATTAATTGGAGGGAGATATAAGTCCCACCCATCTCATAATTAAATCATTCTTACGTGTTCCACAACATAAACATAAATCATTCATCATAACCCAAAGAATAAAATGGGTTTCATAAACATCATCCCATAATAGCATAATCCATATAAAACAAATGGATATCATTTCATCAGAAGTGAAACCATGTAAATCATAGAGACATTATAATTGAAACATACACATATGAAATAATTTCATCTTAGATGGAAAATGGTTTTGATAAAACAATTGAAATGAATTCTTGAGGAAAATATCCTTTATTTTTCAAAATCATTTTCTTTTCACAAAATTCATTTAATTTTAAAAGAAAAGGATTTTTTTGAAAATATTCATGAAATCTTGTAGAGTAAGCTTCATGAAATTTAGGAGTTATGAAACCTTAAAAATCCATTCATGTTGTATAAGTTAAAAAAAACATTCTCCTTGTACTTTTAACAGAAAAGTCAAAAAGTACCATGTATGGTAAACAAAATAAAGATACCTTCCATAAAACAAAGTAAAAGTAAAATAGGGGTAAACATGAATTTAAACATACATGTAAGAATATTAAACACTTTATAAAAAACATTTTTATGGACATGGATGAAAAATATAACCCTAGTAAATACTTACGTATAATCAATCTTGGATAAAATTGAGATTGCAAAATTATCCCTTACCTTAGGTCCAATATGCTTCGTACGTATCCTAAAATCCTGTATAATGATTTAAATAATGTCATTGACTTATTAAATAATCATATTCATTATTATTATATCATATATGGTTCACTTATGACTTTATATTAGTCGTTCTTTTGTAAATTCCATGTTAAAGCAGCATTTTGGGTAAAAATTGTTTTATTTATCGTACGTGTTTGGAATTGTTGTTCATGGTATTATTATTAATTATATAATGATTTAATTAATTCCAGAATTTAAATCATGATTTATATATCATATATATTCTATATATATATATATACAATAGATAGATAAATTAAATGATATACACCGTTCATGGAGACGGTAGGTCGTACGTACGCATGAACGCTGTTTTCTTTTCCTTATTGACTTGAATGGAAGTATGTAGATGAAATATATATAAATATACATAAATAAAATAGCTTTATAATGTCATATATTTCATTTTTATTCATTATATATACTTTATAATCATTCTTGAGTGGTTAACATGGAGAATGAATCTCATCGCATTGTGGAGACGGTAATCCGTACGTACGCACGAGCGATGATATCGTTCCCATAATCATTGAATTGAATTGGAGTGTATGATATAAATTCTCAGAATCAGTATTATGTTATAATAATAATATATAGTTATTCTTTACACCATTATACCCATCCAAGTAAGGTGGTGTTGGAAAAACTAATTACACCACGGTGTGGAGACGGTATTCCGTACGTACGCACGCGCGGTGATTTTTTTTCTGTAGGATGGATAGAAGATGAAATAGGGTTGTTTCATATTTATAATAATATATCAGTATATAATTAATACTAATGTTATTACTTTATAATGAAACAACTAAATAAGAGGAAGTAGAAGAAGAAAGAAACTTGAAAGAGTTGGAAGAATAGATTACCTGTTCCTCGACGCAACTCCTCTAAAATTCTTTTTAGAGAACTAGAGTTGGTATTTTGAGAAGACCAGAACCTCTATGATGTAACTAGAGAGGTCTATAAGAGGAATTGTCAGGGTTTGGACGAGCTTAAAGGCTCAAAAGGGTGTGAATAGAAGAGGGAAGGGGTGCCCTTTTTATAATGGAGGAGAGGGGCTCCTTTGGAAAAACTTAAAATATTATTTTATAATAAAGTCATATTCGGTTTATAATAGCTCCAAATTGATTTATTTAGAATCTAAATTGGGTATGGGTCGAAATTCTATCAAAAAATAGGTTTTATACAAGTTTAGGTTACTATTTTAACCTTATCATTTAGATTTAACTCTATTTTAAATAATTTAACTTTTACCGCGTCTTCTTGTTTTTTTACACTATATGGTTAATAAACTTACTATAACAAGCCAAAAGAACACCAAGTGGTTAATTATTAATATATATGACCTTATCTAATTAATTTAGCCGATCCTTATATTTTTAGGAATATAATAACAATTAATAATATAATATTTTTTTTAAAACTATTTTATGTCAATTTTGACACTATTTGGTAATTGATTTTCGTAAAAATAATAACATCATTATTAGTTAGAAAAAAGTTAATTTAATCAATAATAACATGTCATATTAACCTAGAAAATTATTGTAATTCATAAGAAGTCTAAAATTACATTTATTTGGGTATTTATAACATCAATTATGTTAATATTTCATTAATAAGGTAATTACTGCATCATCATTGTGTAATAAATAAATTAAATTATTTAATGTATAAAATTTATAAATAAAATATGATTATGTAGGAAATATTCTTAGATTTATAATGAATATTTATAGTCAAATTTATCTTATGTATAACCCTATATTAAAAATGTTTTATTTATTAATCTTTGATTTTAACTCTTTTAACTCTTCTTTGAATTAAATAATAATATATGTTCTAATCTAATCCAAGTGGACCTAAAGGGTCATATTTTATTCCTAAGGTTATTTTTGGTCGAATTACACTTGTCCAATAGAATTAGGACATGTGTTAGGTTAATAATAATATCATTTTTACCCTTAATTACTCTATTTACTTTTAACTGTAGTAAGTAAAAAGCTACTATTCAACAAAAATTATTTTTATCTTATTGAACCAAATTTTACTTTTTTATATTAACCATGTCTCTCGGATTTTTTAAATTCCACTCAGAGAAGCGGTAAAATTAAGTTTTATGTAAATTTTCAAATTCTCCTAGGAGGTGGGTAAAAGACGGTGAAAAGTTCAATAAAATTTTTATATATCAAAAATTATTATAAAACGACTCCAATGAATTAAATTGAAACTATATAGGTATTATGTATCAATTTTGACCTAAAATAAATTTAAATAAAATAAATAATCATTTAAATAAAAAGTCAGTTTTTAAATAGTAACCCGGTGTTTTCACTATTCATCAAAAATTGAAAGTTTTCAGAAAAATACCAAAATTTCACCCTAGGATAATTTCGATATTCTGAATCCAAAAATGAAGTCCATTTTGAAATATAAAATTTATAAAATTTCAAAAAGTGGGTATTACTATTCATAATGGCTATTTCATAATAATATTATAATAATATCTCGTTTAGTGAAACTTGGTATTGCGTACTAAACACGCTATCGAAGAAGGTCTTGATTGCGTGTAATGCAAGCCATGTCAGGGCTGCATGTAGTGAAAGCTCTGTTGGGTGTTTCATATAACATAATCAAAACTTATTTCATTTATACATTAAACAAAATCTATACTTAATGTTGCATAAAATAATTTCCACAAAACGAACTTGAAATTGTGTGTAACAAGAGCCAAGAATAGTGTTGCCTGTACTGCAAGATAATACGGTGTTGCATACAGTACAAGATAATCTTTGTGTAGTGTATAATAGAAGACATCAAAGAAATTAAAAATAATATATCTCATAAAATCTCGGGGTGTTACATTCTACCCCCCTTAAAATGAATTTCGCCCTCAAAATTTGTCAGGGTTATAAATGGTTTACTACTTGAAAGTTTCTTTCATAGAAACCCACATCGTAAAAATGAATACTAAAGCTTAATTTTAAAAACTAATGTATGAAATGTAACGGTTACCCAAATTAACTTATCCCTGGGTTTCCACATAGGATAGCATAGGTTAAAATATGGATATGGAAGAGAAATCTAATCGTCAAGTTCTGATGGAGAGTGGTAGAGGACATGGCTATGAAAAATCCAACAATCACAAAGCCACAAATTTGTGATGATTTAAGGTACCATCTGATTCATCAGATATAAGGACACTAGGAAAACATTTTTTTTTGTTTTCAAGATCATTTCCCTAAATTTGAAGAATTTTTGAATTAAAAGAAATATTTACTTGATTTTGGTACAATCATACTATTGTTTGTGCCTTGAACAATTTCCACTTCATCTCTTAAAGAAATTAAGTTGAATTTGTCTTCCGTGAAGTGTCAGTAGATCCTGCGATAGAATGATAGGTCACTCCATCTGTCTCAAACAAAAGGATAACAAAAGTTATTAAATATACATAAGTCCATATATAGTGATATTGGACTTATAATTCATATATCATACCACTTAATATAATAAAACTAGTTTCTACTAACCAGGGACTTCCTGTAGGCCAGTGGTAGGCGATAAAGGCCTGTTGCACTTCGACGCGACGGGTTGTGGTCCGTCCTGTAGGTTGTCCCTTTTTCTAAAACTATACTATTACAACATTCCAGAAATAATATAAAAAATTTCTAGCCTTAAACAATACTATCTGATGTCCAACATAATGCATTCCAACCTTTATGTTTATCAAAAATTCTTATGTCCAAACTCATAATATAAAGAGAACAATTACTAAAAAGGTCATATAACAAGCACGTGAATACCATCATTTATCCTTCATATATTACAAGATATATCTTGTTGATCTCATTCCAAACATGTGAATACCTTAATCTCTTATTCTCTTGATAAATGAATACCCATTGAACCTTAGTGGAAACATGAATGCTATCAAAAGTTAACTCTTTCCACATACCAAAATCCCAAAATTTCGATATACTCAAACCATGATATCACTTTGTCCTTATATTAGTCATGAGATCATGAATACTATCAAACATATTATTATCTACTTATCCCTTCATTATGTGCATATCATCTTCTTTCCAAAAAGATTTCAATCACTTTTCATGGTTACCAGTACCGTATTTTTATGGAAAACCACAATGGACCAATACATATATATTCCAATATACCATAAAAGTACCTCAACAACATTATTCTTGAATACCAATACATAAACACTTCAATCCATACTATTCAATGATTGTCATGGAATAATTCCTTCCTTGATTTAGAAGTAACCTCTTTGGTCAGGGCATTGAGTTGGGTAATGCCCATGTTCTCCACAGATAAGACATTGAACTCCAGAACAATCTGTCACTCTATGACCCTTTTCTCCACACAGATAACATCTTCCCCTCTATTTGAGGTATTCCTCAAGGTTCTTCTTCACTTCTTTAGAAATATCAATCTTCCCTTCTTTATGATCCTCACCATGTGAACATGTATAAAAGTCCGTCTTCCTCTTATTTGATGGATTAGGAATACCACTAAAGTTCACCTTGTTAATCATATATCACGATGTCTAATTCGGCATAATCATAATATCTTTCTCTTGAGGCATTACATAATTTCATTGATCATAGTCACCAATTTTTCCATTGTAATAAATGTTAAGTGAATTACTTCTCATTCCATCCATTGACTAAGACCAGAAACCATAGTGTAAGAAACATATAAAATAACAAGGAACCACATAATCATAAAAAGTCACTTATGGGATGTCTAAATTATGAAAAATTCTTTAATCCATGACACCTTAGGTTCACCCTAGGTTATTCATGATCCTCAACATAATTCTAGGACTCTAACCTATACGTATACTTAACCATAGGGACATCCCTAGACATACCTTAGAATTATCTCTAGGGATCTCACTAAAGTTTTCATATCCTAGTTTCCAAAGGTTGACTAAACCTTTCCTTTGATTCCAACTATAGAGACCCAAATCTTGACATACATGGACATTAAATTAATTTTGCGGAATACTTAATACATAACAAAAACCAACACTCAAGGATCGTAATAGTTTAGTGTCTTTGGAAACTCAGAACAAAATCTTCTAATCGTTATGAAAGATCTTCAACATCTCCCATAAATATCTTCCCCTTTTATTTTCTTAACTAAAACTTTTCTTTATATCCTGGGGAAAATAAAACATATAATGGTTGAGATCAGGTTCTCAATAAGGGTAATCATGGAGAAAATAAAAAAACCATATACATTTGAACTTCAAAACATGAACATAAAGTTTATACATCAAAATCTTGAGCTGTGAAATAAATCTTGGAAGTACGTAAGGGAAAGGTCATAAAGAAACATTAATCATGATAAAATAGCATGGTAATAAAAACATTTAATTGTGGAAACCATTAATCACATGATATGATTTTCATAGTAGCCAAGGCATTGCTTCCAAGACCATCTTTGTGGACAAAGTCCCTTTCTGAATCGAGTTCACTCCTCATTTCAGTCCTATAACACTGAACCGGATAAACTTACCATTCCATCCATGTCTATATCATGAGATATAAATCTTTACCCAATTCATTGGAGGGAGATATAGGTTCCACCCATCTCATAATGAAATCATTCTTACATTTTCCACAACATAAACATAAATCATTCATCATAACCCAAAGAATAAAATGGGTTTCATAAACATCATCCCATCATAACATAATCCATATAAAACAAATGGATATCATTTCATCATAATAAAAGTGAAACCATGTAAATCATAGATATATTATACTTGAAACATACACATATGAAATAATTTCATCTTATATGGAAAATGGTTTTGATAAAACACTTGAAATGAATTCTTGAGAAAAATATCCTTTGTTTTTAAAAATAATTTTCTTTTCACAAAATACCATGCAATTTTAAATGAAAAGGATTTTGTTGAAAATATTCATGAAATCTTATAGAGTAAGCTTCATGAAAATTAGGAGTTATGAAACCGTAAAAATCCGTTCATGCCGTATAAGTTAAAAAAACATTCTCCTTGTACTTTTAACGGAAAAGTCAAAAAGTAACATGTATGGTAAACAAAATAAAGATTCCTTCCATAACACAAAGTAAAAGTAAAATAGGGGTAAACATGAATTTAAACATACATGTAAGAATATTAAACACTTTATAAAATTTTTTTTTATGGACATGGATGAAAAATATAACCCCAGTAAATACTTACGTATAAGCAATCTCGGATAAAAATGGGATTGCAAAATTATCCCTTACCTTAGGTCTGATATGCTTCGTACGTATCCGAACATCTTGTATAATGATTTAAATAATGTCATTGAATTATTAAGGAATCATATTCATTTTAATGATATCATATATGGTTCTCTTATGACTTTATATTAGTTGTTCTTTTGTAAATTCCATGTTAAAGCAGCGTTTTGGGTAAAAATTGTTTTATTTATCGTACGTGTTTGGACTTGTTGTTCAGGATATTATTATTACTTATATAATTATTTAATTACTTCCATAATGTAAATAATGATTTATATATCATATATATTCAGTATATATATATATATAATAGATAGATAAATGAAATGATATACACCGTTCATGGAGATGGTTGGCCGTACGTATGCATGAACACTGTTTTCTTTTCCTTATTGACTTGAATAGAAGTATGCAGATGAAATATATATAAATATACATAAATAAAGTAGCTTTATCATGTCATATATTTCATTTTTATTCATTATATATATTTTATTATCATTCTTGAGTGGTTAACATGGAGAATGAATCTCATCACGTTGTGGAGATGGTAATCCGTACGTACGCACGAGCGATGATATCCTTCCCATAATTATTGAATTGAATTGGAGTTTATGATATAATATCTCAGAATCAGTATGATGTTATAATAATCATATATAGTTATTCTTTACACCATTATACCCATCCAAGTAATGTGGTGGTGGAAAAATCGATTACACCACAGCATGGAGACGATATTCCGTACGTACGCACGAGCAGTGATTTCATTTTCCATATGATGGATAGAAGGTGAAATAGGGTTTTTTAATATTTATAATAACATATAAGTATATAATTAATACTGATTTTATTACTTTATAATGAAACAAATAAATAAGAGTAAGTAGAAGAAGAAAGAAACTTGAAAGAGTCGGTAGAAGTGATTACCTCTTCTTCGAGGCACCTCCTTTAAAAATATTCTTTGGGAACTAGAGATGGTATTTTGAGAAGACCAGAACCTCTGAGATATAACTAGAGAGGTTGATAAGATTAATATTCAGGGGTTGTATGAGCTTAAAGGCTCAAAAGGGTGTGAATATAAGATGGAATGGGTGCCCTTTTTATAAGGGAGGAGAGAGGCATCTTTGGAAAAACTTAAAATATTGTTTTATAATAAAGTCATATTCTGTTTATGATAGCTCCAAATTAATTTATTTAGAATATAAAGTTGTTATGGGTCGAAATACTCTCAACCAATAGGTTTTAGACAAGTTTAGGTTACTATTTTAACCTTATCATTTAGATTTAACTCTATGTTAAATAATTTAACTTTTACCATGTCTTCTTATTTTCTTACACTATATGGTTAATAAACTTACTATAACAGGACAAACGAACCCCCAATTGGTTCATTATTAATATATATGACCTTATATAAGTCATTTGGACGAACCTTAGATTTTTAGGAATATAATAACAATTAATAATATAATATTTGTTTTGAAAACTATTTTATGTCAATTTTGACACTATTTGGTAATTGATTTTTGTAAAAATCATAACAACATGATTAGTTAGAAAAAAGTTAATTGAATCAATACTAACATGTTATATTAACCTAGAAAATTATTGTAATTTATAAAAAGTCTAAAATTACATTTATTTGGGTATTTATAACATCAATTATGTTAATATTTCATTAATAAGGTAATTACTGCATCATCATTGTGTCATAAATAAATTAAATTATTTAATGTCTAAAATTTATAAATAAAATACCATTATGTAGTAAATCTTCTTATATTTCTAATGAATATTTATAGTCAAATTTATCTTATGTATAACACTATATAAATAATGTTTTATTTATTAAACGTTGATTTTAACACTTTTATCTCTTCTTTGAATTAAATAATAATATATGTCCTAATCTAATCCAAGTGGACCTAAAGGGTCATATTTTATTCCTAAGGTTATTTTTGGTCGAATTACACTTGTCCGATAGAATTAGGACATGTGTTAGGGTAATAATAATATCATTTTTACCCTTAATTACCCTATTTACTTTTAACTATGGTAAATAAAAATGAAAAGTTACTATTCACCAAAAAATATTTTTATCTTATTAAACCACTTTTTACTCCTTGATATTAACCGTGTCTCTCGGATTTTTGAAATTCCACTCACAGAAGTGGTAAAATTATGTTTTATGTAAATTTTCAAATTCTCCTAGGAGGTGGGTAAAAGACGGTGAAAAGTTCAATACAATTTTTATATATCTAAAATTATTATAAAATTATTTAAATGAATTACATTGAACTTATATAGGTATTATGTATCAATTTTTACTTAAAATAAATTTAAATAAAATAAATAATTATTTAAATAAAAAGTTGGTTTTTAAATAGTAACCTAGTGTTTTCACTATTCATAAAAAATTAAAATTTTTCAGAAAAATACCAAAATTTCACCCTAGGCTAATTTCGATATTATGAATCCAAAAATGAAGTCCACTTTCAAAGATAAAATTTATAAAATTTCAAAAAGTGGGTATTACTATTCATAATGGCTAGTTCATAATAATATTATAATAATATCTCGTTTAGTGAAACTTGGTATTGCGTACAACACACGCTATCTAAGAAGGTCTTGATTGCGTGTAATGCAAGCCAAGTCAGGGCTTCATGTAGTGAAAGCTCTGTTTGGTGTTGCGTATAACAGAATCAAAACTTATTTCATTTATACATTAAACAAAATCTATACTTAATGTTGCGTAGAATAATTTCCACAAAACGAACTTGAAATTGTGTGTAACACGAGCCAAGAATAATGTTGCGTGTACTGCAAGCTAATACGGTGTTGCGTATAGTACAAGATAATCTTGGTGTAGTGTATAATAGAAGACATCAAAGAAATTAAAAATAATATATCTTATAAAATCTCGGGGTGTCACATTCTACCCCCCTTAAAATGAATTTCGCCCTCAAAATTCGTCGGGGTTGTAAATGGTTCACTACTTGAAAGTTTCTTTCAAAGAAACCCACATCATAAAAAGGAATACTAAAGCTTAATTTTAAAAACTAATGTATGAAACGTAATGGTTACCCAAATTAACTTATCCCCGGGTTTCTACATAGGAGAACATAGGTTAAAATATGGATATGGAAGATAAATCTAACCGTCAAGTTCCGATGGAGAGTGGTAGTGGACATGACTATGAAAAATCGAAAAATCACAAATCCATAAATTTGTGATGATTTAAGGTACCATCTGATTCATCAGATATAAAGGCACTAGGACAACTTTTTTTTTTGTTTTCAAGATGATTTCCCTAAATTTGAAGAATTTTTGAATTAAAAGAAATATTTACTTGATTTTGGTACAATCTTACTGTTGTTTGTTCCTTGAACAATTTTCACTTCATCTCTTAAAGAAATGAAGTTGAATTTGTCTTCCGTGAAGTGTCAGCAGATCATGCGATAGAATGATAGGTCATTCCATCTGTCTCAAACAAAAGGATAGAAAAAGTTATTAAATATACATAAGTCCATCTATAGTGAGATTGGAATTATAATTCATATATCATACCACTTAATATAATAAAACTAGTTTCTACTAACCAGGGACTTCCTGTAGGCCAGTGGTAAGCGATAAAGGTCTGTCACACTTCGACGCGACGGGTTGTGGTCCGTCCTGCAGGTTGTCCCTTTTTCTAAATCTATACTATTACAACATTCCATAAATAATATAAAAAATTTCTATCCTTAAACAATACTATCTAATGTCCAACATAATGCATTCCAAACTTTAGGCTTATCGAAAATACTTATGTCCAAACTCATAATATAAAGAGAACGATTACTAAAAAGGTCATATAACAAGCACGTGAATACCATCATTTATCCCTCATATATCACAAGATATATCTTGTTGATCGCATTCCAAACATGTGAATACCTTAATCTCTTATTCTCTTAAAAAATGAATACCCATTGAACCTTAGTGAAAACGGGAATGCTGTCAAAAGTTAACTCTTTCCACATACCAAAATCCCAAAATTTCGATATACTCAAACCATGATATCACTTTGTCCTTTTATCAGTCATAAGCTCATGAATACTATCAAACATATTATTTTCTCCTTATCCATTCATTATGTTCATATCATATTCTTTCCAAAAATATTTCAATCACTTTTCATGGTTAACAGTACCGTATTTTTATGGAAAACCACAATGGACCAATACATATATATTCCAAAATACCATAAAAGTACCTCAACAACATTATTATTGAATACCAATACATAGACACTTCAATCCATACTATTCAATGATTTTCATGGAATAAGTCCTTCCTTGATTTAGAAGTAACCTCTTAGGTCAGGGCATTGAGTTGGGTAATGCCCATGTTCTCCACAGATAAGACATTGAACTCCATAATAGTCTGTCACTCTATAACCCTTTTCTCCACACAGATAAAATCTTCCCCTCCATTTGAGGTATTCCTCATGGTTCTTCTTTCCTTCTTTAGAAATCTCAATCTTCCCTTCTTTATGATCCTCACCATGTGAACATGTATAAAAGTCCGTCTTCCTCTTATTTGATGGATTAGGAATACCACTAAGGTTCACCTTGTTAATCATATATCACGATGTCTAATTTTGCATAATCATAATATCTTTCTCTCGAGGCGTTAAATAATTTCATTGATCATAGTCACCAATTTGTCCATTGTAATCAATGTTAAGTTAATTCCTTCCCATTCCCTCCATTGACTAAGACCAGAAACCATAGTGTAAGAAATAGTTAAAATAACAAGAAACCCCATAATCATAAAAAGCCACTTATGGGATTTCTAACTTATCAAAAATTCTTTAATCCATGACACCTTAGGTACACCCTAGGTTATTCATGATTGTCAATATAATTCTAGGACTCTAACCTATACGTATACTTAACCTTAGGTACATCCCTAGACATACCTTAGAATTATCTCTAAGGATCTCACTAAAGTTTTCATATCCTAGTTTCCAAAGTTTGAATAAACCTTTCTCTGATACCAACTGTAGAGACCCAAAGATTTACATGCATGGAAATTACATTACTTTTACAAAATACTTAATACATAACAAAAACCAACACTCAAGGATTGTAATAGTTTAGTGTCTTTGGAAACTCTGAACAAAATCTTCTTATCGTTGTGAAAGATCTTCAACATCTCCCATAAAGATCTTCCCCTTTAGTTTTCTTACCTAAAACTTTTCTTTATATCCTAGGGAAAATAAAACATATAAAGGGTCAGATCAAGTGCTCAGTAAGGGTAAGCATGGAGAAAATAAAAAAACCATATACATTTGAACTTCATAACATGAACATAAAGTTTATACATCAAAATCTTGATCTGTGAAATAAATCTTGGTAGTACGTAAGGCATAGGTCATAAAGAAACATTAATAATGATAAAATAGAATGGTAATAAAAACATTTAATTGTGGCAACCATTAAGCACGCGATATGATTTCCACAGTAGCCAAGGCATTGCTGCCAAGACCATCTTAGTGGACAAAGACCCTTTCTGAATCGAGTTCACTCCTCGTTTCAGTCCTATAACACTGAACCAGATTAACTTACAGTTCCAGCCATGTCTATCTCATGAGATTTAAATCTTTACCCAATTCGTTGGAGGGAGATATAGGTCCCACCCATCTCAAAATGAAATCATTGTTATGTGTTCCACAACATAAACATAAATCATTCATCATAACCCAAAGAATAAACTGGGTTTCGTAAACATCATCCCATCATAACATAATCCATATAAAACAAATAGATATCATTTCATAATAAGAAAAGTGAAACCATGTAAATAATAGAGACATTATACTTGAAACATACACATATGACATAATTTCATCTTAGATGGAAAATGGTTTTGATAAAACACTTGAAATGAATTCTTGAGGAAAATATCCTTTCTTTTTAAAAATCATTTTCTTTTCACAAAATACCATGAAATTTTAAAATAAAAGGATTTTGTTGAAAATATTCATGAAATATTGTAGAGTAAGATTCATGAAAATTAGGAGTTATGAAACCTTAAAAATCCGTTCATGCCGTATAAGTTAAAAAAACATTCTCCTTGTACTTTTAACTGAAAAGTCAAAAAGTACCATGTATGGTAAACAAAATAAAGATTCCTTCCATAACACAAAGTAAAAGTAAAATAGGGGTAAAAATGAATTTAAACGTACATGGAATAATATTAAACACTTTATAAAAAACATTTTTATGGACATGGATGAAAAATATAACCCCAGTAAATACTTACGTATAAGAAATCTCGGATAAAAATGAGATTGCAAAATTATCCCTTACCTTATGTCCAATATGCTTCATACATATCTGAACCTCCTGTATAATGATTTAAATAATGTCATTGACTTATTAAAGAATAATATTCATTGTTATGATATCATATATGGTTCACTTGTGACTTTATATTAGTCGTTCTTTTGTAAATTCCATGTTAAAGCAACGTTTTGGGTAAAAATTGTTTTATTTATCGTACATGTTCGGACTTGTTGTTCATGATATTATTATTAATTATATCATGATTTTATTAATTCCAGAATGTAAATCATGATTTATATATCATATATATTCAGTATATATATATATATATATAATAGATAGATAAATGAAATGATATACACCGTTCATGGAGACGATAGGCCGTACGTACACATGAACACTGTTTTCTTTTCCTTATTGACATGAATGGAAGTATGTAGATGACATATATATAAATATACAAAAATAAAGTAGCTTTATCATGTCATATATTTCATTTTTATTCATTATATATACTTTATAATCATTCTTGAGTGGTTAACATGGAGAAGGAATGTCATCGCGTTGTGGAGACGGTAATCCGTACGTACGCACGAGCGATGATATCGTTCCCATAATCATTGAATTGAATTGGAGTGTATGATATAAATTCTCAGAATAAGTATTATGTTATAATAATCATATATAGTTATTCTTTACACCATTATACCCATCCAAGTAAGGTGGTGGTGGAAAAACTAATTACACCACGGCGTGGAGACGGTATTCCGTACGTACGCACGCGCGGTGATTTCGTTTTCCTTAGGATGGATAGAAGGTGAAATAGGGTTGTTTCATATTTATAATAACATATCAGTATATAATTAATACTAATGTTATTACTTTATAATGAAACAACTAAATAAGAGGAAGTAGAAGAAGAAATAAACTTGAAAGAGTTGGAAGAATAGATTACCTCTTCCTCGACGCACCTCCTTTAAAATTCTTCTTAGGGAACAAGAGTTGGTCTTTTGAGAAGAAAAGAACCTCTATGATGTAACTAGAGAGGTTTAGAAGATGAAGTTTCAGGATTTGGACGAACTTAAGGGTTCAAAAGGGTGTGAATAGAAGAGGGAAGGGGTTCCCTGTTTATAAGGGAGGAGAGGGGCACCTCTGAAAAAACATAAAATATTATTTTATAATAAAGTCATATTAGGTTTATAATAGCTCAAAATTGATTTATTTAGAAGATAAAGTGTTGATGGGTCGAAAGCCTCTCAAACAATAGGTTTTAGACAAATTTAGGTTACTATTTTAACCTTATCATTTATATTTAACTCTATGTTAAATAATTTAACTTTTACCGTGTCTTCTTGTTTTATTACACTATATGGTTAATAAACTTACTATAACAATCCAAAAGAACCCCAAGTGGTTAATTATTAATATATAAAACCATATCTAAGTCATTTGGAGGAACCTTTTATTTTTAGTAATATAATAACAATTAATAATATAATATTTGTTTTAAAAACCATTTTATGTCAATTTTGACACTATTTGGTAATTGATTTTTGTGAAAATCATAACAACATGATTAGTTCGAAAAATGTTACTTTAATAAATATTAACATGTTATATTAACTTATAAAATTATTGGAATTCATAAAAGTCTAAAATTACATTTAGTTGGGTATTTATAACATCAATTATGTTAATATTTCATTAATAAGGTAATTACTGCATCATCATTGTGTCATAAATAAATTAAATTATTTAATGTCTAAAATTTATAAATAAAATACCATTATGTAGGAAATATTCTTATATTTCTAATGAATATTTGTAGTCAAATTTATCTTATGTATAACTCTATATTAAAAATGTTTTATTATTAAACTTTGATTTTAACTCTTTTAACTCTTCTTTGAATTAAATAATAATATATGTCCTAATCTAATCCAAGTGGACCTAAAGGGTAATATTTTATTCCTAATGTTATTTTTTGTCGAATTACACTTGTTCAATATAATTAGGACATGTTTTAGGGTAATAATAATATCATTTTTACCCTTAATTACCCTATTTACTTTTAACCGTGGTAAATAAAAGTAAAAAGTTACTATTCACCAAAAATTATTTTTATCTTATTGAACCACATTTTAATCCTTGATATTAACTTTTTCTCTCGGATTTTCGAAATTCTACTCAGATAAGCGGTAAAATTAAGTTTTATGTAAATTTTCAAATTCTCCTAGGATGGGTAAAAGACGGTGAAAAGTTCAATAAAATTTTTTTATATCTAAAATTTTTATAAAATGACTTTAATGAATTAAATTGAACTTATATAGGTATTATGTATCAATTTTTACCTAAAATAAATTTAAATAAAATAAATAATTATTTAAATGAAAAGTAGGTTTTTAAATAGTAACCCAGTGTTTTCACTATTCATCAAAAATTGAAAGTTTTCAGAAAAATACCAAAATTTCACCCTAGGCTAATTTCGATATTCTGAATCCAAAAATGAAGTCCATTTTGAAAGATAAAATTTATAAAATTTCAAAAAGTGGGTTTTACTATTCATAATGCATAGTTCACAATAAAATTATAATAATATATCGTTTAGTGAAACTTGGTATTGCGTACTACACACGCTATCGAAGAAGGTCTTTATTGCGTGTAATGCAAGCCAAGTCAGGGCTACATGTAGTGAAAGCTCCGTTTGGTGTTGTGTATAACATAATAAAAAATTATTTCATTTATACATTAAACAAAATCTATACTTAATGTTGCGTAAAATAATTTCCACAAAACAAACTTGAAATTGTGTGTAACACGAGCCAAGAATAGTGTTGCGTGTACTGCAAGCTAATACGGTGTTGTGTATAGTACAAGATAATCTTGGTGTAGTGTATAATAGAAGAAATCAAAGAAATTAAAAATAACATATCTCATAAAATCTTGGGGTGTTACAATAATTGGATGATATTTCCATTGGTCACCATTATCACTCCATGATCCAAAGAATCAAGAACCACTACCACCTCCAAGTGGTGATTTACCTTTGCTCGAACCTAGAAAAAGATAATCTAAAAACACCCAAAGGAAAAGTTAGGGTGTGATATATAAAGCCCAGTAGGGTCTGACCAAGTGTTATATAATCAATTCCAAAACAAACAACCAACTATGATATCAATTAAAAATAAAACTAGGCATGCAATTTCATTTTAATATTTTAAACCAAAACATGCTTTCATTAAAAAACATGGAAGATATATCAAAGAAACTTTCAAACAGTCTTAAATGAAAATTTTATATAAAACAATTTATATAAATCAATTGGAATGAATAAAACAGTTCAATAATCGATGACATGTATATAAAATCAAACAACTCATAGAAAAACACAATGTACAAAATCCCTATGGTAAGTCAGTTTATCATGTAATAAAATCCTCACACGTATCATAATGATCTTGAATCTAGTCAGGTGTGCACACACAAATACACCCTAATAGGGTAATCCATCACTGGTAGTTTATAACCTAATATGGGAACCCATAATTGGTAGTTAGGCCGCAATTGTTTTAGTAAGAGTTGTCACCGTCAATCCATTGCTAGGGATTCAAGGTCCTAGTATTCTTGTCCTAGTTACCACTAACTACCCAGGATAGCATGTGATTCAAACAATCAATCAATCAAATTCAAAATCAGTCATTTTAAAACATTTTAAAATTCAATTTTCTAATTTTAGTTTTCAACATGTCTTTTCCATTTCAAAACCAAATCACAGGTTTTCATCATTTCATGCCATTTCAAATAACTTTTCAATTTAATCCATTTTCTCAAGATCATACATCAAATCATTTCATCAAAATGATTTCCAAACCAGGACATCATTTTTCATAAATCCACCCCAAAATTTCAATTCTACTTAAATTGGGTTTTTTCTAAATTTCCATACCCAATTGAATTCAAAGATCAAATCATCACGTTTCTATGTTTTTAAAACAATTAAAAATTCATTTCAATTTAATAAATCAATTCAAGGTTCCAATTACAGGGAAAAGAATCTTGGAACCACTTACCTTTAAATCAAAGATCCATAAATCAACTCTCATAACATGATTTTCCAATGAAGAACGAAGGCACAAAAGATCTAGAAACACAACCTAGAATCAAGATCTAACCAAACAGAGTTTAGATCCATCCATTATATGATGATCCATAAAACTATAAGAAATATAAAAAGAGATATCAGAAGAAACTACATGAGATGAGATCCACTTACATGAATAAGATTGATCAAGATCAACACTACTTTGATCCACCAAGGAAGGGGTTTAGAGGGGCCAAACCTGCTTCCAAAGATCATTCACAACCAAGGAATTCGACTTAAGGCCGAATGGGGTTGTTAGGGATCTTAAATGGGGGGGGGGGGGCAGGGTTGGTATTTTAAAATAAATTTTCATAACTTTAAAAACTTGCACACATGGTTAGCTGGAGGGGGGGTGCATGGCTAGGGGAAACTGTGCTCCTGTCGTGTGCCCCTACTATTTAGGGCACACAGTTTGGGAAACTGTGCACCAACTGTGCATTCCTCATTATCCACAGGGT